>ML681994.1:11866581-11918305 GCA_007922195.1 Podocnemis expansa | reverse complement strand
GAGCAGCCTCAGCCCCATGCTCGTGGCTCCAGCTCCTCCTCCAGCCCAGGCCAGCCCCCAGGGCCCCTTATCCTGGCTGCCAGAACAGAGTGGCACCCCCACAAGCTGCTTCTTCAACCCTGAGCCTGCTCTGACTGAGCATGCTCAGAGGCTCAGGGTGGGAGTTTTAAAAGCTGTCAGACTGGGGGAAGGTCTCTGTCAGTCAGAAAACTGTCTCTTCCAGCCAGAAGGGAACTTCCCTCAGGCTGGGAGCTTTTAAAACTTCACAGGGATTGTAGGTGGAATGCACCAGCATGCATCATTTCGGCTGCTGTTTCTGTTTTTAGGGGCCCTGGAACACTGGTCCCCTAAAAATGATGGGCCCTGGAACAGTGTTCCGATGCGTTCTGGCTTATTTTAACCCCTGCCCCCAGCTACACCCCTCTCCCCAGCTACACACATACACATCCCCAGCAGCTCCACACCCCAGAGGCCACCATCCCCCTCCCTCCAAAAGCCCTTCCCCCAGCCTCACCATGGGGCTCCCCCAGGCCAAGCTGAGGCCTTACCTCAGCAGTTTCTCCTTGTCCCTACTGAGCCTGCTCCCAGCTAACTGCTGGAAAGCAGCAGCAGCCCTGGGGCAGGCTGGCCAGAGAAGTTTCAGCTGGGGGCTGGGAGCTGCTCTCCTACCACATGCTGCTCAGGTCAGGAGATTCAAAAACTCCCAGCCTGGCTCAGCTGAGTCAGCTCCCTTCCAACTGGAGACTGTGTCTTCCAGCACGGTAAGGGCTGCAGCCAGGAGTTAAACTAAAGTAAGGGGGAACACACCAGAATACTGTGTTCTGGTGCATTCTTCTATTTTTAGGGGGCCCCAGAACACTGCCCCCAGAAAATGGGGGGCCCCAGAACAGCATTCTAGTGCAGTCCCACTTTACTATAACTCGTGTGAAACTACCATATAGCCTGGGAGTCAAAGTGTCACTTTGGCTCAGCACCAACCACAAGCCACTTTTACAATGATCTTGAAGCCATCCTCAGTGGGGACTCCATATCCACTCCCATAACTCCTGTAGACACCTTCACAGCCCCAGAGCCACCAGATTTTAATATAAACCCTGACAAGGAGGTGATGGATGAGGAAGTAGAGCTGAAGGATGCCCTGGAGCCAGGAAGCAGCTCTGTGGAAATCAGTGGGAATCAAGACCTGTTTGTCACCCCAGAAACATGAAGCCAGTCCCAGCCCTTCATCTGCGATGCGCCGGATGCAGGAGAGGGGGCTCTGGTAAGTGATGGAGAAGCTGATGCTGTTTCATTATGGGAGCCATGTGGTGTCTTTGTTTATTAAAAAAGTAGAGGTAGGAGTGGGTGAAAATGTGCTGCAGTATCTATGCTTGGATGTACCATCCCAATTCTCATCACATTTAAGCTGCATACAAAAGCAGCATGTTGAGACCTGCAGCAATGTTCTGGACGTCCTCTCCTGAGAGCTCAAGGAAACTTTCCTGAATATACTCTCTGATTCTCTGCCTCAGATTCCTCAGGAAAGCAGCTATATTTCTTGCCCCATAGAAGTACACTTGCCCATACCCATTGAAAATCATGGGCCTAGGGACCAAAGTGGCACACAGCCCAGCAGCATAGGGACCCAGTCCAGACCTCCTTGCACAGAGGATATGCTTTCTAGCAGTATTCTCCCCAAGACCTGAAAGTATGGGTGGTGTAGGGGGAGGTGTAGGGGACAAGTAGGGAGTGCTCACTCATTTGGTATAACACTGTTACTAGCCAACAACTAGGGAGGTTTTGGGACATTTGGGGGGGGTGTAGGAGGTGTTAGGGAAATCCCTGCTTTCTAGCATCCCTACGCACCTCTACATACTCAGTTTCATTTTACCAGTCTGTTAATTAAAAAAAATCAAAAATGTTATCACTGTTTATTTGCGTATGTACCACAAATGTCCCCCAGCAGCTGCAGTTCTCTGCATGTGTTCATCAGAACACTGTGAAAAGAGCCACTTATATGGTTCAATTATAGGTGTTTTATAGTCCTCCCTGAGTACCTCCCTAACGTGAATGGCTCCCCACTGTAGCCCCCTGACACCCCTAGCATCTGGCTGCTCATATGCACATGCAAGGTGATCTGCCTCAGTGGACCCCCAAGGGGAAACTTCCCTCCTTTAGCTTTACAGCGATTATGGATGATACAGCAGGAGGCTATAACTGCAGGAATACTGTCCTCATCTAAGTCAAACCTGCCATAAAGACAATGCAAGCAGATGTTTAAATGGCCAAAGACAGACTCCACAGTCATTCTGTACCTACTTGGCCTGCTATTGAACCGCTCCTTGCCAGTACCCAGACTGCCTGTGTAAGGATTCATGAACCATGGCATGAGCGGGTAGACTGGGCTTCCCAGGATCACTAAGGGCATCTCCACATCCCACATCAGGAAAAAAAGGTTCCTTCTTGTAACTTCCATTTGGTGAGTGTCTCCCACACCCAGAAGCAACAGTGCACTGTGTGCACATGGTCTGTGAATGAAAACAGCAATGCTGTGCTGTTTGTTTGCATGTAACTCAGCAGGTCCAGCTTGTCAGATTCCTGTTCTGATTCTGAGCTGACGACATTGTGACCAGTCGCAATGTGTTCAGAATGCTGGAAGCAACACTGGAGAGTAGTGTTGGATCCATTTTTGGAAATTGGGATTTGTGGACACGCAGGCAGGAACTGTTCAAAAATGGCATGAGTTGCTATTAGCAACAGTCAATGATGGAACATGGAAATACGCAGTCCCATGAGACATTTCAAAATGCTTTTGGGGTGCTCTATGCTCCTCTTCTTCATCCCACAATTTATAGCATTATTACATTACAGGTGGAAGAGTAGAATAGCTCCCCACAATGCATTACTCTCACAGGTGATAATACAGACTCCAGTGTCGATGCTCCTTTGCAATAAAAGGAGTGCTGTGTGAAGACACACAGATACTATACTTATACTGCTTTTCTTTTACTGCCAAAAGTTTTTTTGCAGAAAAAAATCTGTAATGTAGACATAGTCTTAAGCACTACACCTCCCACAGAGGTAGTTATTAAGTCAGTATAGTAGGCAAGTTTAATCAGTGGAGCTACATTTCAGTGTAGATGCTTACAGAATTGCAATTATGAACCCCTTACTTGCCTGTGTTAGTTGACTCATTCATGGTGCCCAGGCTGTGTGGCTATTTAATTACAGGGTAGACAGCTCCTGAGACTCATTGCCACAGGCTGCGACTTGCTGTGTGGCATTTCCTAAGATGCTGGCCTAGGGAAGAATGGTTGAATGGGTTCTCCATAGCTGTCCAGAGAGATGTTATCTGAGACACACTGAGAAAGAGACTCAGGGCTTATCTGCATTTACTTGCACTGGTGCAGCTGCACTGCTGTAGTCCTTAGTGCAGGCCTCAACAAATGTACGTTTCTGGTTGTCCTGGTAACCAGTTTTAGTAGCTTGTTACCTAGCTCCATCGCAGAAATGTAGAGGAGGAGTGCCCTCTGGAGATCAAAAATAAAATGCCTGGCAGCTAGCTGTGAGTCAATTTTGTCCACCCCTGGCTTAGTGAAGACACTACCTATGCCAATGGAAGAGCTTCTCCTATCAGTGTAGGTACTCCAGCTGCTTAAGAAACAGTCACTATGTTGACAGAAGAAGCCCTTCTTTGACCTAGCGCTCGCTATACCAGCGTTTCCCAACCAGTGTGCCACAGCGCACAGGTGTGCTATCAGACCTGAGCAAGTGGGCCATGGAATTTTTTGAAAAACTACTTGAGTTCTGGATTGGGTCATGAATATTCATGAGTTCATTTGGAGACTATATTGTGGTATGCCTGAAAATAATTAAAGGTACAAGGTGTGCCATAGCAGAGAAAAGGTTGGGAACCACTGGTCTACACCTGGAGTTCAAACAATAGAACTGCACATACCAGATTTTCCACACCCTGGAATGACACCAATATAGGTTGGTAATGTAGAGCACATCTTAGAAACTGAAGAAAACATGTTCTCGCTCCCAGTCCAGAGGCAACTGGTCTGAATGAAACTAATCAAAGCATGCAAATTAAAAATAAAGTTTAGGTAAGGACAATATTTTTCATCCATTTTCTTGTACATAAAAATGTTTCCTTCTGTAATAAAAGTATGTCAGGGACTGGAATCTCAGTTAGCATAAAATGGGATAGCTTCATTGAAGTAAACAGTGGTACTCAAATTTACAACTCTTGAAGACCTGGTCAAATACACCTTTTTGTAATGTATATAGCTTTTGTTTTGTTTACTTTGCTTGCAGTGACGGATGTTTGAAATTGTATGAAATGTATCATTTCTTAACTTCTCCCGAATTATTCAGTCAAGAGTGATAACCCAGCATGGATTAATGAACCCTTGATAACGTGCTACTTTCTTACAACTGAAGTGGATAGATGTGTCAGGGAGACAATTTTTGGCCCTGAGGGAATTATACAAACAAATCAGGAATGTAGTAAAAGCACACTTAAATTATCTTTTAGAAAATAAACCAATATTTGTTTCAGCTAGAATGAGCCAGTTATACCAAAGCTACGTAAATATATACAATCAGTTGCCTGTGAAATTATAGAAGACAAAAATAAAAAGGAACTATTAAATCATCAACTGTAACTCATTTTCTAAACTCAGCCTCAGAAGAATTGTTTTGTATATAATATTTTCTAACGATTTGTCTCTCTAAATGACCATGTTAAGTATCTCATGACCATGTTAAGTATCACAAGAGTTAAGGGACAATTTTGCTATAGATTAAGGAAAAGTTCTGAGAACCTTTGACAGGATAAAAAATGAAATTTCATGGAGACAAAGAAAAATCAGTACTTAAAATAAAGTGGAAATGTCCCTACACATCAACTATTGTCAGGGAAAGTGTAATTTGAGGAACAGAGAAGAAGGGCAGGAAGGAGGCAGGAAAAAGAAAATATCACTTAGTGACACCACAATCTACTTACATCTTATTCAAAGTCCTATACAGCCATCACAAACATTTATTCCCTAGTCAGACCTAGGCACATTACGTATAAAATAAATGATGTAATCAAGCAGCATTCCAAGTGCATCAGAAAAATGATAGTGCATCAGGCATGCTTTATAAAAATAAGTTCCTGAGTTCTAACAAATGAAAATACTTAGAAATACAACAGCATGACTAAAAGATTAGTATTATATTAACAGGGGAATGCCTGATATGTTTTTTATCCGACTCAACAGCATCGGGTTGCTACACATCCTAATTATTTTGAGGGAATTATACCATGACATGCAACAAATTAAAATATCCTAACACTTACTGTTGGCTGGTGTAACAATGTTTACCTGTCCTTTTGTTGCAATATAACAGCAGAATGCTGTCTTGCAGCAGCTTTGTTCTACAGGACAAACACAAATGCCAATACATCATCTGTTTTGCTGAATTCTGAAAACCAAACAACATTGTGGATTCACCATTTAATTCTGGAAGACACATTTTTACAAGCGTGATGCTGAGAGACCAGCTCAGTTTGGAGCCACAGGCCATTTCAGTTGTAATATGAATATAAAATGTTTTATATTAAAATGCATGGTCTGATCTACTTATGTTACTTTGGTTCAAAGGGAATGTTAATGGCATTGTCTCCATTTATCTATAACCATGTAGATTGCCATTGCATTACGTTATGTATGGATTTGTAATTAAATAATCCTAGATCAAAGTGTGTATATATTCAAGTGTTAGAACTTCATGAATACTAATGAATTATATTTGTATTGTTTTCACTTACCTCCTCATATTATAAGGCTACAGCAGGCAATTGCATTATACAGGTCACTGTAAATAAGGCCTAGTCTACAGTAGCATTTATGTCAGTAAAACTTCAGTCACTTGATGTGTGGGGGAAAAAAAATCTAAGTGACTTAAGTTTTGCAAGAATAATCATTTGTGTGGACAGCACTGTATCAGAAAGAAATGCTTTCCAGACAACATAGTTCCTGATGCTTATTGAGCTGGCTTTATTACGTCAATGGGAGCACTTTCTTAAGTGAATAAACCACCTCCTGAGTGACATGAGTTACACCGACATAAGTGTTTGTGTGCATAGCTTTTGCTGCTCACAGAGGTAGGGTTTTTTTGCCAGTGGTATAGCTGTCTTCCACCAGCATAAAGCTCCTTCACTAGCCATGCTGCAAGAGTGCAGCTATGTTGGTAAAGCTGTGCCGCTGCAGTGCTATACGTATAGACATTACTTGTCAATGCAAAAGCACTTCAAAGCAAGGGTTGTTGAAATCTTCAGTGGGTACTCACAGATTCAGACTGCATTTCCTAATCCCAGTAGCAAAGGAAGATGCACACGGACATAGAAGTTGTCCACTAATTTTCTGTGAGCAAGGATCTATAAATACGTGTTTAAGGGAATGACGCTGTATCTCTGAACTGAGGAATTCTGACAGGGTGGAATACTGAATGATTGGACAGAGATCCCCAGAGCTATTCTAGATCAGTGGTTTTCAAATCACAGGTTAGGACCCAGTACTGGGTCGCAGACCCTCAGGTACTGGGCTGTGGCTCCCCTGTCTGCCACTGCTAAATAGAATTGTTGGGCTGAAGGCATAAATGATTTTTTCCAACTGGGTCCCAAGGAAAAAAATGTTTGAAAACCACTGTTCTAGATAGCCCTGAGAAAAAAAACTGATGGTGCTTGAGGTTCGGGCCCATACCTGGCCATCACCAGCAGTGAGAGCCGTGGGGGCTACTGTGGTGTGCCTTGAAGCCTAGGGCATGGGCCCAGGTGGAGCTGCCATAGGTGCAGATCTTGGTGGTAGTAGCAAATATAGTAGATAACTATCTTAGCTATCATAATGAACTTACAAACTTTGAGTCACTTATTAATGTAATTGACTTCCTTTTACCTTTCAATAACACTCATTCCTTTTTCTTAGCTAACAAACTTTTAGTTGCTGGAAAAATTGGCTGTCTTTAGCGAGATCCAGAATATCAATTTAGTGCTGTCTTTGGTGAGAACCAGAGTATCAATTTGACCTGAAGTGACTAGCTCCTTCATGGTAACCTGATGTGGTGTGATATTTGGTATAGTGACCAATATCATAAAGTTCAGTTTTCTCAGATGGTAAGGTAGACTGGAGAGCCTAAGGGGACTGTTTGTGACTCCCCAGTAAGACTAACATAGTGATCCAGACATGCACATTTGTTATTGGCTTTGTGAAATCCAATTAAGGAATATACTACTAGCTTGGATATCTGCTCTCTTTTCTGACAATCTGACCTGAGATTGGCACTTACAGGTGTGAGCTACTCTAGATAGCATGACAATAGGTTCACATCCTATCTCATCATGCCATCAGTCATGAGTCTTCATTCTAAATTTTGTCACAACTGTTGTCACTCTACATCCAGATTATTATTGGGGTTAGAAAGGTCTTTGATTCTGGGTTTCTATCTTTGTGTCACATACATAATATCTGGAATAATATATCAAGTGAAGCAACCTACGTAGGGTGATCTCCCATAGCAGGCAACGTAAAGTACCAGTGTCACATCTCAACATTGTAAATAAATGTTCCCTCTTTGTCCTACATTCCAGTGTATCTTCAACCATTAACAGTTAATGGCTCAAAAGTTAGATTTTGTTAAAAACTAGCTTTTACAGACCCTTAGACAAGTAGAAATAAATGTTTCCATGACATGAAAATGATAATAAAATAAATAATAATACCTGGCTCTTATATAGTGCCTGTTGTCAGTAGCTCTCCTAGTATTTTTAAAAAGGAGATAAGTATCCCTCTGTGATGTTTGCAACTGTACAATTGCCATAACTTTGCCATTGCACAGAATATGTTAGTTACTGAAGCTAATCCTCTACTTGCTGTTTTTGACATGTAGGAGAGAAGGTGCATACAAATGGCCTCTCTCAAATATGTATTCATAATTTTCTACTTTTTACAGAATAAATCAGTAGTTCTCAGCTGTTAGAAGAGTGCAAAGTACCAGCTTTTCCAGTCGAAGAAGATGATTACATGGAGCCGTAAATGCCACCTTTCATTTAGTTATTTCATGCTCTGTTCTAACCCACAGTAGAGCCTCGGTTATTATTGTTGTTGTTAACTATTTATATTGCAGTAGAACAGAATCTTCAGTCAAAACCAGAGCTCTATTGCATTAAGCACTGTATGTAGGAGGAGGGAGTCTCTGCCCCAAATATTTTACAATTTAAGACATACAGAGGGTGGGAGAGGGCAAACAGGTGCACAGAAGCAAAGTCACTTGACCAAGCTTACACACCAGGTCAATGGTAGAACTGGAAAGAAAACTGACATATTCTAAGTCCCAGTTTAGTGCCATAGCCACTGGACTATGCTGCCTTTAATAACACAGTTACATGAGCAGTTTGAAATAGCTCAAACTCCACTGTGGTTTAAGTTAACAAAACTGAACAGGAGATGGGGCTACAATGGCCAATCACATCACAGAAAAGGCACTTTCATCAAACACAGAGTGCACCTCCCAAATACCTGAAATATGGAAACCAATAATGATAATAGTAAGACTAGGAGCCGCTAGTATAACTCATGCACTAATTGACACATTTGGCTGAATGGGAACAAGTTCAATGGTGGAAGCTAAGTTCTACAATTGTGCTGTGTTTTTCAGGTGGAACTGACAGTCAAAACAGAGTGCAATTCGCCCTATGCTGAGGGTCAACATGTGCCGTATTCCACTTGCATCCCATTTAAAGTCTCTTTGGATTTTGTTCAATACTAAATAGAGCACAATTAAAAAAAATCATTGCCATTCATATGAAAAACAAAGATAAAATAAAACAGAAGTCCAGCTGTACTAGGGAAAATTTAACTATTAAACAGCACAATAATCAATGGCCAAGGCTGTCTTGGAACATAGGAATTGCCAAACTGAATCAAACCTGAAGCTGACCTAGTTCAGTATATAGTTACTGATAGAGGCAAGCACCAGATGCTTCACAGGAAGGTGCAAGAGACCTGGCACTAAATAGTTACAGGAAAATCTGACCTCAAGAAAATTGTCATTCTACATTCCCATAGTCAGAGATTGGTTTATACCCTGATGCTGATTTCCTTACACTCATTCAAGCTCCTCCTGTCTGCCAATTGACAAAATATTTGATGAAAAATGACTTTATGGAAAAAAAAAATTCTGCAAAACTTTCAAACAAAAAGAGACTAAACAAATTTTCAGATAATTCCAAAGAAAATGCTTCTTGTTTCCAAAACGTTAAGAAAGTATCAAAATTAGTTTAAATAATAAAAAAAACCCTTCTCGTGGTGAATTTCCCACTAGGCCCCCCCACCCCCCGTACTAAAATCCTCCATGTTGGTTTCTGAACTTTAGCACAGATGAGATTCCAATAGGCACAAGCAGTGCTTTTTCATAATCTGACCTTGTAAACTAAAACTAACCCTGTTTATTTATGGCTATTTTTGTGGCAATCTTTTTTCTTATTTGACATTATTATATTAAAAATATTTTGGTGATGACACAATATATCATACAAGAATCATCTGCATGTGAGATAAGGCAAATGTGCCAGAATAAATTGTGTTTGTAGAGTGTGATATCTGTGGTCATGTGTATGGAAGGGTGTTGTATTAATTCATATGGAATAAATGGACCAAAGTGTTAATCTAACGGAGTCCAATATTAAACAGCATTAAACAAGATCCAGGGTTTGGCACAGAGACCTCAGCCTGCTTAGTATCATGGGAAACACACCATTGAACATCCTTTTAATCTTTTATTAAAGATATAGAAAAGAAGGAACAACAATTAAGTGCTTTAAACTTCAAATACTTAAACAAGGCTTTCCTTTTAATAGCATCCCTTCTTCCCATTAGCTCAGGGATATCAAACATACAGCCCATGGGCCGAATGTGGCCTGTGAACCTCTTCCATCTGGCCTTTGATTGGATTCAGCAGGACCACACTCTCTCTGTAACAAAGAGAAAAAGAGAGAGGTGCAGTTTCACATACACAGCATTCTGTGATGCCGTGACAGTGTGACAGTATTTTGATTTATGCTATATACCTCCCACTTGAAGTACACTTAAGTCAAATCTGGTCCTCCACAGCAAATGAGTTTGACACTCCTGCTTTAGCTGGAAAGTTTTTAAAGGAAATAATTTTTTTTTTCCTGAGGCTCTTAGACGACAACAAAGGTAACAACTCCAACTGGGAAAAGAGAAGTTAGTTGAGATGGGCTGGAGGAATTTCTGTTGTTGTGGTTAAAGTCCATTCATATTTCATTTCTGGTATTGTCTGGGATTCACTTGGAGTTGATTGGGTGGCAACACCATTTGGGTGCCTCTCTTTAGTTCAGTATGGTCAAGTCATCTCTCACAATGAAGGTCACAAAGTCCCAGGATCCAAGGAAGAAAGAGTGATAGTCATGATGGTAAAGCTCACTCCAGTTGGTTACATCTACTTTTCCTATTTCCCTTCACCCCTTCTTTCTTTAAGGAACCACACAGGGAATGGTGGATGGAATAGCTCATCCCCTCATTATTTTGTCCACCAGTTAGACCTAGTGTCAGACACACCAATTATGGCTATGTCTAGCAAATTAAGGAGGCTTAGTCTGGACTAATTTGCTCCCTGTCTACACTGGGCTTTGCCTAGTTTGAACTAAAACATTTTTTAGTTTGAACGGTTAGTTCAAATTAGCATGATGTAGCTGTGCTAGTTCGAACTATATACATTCGATCTAAGCAGTTAGTTCAAACTTCCCACATTTTTTAGTTCAAACTAACTTTTAGTTCAAACTAGCTGTGCTGTTTCAGTTTGAACTAAAAAGTTAGTTTGAACTAAAAAGCCACGGTTGGTTCAAACTAACCAGGTACTGCTTAGTTTGGACTAAGCAAGTCCGAACTAAGCTTGCTAACATAGACCTAGCCTTTGACTCATTAATTTCTGGTTCCACATCATCTGTTTTTATCAAGCATGATTCTAATTTAGTCCTTCAGGTATAAAAAAGTAGGCCTTTTAATTTAGACATTCATTTTTTCTCCCTTCTCATTAGATTTTATTATTATACATTATTGTGACATTTTATCAACTTTTACATATCTTTTATAGTTGAGCTCACCATTAGGCTCAGTTTATAGGTCCAATCACTACAACAGGAGCCCCATCAAATGTAGGACTGATCTCATATTCTAATAATACTGTATAGGATATTTAACTCCAGGTTCCTCATGATAGACTAATGCCTCCAACATCATGTTAGATGCAAGTTGAAAGAAGATTCACAACATCTTTTATGTTAAAGAGTTTCACTTCTTAGCATGATAATGAGTTGCCATTTCCTTACAATGAATGTTATTAGGTCAGGGAAAAATATATTAGCATGCACAGTAATTAGTAATGAGCATTGTTTATTACTGAAATACACTTCTATAAAGCCATAGTAACTTCTCTCATTTAACTGTACCGATGGTAGCTGGCAACTTGAGTCAGGCACCAATTAAAACAGCGGACAGTGGGGGTCACTTACATAGACTAAGGTGAGTCAGTGTTATGGTGTGAAGTGAATCATCTTCCAGCATGGCATTAGAGGATTCAGATCATAACCTCTTTTTCACAAGGACACACCTTATGCACATACAAGAAATAAAGGTCAGTAGGGTGGTTATTAAAGATGCTATGACACTTTTTACAATATTAAAGATGTTAACCCTGCTGTCCTGATTATACTCCATATTCTTCCAACCTAAATATTATGTGATCACATAATTAAAGACTGTAACATAAGCACATTCTTGAGAGGCAGAATTGAGATTGTGTAACAGGCTACGAACAGCACAGCAACTACGATTCAGGTGATTCCTAAGGACGTTTAGAGACTTTGTTTTGCAATCTTAAAATGTCCTTTAAGTCAGGTTTTTTATGTTATAGGACATGATGGCAGCATCACCTATTATTAAGGTTGCCTAATACTTCCCATTATAAGATCTTTGTTTTCAGTTGCTTATAACTTTGCCAAATTTTAAACATTCAGGCTGAAATTTTCCATACAAGGTCTTGGCTTCAAGCTGCATTTTGCTGGAAGGGAAAATTTCATCCCAAATGATTTAGTCCAGGATCACATTAGTCCATTTGTTCACGGTGTCAGATATAGCTAATTATCCACCACAACCCCAAGATAAAGTTCTTTGTTTTGGTGGGGAAAGGACACAACAAGGACAGGGGGCAAATTGGAAGAGGAAAGACAAAGAGGATCAAACTTGAAGTGTAGGGCACAGGCAAAGGAGTCGGTGTGCTCATTACAGCATATTGCTCTTCAAAGCCTGACGTGAAACCCCAGATTTCTGCGTCTCACTATTCCTCTGCTGCCCACAAATATCTATGGAGTCATCTGGCAAAGTGTGTATCTTATCCCAGCTTTAGTGCTGGTTCACACAGAGGACGACAACCTACTACTGTCTCTATTACTCCATAAGTTGAATTGATGAAAACCTATGTCAGGGGTTTTCAACCGCTATGCTGTGGCAGCATCCAAAGTATGCCATGATATTTTCCTAGAAGTTCGGATGGTTTAAATCTCCCATCTGGAATGGCCCTGGCATGTGGGCTGTGCAGAGTGAGAAACGTACAATGCTGATGCTGCACATTGCCAACAGAGGTAAGTTTTTTTGGCCCCCTTTCCCCAACGCTCTCTTCCTGCACCAACCACCCCAACCCTGCCACCAGTACCCCTACCAGTCCCTGTCCCCACTGCCAGCCCCCTCCCCACCAGTGATGAGATGCAGGGGTCTGCAGGGGTCCTGGCAAGGGCAATGGCAGGGCTGGGAGGCTGGGGGGGGAGCCTGCTGGCAAGGCTGATGGTAGGGCTGTCAGGTTGACAGGGGGCCAGTGTCAGACCCAGGGGCTCATGGGGGGTGAGGGGGGGGTAGCAGAGAAAGCAGGCATCATGACAGGTGCAAGTGGCTGGGAGATAGGAGTGTGTCAGGGGCAAAGCGGACAGCCTGACCTGCCTGGGGGTGCCGCAAGCAGCGCAAGCTGCTAGGAGGAAAGGGTGTCAGGGAAAGAGGGCACTGCAGATGGTGTCAGCTGCCTGGGGTGCTGGGTGAAGGCAATGGGAGAAAGAGGGCACCTCACGTGGCACCAGTGGCAACCAGTGGTGTTGGGGCAAAGTGGTGCCCTGGGCATTGTCAGCTGTGAGGGATAGACAGGTGCCAGGAGATGGAGGATGCTGAGGAGGGTATCCTAGGCTGATCAAGAAGCTGTGGTGCCCCACGGGTAGGGTTACCAGATGTTAGGCAAAAGGATGACATCCTCTTTTTTACTTTCACGTTCTCCTTTTTACCTTCCTGTCCTCCAGCTTGCATGCATTTTAAAATACGTTATTTTGTTTGGCTTTTTACTTATGGGGTTAAAGTATGCTGGAATGACACAGAAAATCTTATTTTTAGAGGGAAAGCATTCCAGGGCCTTCTAAAAACAGAAGAATATTACATTAATACTACATTTTCTCCATATGTCCTCCTTTTTGCACTTCCCTATCCTTCTTTCCAGACTTTGGTATCTGGTAGCCCTACCCAGGGGAGGCAGGCTCCACGGGTAGTGTGATGTGCTAGGGGCAGGAGGGAGGTACAGGCACCATGAGATGCTGAGGAGAGAGGCACCAGGAGCCCCAGGTGAGGTGCTGAGGGGAGGATGGAACTGTTCCCCTGCTTTTTCATGCTCCCCACCGCAGCTGTACTTTCTTGGTCACCAGGCTCCCCCCACCCCACATAGACACTCTTGTGCTCCCTTCCATGTCTTCTCACCCCTGCCCTGCTCCCCACACTCACCTCTTCCCCACCTCCCGCATGGCCACCCCTGCCCTGCTCTGCTCTGCTCCCCACACTCTCTCCTGCCATGCCACATAGCATTATTAAACGTCTGATCCTTCTTTAAGCCTGTTGTATGCACTGTGTTGCAACCCTCTACAGTAAGACCATAACCACAGCAAATGTGACATCTATGAGCAATCAATTCGGCTTAAAAAAGTGGGTGTGCCATGGAATTGTTCATCTCATTCCAGTGTGCCATGTTACTGAAAAGGTCGGGAACCAATGGTGTATGCAGTGGCTCCAGGAGTTCCAAACCTATTAACTACCATGTGGGTGTCAGCATCGTGCCACACAATGGAATGGCTGAGGTTTTTAATAAAGGAAACTGGAAGGAAAAAAAAAAAAAAAGGAAATCCCACAGGCAAATGTGTTGAAGAAATATTAAGGTTGAAAAGTTGAGCATTCAAAAGAAAGGAAATACCAACATTATCTTTTTTTGTGTCTCCATTACACAACCCTGATTTATCTTAAGAGCAGGTCCATTTTATGTGCTGAATGAGGTAGGGAATCTGTGGAAAAAACAGCATGTGATTAAGAGCATCTTATAATGCATACACACACAGGGACTGAATAAAGGTGCTCTGGTACTTTTTATTTGGGCATTCCCTAATTTCTGAATGCTTGACTTTGAAACCCCAAAAACATTCTTTTAATGTAATTTTTGTTTGGAATATAAAAATAATTTAGTACAACAAATCACATGCCAATTGTTACTGTGACTGCAGCTTGTACATTTTATCCCCCCCCCATTGTTTTTCTTTTCCAAATGATAAACTCTTCTGAACAACCACTGCCTTCCTTGCATGTCTGTTCAGAATCTAGGGGAAAAAAATTGAAACTACTTATAACAATGTTACTGATAAGGTTGTTTCAGGAGCCACCTAGATGAATTTATGAGGGCTAGCCAAGGATAAGCTGAAGATCTCAAGATGCTTTTCAAAAAAAAGAGGAGGACTGGCTTTTGGTTTTGTGGATAAGAGAATCCCTCTCTCAATGAAAGATTCCAACATCCCAGGTTGTGTGGGAATAACTGCTAAGCATGTGAAGGCTCCTGCATGAACCTACATGCACCTAAGAGTAGAGTGACCAGATACTGATTTTATAGGGCCAGTTCTGATATTTGGAGGTATGTCTTATATAGGCATCTATTATTCCCCACCCCATCCTGATTTTTCACACTTGCTATCAGGTCATCCCACTTATTAGGAGACATGTGACAGACTTTGCCCCACGTACACCCTTATGGTGTGATTATGCATCATTCATGTTCATACTTAAAGTGTAACTGTGATTATTTAATGCACAGTATGTCATGTAAGATGTTTTTGGAATACTAATAGCATACTAAACATTGTTATAGTAATATGTCTGTTGCATTGTCATGTATATGGTTATGAGGCTTCACTATGTAATATTTGGCTTTAGATGTTCTCTTCCTGGAATCTGGTATGGTGTGGCACTGTGTGTCCCTGATTACCCCCTCCTGGACCCTGACTCACCCCACTTTTCTAAGTAGACCCCCATTCCTGGGTCAGTCCACAACAGCCTCCTGAGTGTAACTGGTTCCAGGCAGTGTATGTGCACTCACTAGACACTCAGTGGATGGTCCCCCAACAAACACCTCCAGCTGCCACACCAGGAACTTCTATCCTGCAGGGTTTGGGCCTATTCACAGATCCCTGCAGGCTCACTTACTCTGGTCTGTCAGTTTAACAACAAAACTAAGATGTAATCAGCTTCTTCTCTAAATTAGGCATCCACACATTCTTTCCCTCTCTAAAATCCACATTGTTTTAGCTAAAGCTAACACTAGTTTATTGATTAAAGCATGATTTTAAATGAATATATAGCAAATCAATATACAATCAATTAATTAAATTGGGCAAGCAGTCATCACTGCCAAATAAAAACACTACACATTCTAAGCTAAAGTTTACTGTGGAAGTCCATTTTTATCGTACCCACACAGCTGACTGATGATGGTTTTACAACCTACTCCTTCAGGCCACCTGGATAGATACAGTTCTTTGAAGTTGTTTCAAGATGGAGATCCAAGCAGCAAAATGCCCCTAAACCAGTTCTGAAGTGTGACTTATTTTCTTTCTCCAAACACCCCCCTTTCTGGTCAGGTGATCCTCTGTATCATGATCTTCCCCTGTTGAGCCAGGGAACTTAATTTTCACAGGCTTTGTCATGCTCCTCTTCATGGGAGACTCTGGCTTGGCTGCCCTGATTACTTACTCCTACTTGAGCCATATGAAACTCCTTGGGGAACCTGTTTCATTATGTACACACATATGATGTTGTAGGAAACATGCTGTCATAAAAATAAGGCAAAGTATGTCATGAGTATTCAAAAAAAGATCTTACATGTCATATTTTGCAGTAAACCGTACAATTGCATTGGACAGGTGAACAGGAAAGTTACCCAGATCACATTACAGGGGTGTGGGGAGGCAGTGCATCCCATGACAGACAGATCTAGGCAAAACTCAGAGCTGTGGATAGTTCATGCCTCACTACAACAGGCATAAAACAAACCAGCTCTTCTGGTAAAAATGAACTAGCCTAAGCATTGATAAGGGAATACTCATTGACTCAAGTGGAGAGAGCCATAAAAGGACCCTGAAAGAAGGGAGGGGGAATGATGCCACAGCAAGGGGTAAAGGGACATGTTGAAAAAGCGAGACTTTTTTTTGCTCATGCGCTCTCTCTCTCTGCTCCACTCCCATCTATAAACAACATCAAGCAACTGAAGCATTAATCACAGGGGGACAACCTGGTTAAAGGCAGATTAGCCATTCTGTGGTGAGAATCATCTAAGACCTCAAGGTTGCTAAAAGTGTGGTGTTAGCTGGGGTCTTGTCATTGCATAATCCCATGAGTGGCCGGCTAGAAGCACTCACTCACTGAATTAGGAGCAGCTTGCTTGCTGTAGGTTGTGAGTGGGGTGACCCAGAAATAGGGGTTCACATAGCAGAGCAAATGCAAGATGGGCTCCAAGAGTGAGAGACTGGGGGAATCAACACTACACCACTCTAAATTGCAGAAGTGAACATGACAAGGTGTCATCTCAGACACTTAAGTTAAGTCACTGATTTCATGGGTCTCCCACTTGTGTGACAATATTATTTCAAGCAATGACTGAGAGGATAGGAGCAAAAGTGTAGAAATATCACAATACTATTAAAAGTTACATTATTCATTCTGTGCATTAAAAAAAAAACACCCCTTATTCCTCTTTAAAATTTTAAAATTGCACTTCAAATATATCTAAGACCACAATATGGAAGGTGATAGGATCTTTGGGTGTGTTCACACGGCAGTCTTATTTCGAAACAACAGAGGTTGTTTCGAAATAAGAAATGCCATGTTCACACGACGTACCATTGTTTCAAAACAACGGGTTCCGTTGTTTCAAAACAATGGCGTTGTTTCGAAACAACTTAAACCCCATTTGGCAACGAAACAACGTTGTTTCGAAATGATTGTTTTGAAACAATCCCATCAGAACATGCTGTTTCGAAACAACGGTGACTCATTTCGAAATCACTGTTGCCCGAACATGCTATTTCACTTTGAGCTTTTTTCCTTAATTTGAATTAACTTATTTTGAAATAAGACATTATTTTGATACAAGTTGTTTTGAAACAACTTGTATCGAAATAACCCCGTGTGTGAATGTAGCCTTTGATTCCAGATTTTGTTATTTCTTTCATGGCTTCTCATCAGCATTCCTTGACACCTGCCAAACTCTTTAGGCCTCTAGACTTTTTCCTTTGCTCCTTTGAGACTGTGGCCAGCACTTGGCAGCACATTTTGGCAACAGGTACCCTGCTCCCTCAAGCATCTGACAGAGGGCTCCAGGCTGGATACTTTTAAATCTACTCTATGTTGCAGAGGTAAGTGTCTCCTTTTCTTTCTGTTCAGAAAAGCTTGCAACAATTCTCTCTCATAACAGCTGCTAACCCAAGTTGTCTTAAATAAAGCTAGTTTTATTTAAACATAGAAAACAAAGAGATAAAGCATATACAGGTTGATTTTTTCTAGTGACTATATACAAAGAAACTGATTCCTATAATTCATCCGCATACATATTTTTTCAGTTATTAACTAGACTGCTCAAACTTCATCCAAAGTGGGTGAAACTCTGTTCTACTTTAGGTTTTTTTTTGTTTTTTTTTTTTTTTTTCATTTCTCTTCAGTGAAGGTATGTGCACACTCAGTTGTGGCATTAATTTTCCACAGTGGGAATGTACCACAGCATCAGGTGGCAACAAATCAAAAAAAATTCCTTTATTACCTAGGCTAACTAGAACACAGTTGCAGTTCAAAGCCAACCTATGATCAGTTCTGTCAGGTGAGGTGCAAACTTCACGGCCCATACAGAATGCCATGTGATGCAGCAGTTGTGATGCTGTGTAAGTTCTTGTAAGAACAGGTGGCCTAGCTGCTGATAAAGCATGCTCAATATTATAGTGTCTCTCTCTCTGAATTCTGTCACTTGCCTCATAAGTGACAGGAACACCTTCTGTGCATTCACATTCCCCCTTCTACCTAATGGCTGCTTCTGGTATGCCTTCTCCACTTAGCCTCTGCAAGCGTTGGTTCTGTTTAGCTGATGACTATCTGACTTGCTCACAACCATTCATAATCATCAGAGTGAGGAGCATGTATGTCTGAAGAGAGGATAGTGGTGGCTGTCAGATATGGTGAATTGTAGGGAAGAATGCGAGTGGGAAGGTCAGTCAAGCAGGATTAATTTTGTGGATTCTGGCTCCCACCCTAAAAATATCAAGGCTAACCCCACTTTCAGGCTGGCTTTAAGCAGAGTCCAAGAGTTGGGCTGGTGTTGACATTTACATAGACATCTCAACATTCACAAATGTGTGCTTTGAAGGGCATGGAAAATCCACCCCGTCTTCTAGCAATGAGATGAAGCCATGTGTGGAACCTGAGGAAGCATGGCCTGAAAAAGTACAAGTAGTGAGGAAAATATGTTGCTTTAAAATAATTAGGAAGATCTATATAGGATTAAAACCATTATTTTAAAAAGTGGTAGGAAATAGAAAGCTTTAGGATTAGATGGAATAGGAATGAAAGTGAGGGGAGCAGCAAGAGTTGCTTGCCTGAACAAAGTTTCTTCAACTTATCCTGCTTCCTTGATAGAAATGGGAGAGCTCAAAAGGAGGGGAAGAGGTCAGTTGTGATCCTAAACAGGAGGAACAAAATAATCTTCAAGGAGATTGTGGCCCTGGTATGGGGGAGAAGCATCCAACTCCTTTGACCAACAAAAGCCTGGCAGCTGAACAGCATCTAGTGATCTGCCTGGCAACAGAGGTTCTGGCAGTTTGCTAGCACCTGGTAATCTGCCCAGTGAGAGACTTCATATCTATCAGCTGATGAATGCACATCATATCTTAATTATCAGTTAAGTGATTAAAAAGAAAGTGTTACCAGTCAAGACATGTTGCAAAGGTGAACCCATAATGTAAGGATCTGATTTAGCAAAGCACATAATATAAATTTGAGTTTCATAGAAGACAATGGGAGTTAAACGCCTGTTTAAAGCTAAGCACTTGTTTTAATGCTTTGCTGAATCGTGGCCTATAAATCAGGTATAATGCATGATGATATCTGCGATAAACACTTAGTTAAGGTTGCTTACAAACTTTGCTGTTGTCTTCTGTTTGTATTTATGAAAAATTCTCTTTAAGTGCTGAAAAACTTTCCAAACAGTGTGAAACCAACTATGAGTTTTCTTTTCATTTCCATTACTGAGTTATTGAGAAGGAAAACGCACACAAACAAGGACAGTGTGTTTTGTTTTGTTGTTTTCTTCATCTTCTCACCAGTAATTCAAGAACTGCTAAGCTAAAGAACAAACATGTGCCTATTCCTTTTTGAGTACAATAAGGATATTACTGTATTCTACTGCTGGGGTGGCCTTAGGGATTATGGGGCCCAAGCCACAGTCAACAATGTGGTGCCCCATGCCATGTGGCAGCCCCCTCTTTGACTCCCCCCCAATTTCACCAGGCCCCACACCAGCCCTCCTTGGCCTAGCTAGAGCCCCCATCAGCCCCCCCCCCATGGCCAGCCTCACTGCAACCCCTGGGGAGCCACAGTGTGGAGGTCCCCTCCCCCATGGGGCTTTGGGCAAATGCTCACAATGCCCCACTGTGATGCTGTCTGGGTCTAGGGGATTGTTTATGATTACTTTGAATATTAATATTTCATATTTGCAATAATCCATGTGATATGCTATGATTGGTACCAATAGAAAGGTGTAATTTGCTAGGAATAATTATAAGGTTTATAGGTAGGTGTCATATCTGTATTAGAAGTTAGGAATATGTTTGTTCTATTTGTGTTAAAAGTATTTGATTCTAAGGCACTTCCAGACTGGCTGCCTGCAAAACCATTATCCTCTTAATGGCCCATTAAGGAAGCTCCCAGCTACAGTGGATCTAGAAAGAAACTTGTTTGATGAGTCATCCAGACTGACCCTGTGATTCAACTCCATTTTGATTTGGCAAGGACTCGGAGCATGGGGAAAGACAGAGGTGATAAAAGGCAGTGGCCCCATCTCCATTTTGCCTTCAGTCTCCAATCTGCAACCAACACCCATATCTGGAACTATTCTGCTGCACTGAACAAAGGACTGAGACCCACCCATGTGTTGGGTGTCTACTAGAGGAATTGGACTAACCTGAAAACTACAAATTCTTCAAGGACTTGCTTTCTATGGACTCTAAATCTTTTGTATGTATGTGATTCACTTTGATCCTTTAACATCTCACACTTTGTTTTTCTTTTTATATCAAACCTTTAGTTGTAGTTACTACAGAATTGGCTGGGTAATTTGGGTAAGATCCAAGTCTATATTGTTCTGGGTGATGCAGCTGACCCTTTGGGGTCAGGAAACCTATTTCTCTAAGAGACCCAGTGACTAGGTGGGGACCAGAGGAGCTGATGTACAATAAAAGAGGGCTGTTTCTATTTTGTTATGCTTTGTGATGACCAGTGTGAGGAATCAGAAGCATGTTTTGTTACTGAGGGGGAGACTGGTTTAAAGTACCACATATCCGTGTTTTGGGGGCTTGGCCCCTGGTGTTGCAGCTTGCCCTGATTTTGGCACATTCAGAAGGTTATCCCCAGAGGCCCAGGACCCCCCACTCAAACCACGTATGTCCACAGCAAAACATTAACTCTCACAAAATTAATACTATAGTGTCTGTGGTAATAACTGTAAGAAAATCTGCTTGTTTAAAACAAGCTAGTTTGCAAACAAATTCCAAATGGTTATCTGTATTAGTCTAGTTCATTAAAAAAAAAAACCAAGGAGTCCTGTGGTACTTTTAAAGACTAACATTCTTTTCTCCCACAAAAGCTCATGCAGTAAGTAAATGTGTTAGTCTTTAAAACAGTACTCCTTGTTTGTTCTGAAAACCAAGTTACTAGTCTGCTGAACATGTTCAATGGACAACTACTGTGTGATAGGATCAGCAGAATTTGATCCTTTTACAAATAAAGATGAATTTCTTAAGCTTTTTCTGCTTTAATTTAAATTTTCACTGTTGAATGGAATTATGGGTTTTAAGCTTTTTTTCAGTTATCTATTTAAATGTTCACAATTTGGGGAAGTTATGGATGGTATTATAATAATTTAGTGACAATATACGAGACAAAATTTTGTTAGAACAACAGTTAAAACAGTTTGTCAACCTTAAATATCAAACTATATAGTAAATATCTTAAGTCAAACACTAATTAGTTCTCAAACAGCATTTTAATTACTTTATCTGTAAATTTTGATTATCAGTGGAAGTATTTTTTAGTCAGTTAACCTATGTACAGTGAAATCAATATTCATCTATATAAATCTAATCTTCCCAAGGCAAGATATTTAGCAGTTTTAGGTAGCCCTGCCTACTGTACAACATTAATAAAGAGATTTGCTAGATAAGAAGAGGAATCTCATCTTAGACCACTGAGACAATTTGCATTAGGGAACTTGGAAATGTCTTACTGAATGTCTACACTGCAGTTAGACACTTGTGGC
This sequence comes from Podocnemis expansa, assembly GCA_007922195.1. NCBI lineage: Eukaryota > Metazoa > Chordata > Testudines > Podocnemididae > Podocnemis > Podocnemis expansa. The sequence goes on along the minus strand of ML681994.1, from coordinate 11,896,339 downwards.
TGGGCTGTGTCAGCTGACTCAGGCTTGTGGGACTTGGGTTGCAGGACTATTTAATTACTGTGTAGGCATTCTGGCTGAGGCTCTTGGATCCAGAACAAACTCGTCAACCCAGGGGTTAAATTAAGCTGGAATGCCCTGGAATGCTGTTCTGGGGCCCTGGAAAAATGGAAAAATCAGGTCAAACACATGTTCCGCCCTGCCCTGGCCTGGAAGCTGCAGCCAGGCTGGGGGCATTTTCAAACCTCCCACCCTGAGCATGCTCAGGGTGGGAGCAGCCTTGCCAGGGACCAGAAAAGGTCACTAAGTCCAGTCCTCTACATTCATTCCAGGACCAAGTACTATTTAGGGGTGTGCAGGGAGCTGTGAGAGAGACCAGGATCAGAGTGAGGGGGCAGTGTGTAGGTCACCATCAGGGCCAGGAGGGCGGCTGAGGCAGAGAGTGTGAGGCTCGGATCAAGGTCGGGGAGGTGCAGAGGGGGGAGCGTGTGAGGCCAGGATCAGGTCCAGTATTTTTATGGAGCCATAACCATATTTTTATGGTATGATAACTGATGCGTATGATACTGAGAAGTGGTTGCAAATGCCCACCTGGGCTGGGGCCCATACATGCATGAAGGGGGCCTAGGCAATATGGGAAGGGGGTTCAGATTAGGAAGGTTTGGGACCCATCAAATTGTACTTTAACCACTGCTTCAACCCTCCCATCTTGCAGCTCCAGCTTGAGTCTGGAAGTCTACACCATGATTCAACACCTCCATGAGCTTGAGCCCCTTAACCCGAGGTTGCTGGCATAGCAAATCATGGATTTTTGCAGTATAGACAAACACTTTGAAAAAATAAACCACACTAAAGCTCTCGCCCCACATTATGTGACTCTGGAGACAAGAGGAAAGGAAAAAAAAAATCCTAATACAGATCATGTGATTTTTGCACCATACCACAACTTCTGGCAAATCCTAAACTTTCATGGTTACTAAATTTTTCTACAGTAGGAAGTCTGATTTGAGAAATTTGTCATACACAATTTTTTACTTCTGTTTGAGATTATGAACTTTGTCAGATTGCAAACTACATTGACTGTAAGGCTGGTCTTTTTACTTGCATCTTGGATGAAAACTGCAAGGACTAACAGAAGACAGTTGTTAAAATTTCATGAGCATTCTTTGGACAAAAATGACTTCCAACCATAGCACAAGAGTTTTTTTGGGTCTGAACTCTAAGGGACTGGTAACTAAGCAACAGATTGCCTGGTGGAGGACTTTGATCATCTTATGAGACTGTTCAGGGGCTTCTTGACAAAGGTAGATGAAGCTTATAAAACAGAGGGTCTCCCATTGACCACTTGAGAAGAAGTGACAGAAGGAGTGAAAAAGGGAGAGAGAAGAAAGATTCACTCTTCTACATTTCAGGGGGAAGTCAAGTGCAGGAGAGCAAGGAAGAGAAAAAAAATTTTAGAAGACTGATTAAGTCCACCTGACCCCGGAAAAAAGTCAAGAGTGGTGAATAAACTGAGACAGAGAAATGCATATAACTCTGTTTCTTGGTTTGTCTAGATCTGTATACTCCTTATGCTAGTAACAGTAAAAGGCAATTGTGACTATAGAGCCTCTTTCTGTCTGTTTTCTTCCCCTGTTATATATGTCCCGGAAGAGTTAAACTGTAAACCCAGAGTGACCTCAAGCTTGAATTTCTGCAAGCTGGTGTGTTAAGGTAGTGAGATGTCTGGGAGGTAAGCATTTTCCTTGTGGGTTGAGATTAGTGGTTCTCAGACAGGGGTACACAAAGGTCTTCCAAAAGAATGAACTCATTTAGATACTTGCTTAGATTTTACAACAGGCTACATAAAAAGCATTAGTGATGTCAGTACAAACTAAAGTTTTCATGAAGACTTGTTTACACTGTTTTGTATGTATTACAATCTGAAAAGTACAATATTTATAAGCAAATTCATTTATTTTATAAATATGACAAAATGAAACAAGCAATTTTTCAGTAGTACTGTGCTCTGACACTTCCATATTTGTCTGATTCTGTAAGCAAGTAGTTTTTCAAGGAAGTGAAATTGGGGTGTACACAAAACAAAACTAGATTTCTGAAAAGGATGCAGTAGTCTGTAAAGGTTAAGTGTCTCTGCTCTACTGCAGCTGACGTGCCTGATCCAGTTTCCACAAAGGAGTAACATGCAGAGTTCGTACCTCAGAGGAGGTGTCTATACTGCACATTAGGCACCAAGCTGGTCTAAGCCCAAGATCCCCTTTCATCCACATGCAAGTCAGAGTCAGCAAGTACTCAGGATTCTGATCCTAGGACCATGCTGGGGAGGTGTGTCATAACCTCAATCCCCCTGCAGCTCAGGCCCAAGCCCTGTCATTTTGCTGTGTTGATGCAGGTCAAGCTGCAGACCAAGTCAGAAAGTCTGTATCATGCAGAATGGATGTGTTAGCATGGCTGAGAGACTGGGGTCCAGCAATTATGAATCCAGTTTACAATACTATGTGGACATTGAAGCAGAAGGTTGGAAACACCAAGTCCATAAGTGGGTCCCATACCCCTAGGCTAAGTGGGAAGCATGGACATATCCAGAGAGGCCAAGAGAGGAGAGAGAATACTGCAGTCCACTGAGACCCAGGGAACCCTAAGAGCCCATGGGTCTAGCATGCTAGTATCCAAGCAGAGAGTCTGATCAGTGTCCAGCAGAGGGATCATTACTAAGCCTCAGTGAGAGCTGAAGAATGAGCTTAATCAGTGTAGCTAGATATCTGCCGCCCTGTTTAATCTAACCCTATTCATAGAATCATAGAATTGGAAGGGACCTCATAGGTCATCTAGTCCAACCCCCTGCCAGAGGCAGGACCACTCCCACTTAAACCATCCCAGTCAGGGTTTTGTCCAGCCGGGCCTTAAACACCTCTAAAGATGGAGACTCCACCACGTCCCTCGGCAGCTCATTCCAAGACTTCACCACTCTCCTGGTAAAAAAGTTTTTTCTAATATCCAGCCTCGACCTCCCTAACCGCAACTTGAGACCATTGCTCCTCGTTCTGTCCTCCGTTACTACCGAGAACAGTCGAGCTCCATCTTCCTTAGAGCATCCCTTCAAGTAGTTGAAGGTTGCTATCAAATCCCCCCTCAATCTTCTCTTCTGCAGACTAAATAAGCCTAATGCTTTCAGTCTTTCCTCATAGGGCTTGTGCTCCAGCCCTTTAATCATTTTGGTTGCCCTCCTCTGAACTCTCTCTAGCATGTCCCTGTCCTTTTTGTAGTGGGGAGCCCAAAACTGAACACAATATTCTAGATGTGGCCTCACCAGTGCAGAATAGAGGGGAATGATCACATCCCTTGATCTGCTGGTAATACTTCTTTTGATGCAGCCCAGTATGCTATTGAACAGTGGTTCTCAACCACTGTGTTGGGACACATTACCCTATCACCACACAGCAGTCAGTGTGTCATGGAAAGCTAGGGAGATGGCTGGATTCAGCCTAGGAGGGCTGGGCTGGTGTGTCCTGCAGGGTCACAACATGCCACTGAGTATACATGCAACCTGTGAAATATTGAGAACCACTGCTGTAGACCAAAAAAAGCAGAGTCTTGTGTGACTTAAAGACTAACAGATTTATTTATCACATAAGCTTTTGTGGGAGAAAATCCCACTTCGTCAGATGCTTTGAAGAGGGGGATCTTACAGATTTGGATGAAAATAGATGCAGGGGAGTGTAAAACATGGGATCAGGTCATACTGCAACAGCAAATCAGAGGATTTGTAAGGATTTGTAACTCTAGGAAACAGCACGCAGTGGGAGGGTGAAAGAAAATTACCTGTTATAATGTGAAAAGAATCCATAGTCATGATTAAGTCCTGCTTTCAAACAAACTAATTTGCATACAAGTTCAATTTCAGCTGTTTCTCTTTGAAGTCTTGATTCTCATTGATTTTCTTGAGAATGTGATCAGTTAGTTCAAGGTTAGATAGGAATTATTGGAGCCAAAAACAGACTTGTGGTTAACAGGCATAGCTGCACTGATGTTGCTGCATTTGCACCAGTTTATATTAGGGTTTAACTTGCTCTTGGTGAGAAGTCCAAATTCCCCAAAGTTTGCCCTCATCCTCTCCTCAGGCATGAATGGTATACAGCATCTGCTTCAGCGATGCACTGAAAACATTTACTAGTGAGTCCCACATATAGCATATTGCTTTACAAAAATGATTCGGGAATGTATTTTGCTCTGCCATAATTTCCAGGTGGGCACCAAACTTAGAAGCCACAAAGATTTACATAGCGACTAGCAAGTTTCAGCAGGAAAACTGTGCTTAGGTGTACGCGGGAGGGGATCTGTCTACCGGGGCTAAGCAGAATGCCCAAGAGTAAGTTCCATATAAATATATATGCAAAACATATCCAAAAGTACACTTACTCTCAAACTATGCAACCCATGGCACAACTCTCCTGATACCAACCTCTACTCCCCCAACGTTAGTTCATCAGTCTTAGTTGTAGTATAATAGCATGTAGAGGCCCTAGTCACTTATCAGGACTCAAGTGTGCTAGGTGCTGTAAAAAAAACACAGGACAATGAGATGTCCCTGCTTCAAGAGGTTACAGTCCAGCTCTCCCTCCTCTCACAATACTTTCTTCCTCAGAAACTGTAAGACATTTTGGCTTGTCTGTACAATACCAGCAGTGCACAGCAGGGATGTGTGATTTATAGAGTGCTTAAATGTGCTCTGCTCCAACCATATCATGTAAAGTTAGACTCTACTGTCATGTCCTAAGACACTGGTTCCAACCTGTGGCCCGTGGGCCACTAGTGATCCACAAAGGTACTGCAGGTGCTTTGTGGAGGAGAAGATAATGTAATAATAATATAATCCCTTCTCATTAGGTGAGCATTAACGGTTTCCCTAGTCGTAGGCCTCCTGCAGGTAAATGTGCAGTGATGAGTGTAATAACTGAGTGAGCATAATAAATTATTAGAAATAGTTGAGTTTTTAATACCCTTTGACAATATAAATCTGTTAGTCTTAAAGTGCCACATTTTTTTTTAACAAGTTAGCCTATGGCTGATGGGAGTCAATGTTAAAAATGTTTAAAATTGCTCGTTTATGTGGTGGTCTGCAAAAGCTTTCAATGACAATGTAGTGGTCCACGTGAAGGAAAAGGTTGGGAACCACTGCTCTAAGAGGTACTTAGTTAGTGGAACACCATTAGTGGAACACTCCTGGAGCCATCAGTGTACCCACAGGGCAGTTTGAATGCAGCACATTGGAGCATTCTACAAGTCACACAATCCTGGTACACAGTGTAGACAAGCCTTTTGAAGAGGCTGTGGATACCACATTACTTGCACCAAAGTCTAGTTCCACTTCCTCACCCAGCATACTATGTTATCCACCAATTGCATGTTCTGATTGGCTGTCACTGATCCTTTTTTGTATGAATGGGATATACAAGATTGCTTCTGCTGGATCAGGCTCTTCTTGATCTGGAAGTTCTAAAACTACATTACTTTGTGGAGGGTGGCAGGTCTGCAGAACTGCCCCTTGATGACCTATGTCTGCTGCAGGGGCAGATTGTCTCAGTGCCTGGTTTCCTCACAGGAAAATACCATTGTCATGGAACTATCTTTTGAGGGAATGGAAGTAGCCTTGGAAGATGAAAGAGAACAAAAAACCCCCGAGAGATGGAGTGATTATTATTATTAATATACTTATACACATATGGCTGAATCCTCAGTATCAATGAAGCTATTTTGATTTGTACCAGTTGAGGATCTGGCTCACTTTGGCAGATGCTAAAGGCAAGGTTGAGATGTCGTGTCATGCCTTCAGTTGCTCAGCTAAGGCATGGCCCTAATGATTATTCCTGTCCACTCCCTCTCTGGCAGGGAAGTAGCAGCAATGTGCCTTCATTCAGCTAACAGGGGAGTAACAGCACAAGACCTATTCCTCTTCATTCATTCAGCAGAGGAGGAACACCCTTGGGCCATCTTTAAATTCTGGAGTGGTGTAAGCTGCTTTAAATGCTTTATAGTCACTTAAAGCTTAAAGTCTTCAAAGCTCCTTAAAGCCATAGTAGCTGCTTAAGCCATTTAAATCACTTTAGACTACGTTTGAAGTTGTAGTACGACATCCTAGCCTGTGAACCAGTTAGTCCAGCCCCAGAACTGCCCTTCATACACTCAGCCTTGCAAAGTTGTGTTTATTTTTTAAACTTTCTTTTCTCTGGATGGAATGAAAGCTGTCCTTGAGAACCAAACAGGTTTGGCCCTTTGTCACAGAGTTCTTGTAGTCCTATAGGCTGTGTTCCCACAGCCCTCTTATTTCGAGACAACAGAGGTTATTTCAAAATAAGATTTAGGCTGTTCACATGACACACGGTTGTTTCGAAACAACGGGAACCGAATTCAAAATGATTGTTTCAAAACAATGCTGTGCGAACATGTTGTTTCGAAACAACGGTGACTTGTTTCGAAATAACTGTTGCCTGAACCTGCTATTTCGCTTTCAGCTTTTTTCCTTAATTCGAATTAAGTTATTTCGATACAAGGTGTTTCGAAACAACCATATCAAAATAACCCCGTGTGTGAACACAGCCTTAGTCTCCTATGAATGCCAAGGTGTCACTTGGCAGACTTCAGTGACTCTGAGTTCGTAGCTATTACTGTCTGTCACAGATCCAGATGACCACCCCAATTCCAGTCGCTAGCCAGATTGTTGTGAGGGGATCTAGCCATTCAGTCCCTGTTTGTTTTAAGACCCCAAAGTCTGAGTGAACTACTTAGGGCTCTTGAGCACTCACTCACCTCACTCCTCGCAAGAGCTGGAACCACATGGCTCCTTGCCCAGCTTAGAACCAGTGCTGACCCCTCAGACTCTTCCCATAGTTTAAAACACCTCCTTTTCCAGATTTCAAGATGCAAGCCTTCTGGCTTACCTCTCAAAAGGGAACATGTGATAGGTGTAGCTAGCATAACACACACTTTGCAAGAGGAATTCTAAATCACACTTTATTAATGGGCAACACTGAAGATATACATGCAAAATAAACTCTTGCATGCAAATCCTTGCCTCCATTTACTCACCACTCCAAGAGTCCTTTGGGATTTGGTCAGCTTCTGTTCCAGAAGTCTGCACTCCCCTCTCTTCTCTTCTTAGTCTTGTTCTTTCATCAAAGGACAACTACTCAGAGCAAACCAGGCCATCTGATAGCAGCCAATGGCTACTGTCAGGTGATCTCCTTCAAGTCCCCATCAGGTGATCTGTCCCTTGGTTACCAGTCCAACTGGAAGAGTGGATTTCCTTTGGTAGCAGTCAATTCATTATCTGGAGCTTTCATTTGAACAAAGGAAGGTTTAAGGACCCTCCATTATGAGCCCTCTGCTAGGTGCAAGAGTTTCTCATGATACCCCCTAATTTTTTCAAGTGCAATACAAAGGCAAGATGAAAGCACAAAATAGGTTTGAAATAGAAATGGCCTTCACAAATATAAAAACAAAATGAAAATTGCATATTCATAATTCTGCATATTATCTTTGTCAATCCATCATACACAATTTTGCCAGTATAACTGAGTCACTTGTAGGTGCTTTTGCTGCCACAGCTGTGTGGGTCACAATTACACCTTTTCACCATCCTGATTAACACTGTGGTGTAGACCTGGCTAGGGATACAACACTTCACCAAAATAAAGTTGATGTTGCTGCAGCAGATCAGCCCTAAAGCATTGGTTGCTCCCTTGGAGTGCTTTATTAAGAGTATGGTACTTTAATCTGGTGTGTAGTGTGTTGCTTCAGTTTGGTCTTACTGCTCTCTGAGTTCTGGAGGCAGAAGACAACCACACAGCATGTAACAAAACAAAGAAAGCCCGCACAAAGTCAGTTTTGCTAGCTACACTTTAAGGCAGTGTTGCATTAGGGTAAAAAGGTGTGTGCGTTCTTAACTTGAAGTAAAATGCTAATGAAGAAGCAGCAGACTGTAGCTGTCACATAAGTTCATATGTCATATTAAAACCCCTGAATCCGCAAACTCATGTGACAACTACAGTCTGCCTTTCCTTCACAAGGAGTTGACTTTGAGTTAGCTAACTTGAGTTAAGAACACACCTCCCCCCAGTAAAGACAAAATCTAAGAGTTGAATGTTAAATTGAAGTAATTCCTCCTGAAGACAGACTTAATAGCATTTTTCCACTTTATTCAGTATTGTATTTGTTTTAGTAGCTGTGCCTTCAATACATCATAAATGACTTCCCTATCAGACTGTGTGTTCCCACACATAGAGCCCATTAATTGCATCCAGAATCTTAAATCACAGAGCTCTTTTAATCTATGAAACAGACAGACACTTTTCCAGGGTAGAGCTCTCTTTTTCAAGCTGGCTAGATTAGTGGTTCCTACCCTTTTCTCTGCATGGCACACCTGGAGACTTAATTATTTTGAGACACACCACCACAGAGTCTCCAAATGAACTCATGGATGTTCGTAAGCCAATCCATAACCCTTAGAAGTTTTTCAAATAATTCCATGGCACAGCTGCTCCAGCCTGAGGGCACACCCAGGTGCCAGGGCTAGATAGCAGAGAGGATAGAGTTCTGTACTCCTAATGATCTTGAAAGATCCAGTCTTCTAGGCCCTTGACTACTCATTACACAGCAATAAGTGATACAAGTCTGTTTGGTCACATCCTGGCTTCTGCTAGATAAGAGGCTGCCTCACAAACACTAATTACAATTGCATAGAATTAGGAGCTTTAAAGAGTGGTTCAAAAACAGAACAATAAAAGGTCCTTACAGTTTAAAATTGAGAGGCATAGGAAAATTTTGTGAGGAAGGCTTTCACATTGCAATAAGCCCAGATGATTTCATAAGCTACAAATTCACCCCATACATTAAAGTATTCTGAAATAACGCAACAGGAAGTATTTCTTAACAATGAAACTTCTTAGACTGCAATTATCGTATTACAGAAATGTTGGAAGTCCCATTGTTTTAGTCATTTTAAACTAGATTAGGCAAAGCACTAGAGACAGAACACCACTGCATGGGAAGAAGGATGAATAATAGATGTTTTACATGTCTAAAATGCTTGTGAACAAAATAATGTAGTAATAATTGCAAATATCAATGGGCAAATTTCTACATCCTGGGATTCTCAGGACATAACATTAGAAATTAAACTAGAGCCAGGTCTACACTACAAACACATGTTGGTTTTATTATTTTGGTAAGGGGTGTAAAGTGGTATCATCACTGCCCAAGATTATTCACAAGATCTGAGCAAGTGAATGTTTAGTAGCCAGTTTTTGCCTATCCCTAGGCAGGACCCAATCCTTCTTACTCATGACACAGTTAAGAACGTTAAGTATTTTGTTTATTGGATCAGGTTATGCTTAAGTTTTTGCTACAGCAGCTCACTTATTTCATTGGAGTTTCACTGCTTTTTATTATACACATATTTAGCCAATATGGTTATTAATGGTTTATTAATAAAGGAAGCTGAGATACTGGCTCCATATAAAATTATGGCTCTATTTGCCCTTTAAACCTCTCTCAGATAGTGCTAGTTTAGAAGAGTAAAAGCACCCAACTGCCAGAATGTCATCTTCTTTGAACCTTTGCGTGTTTTCTTCTCTCTCTAGAGAAGTAGCTTTAGACACATAATTTAAATCACTGAACACTAACCCAATGATATGGTATCAGAATCTTTCAGATGGATTCTGCTAGGAATATAAAATTTTAGTTGGAAGATATGTAAATACAAAGAAGTGTTATTTTTGTTTTAATGTGTAATGGAAAACTGCCTTTTAATTTCATTGAGGTTAAAAATTTGATTTTAATACATGAAAAAGAGAAAGGTTTATGTTAAACATTGAGCTTAAAAGACCACAATTAGACTCATTTTCCTTCTGCATGTTTTTTCTATCCATTTGTGGTTTTGAAGGAATGCTTGTTTTAACATCAGTGGGACTGTACAAATTTTATCTTGAGTTAATTGGCGTCATTTTTCAAGTTCTGCCTCTTTTTCAGATCACTTCATTCCTCCTCTAGCCACAATCTGCCTTTATACAGCCTGTCCCCCTTATTAAAATGCTTTTGTGTCCGCATAGAGTCCTGAACCTATAGCATGCTCCCCCCTTAGATAACGGTATTGTGTGTTGCCTCAGCAACCTCTTCTGTATGCACTGCCCCACTCTGTACAAAGTCCTTCGTGCTCTCTGTACCTTTCTCTCTCTCATCTTTTGTTGAAGCCTGCTTTCATATCCAAAGTATCCTCTATCCAGCCTTTTATGTGGTATGCTTTAAACCTTTATTCCTTTGATGAACATTCTCAGCAACCCTCTCTCCCCCTTACAGGGAGGGGGATCTTCCTTTAACTTATTATGCAGTGAGAAGAGACTAGGCCCCATTATCTGAATGTCTGTTTGATTTCACATGTCGTTTAAATGGCCTGAATATACATTATAATATAAAGAACCAACAATTACCCATTAAAGAAGCTACACTGATCAGTGGTTTTTAGTAGGAGTAAAATTAAAACCACTGTGAGAAAAGGAGCAAGAAAGAGGCTTTGTGTTGCTTTCTTTGAATTCATATTAGATGACAAAGCCCATCACTACTTCTAATCTACCAAGTGTTCATCGTGACTTACAATATGAGGCTTAGAAATGAATGATTAGATTATGATTTTCATTAAAAACAGGAAAGCTTTAAAATCTATTATTTGCAGAGCGACATACCAAAAATGTCATTCAGGTATTTAAAAAAAAAATTATTATAAAGCACCTTTTATTATTGGCAGTAGAGAAAGTAAGGCACAGGATGCCTTTAATTAAAAGAAAAATACCAAACATATTGGTGGTCTAAAACCAGACCTTACCCAACATAATTTTGCACCACAAAGCCAGTACAATAATTTGTCTTAACAGTCTCCACTTGGGGGGAGGGGATTGAATGTATGAACAGCAGGGTATCTGTTAGTGCGAGATAGAAACACCACCAATAGAGCTGGTAAGGGAAATTATACAATACTTGCTTAGTCTAGGTCTAGCTGCAGCCAACACTGTCAGTCGTCTTCTACTTTATGAGGCAAAAGTTTAAAAAGAAGAAAACAGGTTTTCTATTATAAATTTATTTTCTATAAAATGAACAACAGCTTTATGGATTAAAGGGTCATTAAAACAGCATTAATGAATGTTAAATGGGTCTGATTTGAACACTCTAGAACACATTTTGATAACAGTTACTCAGGTGTAACTCTCACTGACCTTAGTGGGAGCTGCACATCTCCCCATTTAGCCAAGTTGAAAATACAGCTGATAAATAAGGAAGGCATTCAGAATAAGGCTGAAACTGACTTCAGCAAAGCCTTTGTATATTTTTGCTAGAAATACATTTAGGATTCATTCCACTAAATTCTCCCAGGCTACCAGAAGAGACCACAGATCCCAAGGTACAAACTGTTTGAAGCTTTGTTTAGACATCAGTAATTATTAACAGTATTTTAATCTTACTTTTGAATTTTCTTGTGATTTCAGACTTTTAATTTAGGCCTTTAGGCCCAAATCCTGCCCCAATGCTCTGATTCCTTTACACAGCTCTGAGAGACCAAAGAGCACACTAACTTTCAGCCCCTCTCTGGCTAGAAATTTACCTGTCCCCTCCCCCCAGCATGAGACAATTGCCAATTGGTTTATAGCCAGAGTAGAGCATACTGCTTTGCTATTCACTTCTAGCCCCAAGGGTAGGGTGTTGGTCTGAGGCAATCTCTGGCTGGCAGAGGCAACTTGGGGAGCAGCAGTCAGCTGGTGTCAATAGTCCAAGGGGAATTTACAACTGGCCAAGGATTAGGGTGCCATAAATGGATTCTTTCTGAGATGCAATCAGCAAAAACTGGGTGCAGGTGAGGATCTGCTCCCCTCATGTTTAAATCTTTGAATATTTTGTGTATGTGGCAATTCCTTTTTTTAGAATAGTATTATGAGCTGGGCAAAACCTTGTTATGGGCTGACTTTTTAAAAAATTGCAGCGAGGTTAATGTGTGAAGATACTTTTCAATTAGCATAATTTAAGGACAAACTAATCACAACACCCCACTTAAGACAACAGGGTTATGTGAACATGTATGAGTTGCAGATTGGGTGGGCAGACAGAAGGGGTTTTGTTGAGCATGGTTTTGGATAAAACATAGCACAACGGGGCCCACAGTGGTACACACCTTATGCACAGCCACATGTTAAACACAGTCGGAGCATAGATAGAGGTGGGCTTGAGTGGGCCAGGGTCCACCCCTTGGAAAAACAGGCCCACCCAAGCTCCACTTAAAGTTAAGTTTTCTCTGCCAGTGGCTTGTTGTTTGGCTTCCCAAACCTCCTGCTTCTGGTCACATGGCCTATCAGCCAGCTGCCTGAGGCTTCTGGCAACTGGAGCATCAGGTTCTCTGACCTTCCTGTTTCCAGTCACCTGATGAGAAGCAGGCAGTTCAGGTTTTTCAATCAGCTCACCTCTGTCAGCCAGAAGCCAAGCCAGAAAAATCAGGTCTGCTTCAGAGAAACAACAAGGAGTTGTGTGGCACTTTAAGACTAACAAATTTATTTTTGAATGAGTTTTTGTGGGAGAAGATCCCACTTCCTCAGATGCTTCGAAGATGGGTGAACTTACAGAATGGAATGAAACTAAATGCAAGGGGGTGTAAAACATAGGATCAGGTCATACAGTAACAGCAAAATCAGACAGATTTCAGGCTCAAACCCTGGGAAGCCTGAAGTCAAGTTACCTTTTGTAATGGGAAAAGAACCCATAGTCTCCATTAAGTCCTGCTTTCACAGAATTTAGCTTGCATATTAATTCGAGTTCAGCTGTTTCTCTCTGAAGTCTTGATGTCCCAGCTACATCTCGACAGTCGTTAACAAATCTGTCATCAAGTGATTAGGAAGATGGAAGTGCTCAGCAACTGGTTTCTTTGTTCTTTGATTTCTGATATCAGCTCTGTGCTCATTCAGCCTCTTCCGCAGCGATCTTCCTGTTTGTCCAATATATAAGGTGTTGGGGCATTTCTTGCACATGATAGCATAGACCACATTAGTAGATGAGCAGGTAAATGAGCCTTTGATGGAGTAGCAGGCTTGATTAGGACCTATGATGGTGTCTGTTGTACAGATATGTGGGCAGACTTGGCAGCATGGTTTGTTGCAAGGGTGTGTGCCTGCTTCAAGATTTCTGTTGTTAGATCTGTAGTTGCTGGTGAGAATCTGTTTAAGATTAGGGGGCTGCCTATAAGCAAGGAGTGGTCTGTCTCCTAATGCTTGAGAGAGAGAGGGATCATCTTTTAGAATAGGCTGTAGGTCCTTAATGATCTGTTGCAGAGGTCTGACTTGAGGATTGTATGTGGTGACTAGTGGTGTTCTGTTGCTTTCTTTCTTGGGTCTCTCCTCTAGTAGATGACTTCACGGAACCCGTCTAGCTCTGTCAATTTGTTTTCTTACTTCTCCAGGTGGGTACTGTAGTTTCAAGAATGCTTGATAGAGATCCTCAAGATGTTTGTCTCTGTCTGAGGGATCAGAGCAGATGCGGTTATATCTCAGGGCTCGGCTGTAGACAATGGATCGTGTGGTGTGTTTAGGATGGAAGCTCGAAGGATGTAGGTAACTACACCGCTCAGTAGGTTTTTGGTATAGGGTGGTGGTGATGTGTCTATCCCTGATTTGTATTGTAGTGTCAAGAAAGTGGATCTCCTGTGTGGAGTGTTCCAGGCTCAATTTGATGGTGTCGTGGAAATTATTGAAATCTCTGTGAAAATCTTCAAGAGCATCCCTGCCATGTGTCCAGATGATAAAGATGTCATCAATGTAGTGCAGGTAAAGAAGAGGTGTTTTGGAATGAGACTTGAGGAAACGTTGTTCTAAGTCGCCCATAAAGATGTTGGCATATTGTGGGGCCATGTGGGTGCCCATAGCAGTGCCACTGATTTGGAGATATAAATGATCCTCAAATCTGAAGTGGTTGTGGGTGAGCACAAAGTTGCAAAGTTCAGTCACAAGCTGTGCTGTGTCATCATCTGGGATGGTTCTTCTAATAGCTTGTAATCCATCCTTGTGTGGGATGTTGGTGTAAAGAGCTTCTACATCCATAGTGGCCAGAATGGTGTTTTCAGGAAGTTCTCCAATGGACCGTATTTTCCTCAGGAAGTCTGTGGTGTCTTGAAGATAGCTGGGGATGTTGATAACATAGGGTCTGAGGAGGGAGTCCACATAGCCAGATAGACATTGGCACTCTTACTGCCAGCCTGAGATGATGGGGTGTCCAGGGTTTCCTTTTTTATGCATTTTAGGTAGAAGATATGCTTCAGAGACAACCGAGCAGGGCTGGCCCAAGGTTTTTTGGTGCCCTGGGCGAGATGTGATTTTGGTGACCCACCTCACTGACTGCAGCAACCATGGACCCAATCTGGTGGCAGCTACAGACCCCCACTCAGCCTGGTGAGCACTGAGTAGAGACACCTCCCACTGCCCACCTATACCTGAGAGGGATGGTGGGGTTGCTGGGGAATTCCTCATTATGTGGTTAGCCAGGGCTTATTTGGTGTACAGTATACATCAGAACTGCTTCAGGGCTACTGTGATTTGAACCAGAATACTCATGGCTTGGAAGGGCTCTTCTGACAGACAGGATTAATCAGAAAGTAGTGTTGACCACACTCTCTTCTTCCAACCTCAGTGGGAAATGTGGTGGGGGCTAAAAGAATCGCTATTGTGAGCTAAAACCATTCATGTATTCAGGGCTGGCCCATGTTTTTTTGGCACGTTAGGCAAGATGTGATTTTGATGCCCTCCCCCGCCTCACTGACTGCAGCAGCCACAGGCCTGAGCTGGTGGCAGCCACAGGCAGTCCCAGACCCCCAATTGACCTGGTGGGACATGGCCAGTCCCCAAGCCCACGCTAAGCCCTTGTACCACCAAACAAAAGTGCTGGCTAACTGTAGGCCAGGTAAGACCCAAGTGGGCCATGCCAGGCAAGCCCCAAGCAGACTTGGAAAGCCCCAAGTATGCTGGGCAAGCCCCCCACCCCAGTGTTACAAATGCTACATCAGAATTAAAGAAGTGTAGAAGAGTAAATATAATAGTTGTACTATAGATTGACTTGGCAGAGAAAGCCTAGATTTAAAGCACTGAAAATTAATGAAATACAAAACAATAAGCAGCAGATTTCTGACAGCCTGAGTTTCTAAAACAATTTGGATTTAAGGGAAAGGTACCAAATAACCCTCACTTTTGGTTATCTATAAAATGAATTGGCCTTTATTTCTCAAACACTGATGTTACCAACATGTATTTATGAAGGTCTGACAGCCACAGGCTTCTAAGACAGGGGAACACAGTTCAGATTTAAAATATTGTTGGAAAATATTCCAGTAAAGCTGGTTAATTGAGACTCTATGAAACATATTAATGATGTATGTTTTAAAATTCTTATGGTAGTATGTGTTCTCATCACTTCGCATAAAATACTGAGCAGTGAGGGTAGACTTTTAACAAGATATGCCTTGTCTATTCCAGGTCCCTTTGTTAGCTCATCCTTAATAATATGCAGAGCCAGGCAAACAATGTCTTTCATCCAGAAAATATGTTTCCATTTTCTGTCCCAGAGCTTTAATGCATAGGCAGTTATGACAATGTCAGAGATCTTTAGTGAACATTGTAGGGAGCTGAAATCCCCCATCTATAAGAAGTGAAAGCTCAGGCCTAAATCCCAAGTATCCTCCCTATACCCATATTTCTATATGACAGCAAAAAAAACAAGCCTCAAATTGCTACTGGCAGACCAAGCTTCCCAGAAAGAAGGTGAAAGATACGTATCTGCAGTAACTGAGATTGTGCTTTAACCAAACCATAGCCTGGCTGCACCCGGATGTCTGAAGATGATGCTCTGCACAAGAACAGATCTTTATCCCTGTTCAGACACTAAGAGCAGGAGAGGCAAGCCTCAGAGACCCTGGGATGCACCCAAGGATGGGAACAATCTCCTATTCCTGGAGCATCTTTGTAAAGCAGGAGCTGTCAGGAAGAAATGGACCTTCTCCAGGAGATGTCATCTTCCTCCCCTGTTCTGCCAAGACCACATGCTGCCTGTTCAGTTGCTGAGGTGAAATTGCCTTGTTTATCAAAAACACATTTACTTAGACTGAAGTTAGGATGGAAATAAGAGACAGACAGGTTGAATGTACCAGGGTAAAAATAAAAGGAGTAAAAAACATGGGTGATCTCATGGTAGGAATGTGCTTTTGACCACCCAACCAGGAAGAAGAGGTCTATGTGGCTTATTTTCATCAGTTAACAAAATCTTCCAAAGTACAGGACTTGGTCATGATGGGGCACTTCAATTACCCAGACATTTGTTGGGAAAATAACACGGCACGGCACAGATCATCCAATAAGTTCTTGGAATGTATTGAACATTTTTTATTTCAAGAAGTGGAGAAAGCTACCAAAGGGAGAGGCTATTTTTGATTTGGTTTCGACAAACAGAGAGGAAGCGGTCAAGAATTTGAAAGTGGAAGGTAACTAAGGTAGAAATGATCATAAAATGATGAGTTCATGATTCTTAGAAATGTTAGGAGAGAAAATACCAAAAAAGGAAAAAAAAAAAAAACCCACAACAACAATGGATTTTAGGAAGGCAGACTTTAGCACACTTAGGGAGTTGATGGGAAGGATGTCTAAAAGGAAAAACGACTAAAGACAGCTGGCAGTTTTTCAGGGGCGTCATTAAGAGCACAAGAGCTAACCATTCCACTGCATAGGAAGGATAAGAAATACGGCAAGAGACCACCTCGACTCAACCAGGAGACCTTCAGTAATTTAAAAATAAAGAGAGAGAGTCCTACAAAAAAGTAGAAACTATATCATATTACACAGGACGACTATAAACAAACACAATTATGTAGAAGAGAAATCCAAAACACCAAGGCACAGAGATCAAACTAGCTGAAGGCATAAAGGGTAACAAAAAGACATTCTTTAAATACATCAGAAACAAGAGGAAAACCAAGGACGGTGTGAGGCCCTTCCTTAACAAAGAGGGCAAAATAATAAATGAAAATGTGGATATGGCAGAAGAACTAAATAATTTCTTTGTTTCTGTTTTCACTGAGAAGGCTGATGGAGATTGGATGTCTCATATAGAGGAGGGCAATAGGAATGAAACAGGGTCAGAAGCCAAAATAGGGAAAGACCAAGTTAAAAGTTACTTGGATAAATTGGACTTCAAGTCACTGGAGCCTGATAATATGCACCCTAGAGTACCTAACGAGTTGACTGAGGAGATACCTGAGGCATTAGCTATTATCTCTGAAAAATCATGGAAGATGGGTGAGGTCCCAGAGGACTAGAAAAGGGGCAAATACTGTGCACATCTACAAAAAAGGGAAATTAGAGCAATCCAGGGAATTATAGACCAGTCAGTTTAACCTCTGTACAGGGAAAAATAATGGAACAAATAATTAAGGAGTCAATTTGCAAACATCTAGAAGAGACTAAGGTGCTTAGGGCTAGTAAGCATGGATTCGTCAAAAACAAATCATGTCAAACCAACTTGATAGCTTTCTATGATGTGGTAATGAGCCTTGTGGACAGACAGGAAGTGATAGATGTGGTAAATCTAGACTTCAGTAAAGCATCCGATATGGTCTCACATCAGATTCTCATTAATAAACTGGGGAGGTGCAAACTAGATGGAGCTACTATATGATGCGTCAAAAACTGGTTGGACGATGGCTCCCAGAGAGTAGTCATCAATGGTTCACATTCAGGCTTGAAGGACATAAGCACAGTGCCACAGGGATCTGTCTTGGGTCTGATTTTGTTCAACATTTTTATCAAATGACTTGGATGATGGCATAGAGACCAAACTCAAAGTTTGCAGATACCACCAAGCTGGGATGGGTTGTGAGTGCTTTGAAGGACAGGAACACAATTCAAAATGATTTGGACAAACTAGTGAAATGGTCTGAGATAAACAATGAAATTCAATAAAGTTAAGTGCCAAGTACTCCACTTAGGGTTGAACAACCCATTGTACACATACAAAATGGGAGAGATGATTGCCTAGGAAGGAGTACTGCAGAAAGTGATTTGGGTGTTATATGGGATCACAAGCTAAATATGAGTCAGCAATGTAATAATGTTGCAAAAAAAGCAAACACCATTCTGGGGTGTATTAACAGAAGTATTGTGAGAAAGAAATGATTCTTCCACCCTATTCTGCATTGATTAGGTGTCAACTTGAGTTCTATGTCCAGCTTGGGGTACCTCATTTCAAAAAGGATGGAGAGAAACTGGAGAAAGTCCAGAGAAGGGCAACAAAAAGGATTAGGAGTTTGGAACATTTGACCTATGAGGGAAGATTCAAAGAGCTGGGTTTATTTAGTCTAGGGAAAAAAAAAAAAAAAAAAAAAGGAGACAGAGGGGATGATAAGTTTTCAAGTATCTAAAAGGTTGTTATGAGGAAGAAGGAGAAAAATTATTCTACTTAATCACAGGTGATAGGACAAGAAGCAGTGGGCTTAAATTACAGCAAGGGAGGTTTAGGTTGGACATTAGGAAAAAATTCCTAACCGTCAGGGTGATTAAACACTGGAATAAGTAGCCTCGGCAGGTTGTGGAATCTCCTACACTGGAGTTTTTTAAGAGCAAGTTAGACAAACACCTGTCAGGGATGGTTTAATTAGTGGTACTTGGTCCTGCCATCAGTGTAGGGAACTGGACTGGATGACCTGTCATGGTCCCTTCCAAGTTCTATGATTCTATGGTTAGTCTCCCTTTCTCCCCCCTCCCAAATTATTTCCACACTCTAAATCAAAGGAAAGTCATGAAGTAGCTCCAATAACACACACCAGCATAAATGGTTTCTTAACAATAAATTCCATCTTCCACCCATTGCAAAAGAAAACCATCCCCTGTCCCTCTACACACAATTATTAGGCTGTTATTAAACAAACAAGACTGTTTCCAGCATGACCTAGCCCCTGGGGCATTAGTATATCTTTCACTGCAGCTTAAGACACTCCAAACACAAATCTCTCTCTCATACACACTCCTAAAACTTGCTGTCATAAACACAGACTGAGGCAGAGACATGCAATGAAATTAAACAAAATACTCACTGGCCTGATTCCCCAGGAACAAGCACAATGGATATTGAACAAATATACTAAATGCCCTAGTGCTTCATTCCCAGCTATAGATAATGACTTAAAAGATAGAGAGTTAGTAGCTAACATATCAACTGACACATTTAAAGTTAAGCAGCACAAGAAATAAACAAGGAGTCCTGTGGAACTTACAAATTTATTTATCACATGAGCTTTTGTGGGAGAAAATCCCACTTTGTCAGATGCTTTAAAGATGGGGAAATTAAAAGTAGAGCTTCCCAGACTGTTTAGGCCAGGTGTGGCCAAACTGTAGCCACATGCGACTCTTGAATGAAAAAGTGCAACTCACAGAAAAGTGTCAGCAAATCAATTTAGGAAAGCAACCCCAGCCTCAGTGTTTTAAATGTCCCACTCTGAGGATGTGCTGAGCTTGCTGGGGGGTGGGGGGGAGCCCTAGCCTCTGCCTCACCATTGGAGTGGCCAGGTGGGGGAGTGGTCAGCTTGGGGGAGCCAGAATCCAGGCCTGGGAGTTAGGAAGGGGGTCAAGACAGTGGAGAGAAGTGGTGGCATGATCAGGGATGGCAGGGGAAGCGCGGCTCGTTTAGATTTTCTCGAAGGCCCTAATGCTGTTTACTTGTTAAATCGTGTTTTACAAGTTCTTCTAAACATGAGATTGAATAATAAATGAAAATATGAAGAAGAAATTAGATACTATATGGCTATATGCCTCAGTGAGGCTCTCACAGGTTTAATACTTGACTTGGGTGACTCTTCAGTTCCATAAGTTTGGCCATCTCTGGTTTAGGCAATACAACACAATTCTGGAAATGAAATAAATCCTTATCATAAATGCAAAAGTGTAGCAAAACAAACAAGCAGTCATGGCATTCACAAAGGATACCCCTTTGGAATCTGTAGCAAAGCACTCATCTTGGCCTGCATGAGTGTCAGTTAACACACCTGACTAGAAAACAATGCAACGGTTCTGAGGTACTGAAACTCACAGATTATCATGGCTGTCACAGTATAATTTAGCAGGCTCCAGAAGCCTCCTAAATTTCCAGGCCCCCTTCACACATGTCCATGCCCCTCTCATTCACCCCAGCTACTGCCCCAAATGCCTACCCCCATCAGGACACTTTCCCCATGTCTTCCTCAGCCCCAGTCCCCATTCCCTAAGATCCCTGTCCCCATGTCCCCACTCCAGCCCTCCTAACCCCCTACCCTCAGCTCCCCATTTTCGCTTCACCCTCTTCATCCCCCCAACCCCTGAACATACCTCCCCAGCCCACCTCTCCCGAGTTCCTCCAACCCTTTTCCTAATGCCCCCACCCTGCTATTGGCTTCTCCTGCCTACCTGAGACACCCCAAGCCCCCCCCCCCAACCCCCTAGTCCTGCTGCTGGCCCCCATGGCCCCCTGAGCCCTTTCCTAACTCCCACACCCTGCCACCAGCTTCCCATTCCCCCATGCCCTTTCCCCACCAGGCCGGCTCACCTATCTCTGAACCCCCCACCCCCTAGAGCTCCTTATCTGGGTGCCACATGGAGTGACCTCTGCACAGGCTGAGGCTCCTGCCCTGACTGACCATGCTCAGAGGCTCTGAGCATGCTCAATCAGAGCAGGATTGGGATGGGAGTTTTTAAAACTCCCAGGCCCAGCCAGGGGCAGTTCCCTGCCGGCTGTGCACAGCCCCTTGAGCCAGCCTTGGAGGAAAGCACCAGAAAACTGTGTTCCAGTGCATTCCTCTAGTTTTTTGGGGGCCCAGGAATGCAGCGTTCTGGTACATTTCTCTATTTTAAGGTGGCCTGGAACACTGCCCCCTTAAAAATAGGGGGCACTCGAAAGCTATTCCAGGGCATTCTGGCTTACTTTAACCCCTGCTGCTAGCAAGTTAACCCAAACAAAGTGCCCACTCAAAGAACAAAAAGTAAACTGCACGACCCTGGATTTAGCCTCCCTGCTAGGCCAAGTCTCTTTCCCCACACCTGGCTTGGGAAGCCTCCTCTCCCCACTATATGCCCTTCCCCTGGGCCCTGCCTTGCACTTCTCTCACCCAGCCCAGCACCCGACCCCAGTCCCAACCCCTGCTGCCTGTCTCCCAAGGTCCCCTCTTCCCATGCATGGCCCCTGAGCACCTCCCCTCTGCCCCACCTGACTCCCTAGTCCCTTCCCCTGCCCCAAGTCTGTGCCAGAGCATCCAGCTTCCCAACCCCAGAAGCACACTACTTACATTACTCTGCTGCTGGAGAGCTGCTAGACACCAACCCACTCCCTCCCCCTTTCACATTCTTGCTTCTGCTGCTTTGTGCAGCAGAGATAAGAGATTTAAAAAGGCTCCCTAGCCTTCCCAGTCCCCACCCCACCACAACTTACCTGGCCAGAGCTGCAAGGGTTTCTGGAGTCACTCCTTGGCCAGGCTGCTCCAAGTCCCCCCCGAGCATGCTCTGTCTGAGAGCATGCTCAGAGTGGGAGATTTAAAATAGCCTTGCTGACCTAGCCCCAGCCTGGTAGCCTCTTGTGCCCCTCAAAGTCAGGTGTCCTAGGTGACTGCCTAGGTCGCCTCAATGGTAGGACCAGCCCTGCACCCTAGACATGTATTAGGGTGCATTTTATGTGTAGGAGGTTGCAGGGAAATTGGTCAGTTCGGCTTCAGGCACTGGTAAGAAGGCTGCCCCATTGCCCACTTAGGTTTGGCCCTGCAGCCCTTGATGGAAAAGTGATGCGAGTTGGTTCATAAGTGTCATAGTGCTGCTCATGTTTGGCCCTGCAGCCTCTATGTCGTGACAAGAAGAGGGGAGGACAGACACAGCTAAAATTAAGTGAATAGTGTTTTGAGTAGGGATTGCAGGGACACTTATGTTTGTCCTGTTGTGACAATTGGTCTATACGACTTTTGCCTATATGGAAAACAAACCATAAAAACCAGTCAAGTTGTTTTCAGAATGTGTGATATAAACAGGTGCAAGAAAACAAGACAGAATAACTTGGTTCAAAACAAAAAGGATCACAATGGTATAATTCAAGGATTATTTTGAAATCATATTTAATAAAAACAGAAGATGGAGAACCAGAAAGTTAGTGAACCAAAATTGAGGTGTTGGAAGTTAGGCCTAACTGATAAACATGATAATGAGGAAATACATTATTCAATGCATCACTTCCCTCTTGAGTTTTTAAAGAAAAACTTTTGAAAGAAAATATACAAAGAACAGACGCTGGTGAAGAGCAGATGGAAGTTACTATAGCAAGCTTCACCACCGTAACTACCTCCTCATGCCATTTAGACTGTAAACTTTCATCATCCTAATCCTGAGGGATGTCTAGATCAGCTCAGGCCAGAGATAGGGACCCTAAATAACACAGTCACCCGTACCAGCTGAAGTTAAATCCCAAACAACACCTACGATGAAATACAATCAGACTTCAACAGCTCCAACTCATCTCAGCTAACAACTTCTTTGCCCTGCTTCCCCCGAAAAATAATTAAACCTTTAATACCATCTGAGAAACTTTCAAATAAGGGGACTTTCCTTCTAAAACTGTCTCCTGAGGAAGGGAAAGGAAACAAAAGAATGTTGTTAAAATGAACACATTATTTAATACTTTAAACCTGTTTTTCCTTCTTTCCTGTATCTTTACCAAAAATGATTTTTTAATGGTCCATTTTCCATCGTATAAGCAGGCTAATATCTTTGTATATCAAATCCCCAGAACTAGTTTAAGACTTTTTAATGTTACACAGCAACTGAGTAATGCTAACCTCTTTAGCCCATGTTTTCCATTTAAATTAATAGTACAGCCCCACCATTCTACTCCCATGGAGGGGCCACAATTGAGCAGCACTGCAACTACCATACATGAGGTTGCAAAGTTACTCAGTTGTGGCCCTGCCACCTTCCATCATGACAGGAAGGGCCCTTACCTGGCTGCCATGGGGAGGGGCCCCCACCCAGACTGAGACCAGGTGGGGGGGGGAGCAGAATACTGTTCTGGGGCTTGCTATTTTTAGGGGCTTAGTGTTCTGGTCCCTAAAAATAGAAAACTGAGCCTGAATGCTGCATTCCAGGGCTTACTATTTTTAAACAGTGGGCCCCAGAATGCACCATTCCAGGTCCATTTTCTATTTTTAAGGGCCCCAGAATGCTGAGCCCCCTAAAAATAGTGGGCCCTGGAATGGCAATCCCCTGTGTTCTGGCTAACCTTAAACCCTGCTGGAGACAATCTTAAGTTGGTGGCTGGCCAAGACCTCATCACTGCCATGAGGCCAACTCTTGAACCAGGGATCCCTGCACAGGGGCCTGCCCATCCTCACCTCACTTCCAGCAGCCTGTGTACCCTCTGCTCTGACCTAGGCAGTCTTAATAGGTGGGCAGGAGAGGCATTTGCCCAGGGCCCCAGGGGGAGGGGGCCTATGTCTCCTAGTGTGGGGAAGGGCAACAGGGACCCTGCTGAGACTGGAGAGGGCCAAAGGGTCCCAGAATCCCCAAGACCACCCCTGTATGCTGAAAGCAAGACTTAGTGATAGTCTCAAACCCTGCTCTGAATATGGAGAACTACGGTGGCTGGCTGCATGGAGGATCTGGCCAAGAGAGGGGGTATGGGAGGTGAGGTAGGGTAGACACTTAGGGATTTTTGCCTCATATTAGATTTTAAAAAGTGTAGGTGTAGATGCCCTGCTAATTTAAAGTGAGAGCACTTCTGTTGGGTGTTTACCAGAGGTGGCCAAACTTACTGACCTCCAGCCCTTCCAACCCCACTGGGCAGAATCCTCTAGCCCCCTCACTCTACCACAGAGTAGCTCCATGCTCCCCACCCCTGCCTGGTAGGTGAAAAATACAGGAAGGTATGGGGGCTCACTGGGTCAGTAAAAAGAGTAACAGTAAAAGAGCCTTATGCAGCTCACAAGCCACAGTTTTTCCACCCCAGTACATCCAAAAGATTTTTGGAGGAGCCCCTGTGCATGAAGGATGGGAGAACAAAAATGGAGCAGGAGAGAGGCAAAAAAATAAGAAAGCTGAGAAGCTGCCTAAGAGCATGATGTATGACAGTGGAAAACAACAGATTTTTGGGGTTTGGTATTGGCTAAAGAGTTTTAGGTTTTGAGTTTTAAGATAAGATGATTCTTTCATTTCTGGTTCCTCCTTTATTTAGAGAAGCAGAACTTGGTACATTCTTTATAAGTAAATGACACTGAAGCAAAGGAAAGACCAGACTTCATCATCAATCAACAGCTTTACTGGGATATTCTCTGGCAGGGGCATCATTTCAGATTTTGGTGATTGGGGGGGGGGGGGGGGAATTTAGCCAGGCTTCCAGGGGCTACTTGGGCACCTGAAAATTATAGGGTTTTTTTTGCAGATAACAGAGAGTAGCTGACAGGACACTACCTATATAAAGAAAGAAAAAATAAATTATTATTAGACTCACTCACCTTTAACACTAACATTAACACCTTATGTCAAGTAACTTAAGGGACACCAGTTAGGTTTAAAATATTAATGCATGTTCTTACTTGATTAAAAATTCTTGAATTCTATCAATTCAAATAATGGTAGAAAAATCTAATTTGGTTTCTGCAGTTCCAAAATTTTAATAATCGATTCCAAGTTTGGCGAGGTAGCTTACAAGGGCAAGGCCTTGTGTCTTTATACTGCACCTGCTTGGGGTCTTACTGTATTACAAATAATAAACTAGAAAATGACTTAAGACAGGAATGAAACTGACACTGTGAAGTAACTTTCACAATATTGTCAACTCCCAAATAATCAAAAATCATGAATCAGGCTCATCAAAAATCATAACATTGGCTCAAAATCATGAGATTATGTATAATATGCATGGTGTTCTTTTTATATGCCTTCTGCTTTTTTTCCTGAGCAATTAGGGTGCATTGGGGTCACACAAAGCTTTCTCCACAGCCATGCAAGCTAGAAACTTACTTTTACTTTACGAATGAAGCTGAAATCAAATGGCCACCTGACTCCAGGAACAAGGGCTTTACGGAAAATAATAATTGCCATGCAATTCATGGGGGGGGGGGGGGAAGGAATCACAAGAGTTGGCATTACTGCTTCTGTTTAAAGGCTAGTTACTTTCCAGAAGGTTCTTAAACATAACACTACAGTGATAGAATTGCAGTTCTCACAGAAGAATATTTAAAACCAAAAGACCAAGAAAATTCCACATTTAAAGTTGAGAAAAAAATGGAGTCTTCTGGAGATATATTATGGCCACTGCAGACAAGAAAGAAAAATAAACAGGCACAGGAGCTTTGGGCAGCTCTTCTTCTTTGGGGAGGGGAGGGGGAAGTTGAAGGGTCAAATCTTCCAGGACTTAACCAGGTAAAACTTCTAGTGCTGTCAGCACCTCCACTCATAGATCTTGCATTGCCATCTTTTCTGAATGCAACCTTGGCTTAGAGGGGTTGGCTGTATTTCTTCTGAGTCTCCTTCATTCTCTCCAACACCTCCTTCTGTCTACACTACAGCCTCATCTAATGACTTCAAGATCCATAATCTAATCACAGCCTTTTCTTACCTTAAATCACTGTCTGTGTGTGTAAACACAAGATTGACTCCCTGCCCCACAGGCACAAGCTGGGAGCAAAACAGAGGAGTCCTGTGGCACTTAGACTAACAAATTTATTTATTGCATGAGCCTTTGTGGGAGAAAAATCCCACTTCGTCAGATGCTTTGAAGATGGGAGAATTTACAGAGCTGGCATAGGAAACTGTAATTTAGTTTCAGATTTTTGGTGATCTACAGGAGTTAAATAATTTGAATTTATTTAGCTGTGGTTACCTACTTTGGATGACCTTATGTGAACTGAATAATTCATGTTTGTGAAGTGCTTTGAAGATTAAAAATCCTTTAAGTGCTAAATATTATGATGTCACAAAAATTACAACTCTGTAATGCAATGGAATTAGTCTCATTTACCACTGTAATATTATTACTTCTTTTAGCCCTTTGTAGTAGTTAGAGCAAATCTGTAAAACATTTTAGTGACCTGGAACAAATGATTAACAGATGATACTGATGCCTCATAAAGCAATGCACTGTGGCTATTACTATTTGCAAAGCCATTAATAATCAAGCATATGGAGATTCATTTACAAAGTCTATAGACTTTTCTTTAATGCCCACACATTAAAATGATCAAATAAAGTTGATACACCTTCACTGGTTGCTGGTGTAATACATATGTGACAGAGGACATGGACACTGTCTTGGGGCTAAACAATAGGGTTAGTTGCAGCTCACTTTCTTCCCCCATTTGCACAGGTATGTAGGATTAGAGTGAGGCAGGATGAGTCTGCTCCCTGGTGGGGTTCCCTGCAGGGAACTTAATAAAAAGCACCTGCTTGGGAGTTATGAGGCGGATGCTTAGGAATAACTTCAAACCCAAGCTCAGAATATGCTACTTATAGGGAAGAAGAAGGTACTGTAGTTTTGGAGTTTCTGGTTTCATTTTCCTGAAATGTGTGTCAAATTTGCTGTGTTTTTGAGTAACTTGCCATTATAAGACTCTTGGCATCTGCATCAGGCTTTCCAACACACCACAGCTAAAGTGCCATATCTCAGAATGAGGTTGGGGGAAAATGATATTTTTTTTCCATGTTGCAAAAATCTTAACCATTTCAGAAGCCCTAATACCTCCCTACTTGGGAACAGGCACTTGAAGTTTGCCAGAATGCTGGGGATGGAAGAAGCTGAGCAGAACTTCCTTTGCAGTAAGTTTTCTAGCAGCTAGGTCTCAACATCATTCTCCAGTCAGCAAGTAGCTTTGAAATCCACTGACATAATGTAGCCAGAATAGAAGATGATAACCTTGTATTGCTATCAGTTATCCCATTAGTTCAAACAACAGAGTTCGGTGCTGTGCATTTAAAGATTCTAACTCTGCATATTGGAATAAATATGGTTCCACATGATGAAGTTTCTATTTTTATTTTAGTGGGCTTATTTAAAAAAAGCTCAGAAGTTACATTTAAATAAATAAATAAATTAAAAACTTTAAAGGTTACAAAAAAAAAAAAAAATCAAGAATTGCAAAGCTAGAAATGCCAGAATGATTGTTTTCTGTACCACCTTCATTCAGGCTCCCTTACCTATATCCATTTAGAATACAGTGTTTAATTACATAATCACATACTATGTTTTCTCCACAGGTCCCCAGCTTCACTCAGTGCACAGGGTGACCTGTACTCTGGAAAATAATTGCAGTAGTGTAGTGCAGTGCAGGAGGCTACCAGTTACCTCTGTATCTGTTGCAGAAGTTGAACAGTATTTAGTGAATCATAGAAACTGGAAGGGACCATGAGAAGTCATCAAGTCCAGACCCCAAACACTTTTGGGAGGACCAAGTACTCAAACATCTGACAGGAGCTTGTCTAACCCGCTCTTAAAAACCTCCAATTCTGAAGATTCCACAACCTGCCTAGGCAACTTATTCCAGTGGTTAACAACCCTGACAGGCATTTTTTCCTAGTATCCATCCTAACACTCCCTTGCTGTAATTTAAGCCCATTGCTTCTTGTCCTATCATTGGCAGTTAAGGAGAACAATTTTTCTCCCTCCTTCTCATGACAGCCTCTTAGGTATTTGAAAACTTACATACCCTCTCAGTCTCCTCTTTTCCAGGTTAAGCAAACCCAGTTCTTTCAGTCTTCCCCCACAAGTCAAGTGTTCCAGACCTTTAATCATTTGTGTTGCTCTTCTCTGAACTTTCTCCAATTTTGCAACATCTTTCCTGAAATGAGGCATCCAGAACTGGACACAATATTCCAGGCGAGGCCTAATTAGGGCCAAGTGGAGTGGAAAAATTACTTTTCATGTCTTACGTAACAATACTCCTGTTAATACACCCCAGAATGGCATCTTTTTTTTTTTTTTTTCTCCTCTTCACAATGGTGTTACATTGTTGATTCATATTTAGCTTGTGGTCTGCTACGACACCCAGGTCCCTTTATGCAGTACTTCTTCCTAGGCAGTACTTGCCAATTTTGTATATGTACAATGGATTATTCTTTCCTAAGTGGAGTACTTTGCATTTGTCTTTACTGAATTTCATTCTGTTTATCTCAGACCATTTGCAGTTTGTCCAAATCATTTTGAATTGCGATCCTGTTCTCCAAAGCACTTGCAATCCCTCCCAGTTTAGTATCACTGGCAAACTTTACAAGTGTACTCTCCATGCCATCACCTAAATTATTGATTAAAATATTGAACAGAACTGGACCCGGAACTAGTCCCTGCAGTACCCCACTCATTATGCCCTTCCAGCATGACTCTAAACCATTGATAAATACTCACTGGGAGCAGTTTTCTAACCAGATTTTCACCCATCTTTATAGTAACTCCATCCAGGCTGTACTCGCCTAGTTTGTTAATGAGCAAGTGATGTGAAACCATAACGAAAGCCTTACTAAAGTCTAGATATACCACATTACAGCTTCCTCACTATTCACAAGGCTTATTACCTAGTCATAGGAAGCTATCAGGTTGGTTTGACACGATTTGGTCTTGACACATCCATGCTGATTAATACCTTATTCTCATCTAAATATTTGCTAATTGATCCCTTAATTATTTGCTCCATTATTTTTCTTGGTACAGAGGTTAAACTGACTGGTCTATAATTCCCCAGGTTGTCCTTATTTACCTTTTTGTAGATGGGCACTAGATTTGCTCTCTTCCAATCCTCTGGATGCTCTCCAGTCTGTCATGATTTTTCAAAGATAATAGCCAATAGCTCACGTATCTCCTGAGTCTCCTTCAGTATTCTAGGGTTTATATCATCAGGCCCTGGGGACCTGAAGACATCTAACTTGTCTAGGTAATTTTTAACTTTTTTCCCCCATTTTAGCTTCTGATACTAACCCATTTTTACTGCCCTCCCTTACATCAGGCATCCAATCACCACTGTGGAAGAGGCCTGTAAGGCCTCAAACTTGCTTAACCACAGAATGTCTGTGAAAAAATAGGGAGTGTAAGATAAAATGAAATACTCTGAGAAAAGCTGACTGTCTCTCGTTAACAAGGTCAGAATGTTGCAAAAGATAAGTTGACTCCAAATCCTGCCTTTGTATTATCTTTGCTGATTCTGTAATTTTCCATTTGCTGGCTAGAAAAGGGGAAGCATCCTATGTTGAACACACTATGATTTCCTATAAATACCATTGAAATTTGTTTGTAAGTAGAGCGCTCATTAACCAAAACAGAACTTCTGTCAGCTAGGGATCTCTCCCTGCATATGCTTTCCCTCTTTGTTGAATAACAGTCCTACACTGTCCTTGGTTTTCCTCTTGTTTCTAATATATTTTTAAAATGTTTTTTGTTACTGTTTATGCCAAATGAAGCAGGGGAATGCAGTTGCATGCCACCCTCCAGAACTTGGTTCTATTCTTCCTCTGTCATGGATCCCACTTCCTCAGATGCTTCAAAGATGGGTGAACTTACAGAAAGGAATGAAACTAAATGCAAGGGGGTGTAAAACATAGAATCAGGTCATACAGTAACAGCAAATCAGAGCAGTTTTCGGGTTCAAACCAGGGGAAGCCTTGAAGTCAAATTACCTTTTGCAATGGGAAAAGAACAAGGTAATTTGACTTCA
>ML681994.1:11824354-11866181 GCA_007922195.1 Podocnemis expansa | reverse complement strand
TGAAGTCAAATTACCTTGTTCTTTTCCCATTGCAAAAGGTAATTTGACTTCAAGGCTTCCCCTGGTTTGAACCCGAAAACTGCTCTGATTTGCTGTTACTGTATGACCTGATTCTATGTTTTACACCCCCTTGCATTTAGTTTCATTCCTTTCTGTAAGTTCACCCATCTTTGAAGCATCTGAGGAAGTGGGATCTTCTCCCACGAAAGCTCATGCAAAAATAAATCTGTTAGTCTTAAAGTGCCACACAACTGCTTGTTGTTTTTTTACTGGACTAGACTAACACGGCTAACCCTTTGGAAATTGACAGATCCTACTGAATGCGCCATCTCCTGACCACCTATTAGGGATGCTGTGGGGGAATCCAAGTCTCTGCTCTAAATTCTCTGGATTATGTTAAGCTTCTAAAACCCCAGCAACATGCAGTTATCAGTTCCTTCCTTGGCCTCTGGCACATTTGCTGAGCACTCACTTTCAGTCTGCTACCCTTTCTTGGCAATGGGGCTCTTTATCCCACCTGCCTTAGTGGCAATTGTTTCAGTAAAAATACTATGCTAGCCCACCACCGTTGGTTAAGCAACACCCCCAATACTCCAAGTTGACTTGCAAACACACAATTCATTAGCTGCAGATCCGCAGCAGTCTGGGGTACCCAGCTTCCTGACGTCTATAGTAACTTACTTCTAGACCAGTATGGGTTTTCCTTCTGCATGTATCCTGGCACTGGAGGGTCAGTACAAGCTACTTCCACATTTGCAAACAGCTGTTCCTGGACATGTACAGGTTCTAGACCCACTGCCGGTCTGCATGACATGGTCCCAACACTGTGTGCTTATGTCCCTGCTCCATAAGTGATGATTTACATATGGCTACCCCTTTGAAAATTCCCATGTTAGTCTGTGTACATCAAAAAAACAAGAGTCCTGTGTCACCATGAAGACAAACAAATTTCTTTGGGCATAAGCTTTCGTAGGTGCCAACTCACTTCATCATATTCATCTGATGAAGTGGGTTGGAGCCCACAAAAACTTATGCGTGAAGAAATTTGTTAGTCTTTAAGGTGACATGGGACTCTTGTTTTTTAATCTACGTATGTGAAACGTGTTTTGATGATGGCAGGAAGCAAGATGCTTCAACTGGGCTGCCGATTACATGTTTTTGCCTCTTTTCAAGAGCTGGTTTCCTCTAGGACAGATGCTACCAGTGAACTATCCACCAATTTCTCACAGATGCTCTGCCTAAATTTGGCAACAGCTGTGAAACTGCAAGCAGAAGATGTAACAGTCCCTTGGTGCAATTTGGACTGGCGTATTGCTGCAGCACTCCAATCCCGGAGCATGTCTTGCTCTGTTCTGCTGAGAGAACCCTCTACTCCTGGGCTGTTCATGCATAACCTCCAGCATTTGTTCCCAGCAAAGCGAGTGGGTACTTCTAGCCAACCACTCTTTGAATTATGCAATAGAATAATCCCAGCCACATTCCCAGATGCTCTTAAGGAACCTACATTTTACCATCTCCAGGTATGCCCACTGAACAAATTTAACAAAGAAATTGATATGCAGCAACCTTTCTATTCTAAGTGGACTCACCAACCTATTTCAAATGGTCTGCTTTAAGTAAAACAGATTTGTTAACTACAGAAGGATTTTAAGTGATGATAAATCAAAGACTAAAAAGTCAGATTTGGTCAAGAGGAACACAAGTAAAATGAATTCTAAGCTAAGTTTGACACTTTCAGCAACCTTACAAACCTAGGTGATTCTCACCACAGAGTGGCTGGTTTCCTTCAGCCAGGCTCTCTCCTTTTGTTAGCTCTTCAGTTGCTTGGTGGTGTTTGTGAATAGAGGAAGGTGTAAGAGGGAGAGAGGGCGTGTGTACAAGCAAGCATGGCAAATATTCCCCCTTTTTGTGTGTCCTTTTGTTCCTCTGGGACTTTGCCCTCCACTTCTGGGTCTGCTGAAAGTGTCCTTATATGGACTCAGTCATGTTCTGAGTCTGTGAGCATTACCTCATCATGATTCCAAGTGGTCCAAGGAAAAGGAGGTTCAAGTGATTCACTCCTCCATTAATGCCCAGACCAGTTCTATGTTCCTTGAAGGCTGTGCTGGGTTTGTCCTATACACTCCTTGATGAGGTGTGACCTGCCTCTGTCCCTGGAGAGTCTTGCTTGGGCCCATCAGCCTCTATACAAAAGGCTTGGTCCATGACATATTGTGAAAGAAGTGCCCTTAGCCCACCTAAGAGTCCTCTTGGATACACCCCCCCAAAAATCAGACTCATGTCTGCACACCAAAGTATGGATGTGTCAGTACAGGTAGGCAGAACACAATGTGGATGGCTCAAATGCAAGCCTGGGGAGGAGTAGGGTGGAGGCAAAAATAAAGTTTGCAAACATGGGCCACTCAAACTTGGGTTTACTGTGCAGCAGATATAGTAATGAGATGCATATAGGGCTCTATATCTGTAGGGAGGAGGAAAGGAGGGTTATATTCATGATCTGCCACTTAGTCAATTCGGTTGGGGGAGAGTGCTGCAGGACCTGGTGTAGTAATTCAGTCAGCACACAGTAACATTAGGTTCTTTTACGTAGAGGCTGATGAGTAAAGACTTGGCACTGAGGCGCTTCAACAGAAGACAGGATACTTTACCTTTTACAAACAGAACTGTACAATTACATGCAAATGAAACTTGTGGTACTGTAACAACAGGAAACAGAGTGTGAGGTCTGATGCACAACCTATAATAATAAATGCAGCTTCTATCTTGACGTCTCTCTCTTTTGCAGCAAGGAACCCACATTTTAAAAATCCAAGAGCTAGATATATAGCCAAATATAATGGCCTCTCTTGGGGGAGGGGTGTTAAAATGCCCAAGATCCTGTAGGCCATTTTACTGCCTCCCTGCTTTCATACACTATCTTTGTCCCACTTCCATCTTTGAAAGAGAAAGCCCATTGATTTGTTCAGAATTCAGATTAAAGCCACTTGAGGAATGCTCAAGAGGTTGAAAGAGATCTGAATTTAGTAGAAGCTCATTGATTTAGACCCAGAAGTTTCAGGTTTAATCTTGCATCTGACAAGGCCAGATTTTTGCAGGGGCTATAGAGGCTTAAGTCATGTGCCCCAGCCTAAAGGTGGGCCCCAGCCTCTAGCCCCTAAGCCCCCTAACAGATCTGCCCTCCAACCTTCTCCTCAGCAGTGGCTTGGCACTGGGAATGCTCTCTCTTTGACAGTGTTTTTCGGGGGGGGAGGGGGGGGCATGCAGCACAGGACCCTGGGACCAAAGGCCCAGGTCCATGCTCCCACCCCACCTCTGGGCAAGCTGGTTTGCCCACAGGGGCAGGGTGGGCCAGCACCCATTCACTCTGCTGGGTAGATTGCATGGCTACCGCTCTGGCATGGCCTTCCAGGGCCTATGGCCATGGGGGGTTACCCTGGGACCCATGCTGCATGTCAGCCAGCACCTCCCTCAGCAGACTGGCTAGAGTGGGGCCAGGGAGGAAGTGCCCACCTACAAGCCACCATGCCAGGGGCAGTGGGGAGCAGGCCAGGGCCCCCAGGCCAGTTAATTCAGCCCTGCAGCTGGCTAACCAGGATGTTGTTTCAATTACTTAGATCATAGTGTAGGTGAAAGCAGGGGATAACAGCCACCTATAAAACAAACAGCAGCAGCAACGGCAAAAAGCTTTTTTAAATGACTGTGGAAAATTTCATCCAGATGTGTCTGGAATAAGCAGCCCAACATCTTCATTGTTACAGAAAAATATACAGTGGGAAAGTTTCCCTGTATATTACCATGCAATGATTCTCCAACAGGGAATAGAACTGAGTTTGTACATATGGGAATGGCGACCTCTAACATTTCTATTAGTAAATGCTCAAAGGAATTATTCTCAAGTGTACAAAGGGATGTTACTCTGAAAAGAATTACATTTCACAAATTCTGATTTGGAAGGAAATTTACTATGGTCTTCTGGGAGCTCATAGGTGGTAACAGCTACTGCATCTTTCCCCAGCTCCTAAAATCCTCTACCACCAGCAGTGGAATCCTCCTCCTCTAATAAGCAATAGATATAATTCTACAACTCATTTAACTTAACCCCATTATGGATGCTGCTCCATCTTCAGAATTTCTACACAATCCAAAAAAAGAAGCAGCAACAGCAGCAGCTGGACAGTCCTTCTTGCAGCCAAGATGGCTGACCAGTAAGAGACTGGCCATTTGAGAATAGATGAAAATGTGAGAGACTGAATTCCTCTCTTTTGAGGATAAAAATTTTCAGAACTATGTCACAGAAGAAATTTGGGGTTTTTCTTCTTTTAAACAAACAATACACTAGATTATTCCGAAGTATTTCTGATTTAGATGCAATTATAGTCTGGCTAACACAAATCTCAAGTGACTAGACTGGGAAAAACATCTGAAGATGTAAACTGAGAAAGAATATTACAAATACAATCTCTGCCTACATGTACACTATGCCTTAAGTAATTGTATCATCATCCTGGTTGGATCAGCTTCAGGACTAAACCCAGAACCTATGAGTCTAAACCAATGAGCTTCTGCTAGTCCACATGACTAGTACAATTTGTAAGGTTTGGTACCAAGATTCAAGGAAGCAGAAAACAGCATCTCTTTGCCAGAACACAGAGCAAATACAATCAAAGAGAAATAATGAGAACTGTGGGTCTTCCAGAGAGACTGGGAAAAGGGAGGTCTGTGGAATTTTCATGCTCTAAGCTTCCTACACTTTCATTTCTTCCTCCATGATCAGAATTAGAAACCGAGGGAGCCAACAATTCCCCTGAACCACTACCCACCCTAATGACTTGAAAGCAGAGAAATTTAGGAGGGCATGAATGGGGATGAGAAGCTTAAGAATGTGTCCTCCACAGGTAAAGGTGTAGCAATATTATTTAAAAAGATTCTATTTACAAGTTCTATACAAAAATAATGGATGAGGCAGTTAGATTTTTGCTGATGAAAGGCAAGATCTGAATATACATCCTAATTAACATATAGGGGTCCAAATAAAGTTTATCTGAAAAAAAATAAAAACTTTATTTGGCCTCTTATGTGTTAATTATAAAAAATCAAATATAGCAGGAGTTTTTAATGAGGTGCAGGATACTTTTTTAGACAAGTCAGTCTGGACCAAAGCACACGTTAGAAACATTACATAAAAGACAAGGAAGAATTAGGATTAAACCATAAATTGTAGTTGTAGATCCCTACGATGAAAGATTTTACTCCCCCCCCCAACGTTACACGTGTTTATCAATGACAGACTCCACGATTAATGAGATCAAGTCTATCAATGTCTGATCATATGCACCTGTGATACTACAACTTTCCCTTCCCAAGGGAAATTGGATTTGTAAATATACTGAAATTTGTAAATATACTGAATTCCCCCCTTTTAAAAAAGAAACACTCAAAACTATGTCACAGAAGAATTTTTTTTTAAACAAATGACACACCAGAGATATTCTGATCCATCCTGCATAGCACACAAAGAGTTTTTATTGGGAGGCAGAATCATTTGCTACTTAGGGGACAGAAAGAGAGCTAGCCAGGCCCCTCTCTCAAGAATAACTTGAAACTGTTCCAGAGGGGTAGCTGTGTTAGTCTTTAAAAGTACCATGCAATTCCTTGCTTGTTTTGCTGAAATAAACTAACATCTATTTGTCACATAAGCTTTTGTGGACATAATCCCACTTTGTCAAATGAATGAAATGGAAAAATATAGCATGTAAACGATAAATATATAGATACAGAGAAAGGTCACAAGCTTAATTCAAACAGATCTAGAAGGATAGAACTGTGACCTACTCTTCTCTGTATCTATATATTGGCAGTTTATTGACAGAAATTGCAATGGTTTTCTTATTTTGTGTTGATCAGAACATTCCAGAAGTCAGCAAAATTTCAGAGACGTCCTACAACAGCTACAGCTTGGTACAGATGTGTTAGCTTAGTACCAACCAAATTGTGCATCTTGCCCTGTCCCTCTAGAATTTTTCTGTATCTAGCATCATCCTTTACATTTCCCCTTGGCTGAATAGTTAAACATAAAAAAGAAGCATTTTGAAATGAGCTTAACATGAATTAAATTTATAGTTACACAAAAGCTGTGTGATATTGCGGTGGTTCCCAATGTCTTCTCTGCTGTGGCTCACCTTGATACCTTTAATTACTTTGAGGCACACCACCCTATATTCTCCAAATGAATTCATAAATATTTATTGGCCAATCCAGAACTCTGAGTAGTTTTTCAAAAAAATTTCGTGGCACACCTGCTCAGGCCTGTGGGCACACTGGTTGGGAAACACTGTGATATTGTACAAATACTGCATTGCATTGATGTGGACTTAAATATAGATTTTGACTGTAAAACTTATAAACTCACTTTTATCTGGCTCCGCACACACTCAGGAGGCAGAGGGTCGGTAGTAGCCAAGCATAGCACAATTACCTGGAATTGTATGTGCATTTTGCAAGTTTTGTTGTAACCTACTGCAGTATAAAGACCAAGAATTATGCAAAGGTTACAATTCCAAAGGGGTAGCTATGTTCAGAGTTGTGACTATGGCGGGGTGAATGGGGCTTTGCTCTGGGAGTGACAGGGCAGCTCAACAGAGCCACTCTATTAAAAGGCGTATTTCGGAACACACCCTGGGCACTGAAACAGAATGTTATGGCTCTGGCCATGTTAGTTCAATTCAGCAAAACAGTCTGGTGGCACTTTTAAAGAGTAAAAGTCACAAAGATTACAGCAGCTATCTATAGTACAATTCTACAGTTATACAGCTAAGCAGGAACATACAGCATTCTAAATGTAGTGTATTTGATTTACTATTAGCTACTTTCTTATTTTGGTTACATAACACTGTTTCAACTCAGAAGTATAGCAAGGGCAACGAGTTCCCATGTTTTGATCAATACATTTTGCTTGTGAGAAGTGATGCATCTGTTTTATCACAGTTAGCAATAAAGCAATTTGCATTTCTGGTTAATAATTCTATTTGAGTGAGTTGTTTTCCCAGTATAACTATGTACAAAAGTCAGCCTCACAAACCTTGATAAAGTGCCATTCCTTACTTTTTTAACTGTGCCCAAACATTTAGTAGTGTATGTAACTAAAAGTGCAAGGAGTATTTTTTCCATTTTGCCTTGTCCTGACTGCAAAGTGCTATGGCGCTTTGATTTGGTCAACAATTTGAACATGACATCCAGTAGCAGCCTTCAGTGCAACATGGAATCATAAAAGATTATGCTTGGAACTGGGCCCTCCGGAGGTCATTTATTCCAGAAGCATAGCCAGAAGTTATTTTTTAGCGGTGGTTGACACAAGTTGACATGCGTGGGCATAAACTGACCAACATGACTGGACAGTGACTGGCCAAGAAACTTAAGCAGAGTATTGGCAGCAGAACTTCTGCAATAGATTGGGTGCTTTTGGCTCACCCTGGCCCACCTGTAACTACAACACTGACGTAGTCTGGCCCCTTAGTCAAAGCAAGATCAACCCCAACTAAATCTTCCCAGTCAGAGCTTTGTAAAGCCACAGTTTAAAAACAAAAATGAAGAAACCCTAAGGATGAAAATTCCACCACCTCCCTAGGTTATCTATTCCAGTACTTTACCACCCTCCTTGTGAAAAAGGTTTTCCTAACATCCAGTCTAGACCACCCCCCTGCTGCAACTTGAGACATTTCTCCTAGTTTTGTCACCCACCATCACTGAGCACAAGCTAGCTCCATCCACCCTGGAACCCCCTTTCAGGTAGTTGAAAGCTGTTATCAAATCCCCCACTCATTCTTCTACATCACTAATGAAGGTGTTGAAGAAAACTGGCTCCAGCACTGAGCCCTGGTAAACTCCACTTGTTACCAGCTGAGAGCTAGCCAGACATCAAGTCATTGACTACTGGTCCCTGTGATCTAGCCGGCTTTCTATCCTCCTTCTAGTCCATTCATCCAACCCATACTTCTTGAACTTGCCAACAAAAATACTGTGGGAAACTTATCCAAAGCTTTGCTAAAATCAAGGTATATCACATCCATTGCTTTCCTCACATCTGTGGAGCCAGTCATCTTGTCTTAGAAATCACTAGTTTGGCCAGGTATGACTTTCCTTTGGTGAATCCATGCTGACTATTCCTGATCACCTTCCTCTCTTCTAAGTGCCTTAAAATGTATTCCCTGAGGACTTGCTCCATGATTTTTTGGAGATTCAGGTCAGGCTGACCAGTCTGTAGTTCCTCAGATCCACCTCCTTCCCTTTTTTGAAGGTAGGAGCTATATTGGCCTTTTTCCAGTCATCCAGGACCTCCCCTTATCACTCTGAATTTTCAAAGACAATAGCGAATGGCTCTGCAGTCACATTAACCAACTCCCTCAGCACCTTTAGAAGCATTGCGTCCGGCCTCATAGACTTGTGCATGTCGAGCCTTTCTAAATAGTCTTGAACTTGTTCTTTCAGCTTCTTCCCATTCTGCTCACCTCCCTCCCATTCTGTGCTTCCCAGTGTAGTAGTTGGGGAGCTAACATTGTGTGTGAAGGGAGAGCCCCCCACCCCCATCATCACTAAGTACTTTAGCATTTTCCGTATATCTGTCACTACATTGACTCCCCAGTTCTGTAAGGAGCCTGCACTTTCTCTGACCTTCTTGTTGTTACCATAGAGGGGTTAAAGGGGGCTGAAACCTGGCAGAACGGCATTCTGGGGCCCACTATTTTAGGGGCTCAGCATTCTGGGCCCCCTAAAAATAGAAAATGGAGTTAGAATGCTGAGTCCCAGGACCCACCATTTACAAATAGTGGACCCCAGAATGCAGCATTCCAGTTCCATTTTCTATTTTTAGGGGCCCAACTGCGGGGCCTCTAAAAATAGCAGGCCCCGGAACAGCGTTCTGTAGAGTTCCAGCAGACAGGGGGCAGGGACTTGCCCCACTCCCCTGCGCTTGCAGAGACTGTGCTTGGAGGCAGAAGAAGTCCAGAGCGCAGCTGCTGGTAAGTACTAGGGCAGCTTGGTTCACACTGGGGGTGGGATGGACTTTGGGGACAGCAGAATGGATATTGGGGGCAGTAGCTAGGATGTGAGTGGGGGCCCCGCCTGTGCAGGAGGGCTCCAGAGCCCACCAAATTATACTTTAAGCCTTGCTACCATACCCATAGAAACCCATGTTGTTACCTTGAACTCCAGTTGTGCTTTAGCCTTTCTGATTTCACTCCTGCATGCTCAAGCTGTATCTTTGTACTCTTCCCAGGTCATCTAACCAAGTGTCTACTTCTTGTAAGCTCAGATTGTGTGTTTAAACTCACAAAAGATTTGTTAAGCCAACCTGGTTGCTTGCCATTTTTCCTATGCTTTCTGCACATCGGGACAGTTTGTTCCTAAGGTTTCTTTAAAATAAAGCCAGCTCTTGGACTCCTTTCCTCTTCATACGAGTCTCTCAGGATCCCACCCATTAGCAACCTGAGAGAGTCAAAGTCTGCTTTTCTGAAGTCCAGAATTCTGCACTTCTTTCTTTTCCTTTTGTCAGGATCCTGAAATCTACCACCTGATGGTTACTGCTGCCCAGGTTACCATACACTTTTACTTACCCTATCCAGTTTTCCAGGTTTGGGAACAGCAGGTGCAATTCCCTCTCCAACACTGCAAACATGCTAACACTGATACACTAGTGAGATTGCCTTTGGAAAAAGGCAAGAAAACCAGAAATAGGATCAATAAGTAGAACTCTCAATGAGTAGTGCAACAGAAGTGCTAGCTACAGAAATTAAGCATGATCTGGTTTTAGTTAATATAATCCATCTAATTGGGTAATCATGGTCCTTATTAGTATAGTATGTGACTTTCTCAAGTATGTACTAAGTAGAATCAAATAGCAACACTTTCTCATCCCAGACTCTAGAAGAAGTGACTTGATTCATTTGTTTGTTAGGGTTTTATTGCATATGCCCAGATAGATATTTGAAGCAATCATAACTGAATTTTGGTTTTGTACATGTTCCTCATGTTAAGATTAGTCTCACAGCATGAGAGATGTAAAATATGGTAATATATTCCACCAACCCTCCCTGAACAGGAAACTGCATTTTCATGCACACTGTAAAATAATTGCTTAAGGATGTTCACTTACACACCTTAAAATTCACATCTGAAGGCAGAAAAAGCACAGAAAGTCACATTAAAGATGTGATTTATCAGAAGAAGGGGTGTGTATATTATAAAACACAGGAAACTGAGATTACAACTGAAAATACTGTGAAACTATTAACTACCATATCTACTACCCAGCAAAATATACAGTGTGACAGTTAAGAATGAACACACCGTATGACATCCACATGTAACAAGACAATAGAAACAGCATGCTGAACGGAAATGAATTATGCAGACCTAGGAAGTTATGGATCTTGATGCTGGAGGTAATTTAACTGGAAGTTATTGGTGACATTCCTGTTATAAAACCAGGAAATGTATATCTTTCCACTATGTTGTATGCATCAGAGTGCACTAAGCCCATAACAGCATGCATCTTGGTAAAGCTGGATTACAAAGCTTCTGGCACAAGGAACAGCAATATGAATGACTTCATGGAGGGATGGACTCTTGCTATAAAGATTCTTACCTGTACTGGCAAAGCCAACAGTCCTCAAGACCAGATGTGTTTCTAGAGCACTCACCATGCCATGCTGAAGTAGAATGCTTCAATGCGTATTTCATCATGCAATTTACTCTAATACTTTAAAATCGAAGTTTGAAGAATGATAAGGAACATTTTTAAAGGAACCAACATTTCTAGAAAACTAAATCAAAGCACAAACAGGTATGACTTTTGAAGAGTGGGGTCTCTCTCAAACCAGTTAAGAGCTTGTTATTAGTCTTCAATTCTAATGCTTGACAGAGCAGATGAAGTTTTCAAGAGCCAGTGACAAACACACTCACCCAGAGCTTCTAGAGATTGACCATTGCTACAGATCAAAATGAGAGCCATTCTTCAGGCCTGGGAGAACAAAACTGAAGTGCTCCACTAGACAGGCTATAGCAAAAGAACAGATCGTGGTGGAGAGAGAAAAGAATGATATTGGAATAAAGAAGATGGGAGAGTCTCTGAATTTTCTTTTCATCATTCAGAGTATCAATGCAGTGGCAGTAGAGAATCACTGAAGGAAACAATGACAAGCCACCATAATATTTATCACAGCAAATTTAAGGAGCTGAAGCATCATATTAATCCAAAAATAGCTGTGAATTGCTTAACACTATTAGAAAAAAAGTGCCCATTTTCTGAACTTTTAGAACTGGGAAGATCCTGGGACCTTCACTCTGTCTACTGCCATTTTGTGTAGGATTCTGGCCACACGTACTAATGACAAACCATTACAAGGATGTCCTGTTACCGCCAAATGTTTAGCAACAGTACGCAGAAGTGAAAAAAAAAATCCCTAAGTGCTGTATTTTTAATACCATATGCTATATTGGTCTTTCTGGGTTACTGATTGCCATAATTCCTTTTGAGGGACACCACCCATTTTAGTCTTAAAATTACCCAAATGCCTCACAAGTTTGGTATCCCTTGTGAGCAAGTGCTTTCAGGCGTGAGGACTTGCCTTTTAAGTTCCTTGGATGAGTGATACATGTCAACATGTCACACCACAGTGGTTGAGACCCGCAGGGCTAATCCATCATCACACCCCAACAGTAAAATGCATTTGTAAGTTATGATCAGATACTTACAACAGGACTAGACCTGGGATACTCAAACCCATGTTGGCACTGGCTCCAACAGGCAAGTACTAGCAACAAACCCTTTAAGATTCACCCTTTTATACTGTATCTGTTGGGTCCTGCATGACTATAGTTGCTGCTTCTTGCATTCATTACTTTTCTAAAAACCCTTAGAACCAGTCTTGGTAAATGGAGTTTTCTGTCCAAAGATTTTCCTTCTATTGTGGTCCCTGCTTTGAGCAGGTGGGTTGGAGTAGAAGCATCTGACGAAGTGGGATTTTCTCCCACGAAAGCTCATGTGAAAAATAAATCTGTTAGTTTTAAAGTGCCACACGACTTTTTTTTTTTTTTTTTTTTTTGGAGTAGATGGCTTCCTGAGGACCCTTCCAAACCTAATCTTGTATAATTATCACCCACATGTCAGGGCTAGTGTTTCCAATTAAGCCACATTCCAAGTCCAATATTTCAATTAAGCACACCTAGGGCTTAAATTCAGCTGGAACTGACCTCAGGTAAAATTTTTCAAACCCACAGAGCTGATGCTTTGAGTCCTGCTGCCTCCCACAGGTCCAAAGCTAAATCCCATTTGGGGAGGAGGGGTCCATGAGGAGTTCCAGGAAATACTCTATGAGAATTGAAGCCATGAGCATTCCTTTTTCAAGGCTTTTCCACAACTACTAAACACTTACACTTCACATAATTTGCACAGTATATATATTCTTTAGCCAAGTTAATTTAACCCTTTATATAT
The DNA here is from genome assembly GCA_007922195.1 of Podocnemis expansa. Classification (NCBI taxonomy): domain Eukaryota; kingdom Metazoa; phylum Chordata; order Testudines; family Podocnemididae; genus Podocnemis; species Podocnemis expansa. The sequence continues at coordinate 11,853,691 of ML681994.1, read as the reverse complement.
ACACCCGTCTAATCCTCCAAGAACAAATTATTGCTTCCTCTACAAAGTGTTACAAGTGAAAGAGAGAAAGGAAGGTTTTTAGGTTAAGGAACTGGACTAGCACTCAGAAGATCTGGGTTTAATTCCTGGCTCCCCACACCACCTTTGCCAATCTGAGGTCTGTGCAGCGTGCATAATACTTTTCCTCCATTCATTGTCTTGCCTGTTTAGTCCCCGGTCCTGAAAAAGTGTATTGTTGTGCTCAGCTTTATGTAGTGCAACTAGTACTATTCATTTTAAGCTATATAAAAAGGGCTTTAATTGAAGCAAAAAATCAATTTTTATAGTCTGAAGTAAATGGCGTCACTCACAGTGCATGAAGTTAAGCATGACTATGTCTTGGAGAGTCTGGGCTTTTGATGGCAGGCTCTTCAGGATAAGCAATGTGTATCTTACCCACAAATTTCTTAGAACAATGGGATTTTTAATCAGGCAGAAATAATGTAAAAATTATATAAAGTGTTTCAAAAAAGAAGGGGAAGATATCATTAAAATTTCTCAAGAACAATGCCAAGAGAATTAAAATATTAAAATCCATGCTTCAAATGACTTAAACCTAAGCACAGTGTAAGGTTTGCAGGACTGGGGCCCAATTCAGCACAAGATTGTTTTCTTCTTTTAGATGGTAGCTCAACATTTGGTTGTAGATTTAAGAAGATAAACACCTTTGATGCAATTTAACCAGGTAGAAAATGGAATGTGTTTCCAAAGCATCAAAATGTACAAAAATCAATACATTAAAGAATAGCTGTTACTTAAATAATTTCTAAAAGTGCAGTTCCTAAAAAGAGCAGAACTCCCTGAGATTAACAACAACTAGTGCAACAGATGTATTAAAATAACTTCAGTATTATAAGGTTTCCGCATTTAACAAGTTTCTACCATATCATACAATAGGAATTAACATTCAGCTGCTCTTTCTGGAATGATATTAGGATTCAGATGCTGAATGTGGCAATTGACTGAGAAGGTTCACTGTATTCCAAGTAGCTCACTGCACCTGTTAGCAGCTGATAGCCTCATTATCATTTTGCCCAGCAGGAGAAGAGAGAAAAAAATTCTACTTTGAATACTGAAAATTCACTGGCTTATTAATGCCCTTCTTGTGTGCTGTCCAGCATGCAGTTTCATGGACATCATAGTGCTGTGCCTTGTTATAGTGGAACTTTATTGCCTCATACAGCACTGTAGCTGTAGCTTAAAGTGTTCTCTGGTGGTACCGCCTGTGTGGCTTACTGGGAACAGAACAGAAAGAGGAAGTCAGGCTAACAAATGGTGTAATCAGATGGGTCCGATTTGAGGGAATGACACCTTGGAATATAATGTGTGGAAAGGAGGAAAGCAGACAGAGCCACCTATGCTTTGTATGAGAAGAACACAATATTTACCATGTTCAGCTGAATAATAAAATGTCTGTCAGCTGTGTTCTAACATTTACAGCCAAGTGTTAAGCATGGCATCTGAGTTTGATCCCCATGGCTTTCTTCCCAAGCCTTCATGGAGTTCTGCCCTGATTGTTTGCCTTCCCCAGAGAATATTTGATGGGGACCCACTCCCAAATCTAGAGGATCCCAGAGGTCCTGTACCCAGCTCTCATTGGTTTGGATTGTAATAGGGTAGAATAACTGAGTGAAATAATGGAGATCCCCAAAGAGATTTTTGAGACTGGCAGTTTATTAAATCACTGCCACCAGTGGAGTTACAAACTGTGATTCAGCTATCCATATTTTATACCTGCTTTACCCTTTCAATAACATTCTTTTTTCTTAGGAAATAAACCTATAGTAAATTTACTAGAGAATTGATTTCCAACATTGTTCCTGATGTGAGATCTGGAGTACCAGTTGATCTGGAATAATTGATTGGTGTCTTGGGACTGGGAAACATGATGTGGTGTGATTTTAGATTTAAGTAACCTTTTATCACAAAGTTCAGTTTGTTTGGGTGGCAAGATAAATGGGACGGTTTCAGGAGACTGTCCGTGATGCTATGGTAAGACTAGAATAGTGATCCAGGAATTCTCATTCTGGATTGGCTTAGTGAAATCCAATGATAGAACAAAACACCTCTTCAGGTTTTTGGATAGTCTGCCCTGAGACATGCACTCTGGAGTGCCTCACAATTGAGTGTGAGACACAGTCCCAGGTTTTATTATTTTTTTCTGACCAAGCTCCATAGGGCTGCAAGAGGAACAGTGTCAGTCACTGACATACCTTCCCTCTCCCCCTGAAACCACCCAGTCTACAAGTCAGCCTTACTAGCACTGGCTCTTGATTTACACATCACCCTCTCTGGGGTCCAGAGGAAAGGACACAGAGCTGTGGAAGCAGCTGGACCCAGTCATTTCCTGTTACAGTTGAAGAGCCTCTTTCTTCACAGATTTGTATGTTTAATCCTCTCCCACCCAAACCCCCTACCTTAACTTTTTAAAACTACTTTTTAAAGATATTTCCTAATGTCAGTTTTTGGTTCTCCCTACAGCAGATTGCAATCATTTGTTGATGGCCATTTCCCTGAATTCTAGCATTTCATTGCAGTAACAAATTGGAATTAACACAGCTATTCCTTTGGAAATTTACTCCAGAGTCTACCTGGTACATCTAAGACGTGAAGCCAGCTTAAAATCCCCAATTTTCCTTGTAAAATGGAGCAGCTTATTAGAGCACACAGATGTTCTCTTCTTCATCTGATAACCAAGCTATCTTCTGTTCTGTAAAATATTCTTGTTGAAAAATAAACCATCTGAATATAGTGTGCAGAAATCACTGGGAGAGGTCTTCTGGCCAGCATTATACAGACAGACTAGATGATCACAATGTTTTTTTTTTTTCTGGTGTCAAACTTAAAGCTTCAATTTCCTGGTAAGCAAGGGTCAGAAACACTATAAAGGCAGACTCCTCAGCTCCTCATGGGCTGAAGAAAGCTCCTCCCGCTGTTATCTAGGGCTCCCTCTAGTTAACAGAAGGAGCTATTTTGAACCATGGCTAGCTGCTTTCACTGGAAGTAAAGCTGTTGCAGGCAGAACTAGATGAATGCAAAAAATATATTGGACAGGTATTCAGGTATGGCAGATTATCCCTGCTAGTATTTGCAATTCTTAATTTACATTTTTCCACAAACATTCTTCCAAGCCAAATTTATTCACAAGAATATTTGCAGAGAAGGAAAGCTTTGTAAATAGTCATTCAAATAAATATTTGCATGTCTAGGGTCACCTGAAGTGTTTGCACAATGGGAGTGGAAGTCATCCACTCACAAAACAGTGACATCACACACTACAAATAGCAAGTTACAAACAGCAAATACTCAGTGCAATGGATATGCTGAATAATTTGCAAGGGATTTATGGAATGAAATATATTTGCATAAACATTCACAGAATAATTCTGAACAACAAATTTCCATGTTAAGTCAGCTCACAGATAATTTGCAAACATGCAAGTCTTTCTTCATACAGAGCTGTCAGTTTTACTGCTCCACAATTACTTCTCTCTCTCTCTCACACACACACACACACACACACCCCTATTGCTTCCACCAACAAGACTGTAGCTGAAACTTCTTTCCCTCTAATACAAAGCCAGATGTCCAGGCTCAACTCATACGTCCAGCCCTGAACACTGAGAACAACAGTCAACATGAATAAATGTTTGCAATCTAGATTCTTTCCTCATGACGGTTTCCCCAATTTTTTTTAAGAGGATCTTCTGTCGTATATATTTGATGCTGAGAACATGAATGAGTGCAAAGTCATTTCTTGTTCCACTTTGTCACTATGGCAGAATGCTCTGTACAGCTAGACACTATAGGGACTAGTACCACAGGAGTGTATTTAATGGCAAATCTCTCTCATGAGCATTCCTTAAATCCTTTATTAGGCATCAAAGATGATATAAGCTTTCCATTTAATGAGTACACATGTTCTTTAATCTCACTAAAAACATCTAAATGGTCAAAGAGAGGTGGCTAGTTTTAGAAAGCACACTATATTCGATTTCTACTGATTGTAGTCAGACTCCTGCGAAAATCAACAGCACTAGCAAACTGCAATACACACGTTGCAATGGATTGTAGTAGCAGACTTCTATTGTGCAAAGGGCGAGTACTCTTTAAATTATGGTTTCCTTTTTAGATTAAAGAATTGTCCAAAGTTGCAACAAAAGTATAGACTTCTCCAAGAGCCTTACCCAGTGATGTTAAAGAATTCTACTGATTCATTATGACTATATTTTTTTTATTATTTTTTGATTGGGTGAGATTATGTCAATACCATGTTTTCAGGAAAACTAATATCAATTTTAGTTAAATTCAGGAGGAACAGGAAAAAAAAAGCCTCAAATCAAGTAATCAACTGTGAGTTTAGATGCCTACAGTGGCAGCAGAGCAGGAGTTTTGTGGATCACAGCAGCATCTAAAATTAGAAATTAAAAGACACCCAAGTCTGGAGATGGAGTGTCTGTGTACTTTAGTGGATCCAGGCCTAAGTGATTCACCTGAAGTAATACAAGAAATCAATCAAGAATCCAGATCTGAGTTCTAGTCCATGTCACCAGACCATCCTTCCTCTCCCTAGGAAAGTACAAAGGGGAACAAATTAAAGTGCCAGCACTGAAAGACAGCCATTGTGGCAGACTCCCCACCTAGTCATCAGCCCTGTGCAGGTCGTTTTTGCTAAGCTAGGGGTCTGTGGCATTTTGTGGGTAGAAATAGGAGTTGCTGTTTCCCCTAGGATCTTACGGCTGTTAGCAAAATTTGGATAGAGATTACTGTTATTTGACAGCTCTATATTCAACAGATTCTCTTCTACACTGTCTACAGTACATCTACAAGGGGAGCACCAAATGGCAAAATAGCTTATTAGAGAGCAACAGGAGGCGAGAGAGAAGGGACTGTGGAGAGGTGCAGAAAGAAGCTCTCTCTGAAGAGGCCCAGTGATCTGTAAGGTCAGATGCAAAGTTTCCTGGATTTCTTGGCCCTATTTGGATTGAAAATTATGTACATTTCCTCCCCATAGCCACCTCTCCCATGCTCACTTGCGACAAGAAAGGGGAGTAAAAAGAATTATAAGGTAAATTTGTGGATTATCTGGACATGCTGCAGATTTTATTCAGGAAAGCATGAACCACCACCCAGCAAGGAATACCTGTATTCCCTAGAACTCACTTGTCAAAATATCAGCAAGGTTAACATCAGCCTTCTTACTTCCAACACAACTGTATTAAATAGCATGAAGATTGCTGTTTATGGGTTCTTTAAACAAGACCTCCTACATACACACCCACCCTATTGATTCAGTATAGACATGAAACAAGCTCCATAGTGAGTTTACAGATCTGTGGAATAAAGTGAAGTATTCCTAGTTTCAGAGCTGGCCAGATGTAAACAACACTTCACTTCCAATTTCCTGTTCCTCATCACATCAGCAGTCTTATTTAAACAAACCAACGATACTTATTTTTCCTCATTAGAATTCCTCATTATATGGAAGGTTAAACAGGTGAATTTTTACAGCAGGCAACTTCCAAGTGGCTTCAAGTCTGACCTAAATAAAGGCCTCATCCAAAGCCCACTGAAATCAACAGGAGTCTTCCTAATGACTTGAACTGTATTTGAATCAGGCCCCAAATAAGTTAAACTTCATACAACAGATGATTAACCACTTTTTATTACGCACTCCATAGACTGAAAAGACTCCTATCTCCGTGTGCAGTAACTTTTCTGAAGGTGCATATCTTAGCTGCTTTGAAGAGCTATTAGTGCTTACTGGAAAAGCTTTAAGACATTCTATTTAGAAACTATTGTATCAATGTGTCATACATATATAGAGTGCATTTTTCTCTGTTGTAATTATTACAATTAATTGGTTGCTATGGAGATAAGCATTCTGCAAACAGATTACCATTAACTCCATGTGGCATAAGCAGTAGGAATGAACAGAGAGCTTGTTTTCATACAAATGTCTCATAATTAAAGAGAGGGAAGAAAAGCAGCATAACTACAATTGTCTTTAAATAGAATATGTTCTTGTGTATTGCAGGAGAGATTATTGTGTCTGGCTTTCTTCTTAAGGTACCTAAAGCAATTAGATATTATAGGGTTTATTCCTTATCAAAATATAGATTTTGTAAATCAGTCCTTGTTTCGGGAGACTATGATGTTATACTTCTTTTTTTCCACTTGGGTAATTTAAAAGTTGCCAGGGAGCTTGAGTGGCTCATGGAATTGTTAATAGGATGTACTACAAAGTATCTGTCCTCAAAAAGCATGACTATTGCAATCAAAACCTCATTTAGCATTACCTAAAATACAATTCCAACCATCTTAAATAAAAAGATTTTACTGGCATATAGTGGAAACAGAAAAGAAATAAATAAAGCAGATTTTCAGCTAGTGAGATCCTATAAACAGCTCTCTCAGTCAGTGACAACTTCAAATTACCAGTGTTGTTGAAGACTATTGTAAACCTTACCAGCCAAGGCATAGTGAGTTTCACAGTGTTGATGAAAGCATCTGTGTAAGCACAGTATTTGCTTTCCTTTATAGCCCTGCTTAGCTTGCCAATGGAAGCCAAAGAATAGGCCTACTTCCCTCTCTAAATATATCTGGATACATAAACAATGTGGGTCTAACTTACAGAGCTACTGAGTACCCCTATCTCCAGCTAAACTCCATAGAAGCTGAAGGTGCTCAGTACTTCTGAAAAATCAGGTCCTCCACAGTTGCTGTTTTACTGAGTAGCTGCAGGTTATACCATGCTGCACTGGGTCGGTCAGTTTCCCATAGTAAGAGAAATGGGTAACACCATTTAAAAAATAAATAATAATAATAATAAAAGCCCACAATATATACAAGTCTTGCTTACCTTGACCAAAACAGCATATAGGAATTCCCCTTGCCAAACTCCAGACAAGCTACTGAATCAAACTTTACTTCCACAAAACAGCTGCCTCCTGTCTCTCCTTGGTTTCAGTCCACAGCTGCTCTTTCCATCCTGTGCCACCTGGGAAGCTCCTTAGTTCAAACTCAGTTACCCTGGGACACAAAAAGCTCCTTTCTTACCTACTGTTTCAAGGGAGTCTAGTCATTAATCAATTACAACACAAAGGAATCTCTCACAGGTTTGACTATTTTCAGCATTCACCAAATCCAGATCCTCTGCTAGATCCCTGTGTGACTCATTTTTACCTAACAACACTTTGTGACTAATCTCCTTAATGATCACACTGGTGTGATAATGAGCCTCATAGGGTCTGTTGATGCCCTTTGCACTAGATTAACCCTTTCTATGGAAAGTTTTATATTCAATATATATATCAATCATTCATCACGTGCATTTCTTTAACATCTGCCATAGCACTAAAGTTGCTCATTAAGTTCATGGGCAATTTCTAGTTTGGAATCAGAACTGATAATATGAAGTCAGGTATACTTTTAAGACCTAAGGAAGAGTTCTGTGTAGCTCAAAATCTAATCTCTCTCTCAACAGATTTTTGGCAGGCCCTGGCACTCTCCTAAATTTCCAGGCTCCCTTCATGCACCCCAGCTACTGTCCTGCCCAAATACCTGTCCCCCACCTCAGCTGTTGCCCCACAAACACCTGCCTGCCACTCCAGCTACTACCCCACGAAAGCCTGTCCCCCTCCCTAGCTACTGTCTCTCACCCCAGCTACTGCTCCCAAAATACCTGCCCCCATCAGACCTCTCCTTCCCCATGTTCTCTTCAGCCCCCTTCCCATTCCCTAAACTCCCTGCCCCCATATCCCCACTCCAGCCCTCCTAACCCCCCACCTCCTAGCTCCCCCATCTTCACTCCACCCCCTTTAGCCCCCAACCCCCTCCACACCTCCCAGCCCACCACCCCAACCCCTTCTTCCCACTCCCTCCCATGCTTTCCCTGCCAGCTGCCTGCCTGTCCCCAAACCCCTCCCCCCCGGCCACCTTACCTGCCTCACCAATGTGCCTAAGGAGCTGGGCCAAGGGGAGGGAGATTGTGGTGCCAGCCGACTGACAAGAGTGGACAGAGGCCCAAGAGGAAGGGGTGGGGCCAGCACAGGTGCTGGAAAAGGGGGGGCGGTGTCAGGCTCACTCCAGCCTGGAGCCCCTTGAGCCAGGCTTGCGGGGATGCACTGGAACGCTGCGTTCCAGCACATTCCTCTATTTCAGGGGACCCCAGAATACAGTGTTCTGGTGCGTTCCCCTGGTTTTAGGGGAGTGTGGAACACCACTCCCTAAAACTAGGGGGCCCCAGAATGCCATTCTGGAACATTCTGGCTTATTTTAACCCCTGAGCTCAGTTGAGGTCATCTCTATACTACAAACTTTGGTTGACATAACTTACATTGGCATATAGCTGCGGAAGTTTGTATATAGCTTTCACAACTTGATTGCAAACTTGATTGCTTCTGCTGGTATGGCACATATTTACCCCAAGTGTCTACACCAGGCATGGCCAAACTGCAGGTTGGGAGCCACACGTGGCTCCTGAATGAAAAATTGGGGCTCCTGGAAGAATGTCAGCAAATCAATTTAGGAAAGCAGCCCCAGCCTAGGAGTTCAGGAGGGGGTTGGAATGGTGAGGAGAAGTGCGGCATGGTTGAGGATGGTGCGGAGAAGTGTGGCATGGTCAGGATTTTAAAAAACTCACCATTAGCCTGCAGTCTTCTACGTCGAAAAGCAGCTAAGTTTTTACTGTATAGGCCTAATTTTCATGGTAACCTTAAGTAATTATTAGAATATGAAATTAGTAGGATCAATATTTGTCCTATTTTTACGATAAAATTAAAGTGTGCAATGAATTTCAAACCTAGTAATTTTGGAGGAGGTAAAAGTATATGGCTGTATGCCTCACTGCAGCTCTCGAAGGTTCAATAATCAATTTGTGTGTGGCTCTTGAGTTTCATAAGTTTGGCCACCCCTGGTCTACACTGATGCAAAATGTTGTATATGACAGATAGGTATCCCTGTGTGCCACGTATTGCTGTTTGCCAGTCTCTTTAGGGAGACTTTTACAAATGGCTGTGAGATAAAAATGGAGTCACATAGGTATCTGAGGGAACTAGAGGTCAAGTTCTCATAATGCAACTTTCTCCATCCCATAATTCCATCTATTTTCTATAATTTTCACTTTAAAAAAAGTCCCACAAACCTGCATAGCACGTTTCGGTGTCCAGTATCTCTGAAAGAACCATAGAGTTTGTAGAACTCTGTGCTATCCTTATGAGAATTGCAAATACAGGATGCATAATTCTTCTGTATTTGCAGACCTGCTGGAAATACCACGAGAATGGGGGATGTGAGGAATTCTTCAAGAACTGTTTGCTCAGGAACATAGCAATAAAAAACACTTTAGGGTTGTTTGTGTTGTTCATGCAGTAGCAGCAGACAATGGAGTGCTGCTCCTGGGCCCAAAAATGAGTACTGACTGGCGGGGGCGTCGCTGCCCTGAGGAGGTACCTGGGGCATGGGCCCAGTCCCCGCCCACAGCCCACAGGCCCCGCCCCCTGGCTGGGGACAGAGCCGGAAGCTGCCAAAGCTGCCATGGGCAGCTAGGCCCCACGTCCCTGGCCAGGGACGGGGCTAGAAGTGGCTGCAGTAGGGTGCTGGGGATGGGGCCTCTGCAGCCGCTGGTGGCTGGGCCCTGGATCTCCAGCCTGACCGGGAGAGGGGTGGCCCCGCCAGATCCGGGGCACAGATGCTGGGATTCGCGGCACGTGCCCTGAGTGCCCAGTACCAGCGACGCCCCTGCGACTGCTGGGAGCCCATTGCACTGTGGGTTTAGGATGATGAGTAGAGGCCCTTTCAGGTGTGAAAGGTCACATTCCTGGCTCTGTGTGCAGAGTTCACACCAGTCATCCCATGCAGGAACACCAGAATGACAGCTGATTGAGATAGTGGAGAACAACCAGACACGAGGACCATTACAAGAGCTCAGGGTAGAGCTATGCAGTTGAGGGATGCTTTAAAGGACCACTTAATGAGTCAGCCCCCATATGGTTTGGTGTTGCACTGTTTTCTGTGTCTTGTACAACCAGAACTATGCAGTTTCTAAGTATGACTGGGTGTTTTCCTGAACCTAGGAGTGCTGTACTTTTACAACGATTGTGTACAGCTATATGTTATGTGTGGTGAACTAAAAAAAGATAATAAATTTCTAATTTTTTAAAATAAAATTGAGCTGCAAAAACAGTGAAGAAAAAACACGTGACAGAACACGTAAAGCAACACAATCTTTTAACAAAGATTAATGGAACAGAACTATAAAATTAGGAAGGTAGCAAACGTGTCCATTTCAGGGCACAAATGTAGTCTGTTGTGGCAACAGGAACAGCCAGCTGTGGGACCCACTGGTCAGCATATGTGCGGTGGCGGTTTCTCCTGCTGTGTATTAATGTGGAATGGCAGGGATAAGGATCAGGGCTCTGAAGCCAGCTAGTATGCTACCATTGCATAATTTAAGGATTGGAACATGCGGAGAATCTAGGATTTTTGGACCTGCCTGTCAATCAAGGTCTGCAGCATTTGTGTTTGCAGCCTTAAAAGACCCATTATGCCCTGTGCATTTCCCTCTTCTTTGCTCCCATCTGCTCTTTGCTTGTCCAAACTCTGCCATATTGGCCATCCAGGCCTTTTGTTTGGGTCTGATACAATACTGACTTGCAGGATCTCTCTGTGCATTGCCCTCTAGTCCTTTCTCCTCCTCAAAAATCAGATATTCTACAGCTGCAGAAGGGGCACCTCAAGGCCACTATCACAGCAGCTAGTGATAAAAACCAGACAGAGTATCATTGCCATTACAGGCACAATGGAAAGGGAAAGAGAAATTTCAAGAGAGTTGTTTGCAAAGAACAGGCAAAGTATTGCTAAGGGATCTACACATCACAGAGGGAAGGATTGTCTGTGCCATGAAACCATCAGTCCCTATTCTATGGATATGGGTATGGGACACGGGTCTGCAACCTGCAGTTTTGGAGCCACCTGTGTCTTTGTCTCACTCATTACGGCTCCAGGCTCAAAGCCCTCCTTTGCCACCAGGGGATCCTGCAAGCAGCCTGTGTCAGGTTCTGGGTTCCCCCTGCTACTGAGGGACCCTGAGGAGGGCCTGCTCCTGGTTCTGGGCTCCCCCACTAGGACCTGTGGCAGACACCTTGGCCCAACTCCTCCCAATCCCCACTAGGAGACTACAGCCATTCTGGCTTTCAAAACATTTGGTCACTGAAGGAATTTTTCAAAATGTCTCATTTTATCTTTCAGGTTGCTGACCCTTGGTATAGGACAACAGCTTTATGCCTGCCCTGAAAAAAATAAGACTTCTGGCAGCAATTCTCAGAGTTCAGGTCATCTGACGCAGGCTCTGGCCCTGCAGGCTCACACTACAGGGATAAGAACGGCAGTGTAGGCATTCAAGTTGGGGCTGGAACCTCGGCTCTGAAGGCTGGGTCTCAGAGCCTGTGCTCCATCCTAAGAGTTCATGTTGTTGTTGTTGTTTTTTGGTGGGGGACAACATAAATATACCCTCAAGCCCATTTGACTTAACAAGGAGAATGTTAAGAAGTGATTGATCAGGGTTTAGATGTACCTCCTTGAGAAGATTTTTGATAGACAAAAGGCATAATACGATTGAGTGGTTGAAAACTACTGCTACACAAATTCTGATTAGAAATAAGGCACACAGTGTGAACTTTGAGGATAATTAGTAAAGCTCGTAGGAGGGTGGGGAAGGGAAAATTACTCCTGTTATATGGAGGAATTGGATAGTTCAAAAAATTTATACTCTCTCAATTCAGAACAAAAATCACTACAATCTGAAATTCTTCATGAAAGGGAATGGAGCTCTAGGGCTATGTGTACACTAGCAAATTAGTCTGTGTAAGCGATCGAGGCCACTGGCCGGTCAGGAGGGTGCCTCCTGCTGGTGGTGTACGGAGGAGTCAGCCAGCTGTGTGAACATAGGTCTCTGGCTTGGCCCCTAGCCGCGCAAACCCGGTTGTGTGAACACCGGTCTCTGGCTTGGCCCCTAGCTGCACAAGCCTGTCTCAAGTCTAAGTGCCCCAGCCCCCAGGTGGGGCGGGCCAGCACAACGTCTGGAGCCCCGGCCCCCAGGTGGGGCGGGCCAGCACAACGTCTGGTGGTTAGGGATCCCCGTATGGTTTCCTCTTGTCAGGACATATGGGTGAGAGGTTGGGGAGGGAGACGCAGGCCCACCCACTCTATTGCGTCTCAGCCCAGGGCCCTACCAGTGACTGTGAGGAGAGTCACTGGGGCAGCGGGCTCCCTGACTGCAACATGCTGGCACAGGGCATCCCGAACTCACAGCCCTCCCTGGGCCACTTCCTCCCTTCCCGAGGTCCGGGTACCTACGTCCAGAGGGGGTAGCCATCCTCCATATCCCATTCTTAGTGGGCCTGGGGTATCCCACTGAAGCCCTCTGCGTCCGTTGGGGGTAGGTCCGGGTTCGTCTCAGTCTCCTCGGCGAGAGGCAATTCCTCAAGGTCCTGGGGTCCGCCCCCGTCGGTCTCCTCAGTGAGGGGTAGCTCCTCCAGGTCCTGGGGTCCACACACTACGGGGATTTCTTCCTCCAGGTTACACGGACCATAGGTTAGGGGGTCCTCAGCCTCACCGGGATCTCACTCTGGCTCTTCGGCTGGTCACTGCCTCTGGGATCTGCAGGCCTTGAAATGGCCTCCCTAGTCTGCTGCCTCTGGGTTCCCTTCCCAGTCGCCCGGCCCACCAGAGGCTAGGTGGGCTGTAAGACTGGCAGGTGGAAAGGTCAGCGGCCCCTTGGTGAGCTCAGGTCTGCCTTCTCTGGTTCGGCTCCCAGCAGGCCGGTACCTCCTTCACCTCCAAGAGCTCAGCCCCTAGTGAGCTCTTGGTCTGGGCTTTTATACTTCCCCTTCCTGTTCCGGCCCCACCCTTCCGTTTCTGGGGCCTAAGGCTTGCAGTTCCCCATTCTGGCCAGGGAGGGCATTTGGGCCAGTCCTCTGTCCCAGGCTCAGAGGGCAGCCATAGCTCCCTGCTGCAGTCTGGATTAAGGATCCTTGTCTACACAAGGCTTTGCCTAGTTCAAACTAAAAAATTCTTTAGTTCGAACTAAGCAAAGGTCAGTTTGAGCTAGTTAGCTTGAACAGTTAGTTAGAACTAACCGCTTAGGTCAAATTTTAGTTCAAACTAGTGTGATGTAGCCATGCTAGTTCGAACTATGCAAGTTCAAACTAAGGGTGTGTTCACACAGCAGTCTTATTTAGAAACAACAGGGGCTGTTTCGAAATAAGAAATGCCATGTTCACACACTGTACCGGTGTTTCGAAACAACGGGTTCCTTTGTTTCGAAACAACGGTGGTGTTTCAAAACAACTTAAACCCCATTTGATGTTGAAACAATGTTGTTTCAAAACAATTGTTTCGAAACAATCCCATCAGAACATGTTATTTTGAAATGACTGTGACTTGTTTCAAAATAACTGTTGTCCGAACATGCTATTTCGATTCCCACTTTTTTCCTTAATTTGAATGAAAAAACTGTTAATTCAAATTAACTTATTTCGAAATAAGGCGTTATTTCGATACAAGCTGTTTTGAAACAACTTGTGTCGAAATAACCCCCTGTGTGTGAACATAGCCTAAGTGGTTAGTTTGAACTAACCATGTTTTTTTTTAGTTTTAACTTAAAAAAACACAGTTAGTTTGAACTAAAAAGTTCCAGTTAGTTCGAACTAACTCTGAACTGCTTAGTTCGGACTAAGCATGTCCGAACTAAGCAATTAGATGTAGGTATAGCATAGGATCCCTGACTTTGAAGTAGTCTGCCTGGTAGGCTGTGCTGGAGTGACAGACCTTAAAAGCCCTGAGATTCCCTGGTAGGCTATACCAGAGCCATGGATCCTGGAAACCTGTTGTCTCAGCAGTAGCTGCTGTGAGTAAGCTGGCTAGAAACAAGACACATTTCTGACAGAAAACTGCATCCAAACTTTTTTGAAAGTTAACTGCCTCCAAAAAACATTTTGATTTCACTGGCATGGCAAATTCTGATGGAAAATCAATGTCACGATTTTTTCCACCCAACTCTAGTAATTAGCCATTGAAACAACTTGCCATGCTGTCTAGAGTGGTTCATGATCATAAGTGCCAGCCTCAGAGCAGACTTTCAAAGCCATGGAAGACACTTCTGACTGGTGGTGTGTTCTATAATTAGATTTCCCCAAACCAGTAACTAATGTGAACTTTGGAAACACTATATCAGTCTTACCAGTGAGATGCAGGCAGTCCCCTTGAGCCACCCAGGCAGACTGGATTTAGTGATACATTGTCACTTACATTAAAGACCAGAAACTAATCGGGATGCACCTAGTCCCAAAGGGCCAGTCAGTTATTCTGGGTCAGTTTGTACCTCAGATTTTACACCAAAGACAATGCTTGTAGACTACCCTATAATAATTTAAGTTCTGGTCTACATGAGACACTTTTGCTGACCAAAAATCAGCTTTATGCACCAAAATAGTGGTGGTGTGTACACTACAATCACCCCCTGCCCCTCCGGCCATCCAAATTCACCAGAGTTTGCATGAAAATAAAACCCACTTAAGAGGCAAAGAGCTTTTTGCACCAAAGTTTTAGTGATGAAGCACTGGTATAAACACTAGGCTTATTTATGTCATGGTAAATGGCCTCCAGAAAGTGTCCCAGAATAGCTATTCTATCCAGTTTGACCCCCCACTTTCCTATAGTCATTTGCCCCTCCTCTTTTAAAGTCCTAGGAATTTTACAAATTCTCCTTCCTACTTGGCTGGTGTGGAGAACTCACATTTCATCTTCCCAGCTGACCATGATAGCTCCAACTACCAAACACTCCCCAACTTGGAGTACGTTCTGGTTCTGAATGGCGTCTGGGGAGAGGAGGTTGTGCAGTCCCAGCTCCACTCCAGCCCATGGAACTGTAATACTTATGATCAGATTGCTCATTTAATGGCACAGAAAGGCATACTCTGTAGTGCTCAGCAAAATTCAAGGAGCTGTGGCAGAGATGCCAGAAGGCTAGGAGGTCAAGTTGTTGCTCTGGTGCAAGTCAAAGACCTGCGACTTCTGTAAGCCATCTTCAGCAGCGATCCCACCTCCACAGCCAAGAGATCTATGGCTACCTCTGGAGGCAACAGAAACAAGAATCAACCCAGACAAAGAAGTTGTGGACGTGGAGACCAAATTGTAAGATGATGCGGAAGGGGGGACTGGGTTATTTGCTAACACGAGGAGTCGAGACATCTTCTGTACTTTAAGCCAGTTCCACCTCTCCAGCTCTGGCATGTAGGCTACAGGAAAGGGAGCTTGAATAATTGATTTTTTTGAGCTGATGCTGCTTAGTTACAGCTGTTCTTTGCTTTGTTGCATTATGCAACTCATTGAAGGGATAGAAATGCACAAGAGTAGCTGTGTTTCCATGTGCTTCTCATCCCTCTCTACAGCTAGGCAGAGTGGTGGAAATGTGTTGATGTACACCCAGATTTTACAGGAATCCTCCAAAGAGATTTCTAGTAAATTTTCCTGGAGGAGCTTGCCAATTGTCTGTCAGAGATTCCTTGGGAAAGATGCTTTGTTTCGTCTTCCACTGTAGAAAATTTTCCTGTGCCAAGCAGCAATCATTTGTGCAGGGATCAAAGCAGCACACAGGAGAGCAGCTTAAGAATCCAGCCTGAAGCTGCTGACATGGAGCCATCCCTTAGTATCCCTGTCAAATCTCAGGAATGAGATGTTGGCTTCTATGACCCCCCACCTGTGTGAAATGGTGCACAGTTTGAAATTTTGTCCCTATCTACCTTCATAATACCCTAACCAGCCACCCAGAACCTTTTACTCAACTTGACTTTTCTTTTCCCTCCCACCACAGGCATAACTCACCATGCTCTGGTTGATCACTAGCTGTATACTTGCCAGGGGACACTGAGAAAGACATGTATATTACAATAATACTTCAATGTTGTTATTGTACTCAGAATAATGATTCAGACAGGGTCTATATGCTGCTTTCCTGTGTGCTGCTTTGGTTCATTGTTTATTATGCTTCTATATATGTGCCCTTGATGAGAATCCCGCTAAAACCTGGCGAGTACCTGTGACTGATAAGGAAATGACTATGGAAAAGTGAAGAGGAGATGTTCCAATAACTCCTCCAGTTCTCAGAGGCAGTGGAAAAAATGGAAAAAAAATGGGCATGGATGCACACTGTGTCTGAAAATCAGAAAATTGATAATCAGGAGAGGAAGGAAAACCAGGAACAAATGGTTACAGGTCGCAAACTCATGATAAAAGCTATGGAGGAACAAATGGAGCTGCTGAAATCACTCATAACACTGTAAAATGAATTCATGCATGCTTGCCACCCACCTTTGTAACCAATTCAGAACTGCTTTCCATGCCCTCCCCAAACTCCATCCACACATTCCTACAAAACTCCTAGCATGCCTTTGTAACTGGTTCACTCCACCCCTTCAGACAGCTTCCAGAATAACAGCAGGCTTGCACTCAGCTATCATAGCTCACACTGCCCCTCACTGATTTTTCCACTCCTGCCCAGCTCTTTGTGTCTTGTGAATAATGGTAATTAAATAAAGATAAGTTCTGTGCACAATAAAAACTTTATCTTGCACACCATGGTTGCAGTTCAAAATAGTACATAGTGCAAGCTAGATAGCAGTCATAGCATGTCACTACACTATTTACAAAAACACCTTATTATTGCTCATTATCAAAATAGCTCCTCAAGGCCTCCCCAGTCTTGGTGGCCCCCATTGTACCCTCTAATATCCCTGACATCTGGTTGTTCATAGTCAGCTGCAAGATGATCTGCCTCTGCACTCCACGTAGGAGAAGCCTTTTCCCTCTTAACATCACAAATGTTATGAAGCACACACCAGGTGGCTCTAACCATGGGAATATTTTTGTCATTTAGGTCTAACCTGCCATGAAGGCACCATCAGTGAGTTTTTTTCTCTGCTAAATGCACATTTAATAGTCATTTAGCTTGTGCTTAGCCTGTTATTGAAGCATGCCTTGCTGGTATACAGGTTGCTTGTATAATGCTTCATAAGCTATGGCAGAAAGGGGTATGCTGGTCTCCCAGGATCACTATGGGCATTTCCACATTCCCCCACAGGAATCTTTTTGTCTGGAAAGAAAGTCCTTCCTTGCAGCTTTCTGTACAGGTCACTGTTTCTGAAGATGCATGTGTCATGCACCTTCCCTGACCAACCTATGCTGATATCAGTGAAACGACCATGATGAACCACAAGTGCTTGCAGTACTATAGCAGACATGGCCAAACTGCAGCTCGCGAGCCGCATGCGGCTCTTTAAAGAAAAATTATGGCTTCCAGAAGAGCACAGCAGGGAAGGGCAGCATGGAGGAGACAGGGGTGAGAAATTTGCAATGGTCGGGGACAGCAGAGAGGTGGCGGCATGGTAGCAGCTGGCAGGGGAGGAGCACCACGGTGAGGGCTGGCAGAAAAAAGCAGCATGGTCAGAGCTGGGGGAGGGGCAGCACTGTGAGAGCCAGCAGGAAAAAAGCAGTGTTGTAAGAGCTGGGAGGGGAGGGACAGCATTGTGAGAGCCAGAAGAAAAAAGCAGCATGGTGAGAGCCGGGAGTGGAGGGGCAGCATTGTGAGACCCTGCAGGGAAAAGCAACACCGTCAGTTAGGTGCAAAGACAAGCACTCAAAGTAACTGTCAGATTCTACAGATTACCCACACAATATTAATTCTACCCTCCTTGTCTGTATGCATTATGATACAGTCTTTAATTACATCATCACAGGCTTCATTCATTGCACAAACTGGAGGCAGAATTAAAGCAGCACCAGCAAGAAGAAGTCTGACCTTCTGAGTGCATGATTTTTTAAATACTTTTCTTTTCTGATATTGTTTTCTGGGTCAATATTTTTAAAAGTGGCAACATAAATTGATCAAGAGTAAGTCTACAATGAACTGAAGATAAGTGATGATAATATAGCAATTTAAACCTGAAAAGCAATTGCAAATTAGTTTTCTTTTTTATAAATCACCTTGCTTTGCCAGATATTGTAATATAAAGCAAAATTATTTCTCTTGTATTTCTATTTTGAGAATTAAATAAGAATCATCAGAAATGGCTGAAAATTGACACAAGTGTTATATCCAAAACCACTGACTACTGTCAAAAGGTTATTTAAAAAAACCTCCATTAATTTGAAGAATGTTACAAGTACTTAATTATGGATCATGGTTGATTTTCAGCATGCAAAATGATTTAGACTTAGGATAGACCACCACTACTGAAAACTGGCTTTAGAAAAAAAATTCCTTAAATCCGTTGAACAAGTGTGCCTGAGACTTCAGTATGTCATCTGTTTGCAGAAGGAACTGCTAGTACATTTATTTTATAAGAAAATTTTAATTAATATAACTAAGTCAATTACCAAGATAATTTACATTCACTGCAAAGTTCAATAGCAGCACTATACTTTCACTGATTAAATAGCATTCAACATGTATTAATTCTTTTTGTTGTACAATCAAAATCCAGTTATATTTCGGTGCAGTCTTCATGAATGACTCTATGGGTATTTGAGCCCATTAAACAAGAGAGTAATTGTTGTGAAGGGCTGAGGATGGAAAATTGTGTTGTAAACTTTCTGCAAAAAAATCTCTCACCAATAAAGATTTTACTTTGTATTATAAAAACCAAATAATGATATTTAGAATTTATACAGGGCCTGACCCCAAACTGAATAAACTCAATGGGATTTTTTTTCCACATTATCTTCTGTGCATGGACTCCAAAGCACTTACTGAAACAGGCTCTAATCTTGCACTTTATGATCCAAAAAATTCTCATTGATCTTTTGTGATTCTGAACAATTGAAAAGGTGTCCCTGTGTGCATCTCTTCACAGGATTAAGATGAGAGCCGTGTTTCCCTTACTATTACTCTCATTTTAAAATTAATTTTGTCTGATTGAGACCTTAGACCTTTTCTCTTCACTGTCTATGAGTATTTTAGTGAACAAGTTTACTGGCAGAAATGTTGGCAGGGAAATGGGGGCATGGTTGGGGAGAGCAGAGAAGGAGCAGTGTGGTAAGAGATGGTAGGGAAGTGGCAACAGGGGTGGGGGAGGGAAGTGGGACATGGTCAGAGAAGCCATAGCATGTTTAGATTTTCTCATAGGCCCTAATGCAGCTTACTCATTGTTAAAATAAAAATCATGTTTTACAAGTCCTAAACATGATGTGGAATACTAAGAAATGAAAATATAAAGAAGAAGAGTTTAAAACTGAATGTAGATTACTTTAAATTTTTGGCACAACTTACTGCTGTGAAGCATCATATTCCACAATGAAATTCAAAACATTGTGCAATACTTAGAGATCAGCATCTGAGAGAGCTTTTACCTACTGCATTGACAAGTTACTGCCCAGATTCTAAAAAAACTTGCCACAAGCCTATAGTGTTCTACATCTAGCAACAGCTAAGTTTTTACTGTATAGGCCTAGTTTCATGGTAACCTTAAATAATTATTAGAATCTGACATTAGTAGGATCAATATTTGCCCTATTTTTACGATAAAATTAAAGTGTGCAATGAATTTTAAGCTTAGTAATTTTGGAGTAGGTAAAAATATGTGGTTATACACCTCGGTGTGGCTCTCAAAAGTTTAATACTGTAATCGACTTGTGTGGCTCCTGAGTTCCGTAAGTTCGGCCACCCCTGTACTATAGAGATGTATCCCTTTCTACTGATGCACTCCATCTCAAGATGATCCTGGGCTAAGATTGGGCTGTGCATGCCATATGTTCCACCTCTACAATGAGGGAATTCTATCACTGTGAAGCTATCCATTATTTCATGTAAATTTCCAAGACCCATAGTCCTTCACAGCAGAATGCAATTAATGACCCTGCACACTTAAGGTAACACAGCTCCAACAGTAGATTTCCTGAGTTCAAGCTGATTAGCGATCGATTGGTAGCAGTCCAGAGTTGTCAGCTTACATATAGCTATTGCCAAGCATTTCTCCACTGAGAGGACAGCCCTTATGATATCCTTGACCCATAGGGTAAGGGCAAGCTCCAAACAGCATCCAACAATAACGGCTCTGTGCAATCAAAAATTCTGCAGCCACTGCTCGTCATCCCAGACCTGCAAAACAAACCGATCCCACCATTCAGTGTTTTTCACGTGCCTGAAAGTGGCAGTGTGCCATGTCCAGATGGTCCATGACCACAAATATTAATTTGTGCTGTTCATCTGCAGCACATGGCAGGTCAGGTACCTCAAATTCTTGTTCTCATTGGGAGCTCACACAATACTGCATGACCATCTGTGATGTGTTCAGAACACTGACAACACTAGAAAGCAACACCGGATCCATCCTTCAGATAGAGATGGGGGGGGTGCCGAGGAAACTGGGGCTGTTGAAAAATGCCATACAACTCAGGAACCTATTGAATTACAATGTAGAAATTACTGCATCAGGGTCTATTGAGTGTGTACCCATGATACACTGTGATCCTCTCCGCCTTCCCACAACTTCTAGCATAACAAGGTGGTGAGCTACACAGTGGGATAGCCATCCACACTGCACTGCTCTCATTGTTGATGCTAGAGAAGCACCTTTGGACTCGCTTCAGCAACACGAGTGCTGTGTGGAAGCACAAGAATTGTAATTCTAGCACTTTTTGACCATCACTGTGACTTGACTTGACAGAATTTTCTAGTGCAAAAAAGGCCTTACTACAGATTTATTAACTAGGTACAAGAAATGAAAAAAGAAGTTAAACATATACACTCATTTGACCTACAGTTTATTGGTCCAAAAGGTGAGATTTGTAGTAATCTGTCAGTTCTGAATGTCTGCTTTTGCTTCCTAGCTCCAGCCCTGACAGAGTCCAAACAACAAAGAAGAATTTTTATGGTAGATATGTTTACCTACTACTTCCAGAATTCAAGTTGATGGATAAATTTCCTTGCACATAGTATTTTTGTGGGTGTGAAAGGGCCGTTATCCCAATCTCTGTATCATGGTGCTTCACAATGGCCCACTTAGCTTTAATAATCCTCCTTGCTGGTGGGAGAACCACTTCTTCTGCCTGAGTTCACCAGAGTCGAGCATGTATTTTTACAGCTACAGAACAAAAAAATCTTATATTTTCCCTTATAACAGGGGTCAGCAACCTTTGTGGACCCTCATGCCAGCCCCTCCTCTCTGACTCTCAGCCAGTGCTGGTGGCTCCCCCTGCTGGAACAAAGCTTTAGCCACCTAAAAATTTGACAGCAGCCACAGCTGGGTGGGGGTGCCCAGTTCCTAGGCATGCTGCTGAAGGGAACTGCTCGTGGAAAGAAGCAGCCCAGAATGGATCCTCTCACTGGTGAACCTTGGGACGAAGGTCCCTGGGGTGATATAGAAGGAAGCCACCCAGAATAATTCCTCTTAGTGGCATGCCTGGGGACCATGGAAAGAAGTTGCCCAAAGTGGCTCCTTTAGGTGGTGGCACACTGTGGAGAGGAGCTGCTCCATGTGGATTCTTCACACAGCATGCCTAGGGCATGGCAGGAACCCCCACACACATCAGCTGCTGCTCAGAAAGGCTTTCAGTGGCAGGAATGGCAATTTCTGTGGTGCTGCAGATGGTGCTGTGTGCTGTTCCAAGTGGGCTTGCACAGCAGTGTCAGCACACATGCTCTGGGTTACATCCCCTGCCTTATTGCACAGGGTATAGGCTTTATATGCAAGATCAATATATGCAGCAACTTTCAAGTATTTTGTAGACTACAGTCTAAACACACCCTTACAACTCTAACACCTACCTTGAACAATACTAACGTACAGGTGAGCCAGCCTGGTTTCCAGCTATGAATTTGTGAGTGCTCCTCTGACACTAGCAGCCTTGGACAGAGCTCACACTTGGTTTACCAGCATTTCTCCCATGAAAGCTCATGCAATAAATACATTTATTAGCCTTTAAGTGCCACTGGACTCCTTGTCTGTTTTATTGAACTAGACTAACACAGCTGCTCCTTTGGAACTTGACAAAACTGTATAATTACCAAAGTCTGGAGTGGTCTTTGAATGGTACAGCAACAGTCTTCTAATGGCCAGTGTTTCTTTTGCTGCTGAGCTTGTGAACAGGGGGACTGCAAACAGGGGAGTTTGAGAGGCAAGGAGTTGGTGAAGCCCTGAGAAGGAGGCGAAGGTGATCCGTTAGCTGAAAAAGCAAAGGAGAGAGCAAAGCTAGGGTGAATGAATTGCTGACTGTGTGTTTGTATCTTTCCCTACAGGTGAGTTGTTAATTGTGAGTTACTGTGGGAACTGGGACTGTGATTGTGTGGGAGCTGTTTGTACCATTGTTCCCTACTTACCTTTGATCAGCCTCAATCAGCCTTGTGATCATCCTTCCCCTGTGTGCTTAACAAGGGGCAAGGGCTGACCTAGCACAGAAGGTCTTAAAAGCTAGTGGCTGAGCAAGCAGGGGGACTGCAAAGAAGGGAGTTTGAGAGAGAAAGAGTTGGTGAAGCCATGATGGTGAAGAGGAGCTGCTCTGCTTGTGCCAGCACCCCTTCTGTCTCCTCCACCAGCAACCGTAGCCAGGAAGACATTCTGACCATGGATATCTCTACCCAGATCCTGGTGTGGACTTGCAGGGACTGTGGCCTGCATTTCCCTGTCACAGACAACCAGGCTGGAGAGATGAATCAATGTGACAGGTGCCTTCTGGTGGAATCTCTCAGGAGGCAGGTGGGAGAGTTACAAGAGGAAGTGTCTAGGCTCAGGAGCATCCATGGAGAAGTTCCTCAATAGAACCCACAAGGAGACATGCAAGGATGAGGATGCCATCCAGGTGCCGAAGACTACTGCCACACTACTGGAGGAGGATGGTATACCTATGGCACAGGGAGGACAGTGGCAGCTGGTTACCTCTGGCAGCAGACAGTGCTCCACCCTGCTCCCATCCCACCCTCCATTGTGATGAAGAACCATTATGCAGTGCTAAAGGTGATGGATGAGGTGGAAAAGGAGATGCCATGCACCACCAAGGCTGGGAGGACCACAACTGTCACACCCAGGAGGAAACATTGGGTTGTGGTGGTTGGGGACTCTCTTCTGAGGCAGATGGAAGCACCCATCTGTCACCCTGACAAGACTTCTTGGGAAGTATGCTGCCTGCCAGGAGCCCGTATCCAAGATGTTATGGAGAGACTATCAAGAATCATCCACCCCTTGGACTACTACTCCATGCTACTCATCCATGTGGGAACCAATGATATTATGAGAGGTGATCCTCAGCAGATCAAAGGTAACTAAAGGGCTCTGGGAGCACTGGTGAAGGAGTTTGGAGCACAGGTGGTCTCCTCAATCCTTCTGGTCAAGTGTAGGGGATTGAGCAGAGAAAGATGAATCCTAGAGGTGAATGCCTGGCTATGAAGATGGTGTCATTAGGAGGGCTTTGGCTTCCTTGACCATGGGGTGCTGTTCCAGGAGTGCTGTTTCAGGAAGAGGGACTGCTAGGCAGAGATGGACTCTATGTTCCCTCTAAGCTGCGCTGGCGCGCTGCAGCGCACCCCACCACAGCAGCCAGCGCAGCGAAGGCTGCCGGCAGCACACTGCCAGCAGCCAGAGGCCCTCCATAGAGCTCCTCTGGGGGTGGGAGTTTTGAAAACTCCCGCCCAGAGAAGCTCTAACGGAGCATGCCCAGAAGATCTGGGCATGCTCCGTAGAGCTTCTCTGGCCCCAGGAGCTGTGGCTGGGCCGTGCGGCTCCAGCCACAAGGTAAGTTTGTGGGGGCGGGGAGGCTGCTGGGGAGCCGGGAGTGGGCCAGTGGGGGTGGCCAGGAGCAGGCCCACAGGGGTGGGGGGGCCGCCGGGAGCGGGGGCGGGGGGGGCTGCAGGGGGCCGCTGGAAGCAGAGGGCAGGGGGGGGGCCACCGGGAGCGGGCCACAGGGGTGGAGGGGCAGGAGCGGGCCCACGGGAGGGGGGTAGCGCAGCGAGCAACATGAGTTGCTCAGCTGCCACCATCTCTTAGAGGGAACATTGGACTCTACCTGTCAAGGAAGGGGAAGAGCATATTAGGACGCAGATTGGCTAACCTAGGGAGGAGGGTTTTAAACTAGGCTTGAAGGGGGAAGATGACCAAAGCCCACAAGTAAATCACAACGTGGGAGACCTGGGGGAAGGGATGGAACTTGGGGGCTGTCAGGACTGTAACACCAGGGATAAAAGAGAGGTTAGTCGGAACATGGCGGGGGGGGATCAAATAATTGTCTTCGGTGTCCTTCTGAAGCCCTAATACCTGAGGTGAGTGGGGCAGGACGGCACCGGGGAAAAAAAAATGCAAGGAGGTAGATGCAATAGAACTGAAAATCGACAGGGGAAAGTAGGGCAATCGGCCCAGTATTTTAAGTGCCTGTACACAAATGCAAGGAGCCTGGGAAACAAGCAGGAAGAATCAGTAGTACTGGTGCAGACAAGGAACTATGATATAATTGAAATAACAGATGTGGTGGGATAGCTTGCATGACTAGAGCTCTGCCATGGATGGGTATAAATTGTTCAGGAAGGACAGGCAGGGAAGAAGAGGGGAAGGAGTAGCGTTATATGTAAAAGAGCTGTATGACTGCTCAGAACTCCACTATGGAAGTGGAAACGAGGCAGTTGAAAATCTGTGGGTTAAGTTCAGGGGAGAGAGCAACAAGGGGGATGTTGTGATGGGTGTCTGCTATAGACCACTAGACCAGAAGGAGGAGGTGGATGAGGCATTCTAGGGACAACTAGCAGAAGTTTCTAGATCACAAGCCCTGGTTCTCATGGGGGACTTCAATTACCCTGACATCAATGTTCTCTCTAAGAGATGCTGGCAGCTGAGCAACTCATGCTGCTCGCTGAGCTGCACCCCACCCCCCAGCTTGCTGCGCTACCCCCCTGTGGGCCCGCTCCTGCCCCCCCCACTCCCAGCGGCCTCCCCACCCCTGTGGCCCACTCCCCGCTCCCAGCCACCCCCCCTGCCCCCCCGCTCCCAGCTGCCCCCTGCTCCCGGCAGCCCCCCCCACCCCTGCTCCCAGCAGCCCACCCTGCCCCCTGCTCCCGGCGGCCCCCCCTGCTCCTGGCTGCCCCCCTGTCCCTTGCTCCCAGCTCTCCCCTGCTCCCAGCTGCCCCCCCTGCTCCTAGCTGCCCCCTACTCCTGGCAGACCCCCACCCCCTGCTCCCAGCAGCCCCCCCGCCCCCATGGGCCCGCTCCCGGCGGCACCCCCATCCCTGCAGGCCCGCTCCTGGCCACCACCACCCCCCGCAGGCCCACTCCCGGCCACCACCACCCCCCGCAGGCCCACTCCTGGCAGCCCAGCAGCCTCCCTGCCCCCGGCCACCCCCCCACCCCTGTGGGCCTGCTCCCAGCCACCCCCCCCCCGCCCCCGCGGGCCCACTCCCAGCTGCCCAGCAGCCTCCCCACCCCCACTCCCGGCAGCCCCCAGAAACTTACCTTGTGGCTGGAGCCGCATGGCTCAGCCACAGCTCCTGGGGCCAGAGAAGCTCTACGGAGCATGCCCAGATTTTCTGGGCATGTTCCATTAGAGCTTATCTGGGCGGGAGTTTTGAAAACTCCCTGCTCCACGGGAGCTCTATGGAGGGCCTCTGGCTGCCGGCAGTGCGCTGCCGGCAGCCTTTCCTGCGCTGGTGGCTGTGGCGGGCTGCGCTGCAGCGCGCTAGCGCAGCTTACAGGGAACATTGCCTGACATCTGCTGTGAGGGCAATACAGCAGTACATGGGCAATCCAGGAAGTTTTTAGAAAGTGTTGGGGACAACTTTCTGGTACAAATGCTGGAGGAACCAGCTAGGGGCCTGCACCTCTCAACCTACTGCTCACAAACAGCAAAGAATTGATTGGAGAAGTAGAAGTGAATTGTAACCTGGGCAGTGGTGACCATGAGATGGTAGAGTTCAAGATGCTGATTAATAGAGAAAAGGAAAGAAGCAAAATGCAGACCCTCGACTTCAGAAAAGCAGATTTTGGTTCCCTTAGGGAGCTGATGGGCAGGAGCCCTTGGGAGGCTGATCTGAAGGTGAAAGACATCCAAGAGAGCTGGCTGCATTTTAAAGAAACCCTGCTAAGGGAACAGGAAGATACCATTCCAATGAGCAAAAAGAACAGCAAAATGTGGAATGCGCCCAGTGTGGCTTAACAGAGAACTCTGCCCTGAGCTAAAACATAAAAAGGAAGCTTTCAGGAAGTGGAAGCTTGGACAGATGACTAAGGAGACATACAAGGATATTGCTCGGGACTGGAGAGATAAAATCAGAAAGGCCAAAGGACAATTGGAGCTGCAGCTAGCAAGGGATGTGAAGGATAGCAGCAGGGGCATTGCTGGCACTGGGCATACAGGGCCCGTGCCCCGAATCCCGGTGCCAGTGCCCTGGGTCTAGCGGGGGGGCCTTGCCTCTCCCGGTCTCTGGCCCAGTTGGGCCGGAGATCCACGGCCCAGCCACCCATGCCTGCAGCTGCCCCTCCTGGCCCTGGCCCTGGCCAGGTATCCGGGGCCCAGCCGGCTGCGGCCACGGAAGCCACTCCCAGCTCATCCCCGACCGGGGATCCAGGACGCAGCTGCCCGTGGCTGCAGCAGCCGCTCCCAGCTCGTCCCAGACCGGGGATATTTAAGGGGTGTCCCCTGAGGGAACTGAGGCTTTGCTACGCTCCTCTCTGCATTGCATAGGCTTTGCTGCACTGAATCCTTCCATCATGATTGGTCTGGACTCTCGGACTGGGCCCCAGAACTCAGGGAGAGACTGAGCTGGCTTGAGATTTTGGTTCTAGCAATCAGAGTCTGCAGCATTTATACTCTGAGTGTCCTGACAGGGCTGAAGAGGATTTGCCACACTGTCAGAAGAGGATTTGCCACTACAAGTCCCTGAAGAAACAAGAGGCTGACTGTGTCTATTGGAATGGAGCCCTGCTAAAAGACTTTGACAAGAAGCAAAAAGGACATTTTTTCCAGGACAGGTCAGAAGAGAACCCAAACAAGATGATGTGAGTTTGGATGGTACCGGAGACCAAGGACACTGAGGGATCATCCACTAGGGTTTTGGAACCAACAGCCAGCTGGCTGAAGGCTAATTGTAATTATTATTGGAGTTCAGGGGTCAATTCATCCTACCTTATTAGGGTTATTTCTGGGAGTTACAAATGAAGGTACTTACCTTTGATGAGAGAATCCTTGTGGGTCAAACCTGTAAGAGAGAATGAGAGGATTATTCTCTGGACATTATAACGTGTGTTTACTTACCTGTTGATTTTTTTGTATCCGTGTTTACCTGTTGCTACCTTACTTGCCACCTGCAACTCTTCAACTTCCCCTTCCCCTTGGATAATAAAATGTGTTGTTCTATACACTGCTGCCTGATTCTATACTGTGGAGTGTGGGTGTCAGAGTGACAGATATCCGCAGTGATGAACAGATCCACCTGGGAAACACCTATTACAGCTCAGGTCTCTGCAAAAGTTCCCTTAACAGATGAGATAGCAGTACCACTGGCCATTATCTCTGAAAACTTGTGGCTTCAGGGGAGGTGCCAGAGGACTGGAAAAAATCAAATATAGTACCTATCTTCAAGAAAGGCAAAAAGGAGGATCCAGGGAATTACAGACCTGTCAGCCTCACCTCAATCCCCGGAAAAATCATGGAGCAGGTTCTCAAAGAATCCATCCTGAAACACTTGAAGGAAAATAGAGAGATCAGGAACAGTCAGCATGGATTCACCAAGGGTAAATTGTGCCTGACCAACCTCATTGCATTCTATGATGAGATGACTCGATTTGTGGATGTGAGAAGAGCTGTTGACGTGATATACCTCGACTTTAGCAAGGCTTTTGATATGGTTTCCCACAGCATTCACGTCAGCAAGTTACGAAAGTACAGGTTGGACACGTAGACAGTAAGATGGATAGAAAACTGGCTAGATCAGTGATTTCAGCAAGTAGGAATCAATGACTCCATGTCTAGTTGGCAACCAGTAACAAGTAGTGTGCCCCAGGAGTAGGTCCTGGGGCCAGTTCTGTTCAACATTTTCATTAATGATCTGGATGATGGGATAGATTGCACACCCAGTAAGTTTGCAGATGACACCAAGCTGGGGGGAACGGTAGACACGCTGGAGGGCAGGGACAGGATTCAGGGAGACCTAGACAAATTGGAGCAGTGGGCCAAAAGAAATCTCACAAGGTTCAGCAAGGACAAGTGCAAAGTCCTGCACCTGGGATGGAAAAACCCCACCCCCTGCTATAAGTTGGGGAGCAATCAGCTAAGTAGTGTCTGTTGCTCATTGAATTAATTTAATGGTCGCCCCTCCCGGGCCATCACTTAGGTATGTAAAGAATGTAAGGGGAGCAGATGGCCCCTTCAACTCAACTAGATGGCCCCCCCTAAACTAAACTAGATGGCCATTGACACCCCATTGATCTTTTCAGGGCTGGGCGTAGGTGGGCACTGCCTAACTGCAAGATCTTTAAAATAGTGAAGGCATGAGTGATGCCCACCTGAGTTTCCCCCTTACCTGTAATTGTGGCCAATCATAGCCACTGGCGGGAAACACAGTTCAAAAGCTCAGAGTTTGGGGTGATCAGGCAGGACGGTCCCTGATATCCTGCCTGGCCTGATCACCCAGACGCTGACCTTCTCCGCTCACGAGTTCTTCCCCGAGCGTACCACAATTGAAACTGCTGGCCAAGTAACGAGTCTCTCTCTCCTGCCTGTAATGCTGCTGCTGCTGGGATTGGTGAGAGCCTGCCCCTGCAGCTCTCTTTGAAATAAAGTTCTCTCACCTTTTGCTGCTGTTTTGACACTGCTCTCTCCTAGCTCTACAGGCTTGTTTGTGTCCTTTACTTTCTCCTTTTTTTTTACTTGCTGCTTCACTCTGTGCTGTTTAAAGGAGCTCCCGTGTCTCTAATTATTTGCCGCTGCTCTGCATTACTTGTTGTATCTCTTCCCCTCTAAATCGTTTGAACTTGTCTTAAAAGTATCATTGTGAGTTGAAACATTGTTGTTAGTTTAATTGGTAAGCCTTAGAAGTATTAAGTTAGATTGTAAGGTTGTTCCCTTTGGTTTGGAATCCTT
Organism: Podocnemis expansa; assembly: GCA_007922195.1. NCBI lineage: Eukaryota > Metazoa > Chordata > Testudines > Podocnemididae > Podocnemis > Podocnemis expansa. The sequence goes on along the minus strand of ML681994.1, from coordinate 11,824,540 downwards.
AGAGTTGTTTTGCTAAGTTGTTTTGTTCCCCCCTGTGATTCCCCTGAGTTAAATAAACTTTTCTTACCCAAATCTTCCTTGTCCCCCCTTTTTTTCCAACCTCCCCGTGTGCCCTGATTTTTCCCGCTGCCTCCAGCTCCTTTCCCCACGGTCCCTCCTTTCCCTGCAGCCCCCCTCTCGCTGCTG
>ML681994.1:11803964-11816829 GCA_007922195.1 Podocnemis expansa | reverse complement strand
TGGGGGTATGGGCAACGGGGAGAAGCAGGGGGGGCTGAAGGGGAGTTAAGGGGTTTGCTACGGAGGCGGAAGGGGCGAAATGGCAGGGAAGGCAGAAGGGTCTCAGGGAACAGTGGCTGGGTGGGCAGAAGGGGTTCGGGAAAGCAGCGGCTGGTGGGGAAGGTGGAAGGGGCTTGGGGGAAGCAGCGAGTCAGAGGGTCGAGAGGGAGGCAAGCGGCTGCAAAGAGAGGGGGGGTTGCGGAAAGGGGGAAAAGGCAGGGAAAAGCAGCCACGGGCAGGGGAGCCAGTAGCAGCGGCTGCAAAGGGGGGGGGGGTAGGCGGTGAACCGGCGGGCAGAGGGCTGGAACTGGGGAAGCCCTCTGTCACAGCCCACCAGGGACTCTGCTATGGTGGAGCTTTCTCCCATTCACCAGGGTCTCCACGCTACCTGTAGCCAGCTTCCCAAATCCAGGCCCAGAGAGTCCGATCCTTGCTCTGTCTGGTCTCCTTTGGGGGGGGGGGGTTCCTCCCCCTACGAGGGTCCCAGCCATCCCAATCAGCAGTGACTCTCAGCCAGTGTAGCAGTCAGAGGGTTTATTAGCAGGTGTAGCGCTAAAAACAGTAGTCTGCAAAGTTTTGTTACCCGGTTCTGTTTTTGACATCTAAGATGCACAATGCAGTAGCTGCCGCGGCGTAGTGCTAAAAACATTCTTCCACCAAGTTTTGTTCCCCGGTTCCGTTTTTGACATCCATGATGCACAATGCAGTAAGTGCGGCAAGTTTTGTTACCCGTTTCTCTGTCTAACCAGGCTGTGCCTTCTGTGACAGACAGCATAGGGAGTGGACATCCATGGTGCTAGCATCCGAAAGTGTGACCTTCTGTCTCACCTGCACAAATGCTCTGTTCTGCGTCTAACCAAGCTGTGCCTTCTGTGACAGACAGCCTAGGGAGTGTGCCAAGGAATCCAAATTTTGGGAAAGAGTTACTGTAGAGGAGTGGGAATAGAATCCTCTAGGTAACAAAGCAAAGCACAGTATTACATAAAGCTTTGTGAGTAAAAATTAATTAGATAAAAAATACAATTATACACTTCTATAAAAACCAATTACTGTGTAAAGCCTTATTCCCCCAAAATTATGCATTTCTTGAATACACATTGATCAAACTTTTCCCAGCCTGTGATCCAAAACCTGCACATTGATGATGTCACACAAGGATGTCAGGGGTATCTGAAGAATGTGCATTGACCTGCCATGAATTAAGATGAATGGCCCTGATGAGCTCCTGTAGTGGCTTCCAGTTTATAGTATTCTATCCCCAGTAATCACCATTTTGATGATAGTCTACATGTGACACCATATATCTTGAAGTACAGACAGATTTTTTCTTGTGGAACGTGACTCATGTTGTACAGTTATTACTGTTATAGTGCCCATTTTACTGACATAAGTTACATACATACATTTTTAGAAGCTCGGTCATATTGTCCTTATTCCTAAATTTATGCCTGTTGTGCCATGAATAGATATAGGAAAATATTGACTTCTGTTTATGGAATTATGACAGGAATGCAAGGATGAACAAATGATTCTGCTCACAAACAGGGAGGAATTGATCAGGGACGTAGAGATAAATGGCAAGCTACGCAGTAGTGACCATGACATGGTTGAGTTCAGGATGTTGATTAAAGGAAGGCAGGAAAGCAGCAAAACAAAAACCCTGGACTTCACAAAAGCAGATGTTGGCTCCCTCGGGGAACTGATGTGCAGGATCCCTTGGTAAGCTAATCTTAAGGGGGAATGGAGTCCAAGAAAGCTGGTTATATTTTCAATAAAACCTGCTAAGGGCACATGAAGTTGCCATTCCAATTAGGAGAAAGAACAAACATGTGAGGCAGCCAGAATTGCTTAGCAGAGAACTCTGCTATGAGCTTAAGCATAAAAAGGAAGCTTACAGGAAGTGGAAGCTTGGTCAGATGACCAAGGAGGCACATAAAGATATTTCTAGGGACTGCAGGGATAAAATTGGAAAGGACAAAGGACAAATGGAGCTGCGTCTACCAAGGGATATAAAAGAATGGGTTCTACGAGTATTTTAGTAACAAGAAGAGGCTCAGGGATGGTGTATGCCCACTGCTGAATAGGGCAGGCATCCTTGTGACAGTGTATGAGGAAGAAGCTGAAGTGCTCAGTGCATTTAGTGCTTCATTTTTCACAGGCAAGGTCAGCTCCCAGACCACTACCATGGGTGTGGCAGATGGGAGAGAAGAAGACAGGCCCTTGGTGACGGAAGGTCAGGTTAGGGACTGCTTAAAGAAGCTGGATGTGCACAAGTCCATGGGGCTGGACGAACTGCATCCCAGGGTGCTAAGGGAATTGTCCGCTCAGATAGCAGCACCGCTAGCCGTTATCTTTCAAAGCTCATGGCGAACGGGGGAGTTGCCAGAGTATTGGAAAAAAGCAAATGTAATGCCTATTTTAAAGAAATGGAAAAAGTAGGATCAAGGGAATTACAGAACTGTCAGCCTTGCCTCAATCCCTGGAAAAGTTATGGAGCAGATTCTCAAAGAATCCATCCACAAACAGAGGAAAATAAAGTGAACAGGAACGGTCAGCATGGATTTAACAAGGGTAAATCATGCCTGACCAATCTCATCTCCTTCTATGATCATAAGACTGGTTTTCTGGATGCAGGAAGAACAGTTGATGTGATATACCTTGGTTTTAGAGAGGCTTTTTATACAGTTTCCCACAGCATTCTCATTGCCAAATTAAGGAAGTATGGGTCTGATAGGTGGATTATAAAGTAGCTATAAAAATGGCTAGATCAACAGTTTCAGCATGTAGGAATCAATGGTTCCATGTCTATCTGGCAAACAGTCACAAGTGCTGTTCACCAGGGGTCGGTCTTGGGGCCGGTTCTGTTCAATGTTTTCATCAATGATCTCTATGATGGAATAGACTGCATTCGCAGGAATTTTGTGGATAACACCAAGCGGGGGGGAACAGTAGATACGTTTGAGGGCAAGGACACGATTCAGGGAGACCCAGATCAATTTGAACAGTGGGCCAATTGAAATCTTATGAGGTTCAATAAGGACAAGTGTAAAATTTTGCACTTTGGATTGAAAAACCCCATGCACTGCTGCTGCCTGGGGAACATTCCACTAAGTAGCAGCAGTGTAGAAAAAGACCTGGGGGGCATGGTGGATGTGAAACTACAGATGAGTCAGCAGTGTGTTCTTGCTGCCAAAAATGCCAATGGCATACTGGGCTGCATCAAAAGAAGTTTTACCAGCAGATCAAGGGATGTGATCATTCCGCCCCAATTCTGCACTGGTGAGGCCACATCTAGAATACTGTGTTCATTTTTGGGCTCCCCACTAGTAAAAGGACAGGGACATACTAGAGAGAGTCCAGTGGAGGGCAACCAGAAAGATTATGGGGCTGGAGCACAAGCCGTATGAGGAAAGACTGAAAGCATTAGCCTTAGGTAGTCTGCAGAAGAGAAGATTCAGGTGGTATTTGGTAGCAACCTTCAACTACTTGAAGGGATGCTCCAAGGAAGATGGAGCTCAACTGTTCTTTGGAATAACAAAGGACAGAATGAGGAGCAACGGTCAAAAATTGCGGTTACTGAGGACGAGGCTGTATATTAAAAAATTTTTTTTGAATAGGACAGTGGTGAAGCCTTGGAATTAGCTGCTGAGGGAGGTGGTGAAATCTCCATCTTTGGAGGTGTTTGAGGCCCAGCTCTCAAAAACCATGCCTGGGATGGTTTAGTGGGAGAGGTCCTGCCTCTGCCAGGGGGTTGGACTAGATGAACTATGAGGTCCCTTCCAAACCTATGACTCTATGACTCTATGATTGTCTGTACTGATCTGTGCTTAAGTGAAAAGTCAATGGAAAATGAGGAAGTTTGACCTAGAAACGAGTCACCCCTATGTAACTGAATTTGTAGCATACATGTCTGTAGGCGGTGTACAATGCCCACCTAAACATCCTGGGGGTTGGTGGAATCCAAAGCCTACACCTGCTATGGCTGCCTACAAAGTCCTTGACCCATGGGGCAGAGGACGTTCCCCATCCTGATTCCCAGACCCAGACAATGGACCTGCCAATCTATTCCCCTGATCTAAATGCCTCGACCTGTGCAAGATGCCTTGCTTCACTTTATCCACTAAACACATAGACACACGATACTTATCAATACCCTGCAGATATTGCTCGTTATTAAACCAGTACAGCCTGTACAGCAGGAGAGGGAGAGGATTTCAAATTGCCTCTTCTCTCTGCTCTCTGTGTGCGATGGGTGCTTTTTAGCCCCCAAATAAGTGTCCTTTCGATACACTGTGAGGAGGGGGAGACACAAAAAGCACCACTGGTTTGAACCAAAATCTTTTATTAAGACAAATTCAATGAAAAAATTCGTCCTCCATTACTCTCTTTGGAACAATAACACAGAAAATAGACAGATAAAGGAATAAAGAACACAACACAAGTGGCTTAGTTAACAGTGTAGTTTAGTTCCCAGCCACACAAATACCACAGTAAAAGCATGGTAAATTAGATCCATGCACTCAAGTCAAACATACAGGGACAGTGCACTGCTGTCCACGAATATGGTGATGAGTCTGGGAGGGAAGAGCATTGTTCTTTTTGATCAAACTGCTTGTGGCTGATTCTGAGAATACCAAAACAAGAATCAGCTTCATACTTCTTAACATCTTTTCTCTTCAACATACAAGAATATTGATATGGAACATCACCATATTATTTTTTTCTGCTTGTATTTTAGAAAAAAAATAACCATGTGATTCACACAAATAGACATGTAACAATTCTTCTAATCATGTGCCCTATGAACAGGCATTTCACTTGTACGATGTCCTCTCATCAGACAATTGTTCTTCACTTAATCCTGTAGGAAGGCACAGAACATGTGCCCACCTAAAACAGGACTCGCGTTGGACCTTAGAAAGGAAATACATGAGAAAATTTGTTTAGAGAACAAACATTAAACAATGATCTCTCTATACAGTATTGTAATGAAAAATCAATAATGCATACAAACTTTTATTTCAGACTAAAAGCACTCTAAAAAGGAAGCGACTATGTGTACAAGCAGAGTACCTCAAACTACATAAGTTTCTACTCAGTCATTGGAAATAATAGTTATTAATTCTATTTCAGGTAATTCGAATTATCACAGCCACACAACAACTCCGAAGTCAAACTAGCCTGACCATGCATACAACGCTCTCCTTCTAATCATGTAGCGGGCATGATTGCATGGGGAAAAGCAAGCTGTGGTTACTTCAAACTTACATGTAGTTCCAATGAACAAAGGTACATTGGGTTACTTTGAAAGAAAGAGTTCAAATTTAACATCATTCTTTTGTACATGTACCTGGGCACAGGCCACAGAATGCCTTGTGCCATTGATGACCCTGACATGCAGTAATTTATTACCAATGAAGCCTACTTAGCTTTAAGTAACTTGTAAGTGTAGACATACCCATTGTTAGTTGCCCAAGTCTACAGAGACTATCCCCCTTACAGGATACAGGATACAGGATTAGCACACTATCTTTGGAACGATAAACAATGTTCTGTAGCATGATATCACTGCTGTCCCATCTCATAAGGTGTTGTGATGCGGGACAGTACACAGTAAAATAAGCAAAAGTGGTTTTATATTTTCCACTTGTCAACGGAGGTGGCAGACATAATGGCCACCCCGCCCCCCAACATAGCCCTCTAGACTATGGAGCTCACAGGGAGGAGTGTTAAGTATCTATCTCCCCTGATGGGCCTCAATCTCCTGTGTGAGTTTCTGCCTCCCTAGCTTTGTGTCAACAAGAAGGGGGGGGGTGAGTTCCTATTCCCCCTGAACAGTTTCTTGGCACCCCCATCACCACGAAGGAGGGGTCATTGTCTGGGGTCCCAGTTTTATCATTGGTCCTGACCAGGATCCCACTCCTAATTGGCTATTTTTACTCTGGCTGGGCAAAATTCTATTAAAACCCCCTGTCTCAGCTAGCTTGTTGTTCTCCCACCCTCGGATGCTAAAGGGCACGTCGCGACCCGGTCGGACTGATCCCCCGACTGAGACAGGGAGTACCCACCCCCGAGACCCTCTTTTTTTGGGGGGTGTACACGGATTGCCGGCCAAACGATTAAGTGCTGATGCTGCAGCTGGTCTGCCTCCTCGCTTTGGGTTCAACTGCGGTCCTGGGACGGGTATTATAAATCGATATAGGCCTCCTACCTTCTCTTAATCATTCTACTTGGTACCATTTATATATAGCCTGTGATTGTAGCTTCTTCACCTGAGTTTTGCATAGTTTGTGTAGTTGTTATTATTTTCTCTGTATCCTGCATCTTTTTATGGTATAGTTGTTTAAGGTCTAGCATAGTTTTGTATTGTTACTTTGCCAGGTGTTTTGTTAGTCATTTGTATTTTGCATCCTTCTTACTGTATAATTGTTCATTACTCTGCTTCTGCTCTAAACTGCTGGCCCCAAACTTCCCCAGTGTGCACGGGGGGAGTGTGGGGGTTTATTTTTCTCTCATCGGACTTTTTTTTCATTCTGCCGCCCACCCTTCTTGGCTAGCAAGGAGGAATGGCTTCCAGCCATTGGTAAATACGCGTTGGGTGGGCTGGTCAGTGCCTATACCCATGTTGAGGCAGTAAAAGGCCAGAAACGTCCTTGACTTATTATGGCCACCCTCTTGTAGGTCATTAATCCATACTGTTATTTAACTATAAGTACTTTTGTAGGTTATAAGTGTTTTGCATAGACTCTCATACTTTATCCTGTTGTTTGGCTGGAGGTGTTTTACAGGTGCTTTATATAGACTTTCCTGCTCCACACTGTTACTTGGTTATAAGTGCTTTGCACAGGTTTTTAGCTTTATATTGTCATTTAGTTATAAGTGTTTATTCAGATTTTGCTTTATACTGTTAGTTGGTTATAAGTATCCTATCTAGGTTTTGCTTCATATTGTTAGTTGATTACAAGTGGTTTTGCATAGATCTCCTTGTTTTACACTGTTAAGGGGTTGAAGGTGTTTAAGGTGTCACTGTAAAAATAGGGTTTTTTTGTTTAATTGAACTGGTGTCCGTCTCATTGGTGGATGTCGCCGGTCCATCCCAGTCACATCGCGAACCCGGGGTTCAACACCACTGACAATGATCTCTTTCTTACCATCATGGAATGTTTTTTTTTTCTGCATGTGACAAAGTTGCAATAGATGCAGTACCTCTCCACACTCTTTGCCAAAAGAACACAACACTGTTCAGTTTAGTAAATCTGATATAAGTCTCCAATTCACATGTCATTTTATCTGTATCATAGATTATTTAACAAACAATTTGTTAACAAGCTGTGCCCATGCTTCTTTAACAAAGTTTTAGGAGTGAGCTAATCATAGTCTTGATTTGGAATGTTGACAATGTTAAGTCTCTAGGAAGTTTTCTTGGCATCCATAGCTCTATCCATATCCCCCAAAGAGAAGAGAAAAACTCATATTAAATATCACACACTCAACAGGAATTTATTCATACACATCATAATGGTAATTCTCACATCTCAGCTACTAATATGCTTCACTTTGCAATATTAATAGAAAATCTTTTACCTGACTCCTTCAGTAAAACAACAGCAACCTCTGTGTGAAACTTCTTCATGGCCTTTTCATTTACTTCTACTTTACTGATGTCCTCATTCCTTAAATATGTTTCTGCAAACTGATTATAATTGTACTTGGATCAGAAACTTACGTACAATATCTGTTTATGTCTATAGAACTTTCTTGGAAATTATGCTCATCATATCCCAGTGGCGCAAACCTTGATGTCACCAAATTTCTCTAATAAACAAAACAAATTTAATTTAAAAACGATTTACATTAGTACACTTGTTCCAGTATAATCCTGGGGAACTGTGCCATAGTTTGAGTACAAGAGCCATCTTTTAAGTAAGAATAAAAGAGCTACATGCAGGGGGTGGGGGCTCTGGACACTCACTGCAGTTCATGGGTCAGAGCAAATACAGTCTTCCAATCAGAGTGGTGGACACAGAAATCACGTCCGGATCAGACAGAAGAACTATGAAGTAAAGTTATGTAATAACCTGATGGGGTCTCTGATGCAGGAGAACAGATTATTAATCAGTTATTTTAGGGAAGAAATAGTGGTTCTAGACATGACAGTAGGAATGTTTTCATAAAAAAAAAAAAAAAAATCAACACAAGGAAATATACCAGAGTCAGTCTCTGCATAATGACAATTTAAAGTGATAATAAAGGGCTATGGTTGGCATTTCTTGGTGAGAGCTCTGAAGCGAAGAAAGATGTTTCTTACTTTAGAGTTCAATTTTATAAATAGAGGCTACAGTTACTCTGAGAAGTAATGCAAAATTGTGTGTGCAGACATGGGTTCATTAGTTTAAGGAGGAGCCGCCACCCCCCAATATCCTCAGTAGCAGATTTACTCTAATCTGTGAGGAACAAAACACTGTCCTTTCTATACAAAAACCCATTTCATATTTTTTGTTACCTATACTGCATTATAAGTAGTAGGAAAAACAGCAAAGTAAACTGATGTATGTTTTAATATTTCTCCCACATAGACAACCTAAAAAATATTGAAGGTCTTGATTTCTAATCATTTTCATCAGCTTCAGAAAAGAGTCTAAAGAAGAAATAATATATACCTTGTTTCGGTTCAGTTCTATGAAAATCATGAAGGCAAGTTTGATAAGGCTTGGTGTACACGACAGCTTATATTTTATCTAAAACATGCCTTGAGTACTCAGCAGCAAATGTAGGAAGCAGAAAAATGCATGATGTGCACTGCTTTGTTGCCATGACTGTGATCCCTCACCACACAAAGGCCACTGGTCTTACAAATTCAGTGAAGATAAAAGCTTTGATGGTAGAAAAGCAACAGTTTGCCAGAAAATTGATTCAGGTCACTTGTGAAGTCACAGCTTAAACATGGTTTGGCCATCAGGTCCCATCAAGAAAAAGAATTATAAGTCTTCACCGAATGGGATGAACTGAAATGGCTGTACTTTTCATCCCATTCTGGAAATTACCTCTCTTCAAAGCATCTCACCAAGTGGGATTGTCTTGCATAAAAGTTCAGGCAAGAATCAGTCTAATGGTGTTTAAATGCCATAAGACTACAAGCTTGGTTTGATTTACAAACCAAACACAGGCATGAATTTGCAAGTCTGACGAAAACACTGTCGGGGGGGGGGGCATGGCTTTCATTGGTTTAATACAACTGGAAAAGACAAAGGCTGTCATTCTGTTATACTCTTGCATATGTAAGAGTGCTATAGAAGACAGAACTGGAATGGAACTTCTCTAAATCCAAACTGTTTGTTACAAATACACACAGTATAGAAACTGTGTCACAAGAGACCAGGCAGGTCTCACATTCCATGGGAGGGACATCCACATACCTAACCCTGGAATAACAGATTCTGAATGTGGCTTGACTCCCCCTCTGTGACTTAGCAAGTGCAAATAAGAACCACAGGAGTCTAGTTCATTTCATAGTGGAGATGCAGGTGCCTTCTTGAAACTTGTAATACACAGGTAATAATATAAGCGGATGCATGTATCATAAGAAAACATTACTATAAAACAAATTGCATGCAAAAATCTTCAATATTTATTAAAATACAGCAAGAGTGTTATCAGTAACATAACAGACATTAAAACATAACTAATTGCATACAGATATGAAAATCAATAAGCACAGAAAAAGGGAATCTTCATTTGTGGAACAATGGCAAATCAAGTATTCATAGCAGGACAAGCAATTGGGCAATCTCGAACAAATGAAAAAAATTCTTATGCTGTAAAAGTTTAGTGTGTGAGAATTAATAAATACAATAAAATAACACATCAGAAATAGAGGTGCTGATGGCTTAAGATATTAGGATGCCTGTGCCTTTAAGAGGAGAAGCTGGCTTCAACAAGCCAGCATGAAAGCCACAGCCGTGTCTCAGAAAAACACTTTTTTCCCCAATAGTGTAAAAACAATGAAGCACCCCCAACACATGTTTGCAATCAGGGGAGAGAACTCTCCCAGTGGGGTCAATATTACAGCCCCTGTCCCTATGAATGCAGACTTTGTGGCACTTTTCTAAAACCTGGCAGCCCTCATCCCTCGGCTGGATGCTGCATTCTCCCCCCCCCCCATCCCCTGATTTGTCACCTTGCGCCACTCCTGCCCCTCTACCAGAGTGCCCAAACACCCAGGGCAGTCACATTTCGCCCCCTGATCACACACTGCCCAGCCAGCACACCAAACTCACCCATTTTGATCCACATTCAACACCTGTAAAAAAAGAGGCAGCAAAAAATGATAGCAAGTATGGGCAGAAGTTCACTAAAGAAGCAACAGGGAACTTTACTGAGCATGCCCACCAGATCTGAGCATGTGCAGTACAGCCAAGGTTACAAAACTTGACAGGCAACTGGTCTTAACACTACACCGGCAGGCAGCTGCGGCTTGGGGAAAGCCAGTGCCGCAGACAGCGGCGGAGGACTGGGAGGGCTGGCCGGTGGCCACGGGAAGCGGCGGAGCCGGCAGGAGCCCCAGAAAAGCAGCGGCAGCCTCAGGGAGCCGGCGAGAGCCACACAAAAGTGGCAGCAAACTGGGAGGACTGGCGGGCGGCCGCGGGAAAGCGGCGGCGGGGGCCGCGAGAAAGTAAAGATTTCAGGGGTTTAGAGCGGGGGTGAGATGGAGGGGTGGCGAGCCTGGGGGAAGGAGGAGAAGTGGGGAGGTGGTGAAAAGGGGGTTGCAGGGGAAGGAGGGACTGTGGGAAAGGGAACTGGGTGCAGCAGTGAACTTGGGGCACACGGGGGTTCGAGAAATAAAGAGGGGACAAGTAAAGTTCAAATAGAAGTTTAAGTTGGGGAGGTTACAGAGGGGAGGGCAAAGGCAGCTTAGCAAAAACAGTTCTAAAGGCTACAGACTAAGGAAAAACAATCCTAATAGCTACTTAAGACTTCTAAGACTACCAATTAACCTAATACAATGTTGCAACTTACAAGGATACTTTCAACACAAACACAAATGATTCAGGATAAGGGGGATACACTGAGCGACACAAAGTAGCGACGGGCAATTACAAAGATGGGAGCTCCTGACACAAACTGAAGAGGCAAACCAAGAAACAGAAAAGAGAAGGCAGAGGGCACACACAAGCCTGTAAAGCTGGGGAAAACAGCTTCAAAGCAGCAATAACGAAATAAAATACTTTAGAAAGAGACTACAGGGCAAGCTCTTACCACTCCTATTAGCAGCAGCAGCAGCAACATTACAGGGAGAAGGAGACTCGCAATTGGCCAGCAGTTCTACTCATGGGGGTAACTCGTGGATACGCTCTAGGGGGAACTTGTGAGCGGAGGAGGCAGCTTCTGGTTGATCAGGCCAAGCGAGATGTTGAAAACCATCCTGCCTGAGCACCCCAGAACCTCAGCTTTCAAAGACTGTTTCCCGCCTTTCCCTGATTACAGGGAATGAGGGGATGTGAGTCATGCCCTGCAGGACCTTGCAGTTTAGGCAGAGCCCACCTACACCAAGCCCTGCAAAACAATGGGCCCCCAGGGTGGTAACGGCCATCTAGTAGAGTTCAAGGGGGCCATCAGTTCACTTCACACATTCTATGTACTTTAGTGATGGCCTGGAAGGGGCAGCCATCAAGGTAACTGCTATGAGTCACACACAACATTATTTCGAAATGGCTTGTTTTGAAACGTCTTGTTTTGAAACAAGCACTTTGTGTGCGAACATAGCCATTGTGTAATCTGTTCTGTATATGTGGGGAAATCTGTCATGTGATAAGATGGATGCCCTACTGAGGTTTGTGAAAGTAGTTCACCAAACACAAGATAATTATCTTGTGATTGAACTTGGTACAAAATGACTCTGTGTCTTGCCAAACATATGGAGAAACTAGAAAGAGTCCTGTAAAATCTGTTAGCCAAAATCACAGACAATATTAGCTGTATACATCTATAACTATATAATGATACATGCTTTTATAACTATTGATTGTGTTCATATTAAGCTCTTTTCAGAATGCTTTTTACATACATTAAATTATTCATTCAGAGGGAAAAGTGAAGTGTTGTAATTTCAGGGATAGGTACAGACATACCAAAAAGACTAGATAAAATAAATGATAGCATTGATGCTTAACCAGCATGAAGCCTATGCCAAGCTACCTCAAGCAAAGGAATCTTTAAGTTTGCTGACTTCAGGGATGTTATTTTCAAAACAAGAAAAGACACTGGTAAAACTGACGTATAGATTTTTGGCAATGGAAAGATTTTGTTGTAAATGGCTCGGACCTCCTATTTTGTTGCAAATAGTTAAGATTTATAAACAGGTAGTTTTTGCACTCACTTTGAAGCAAAAGTGAAGTTTCAAATCTGCTCCATAGATTGGCAACTTATGTGTTGGTCTGTCTTGTCTTTAACTAATACAGCTGACTGAGCCTCGGTTATCTGGTGTCTCATCAATAAAATAACTGAACCCTAACAATAGCTTAACTTTTCATGTGGATGGCAGGGAAATTCAGCATGTAAGGATGCTTTTTCTCCCTCCTCCCCTCCCATAACTAATTTCCTGTAAATCTTACCCTGAGGCTTGCAGAATAGAAACCTTGCCACAGGAAAAGTTGTGACCATACCTTCATACAAGAGAACTCATTCCTACTTCTTATTGCTTTAGCTAGAAGTTCTAATGACAAATAGTAATGGACACTATCAATGTTCCCTCTAAGGGGAGAGGGCAGCTGAGCAACTCCGGTTGCTCGCTGCGCTCCCCTCCCCGCGGGGCCCGCTGCGCAGCCCC
>ML681994.1:11699488-11803564 GCA_007922195.1 Podocnemis expansa | reverse complement strand
GGAAGTTTTCAAAACTCCCAGCCCCAGAGGAGTTCTGTGGAGGCTGCTAGCAGTGTGCTGCCGGCAGCTTTTGCTGCGCTGGCGGCTGTGTCGGGCTGCGCCACAGCGCGCCAGCGCAGCTTAGAGGGAACATTGGACACTATTATCTTTGTCTTGTTCCTCAAGCAACTTGTTTGTACAACAGCCTCTGAACAGCTGTAGATTGTGGATATAAACTTTTGATAACTAGGACTTAATAAAAATCGGTATATAGTACGCAATGTATAGAAACTTTCCACACTGTCAAATGCCTTTTCTGAATCAAATGCTCATCATGCTACAGTTCCGTCTTTTGTCTTGATTCCCATTACTTATGCCACAATGGCCTCAGTTTATCAGAAGTTGCTCTTCCTGGGAAAGTCTAATCTAGTCCTTATTTTAATTTCTAGAGGGAGATTTTTAGAGTCAGTGAAGTGCCTAAATCCCATTAAAAGTCTTATTTAGCTTGTTAAAGGAGCATTTCTCAAAATCTTTTAATATGAGTTGAATAATAAAATAATAGTAACATAAGAAAGACCGTTTCATGAGTTTCAAGATAAGAGATCATAAATTGTTCTTATTTTACAGAAAACATCACTAATAATTATTTGGTTAAATGAGCCCTATAATTAAGGGGGAAATTTATATCATTAGATTCCCTGGATAGTTTTTCTGCAAAATCATCCACTTCAATGAATATTTTCATTCTAATTTTAAATGAACTCTTGCATCTCCCTAGCAGAAGAAAAGGGGGAAAAAGTCAAAATCATTCCACTCTATTTCAAAAAGTTTTGGAAGCTGTGAAGCAGGAATAAAAGTTGTTGAAGAGACTTCTTGGCACTTCTCACAGATACTACAGTATGGTCAATGAAATAAAACCCCAAAACATACAGATGCAGGTTGATTTTCAAAGAATTGGCAAATTCCACATTGTAGTACCATATAATTACAAACAAGACCCTAGTCAAGTCAATAGTAAACATATATAAATTGATTCATGTAAGTGGACCTATTGACATGGACCACTCAAATGGGTTAAGTTACACACTTATAAGTCTGAAGGAGCAGGGCTTATACCAGTGGAGTTCCTTTGTTTTCAGTGGCATCATGTTCATGTAACACAGCTAAAGGTATCAGTTTATAATTTTTGTCAAATAACTTATTCAGGTGCCAAAATATGTTCAGCCAAACTCACTGTGTTCTTAAACATTTAAAAAGCCCTATCATATACAGGCTGTAGATTGACTTGTAATATAAGAACAAAGCAGACAAAAAGTGATTGACTAATATAATTTCCTTTCATTAGGCTCTGAAGAGTATTACCAGTTCCTGTAACAGACTCTGGTCTTTAGCACATTACCTAGGCAGCAGGGTCTTTTTTTTTTTAAAAAAAACTATTTAACAATTGAGTAACAGGAAAAAGGAAAAAAATAAATCATAAGTTATTTTAATGCATTATTCACCTCTCTCTGTTTGATAGTATATTAATGTAGCTGTATTCAGGGCCAGGATATTTTTACACAGCTCTTTTCCTATGATATACTAGATAGCGTGTATTATATCATAAACAGATGTTCTGCTCTCCTAAATAGAGAATGGAATAAGATCAGAAGGGTGCATCATTTTGAATGATTTTTGTCCCAGATGAGTGAAGTTTCTTCATGTCTTATATAGAATTTCCAGTTTGTAGGTGCTATTGTGCAAATGTGAATACAAGATTTGGAGAACAAGGCAGATTTCTGTATGAAAGTTATTTTATTTTATTATTTTGTATGAAAGTTATGCTCCAAAGGAGAACATTATTTTCCTGCCAGTCTGGAAGCGTCTGACGAAGTAGGATTTTCTCCCATGAAAGCTCATGTGATAAATACATTTGTTAGTCTTTTCAAGTGCCACAGGAGTCCTTGCTTGTTTTTATGAAAATGTATCCATCTCTGTTTACCTGCTTAATATTAATCTGGCTCACACCTTTCTCTGTTTTAACTCCATGCAGTGTGTGTGTGGGGGGGAGGGAAATAAGCAGGAAATGAAGCAATGAAAGAGATAAGATAACTACAGGGAGCATCCTTAAGTGAACAATTAGTGAGCTAGTCACCCAGAAATATCTTCCTGTCTATCACCTACCATGTTAACAAGTCTATGTTTCCAAGGCCAGAGCATAGGATCAAAACAATAATACTCCATTAAAAAAAACCCTCAGCCTAGATTAAGTAGAACGGGTGGGAAGTGAGGGTAGCAATAATGTGGAAACATGCTGAGAGAGAGACAAAAGGAAACCACAAAAGGAGAGTCAGTTTCTTCCTGCAGGATATAGGCAAAGCCTGCAGCAAGTTGTGGCACTAAGGCAGGGACTCTGAGAGATGTGCCTGAGGAAGCTGGGCTCATCTGTTGTATTAGCCAAGATGGAATAGGTGAGCCAAAGGTGCTAACATGACCCAGTTTCAACATTAAACAATGCTAAACAAGATCCAGGATTTAGTAAGCAGACACCTCTGCCTGCTTAGTCCCATGGCTAACAGATCATTAAAAATGCTTTTTATCTTTTCTTGAATAAAAGGAAAAGCAGCTAAACCTTTTGAAATGTGAAGAATTAAATAGGGTTGTCACTTCAACAACATCCCTTGTCCCCTTTCCCATTAGCAGGGAACAGTGTGTTTAGGCAAAAAAAAAACAACCAACCAACCAACCAAAAACCACACCCTCTCTTACTAGTATCAAAGATGATGGTAACTGTCCCATTGACAAAACAAAACAAGTTAGATAAGATGTACAGGAACTGTTCTTAATGCTCTTCTTACAATATAATCCCATTTCATCCCCAGTGGTTTGCTATTGAACTGGAGCTGGGAGAGGTGGTGGTGTGATCTGGGCTCCTCTCTCTGCTCCTATCTGGTTGGGACATTTCTCAGGATCAGGATGATGGAGGCCTTGGGTCATAGGAGATAGTCAGCATGGCACCCATGATGGTGAAGCTTGCACGAGTAGCCAGTTTTTCTCCCCAAAGTCATCTTCTTTAAGGACCCACAAAGGCAATGGTGGGCAGAATACTCTAGCCCTTTATTATTTTATTCAACAATTAGGCTTACTTTCCAACATACTAATTTTAGTTCACTGATTTCTGATTCCACACATTCTTTAAGTTATATCAATATTCCTTTTGGTTTAGACTTATTCATGCCTTCTGTCTTTCTTTTGTACCTTTTTCCATCAGCATTTGTCACAAGAGGTTATTGTGACATCTTATGAAATTTTATATACATTTTATAGTTGAGATCCAAATTACAGTCAATTTATAGGCTCTGAACAGGGGCATTTTAGCAAATCACCAGGTATCTAAGCCACTGCCAACTATTGAGATAAAACTATTAATTATTTGCTTATATCTAAGAATAGTCATATGGTATATTCTCTTTATGTGACCTAGTTCAGTTAAGGCAAAGCCAAAAGGGGGAAGTGGAGGTTTAAACCTGACACTCTGTGCCTTATTATATATGTGGGTGACAAGCAGACAGTTGGTACACCTGATAAACAAGCTGCTAAAAACCACAAAACCACATCCTAGTCCAGTGGTCTTCAAACTTTTTTTCCTCAGAACCCAGTTAAAAAAAAATCATTTATGCCCACACCCCAATAATTACATCTTAGAGCATGCATTCCAATATTTTGGTGATGGCAGAAGGAGGTTCCATGACCCAGTGCCTGAGGGTCTGCAACCCAGTACTGGGTCCCAACCCCAAGTCTGAAAACCACTGTCCTACTCTGACATTCTTTATAATCCTTGTCTTTGCTTGACAATGGTTTCCCTTTGATCGGCTATGCAATACATTTGATTGATATAATAATAATAATGTTTGGAGTGTAAAAGGAGAATTGAGAGTCTAGACTGGCAGATAGCTTTATGGACACATTTAGGAGGCTCTCCAGGCACAGCTGGAAGGACTGGCCATCTGGAAATCTGTGACTGATTTGTCTGAAGACTGCCTCAGACTTGTGGGGTAATTATCAATGTGGGGTATTCTAACAACCTATTGAGTATGTGCCTAAGACTATTAAGTGGAGACTTCAGCAAAGGCATTCCAATGGCAACTGCTGGAGGCTGAAAAAGTGAAGCTTTAATGTTAAGAGCACTTAGTTTTGACTTGTCTGTCAGCCATATAGCAGGTGAAGGTACTCCATTTCCTTTGATTTATTTCCTGATAATGACTCATAGGGACTGAAATTTATTGGGTCAAGGAATCCTGGGTAAAAATTACTACAACATATCTAAGCAATGGAAAGGGGATGATTAGTGGCATGCAAAACCCAGGTGTGTGGATTTTGGGTGGCTTTTGACTCATTCTGCTTTGGGCAAATGGAAAATACATCTGTTTGGAATGTGATGGCTTGAATCATTTTAACCAGCTAATGGTCACGGGCACTCAAAGAGGAGTATCTTGAAGGTACCAGTTGCAGTTGGGCTGTCATGTTAACAACTGGAAATGGCAGGACTGGTGTTTCAGGAGTCCAGTCTAAGATAGCTAGAGCCATGGAGTACCAGAAAGTCACCTGAGGGGTGCATTCATGAGGCACTGCAAGGAGATATAATGCACCTCTCAAACCTGTATCTATGGCAGTCTGATGGGAACAGCTGTAGTAGCCAGACAATCCAGTCTAAAATGGAGTGAACCAGATCTACTCTACAAAGAATGCAGGTAAAGGCCTGTCACTAGAAAGTGTGCCCACAGAGACTGAAGGGGAGATTGCAGGTGCAGCTCACCTTTGCGCTATTACATAAGGAATCCATGAAGTTAGTAAATTGCACACCATTCCTTAAGAGTCCACAAGGGATTGTTCTTAAGGGAGACACTCTGGATGAATGGCACATGGCATGTTTTATTCATGTCTAAGGTGTTAAGTGACAGGTGGATATTTGAAATGAAAGCATAAGAAAGCTGATAGAAATGATTTATTTTGCCTGTGTGAAGTATTGAAAGTGACATGAATTTTCTTTAAAAATATATGTGGTTTGACAATGACATCACATGATCTTGATTTCTGCCTGTAATCGGCTTGGTCCTCAGTTGAGCCACCTTTGGGTGTGGAGTTCCCGGCCCTCACCAGGGTTGGGCAGAACTCCCCTAGATCCGCAGCCTTTTAGCCCTTGAGTAGGGCACGGCAGCACACTGTCTATAGCTCTCCAACCCTTCCATGAGGACAAGACAGAATGTGCAAAGTTCAGGTCTTCAGCTATTAGATGGGACAAGGCAGAACACTAAATGCCTGTAGCCTTCAACCCCTTCGGGCAGGGTGAGGCCAAGTCCAAAATCTGTGACCTTTAGCCCCTCAGGCAGGGTAAGGCAAAGCACACACAGTCAGGCGGGTTTGAGAAGGGAACACAGGCCTACCAACTCCACCGTGTTCCAGCCCAGGGCCATATCAGTGGCAAGACAGTGCTGCTGAGTCAGTGGTCTCCAGCCGAAACACTTCCTGGGCTACTTCCTCCAACTTCCCTTTTGGCGGGTTATCTGAAGCCCACAGTCCCCCAGGTCTTCCAAGTAGGTGTCCAGTGGGATCCTCGTCAGGTCTTTGCTGTCAACAAGCAGTAGGTTTGGTAACCCCTCCAGTCTGTCCGCCAGCAGCAGCTCCTCCAGATCACAGGAGTTTGGTGCTGCCTGTTTGTCGGTGTTCTCCACAGCAGGAATTTTCTCTAGGTCCTCATGGGCATCCTGCTTGTTTCCCTCATCCAGACTTTCCACCAAGGGAAGCTCTTCCAAGTCCTCGCCTGGGGGAGGTGAATAAAGGAGGAAATCCCATCAGCGGTTGCCCCCTTGGCTCTCCTGGGGAAGAAGATCCTCTGGCTCAACTGCACCTCTTCTCCTCCTTTGCTGTCTGGTCCGCTCCTTTATATATTCCTCCCCTTCCCCCCGCCTGCCTCTTTGGTTCCAGGCAGGACTTTTGGACAGAGTCTCCTCAGGCCAGCAAGGGGGTGCTGGTGACCAACTGCTCTAGCCTACTACACTGCCATTACAAGAATTAATAAATGGAGGTGTAGGAGGAAAGAAGTTAGGAGTCCAAAGGGCGGATAGTATTTCTGACTCAGGCAAAAACATGAAAAGAAGATGGATTACTGAAGATGGTGACTCATGAGCAAGTACGCGTGACAAATGTGTGCGTATGCAGAGGGAAGGCTGCATGAAAACCTTTATGAAAAAAAGATGAGACTAAGAAGAAAAGATAAATGCAAATACTGCGGAGGATGCCTTCTAAATGTATGTCTGGAGAGTACTTTTCACAGATGACTTACTGGATAACATCTAATGTGGAAATCATGGTTGTGGAAGAGGGCCTGTAGCATGGAACATGGCAAGTTAAGATATTATTGCCTGCAGTGATAGAAAATTTGACTTGCAGAGCAGTTTCCAATATGGAGCAGAAAATAACAAGAGGGCTAGTTTCAGGGTAGCATTTCTTTTATAAAAAACAAAATGTGCATTAGTCCTGATTTTTGAAGCGGGGACTGTAACAAAGGATAATCAGGCAAACCCATCTAGCCTCGCCCTAGCAGACAGGCTGCTCCATTATCTTGGTTTCCCCAGGGACACATCCAGACCAACAGACAAAAGCTGGCTGTTTATAGCATAAAACAGTTTCTGTTCCACCTGTAGTCCCTCACATTTTTTCATTAGGGGAGAGACCTAATCTGAGGCTCTGTCTTCATCCAGGATCCAGAGAATTTTATGGAAATTACTTGTATAAAGTAAATTTTTTATGATGTAAGTGTGATTATTTGCACCAAAAATCCAATTATGGTTTACATTTAGATGCTGAACTCTTTGGTCCCATTACATTCTGTCCATTATTCTCAATCTATTCATCTCAGTTCTCAAGATATTGATCCCAACACTGCATTGTTAAATCTTTTACTCATAGTAGGTCGGTCAGTGATCTTCAATGGACATATGAAAAGAATACCCAGGTGGAGTCTGGCATGAGACTGCAGGATCAGCGAGCACTGAACACATTGTCATGTTGCTGTAGGAGCAGAAAGATGGGAGCTATACATGGTGACAGAGCTGTGAGAAGAAATTGGCATTGAAAGACAGTCCAAGATAAGAAGAAGCGCAGAACTGATCTTTTCACATATTTGTTAAGCAATGGGGCATTCTTGCTTGGAGAAATTCAGCCCTGTGCAAATGTCTATTGCAAAGCCTGTGTATAACCATTTAAATTCCTGTAGTAAGGTTGACACTCCATGGTCAGGAGAGCCAGCCTTTGAGCAGGCAAACATACCCTGTAAGTCCACAGCCTTCCAGTCCTCTGGCAGGGCAAGGCAAAAGACCTAGAGTCAGTCTCTAAACCAAAGTAGGAGAGATCAGTCTTTGGGGACAAAAGAAGGAAAGGAGAGGGATGCAGGCCCATCCACTCTACTGCATCCCAGCCCAGTGCCCTATCCAGTGACAGAGCAGCCAATCACTGGGTCAGTGGGGCTGTAGCTGAAACGTGTTGACTGGAATACAGCTGAGCTCTCACCTGCTGTCCCTGGGCAACTTCCTCCCTTTCTGTCTCCAAGTTACCCATGTCCCAGAGTCCTCCTTGTAAGCATCCGGACAGAGGGACTCCAGGCAGACCTTTGCTGTCCATGAGTGGCAGGTCCAGTAGCCTCTCCAGGCTGTGCGCTAGCGGTAGCTCCTCCAAGTCACAGGGGCTGTATGCCACGGGTCCCTCTAGGTCTTTGGCAGAGGTCATCCCCCACAGCCCCTTCTCTCCAGTCTTCCATAAAGGTAGCTCCTCCAGCTCCTCCACTGGAGGGAAAAATGCAGATGGGGGCCCTACCACCCCTGGGGAAGAGTTAGGGCCTCCCACCAGGTGGGAGAACACGTGTCCTGTCCATCCTTTTCTGGGGAGGTTCCCCCAGTAGGTTTCCTGTCTGGCCTTTTATACTGTCCCCTCTGCCTTTGGCTCCTCCTTTCTGGTTCCGGGCTTGGTTCTGTGCAGGTAGTTCTTTAGCTCAGCTGGGGGAGTGCAGGAGCCCTGCAGTGCCCTGCTCGGAGGCTGACGGCCTCACCCTGCTACAATTCCACACAAACTTAATATTGAAAGCATGAGAGGGACTGAAGTGGTGCATAAGTCCTCTGCAGAAGAGTGAATTTCACCTTCCATCCTTCTATCTGAGTAGAAACACTACTATTTTCATCAGGGACTCTGGCCACACATTTTTTGTACCAATATAATTATATCAGGTAGGGGCATGATTTTCTACCAAGGTAGTAAAATCAGTACAACTGCCTCAGAGTGGCTACAGTTATACAGGTATAAAGGTGCCTTAGACCTCTATAGTTTATTCCCCAAAACATACAGGAATAAGCTATATCAGTATAATGGCTGCAGTCTTGGCATATCTGTATTTATATGAAGGGACTTTGTATCACTTTAATTCTACTGATATGGCTAACGTTATACAATGTGTGTGTGTGTAGACAAGTTCTGAGTGTAAGGGGAGGTACCAGTATCTTTCTTTAGGTGTTAGTCCTTACACTGATGGTGCAGTTTTGATGGGGAGGCCCAAGGATATGATAAAATCAGCTTTCAAAGGAACAGGAGAGCTGTTATGTGAGATTCACAGACTGTACAGAAAAAACTCAGATTTCCTGCTACTAGTGTTATGTCCAGTGACATTGAGAACAAACTGGCATGCAGAGTTCAGCTCAAAGCTGAGGCGGGAAGAAAAAAAAATGCTAAAATGGCAATTTGAAGGCCGTTGGAAACTGTTACTCTGGGGAAGAATGAGAAGCCTGGTTGATATTTTCCAGTATTTCAAACGTGCAAATTAATTGAAAGTCTTGTTTCCTCAAGGTGAAAAAACCCTCAGAAAGGCATTTATCTGATCAGACAGCGTGGTGACTTTTTTGATGAGTAAGAGGCCCCTGGGATATATTTTGAATATTAAATATTCTGACATTAAATCATCTATTAGTTCTGCATAAAGAATGTGTGCAAGGCATATGTGGACTAAGTCTTCAAAGGGTATATCTATATTGCAGTTAAAAACCCATGGCTGATCTACGTGTAGCCATGCCTGCTCGAAATGTAGCCTAAGCTCCAGGAACGAGCGGTGGGAGGGTCCCAGAGCTCAGACATGCTAATCAGGCTACAGCCTACAGCACAGGTAGACAGCCCTGGTGCCCAAGGCCCATGAGCCCAGCCCAGCTGCAGGTCTCTAACTGCAGTGTAGATATAATGGTTATGTCTATACTTGCGAGTTAGTTCGAATTAACCCTCCTTAATTTGAACTAACTTAGTCCCTGTCTACAGTAGGCTTTCATAAATTTGAATTAAGGAATTCCTTAATTTGAACTAATAACGCTTAGTTGGAACTAGTAAACCCTGCTGGTTGGTTAGAACAAAGCCCCTACTTCAGTCGTTAATTCAACCTAAGGACAAGGTAGACAAGGATTAACCCTTAGTTTGAACTTACATTTGAACTAAGGGCAGTTAGTTCAAATTAACAAAGTGGACTAATTTGAATTAACATTAATCTGAATTTCTTCACATTGTCAATTCAAAATAATAAGTTTGAACTATCCTCAAACTTATCAGTTCAAGTTAACAAATTCAAGCTAACTTTTCCTAGTATAGACATAGCCATAGTGGCTACACTCATACTGTGCTGTCTTAGCTTTGATGACAAAAGACCTATGCCACTCATTCAGGTGGTTTTATTTTGATAGCAAAACAGGGCAGTTTTGTTGGAAAAGAGGCACTGTAGCATGTACATGAGGACTGTTGTTGACAAAAACTGACTTCTGTCAACAAAGCCTAGTATGTCCAAGGCCTAACAGCCACAGCCTATAAATCCAAACCTGTTTTCAGTCAGCAAATTCCTTAACCCAAAAAATTTTGCTCTGATCAGGCTTTGCTTAGTGTCCCAATACTTTACTTTTGGCCTAAATCAAACTTTATTACACCAGGAAGTCATTGGAGCACAAATACATTATTTGCATATATTTGCTTAGATTTCATTAGTTTTTCAGTGGTCTATGAAAATGCTGATCCAAAAATAATCCTTTCAATAAGCATAGATTTAGTGTCATAAGATCTGGTTTCTTGTCCCTTCCTATGCCATAGACTTCCCAAATGATTTTAAATAAATCACTTAACCTCATTATCTGTAATATAGGGATATCACCTCACACATGCTGAGAAGTTAAATTAATTAATGTTCATAAAGGTTAGACCTGGTGAAAGTTTTCATGAAAAGAAGTCTTTTTAAAGTGGAAAAAAATAGCAAAAGGGGTGACATTTTTTAAAAGTGTTGTGACTTTGCAATGACTATTCATATTAATATCATCAACACTTATCAAAATGATTATAAAAATGTTTCATGTACCAAACACCAGTCTTTGGTAAACAAAATGTGTAAAATTTTGTAGGGAATAAAGGGCAATTTCAAATTCCATGAAATGGAAACAATTTCAATATTTTTGTCAAGCCATGGTTTTTGGGTCCGTGCCCCCACCATCAGCTTTAATAAAGCATTTTTAGATACTTTGATGAAATGGGCTTATGCAATAAAAAGTATTAACTTAAAATAACCACTTTTCTCGTTAGCAATTTAAAAAAAAAAACACTCTTCTCAAACACCTTAAATATAATAAAAGTGGGTGGTTCTGAAGATTATTTTCAACTTCAAATTATTGGTTAGAATACACAGACGATAGGTAAGAATGGTAGTCCCACCTATTAGAGATGCTCAATACATCCTATTATGAGACCTTGTTTTCACTTGTTTATAACTTTGCCAAACAACTTTTCAAGTTGAAATTTTCCATGCTAGATGCCTGCTTAATGCTTTTCTTATTTCAGCAACAATAGTTCAGCCATGTTGAAGAACGAGGATTAGGAAGAGCACATTGCTTTGCCCATATTAAACAAATCTTGTGTCCTTTTCTAGCAGCCCTGAAGATCCAATCAGAGAATCTCTCATCCACCTTGTCTCTAATATCCTGGAGCTAACATGGCTACAACACTGCATAGATCAATGACAACATTGACACTTAAAATTTACCAGGCAGCCTGAGATGCTAATTAACAAGGTGCTGACATATATAAATTGAGTATTAAGAATTAAATCACAAGAGGACATACTACCTGATTGAAACAAATTGAGGACAGGAACAACTTGACTTGGAGGTCAGACTAGATCATCATAATAATGCCTTCAGACCTTAAAATCTGAGACTTGTTGAATACATTTATATGACTGACCTACATGCAGAGAAATCTTACATATAGCCATCAGATTCCCATCCTGGAAATAAACTGATTGGAAGTCAGTGAAATGCTTTCAGGTACCACACTTAAGAATATGATAGACCATTAAGACGTGATGGTGGCCCACATAATGGTCAAAGATGCTTTGCTCACATAAATTGGGCCAATAGAACTGCACCCATTTACACTGGCAAGAATTTGTCCCTGTGATTTTTTTTAATTGTTCCAGGATCCTTATAAGTAGGCATAACCAACAAATAAAGATTACCACTGCCTAGACAATGTGCTATAAAGCTAACTAGGCTTGAACATAAATTAGGCTAGACACTATTTTTATCCTAAACTGCTTTGGTTTCAGGTGAAGGGATATGCTATAAGAAATGTCAAATTTTAGATCCCTTATTTTATTAAAACCACAAATTAACATCTAAGAACACTATTCATAGTGAGGATTCAAGACAGTTCATATTTTCTTTCCAAATTTCTCCTTTTAAGGGAAGAATGTCTCCTCTATTCCTGTGCATATCATCTTGGAATAATAATCAACGTTAGAAATAATTTAAATAATTCTTCAACAGGTGGGCCAAGATTTTCAAGAGTGACTAATTTTAGGTGTTCATCTTGCAATTCCTTGAAAGCACCTGATTTGCAAAGGGTAGCTATGCTGCTCTTTTTGAAAATCAGTCATCTTTAAGGAGCCTCGAATTGGGCCCCTCCCTCAAAACAGAAGCACCTAAAATCAATAGCAGCATCTGAAATCTTGGGTGTGGTTTTCAGAAGTGCCTAATGTCCAGAGCCTCAAAAGACACTTAGACATCTACCTCCCACAGTGGGAGCTAGGTGTCTGAAATACTTTTAAAAACAAGGCCCTGTGGCACCTCTAGCCCAAAGGGGGCACTATACCAGGATCTGGATTGAGCAGTGACAACGTGACCACAAGTGATAGAATAAAAGATGATTTTATTAAAAGAGATAGAATGCTTACATCCCTTTCAGCTACCAGGGACTCCTGGAAACAGTAGCAAGTGGGCTCCAGGGCTTTGTCTCCGAGGGCACCTGCTGCAGCTTCCCAGTCCATCGGCGAAGTCCAACATGCATTAGACTTTCCTACCGTTATATAGCATCGCAGGGAAAAAAAAACCTACTAGCTAACTATAAAATAGACACATGTCAGCATACAGGCTCTGCTAACAGGCATGCCTTGTAAGAATTACAGGATGGTCACTCAAATGAACAAGTATATATATGTATGTCTTCTGATTATCAATGCCTAGATAAACAGCAGTAAACTGTGCCTGTGTCTGGTTCAGGGAGGTGCCTGGTTCAGGGAAAGGTCATTCCCTGCTCTGAATGAGGCCAGACACAAGGCAATAAATTGTGCATGTTTACAGATACATAGTTCACAAGGGGTACGCCTTGGTCTGAGTGAAACCATAGGCAAGGTGATAAATCATTCATATTCTGGGCCCATGATTTGGTCTGAGTGGGAGTGCCACTATCTTTCGCACACAATTTTCTTCCGCTTCTTTTCCCTACCACACCCTAAAGTCTAATAAATTTCTTTGGGCATAAACTTTTGTGGGCTGCAACCCACTTCAGCTGCAACTGAAACTTGTTAGACTTAAAGTGCTATAGGACCCTCATTGTTTTTGCTGTATACAGACTAACACAGATATTCCTCAAACTTGTCACTGAGGCTATGTCTATACTGATGGCGGCAAAATCACCGCTGTCCGCCCAGCATTCCAGGAGCACTTAGCAGTGAGTATGAACTCGCTGTTGGGCTCCCAGAAGTTGGTGCCAGAAGTCCTGGCCCCCAGGAGATTTGCAGTTTGCTTTCCCGAGTGTGTCCCAGCGGCTTAGAAAGTCGCCGGCACTTATGCAAGGTATTTTACGTTTTTTGCGTAAATGCTGGTCAGCTGCCGTCAAGAAGTACCCTAAATGTAGGCTAAAGCTAAAATAGATTTGAAGATCTGAATCCAAGTTGACTTAGGAGCACAAGTCAATCAAATAAGCACTCTTCTAAAATTCCACTTTTGAGCTCTAACAATTTTTTTCCATTGAGGTCAGCAACATAGTTTTGACTTGTCATTTATGGTGACCTGGGAGGCCTCCACCACCCTGTCTGTTCTAGTACCATTCAAGTCCACCTACCTATTTTGTCCTAGAAGAGTATATTCAATAAAAACATGCATATGCATAAAACATTTAACAGTTAATTATACATTTTCCCTAAGGAGTAAGCATTGAGAAAGCTAACAGTTCTCTTGTGAAACACATTCAAAGCATACTGCACACATTTATAGCAAACAAAGTTACTTACCTGTAATATTGTTCTCTGAAGATACTACTCCCTGTATTTCTGTTCTGGGATTCATGTTCTCAGCACATGACCACAAGGAAAGCTTTTCATTCTAATGTTGAGCCATTGGATACCACAGAGGACTCTTGGATGACCCCAAGGTATGATGCTCAATATCTGGGCTCCACCTCAAGGTTCCACAGTCAGAAACTTCCATATGCAAGAAGAGAATGTTCCCATATAAAAAGCTGATCAAAATAAATATAGAAGCTAGAGAATCCTCCAAGTTTGGGCTCAATGTGAACAATATGTTTAGGCCCATTGAAATTCTCCCTGGTAGCATTGCCAGTTGTCTCCAGCCAGGCAGATCAATGAGACAACTTATGTATTCAAATATCAAACAAACCTACATGCTTTTCTGTCTGGGGTGGGAGGTGAAGGAAAAACGAGAAACTGGTATTTCACTGAGAAGCATGTTGTCAGCCTCAGTGAAGATTAGGTGCCTGGCATGCTCAGGTGCTTTCTGTGCCATGAGACACCAAAATACTTCAGAAAATCTGGCCCTTAGACATATATTACATTAATGTTTAATGAAATTTAGACTTCCAAATGCTTAAGTTACTTAAGCACTTTTGAAAATTAACCATACTCTTGCTGCAAAATTGTGCAGCAAAGAAGTTTAATATGGCCACAGTTGCAAAGACAAGCATCAAAATACAAGTAGCAGCAGAATTACAAAACTTCACATAATAGAAGGAATTATAGCATCTTTGAGATAACAAATAGATGAATAGGAAGATAGGTTAAAACTAATGAGAGTACAATCAAAACTAAGGCCATGGCTGCACTTGGGGAAGATTGTGATTTTGCAATGTGAATCTGCACCATAGCTGGCCCTTCAGGCCAGCATTTTTGAGAAGTTTTCAGCACCTTTAACTGGGGCCAGATTTAACAGATCTCAAGATGCTGGGATTCCCAAAAGTTTTCAGCATGTTGGGAGTCAAGCTATTTTGACAATCAGACCATAAAATCATCTCTCAATGAACTTCTGGGTGCTGAACACTTTTGAAAGTCTGGCCTTCACTGAAATGCCAAAAAGGACCAAGTTCTTATGAAAATTTAGTCCCACAATCAGAAAAGGTCAAGCCACAGTCTCAATTAATTCAAATCCTATATATCCTTATCTACACAGGAACTGGCACTAGGTTAGCTTTGCCAATTGCTGAATTGGGGATATTCCATTATGTAGAGAAGACCTCTACTTAAATAGGCTGTTCTAACCCTTAATCAATCCTTGAAATAAGTCAACTCAAAACTGGTAAAACAAAAAGACAGTTTCTATTACTTAAAAATATGGTTAGAAAGAAAAAAGAAAGAAAGAAAACGAACAAACCTTGTGGAAAAATGTGCATGGTATCTGCCCTATGAATAGATTAAAAAGCTCTGTTCTTATAACACTTTATGAAACTTTAGGAGGCCAGGCTATCTTGCAATATTTAAATTCTAAGGTTTAATCTTGTATGCACAGCTTCACCTGAAGCTCAAAGAAGTTTTCTTTGTATAAGAACCTCAGGATCAAGACCTATATAGCCCTTGCGGTATGTATGTAACTATCAAAGAGGTACATATCAGAAAGAGCTTAATCACTTGAGAGTTGCCTTTACTGCAAAAAGACAAGGTAGATGACAATGTCATTTATTGAACCAACTTCTGTTAGGCATCGTCTACACTACAGAATTTTGTTAACAAAAATAATCTTGTTGAAAAAAAAAAAGTGGAAGTGCACACACCAAATGTTCTTCCTACTGACATAATCCCCCTGCTATGCTAACATAATAAAATCACTTCAACAAGAGGCAGAAGGTTTATGTTGGTATAATTATGGTGACAGAGCATCAGTGTAGGCACTGCATTCCTTACATTGGCTGTTGGCCATCATTATTTTCAATTGCATGGCTCCTGGAGAGCTGGGTGGCTGGACTCCACTGCCAGCTGAGGCAAGAAGCCCAAGTGGCTGGACTTGCTCCCAGTTGAGAACCAGGAGGCAAGAGTGACAAGGGGCAGCTGTTCAGGAGCCCAGGAGGCTATGGGGCAGCCAGGATCCCTGCAGGGAACTATCAGCAAAATGAGGAGACCCCAGAAGCAGTCAACTCCTGACAAAGCATCTCTTAGGCTGGTGGAAGTGTTCTTGGTGAGGACGTGCAACAGCAACCCAGGCTCGTGTGGACTGCAGTAATTAAAGTGATGACTAAGTAGACCTAACATAGGTTGATTATCTTTGTAATGTAGAAGAGGCCTTTAATGAGCGAGAGAAAAGCTTTCAAGCTACACAAAGCTTGTTTTCAGGTCTGGGAAAGGTACTTATAGTGTCACATCTAAATACAAGGTCAAACAGATAGATCAGCACGAGTAGCTAACACATATTCTAAAGATCATTCAAGGTTAAGTGGCCCATGAACATGCTTGCAGTCAGAGGACTAAAAATGGGGCTAGTGGGTTACAGACAGTTGTAATAAACCATAAACCCAGTGTCTTTATTAAGGCCTTGATTTTTAGGGTCTAGCAAAGTTACAAATTTATGCTCCCAGCCTCACCTTTTGAAAACATTATGCAGGTTTCCTACAAGGATGAGGACTGATAGGACACCCCTGCTTAACATGCAGAAGGGTCTGGGTTCAATTCCCAGGGGGTTGGACTTGATGATCTCATGAGGTCCCTTCCAGCCCTATGATTTGATTGATTGATTGAACACTGTGAAGAGTTCGCCCACAAGTGACATGGTGTTTTTGTCTTAATATTGTCCTGAGTGAATTCAGCTGAGAGTGCAGTGATTGTCTGGTTTCACCCGCATAGTTGTGATTGGGGCACTAAACGCTCTCTGTCTCTAGAACAGTTCCACAATAGTATCTGTTTCCTGGACCCAGTGATGAGCTTCAGTAAGACAAATAGATACAAGAAACTCACAGATCACTACATCTACCTTCATAGATCCAGTATCCACCCCAAACACACCAAGAAATCTGTTACCTACTGCCAAACAATCAGATACCACTGAATATGGTTCAAGGGGAAAGTCAGGGCTATATACCTTAAACTGAAAACTGCCTTTACAAAACAAGGCCACTCAAGAGAACTGGTTCACATCATGGAATGGGCTACCCAAATACCCTGAGAGAACCTGCTTCAATACAGAAATAAATCCCCTCTAGACCCACTTCCCTACCACCCTGCACTGGAACCCACAGAGGATGTCAGCAAACAACTACAACCCATTCTCAAATGGGGACCCCACCTTGAAAAAAATCTTTCCTGACTCCCCTCTTCTAGCCTTCAAATGATCCCAAATCTCTCCAAGCAGATCATTGGAAGCAAGCTCCCTACAGACTGGGGCATACCAACTCAAGTCGCACCAAGCCCTGCTAAAACAACAGATGCAAAACCTGTAAACATATCTCCACTGCAGAACTCATTGCTCCCAACACCACACTTTGCAACATCAGTGAATCCTACACATCTGTCACAACATTTGACATACCTCATTAGTGCACTAAATCAGGGCCGTAACCACAGCGGGGCTGACAGGACACAGCCCCAGGAGGCCCAAAGCAGCTCAATGGAGCCAGGCTATTAAAGGAGCAGCTTTGTGCTGCTGGCTCTGAGCACCACTAATGGGAAGGGGTGCATTGCAGTCAGAACATTATGGCTCTGCACTAAATGCCACCATAACAATAAAGTGGGTGAAACCAGATAATCACTATGTTCTTGAATGACCTTACACAGGAAAATGATAAATAACAAAAACCATCTTATCACCTGTGTTGGAGGCCCAGTGCAATTTAATTTGCTTTCCACTGTTTTCAGGCCTAGCATAGTTAAGTTACTTGCTTGACTAGTCTGGCCTCAGCAGCCTGACATCTTCCCATCGGCAGAGACAAACAGAAATATAAGCAACCTTGCAGATGTTTCAGATTCTGCATACCATGGTACACAATAAGACAAGATACACAATATATCTGCTTGCAGCTGCATATAAATAATGGTGATGGAAATAAGTTATCCTTCAATGTCTAAAAAAACCCCATTTTTCCACTGCCAAAGGGCATATTTTGTTTACTGCCTCTCTGATTACCAAATGTTGTTTTAACAACACCAATAATTATGATAAAAATAAAATGCACTTAATGGTAAATGGAGAGAGCAATGTAAATAATAATAATAATACTAAATAATAATAATAAGCAATTAGATATAAAATGTATTAAAATTCACCACTCAAACCAATGGGCAAGCTCTATCAACATCAAATTCTACAAGTGCTGTTCGTTAAACCAAAAAAAATCCACTAACTGCCTGGCAGGACCCCTAAAAGAAAAACACCTGTTCTTGCATATAGCCTTTCAAGTAACTGCAATATATTGTAGTTAATTTTAGACTTTGTATTTAATGGGTATATATCTTTAAAAAACCTTGCACATGAAACCTTACTAATCTGTAGAATTGAGCATATCACATCTCGCTAGTATCCACACTGATCACTAAGCATCCGCCATCAACAACCTGGGACTTAACACTCTTCACAAAGCAATCAGTCCTCATCTTGAAAGGAAAACTCCACAACTCTTTTAAAAGACAAGCCTGGCAGCTTAAATTAAAAACTTCACTAGACACTAAAAATCATGGACTGAGCCAACACACTTGAATTGAGAGATCATTAAAAAGTCTATAAACACACTAACCCCATTTTATGTCCTACATCTACTGGGCTGCTAATGGACTACTTCACCTTGAAAAGTCCCTCAGAACAATGGTTTTCAAACTTTTTTCCCCAGCACACTGCAGAAAAAAAATTTATGCCTGCAACCCAACAATTACATCTTTCAGCAATGCATTCCAGTCTTTTAGTGATGGCAATAGGGGGCACCACAACCCAGTATTTCAGGGGCTGCCACTCAGTATTGGGCCCAACCCATGGTTTGAAAATCACTGCCTTAGAATGTGTTTTAGCAACTTACGCTAAACAATCTTCCCACCTTCTACATAGCTATGACACTTGGAGCCCTGATCTATACTACAAAGTTAGTTCAGTGGATGCCTTACTTTGCTTTAACTCAGTAAGTGTCTACACTACAATGCAGCTCCCACCAGTGTAACTCATCACTATACTAAATCCATGGGGGGCATAGTGCTTAGCTGAGGCGCTATCAGCGTAGACACTGGTGCTGCATACATCGACTGCTGCTGCCTTTCAGAAGCTGTCCCACAATGCCCCACACTCACAGTTAAATCAGTACAAGTGCTCCTGGGGAGGACATGCACTGCCGACACAAGTAACAATGTGGACATGCAAAGTGATTTATTTACTGTGGTGATGTAACTCACATTGACTTAATTTTGTAGTGTAGACTTGCCTTGGTTATCTTCAGGGGTTAAAGTAAGCTGGAACACCCCAGAATGGTATTCCAGTGCCCAACATTTTTAGGGGCCAGCATTCCAGGACCCCTAAAAATAGGAGAATGCACCAGAATGCAGTGTTCCAGTATGTTCCCCCCAGGCCTGGCTCAAGGGGCTGCAGGCAGGAGTAAGTCCAGGCAATCCTCCCCACTTTTCCCAGCACCTGCTGCAGCCCCACACCTACCTGCCAGCCTGGACAGTGCCCACGGCCTGCAACAAGTCTTGGGTTCATGCCCCCACTTGCCGGCCAGCCAGTGCCACAGCTGCAGCCTCCCTTTCCCACCCCAGCAAGCCTCCTCTACTATGTCAGCAGCAGCCGTGAGTCCCCACACACCCCTTCCTTGCCCCACTGGGTTAGGGGGCACTGGGGAGGAAATTGGGGACAGTTGGGCAGCCAGCAGGGAAAGGGTGTGGGAGGATAGGGTGGAAGAAAGGGTTGGGATGGTGAACTGTGGAGGAGGTTGGAGAGCTGAACAGGGGTGGAGTGGGGACATGGGGGCAGGGAGCTTAGGAAATGGGGGCTGAAGAGGACATGGGGAAAGAGGGGAATGATGGGGGTAGGCATTTTGGGGGCAGTAGCTAGGGTGGGGTTGCAGGCATCTGGAGGGCAGTAGCTGGGGTGGGTGAAGGGAGCCTGGATATTTAGAAGGGTTCTGGGGCCTGCCAAATTATAATTTAACCACTGGTCATCTTTCCCAGGAAGCTCAAAAATTTCTCTCTCATTCAAGACTATGCCTAGCAGTGGGTGACAGGAGTGACAGCCCAGGGCCCTGTGGGGGCTGACTGGCACATGGTGCAGCTTCTTGTACAGCCCTCCAGGGCAACAGGCCCTGGAAGGCAATGCCAGAGGTTGTACAGCATGTCAGATGGCTGCTCTGCTTCAGGAGCAGGGCTATGCGCCAGCCTGCCCCCAGAAGGCAGACCAGCTGGCCCAGAAGTGGGGAGGAGCACAGAGCCCCACTTCTGGCCCAGGGTGGCCCTGCCCTGGAAGCAGAGCAACCAGACACAGACCAGCCAGCCCAGGGGCTCGTTGGGAGTGTGAAACCTGGCTTCTGGTTCAGGGTGGTCTGGCCCCAGGCTCCACCTACCCCTACAGATAGCCCTTCTCTCACCAAAAGAAGTTGGTCAATAAAAGATATTACCTCACCCACCTTTTCTCTCTAATATCTTGAAACAAGCTTGACTTAAGAAAGCACAAATCTGAGCTTTTGTAGCAGCCATAGGGCTGTCTATCGATGATTGTGTTTCATAGGATTACTATGCAGTACCACAAAGAATTCCGTTTTGTGAAAAGTTATGAGTTAAGCTGGAAGTTAATTTATGTCACCAGAGTTATAAAGTTGGCCATTGTATTCAGAAAAATGTGGTACGCTGA
This sequence comes from Podocnemis expansa, assembly GCA_007922195.1. Taxonomy (NCBI): domain Eukaryota; kingdom Metazoa; phylum Chordata; order Testudines; family Podocnemididae; genus Podocnemis; species Podocnemis expansa. Next base: position 11,783,168 of record ML681994.1, on the reverse strand, counting down.
TCTGTGCAAGCAGCTTTTCAGTTTGCAGTGTATTTATCATTTATTTTCAGTTTCTCTCACAGCTGCAGATCCTCAGCATTAACATGCTTAGCACAGCCTACTGGAATATAAATAGGACTGCCACTCCACTGGAAATGGTAGTGTCACAGATTGCATGATTTCCTATTTACTTTAAGAGATTGCAAAGGCTGCTAACATTTTCACATCCCTTCCACCTCTCAAGCCTGAACCATTCAATTGCTGGTTGGGTTGCACATTAGAGGAGGTAGAAGGAATCAATAAGGGAAGGATCCACTCCAGTCCTCCCAATCTGGCATGCAGGAGGAGGAACTTATTGCCAGTATTCGAGAACTCATTTAGGCTATTACATGGAGACCCCATCAGGGGCGTCACTAGCACTGGGCACATGGGGCTTGTGCCCCAAATCCCAGCGCCAGTGCCCCAAGTCCTGGCCCTCAGCCCCCTCCCTTTCTGGTCTCCGGCAGGAGATCTGGGACCCGGCCGCCTGCAGTGGCTATGGCCGCTTTCGGTCCCATCCTAGGCCAGCCCATCTGCCGCAGCGGCTACTGGTCTCTGCCCTGTCCCTGGCCAGGGATCTGGGGCCAGGCTGGCGGAAGCAGGCACCCCAGGCCGTATCAGGCCGAGTGCAGAATTAGGACGGGGGGTGTGGCCTGCGTCATTCCTCGGGACAGCAACACCCCTGGACCCCACCCTCTACATCCTGTGACAGGCTTGACACTTCCTTTTATCAGAAAAGCAGTTATATCTATCAATATAAAATATAACTGACTTCCAAAAGACATGAACTTTTGTTACCAAATCTCTCTAGGACAACCTAATTATACATGTCAGCCACGTCCATTCTTGACATCACGTGCCACTAAAAACTGGGCCAGCTGTGAGCTGCCTGCTGCTTGCGGCAAGGGCGTGGGCCGGATCCGACTCCAAGCTGCTTGCTGGCTGCAGCAGGAGCCAGATCAGGCCTCCAGAGCTGGATTGGGTTCCAGGCTTGGGCCTTGACCCTTTCTTGGGGCCAGCAATGCTCTATATTGCCTTAAGTCTACTGAAGAAGACTGACTTTATGCTTAAGTTGACCTTAACCACTAGTGTTAAGTTGACTTAATAAAAGTGGAATGCAGATGTGGGGTTCCTTAGCTCAATTTAAGGAAGGTTAAGTCAACCTAAGGCTCCAATATAGACACACCCCTTATTAGTTGTGAGATAAGTGATTCTTTCATATTTCTTAACTGCTTTAGAAAAGTGGTATGAAATTTAATTACAGTAGCTAAGATTTCAAAGTGCTTTGAGACCCTATTAGGAAAGATGAAACTATACTACAAGAGCATAAAGCATTACGATTCAAAATATGGATGGACTGTAACTCTGAACATAAAGAAATATTGCCATATTCTGTGGTTCTTACATCATACATTCTCTGTTTTCTATAATTAGAAGCTTGAAAATAAAACCACAAGGTAATTTCTTCTTCCATTTGTAAAAACAGTATCCTCATGATCAAACATTTCTTATGAAGCAAAATCTAGTACAAATTTTGCAGTCTGTCCTGGTTTTCATAAATATTGGCCTTTAAGCATTAATGCAATATAAATATTTATGTTTGCACAGTTTCTTGCACAATAAGATTCTGTCCAAGTCTCTAGCTCCCAAGTTCTACAGAAAACCAAATAATTAATAATGTTAAATAGATCTTGGTGACATTTTTTCAAAAATTGAGAAATTTTGTTCAAAATTAAAATTTGTCACTTTTTCACTAACATAATGGAACCCAAAGCCAGAATTATTTTTATAGAATAACATTGTTTTCACATTTTTTAGTTTTCTGTTAAAAAGAGTTGTTTTGGGGGGATTTGAAAATTAATTTGTAAATACCTTAAGGTTTTTAAAACTGAAAGTTGTTTTTGAAAAACTAAAATTTTGTTTAGTTTTTTTTTTTTTTTTTTTTTTTATAGAGCAAAAACCAACCAACCAAAAACGTGGTGAATTTTGACAAAAAGATATATTTTCCCCACATTTTCCATGCAATAATGATTGACATATTTTATCCCACCCTAATAAAAAATATTGGTGGAATGTTCAAAGGCATGATAGGGCTTCATTTGCTCTTCAAAGGCCAGTCAAAACACACTTGCATCATGCAAGAATTTTTTTCCCTTATACAAAAGTATTTGTTGACACAGCATGATGATTTTTAGATCAGCAGAAGAATCTTGGTTTAACTATAACCATCTATAAGCCAGTCATATTTTGATTCTATGCTATCTGAGATGCTCACATTAGAACAGCACTGTTCAGTTTTCATAGCTTTGGAGAGTAGTATTGCTGAACAAAGGCAAAGTGCTTCTTTCCAATAGAACAGAATATTCAGATTACTCTTCTGGCCTCTGAAGTGAAAGGGCATCATTAAGAAAACAGTACTCTGTTAGCACAGACTATGAAAATACTGAGAAAGAATTCTGTTTACGCACATTAAATTTCAAACAAATGGCTCTTTAGGAGCTTGAGTAGTTGTGTGGTGCTGAGCTAACTTTCCTGATCCTAACAGTTGCCATCCACAAAATAAAAAAATCTGGTCTCCATGGTAACATCTGAGGTGGACCAAACATGGAGTAATCAAACCACAATGACTTCTTTCTGCAAGTTAGTGGGGGAAAAAAAAAATTCCAGTTTACGTGAGACTGCTGTTCCTTCCACCCATTCAAACTGGGAAGCATGGGAAATTCACCACAGATGCATTATGTGAGACACACTTTAATTAGTAATGGAGTAAGTTAGATTTTTTTACATCTATAATTGTAGTGGGAATTTGATTAAAGCTTAATGGAACCAAGCAGAGCTCAGTAACCCAAGTGGAGCGTGTAGCTATTTTAGTTCAGGCAGGGCTGCGTTAGCAACCTTAGCCCAAGCGAAGCCACAATGGAAAGCTAAAGCTAGAACAACAGGAAAAGCGCCTACATTGTAAACTTTAGTTAAAATAACCGCAAACACCTGTAATAAGAGCTTAGCACCTTACTTTCCATTTACACCTCTTGCCTACCCTTACATGAAGCGTAACGGTCTTAGTTTTCCATCCTTCCCCCGTGGTCCACGCACCGCATAGTCGCGTCATCGAAATATTCTTAACCAATAAGCTGTAGTTTCTTTGTTTTACCATTTTTGGAACCTTTGATGTAATTCAATAAACTGTGTTGTGTAATGTATAAATACCAGAAGAAAACGGTCCCTCGGGGCCGGCCGCACTCAGTAGCTCTGAGTGCTAATAAACTTGTAATTCTCCTCCTGCTGTCCGGCTTCTTAATTGACCAGAACAGAGAACGAGCCCTTTTATCTCCCTACAATAATTAAAGCATGATTATAAACTTAAGAAGAAAATACCCTTGACAGAGAGTAAGTTAAAGAAAGAGAAGAGACCAAATTAAAAATCTCATGGTCTCTTTTATCCACCATTAACTTTCCTATCAAATTAGCTCAGTTTAGACTAATGCTTTGTAAAATGATGTTTGTGAATTGTTAGCATTCCAAGCTCATTCTGGGGTCTACAGTATTAGCTGTGGTTTTTCCTGTTTTGTGTGATAAATGATCATTCACAGCAATTACACCACCAGAAGAGATGGTTCTATAATCAGAATTTACTTGGTAGTTCTGCTGATGCATAAAGATGAGCAAACAGTATCTATTCAAAAGACAACCCCTGTTAGACAATGTTCTGTGTAAAGAGACCACCCAAACAGAGGGGCCATTTCTGTTAAGGAAGCTTTTTTTCTTGATCCCTTAAGTATAAATAAAAATTCAATTTAAAAATCAGTTAACTAAAAAGCAAATACTACAAAGACAAGACCTAAAAGGGCAGCACATTCTGATTTCAGTGAAGATAGTTAGGCCAGTGTCAATTTTTATTAAAATCCTATTCTGTCAATAAGAGGACTACTTTTATAGCAGTAAGCAATAAAGCCTAATGAAAGGAAGAACCTATTCTGAAAAATAATTAAAAATGGTATTAGAGAGACATGATGGGTGATATATCAGGTAGTCTTTTTAATTGGGAAAAAAAAAAAAAAAAAAACCAACAAGCAGTTGTGTGGCACTTTAAGACTAACAGATTTATTTTTTGCATGAGCTTTCGTGGGAGAAGATCCCACTTCCTCAGATGCTTCGAAGATGGGTGAGCTTACAGAAAGGAATGAAACTAAATGCAAGGGGGTATAAAACATAGGATCAGGTCATAAAGTAACAGCAAATCAGAGCAGTTTACAGGCTCAAACCATGGGAAACCTGAAGTCAAATTACCCTTTGTAATGGGAAAAGAACCCATAGTCTCGATTAAGTCCTGCTTTTCCAGAATTTAGCTTGCATATTAATTCGAGTTCAGCTGTTTCTCTTTGAAGTCTTGATGTCCCAGGTACATCTCTAAAGACAGTCGTTAACAAATCTTTCTGTAAGTTCACCCATCTTCGAAGCATCTGAGGAAGTGGAATCTTCTCCCACGAAAGCTCATGCAAAAAATAAATCTGTTAGTCTTAAAGTGCCACAGAACTGCTTGTTGTTTTTTCACTGGACTAGACTAACACGGCTATCCCTTTTAAAGTTAACAAATCTGTCATCGAGTGATTAGGAAGATGGAAGTGCTCAGCAACTGGTTTCTTTGTTCTTTGATTTCTGATATCAGCTCTGTGCTCAGTCAGTCTCTTACGGAGCGATCGTCCTGTTTGTCCAATATATAAGGTGTTGGGGCATTTCTTGCACATGATGGCATAGACCACATTAGTAGATGAGCAGGTAAATGAGCCTTTGATGGAGTAGCAGGCTTGATTAGGACCTATGATGGTGTCTGTCCCAACACCTTATATATTGGACAAACAGGACGATCGCTCCGTAAGAGACTGAATGAGCACAGAGCTGATATCGGAAATCAAAGAACAAAGAAACCAGCTGCTGAGCACTTCCATCTTCCTAATCACTCAATGACAGAGTTGTTAACGACTGTTCTGTTGGTGAGGGAGAAACAAGCTCATGAGCCACACAGAGGTCTTTAATTCTGGGACAAGTACTCCGAGCATCATGGCAAAAATGCAACATAGAACATTTATGTTTAGCACAAATAGTTAGTACACATTATAAGGGATCATTCAAGGTAAACTGGCCTGTTAACACTATTACATAGAATCATAGGGTTGGAAGGGACCCCACGAGGTCATCTAGTCCAACCCCCTGCCAAAAAAAGCAGGACCACTCCCATTAGATCATCCCAGTCAGTGTTTTGTCCAGCTGGGACTTGAACACCTCCAGAGATGGAGATTCCACCACCTCCCTAGGCAACTTATTCCACTGCTTCACCACTCGCCTAGTAAGGAAGTTTTTCCTAATATCCAGCCTGGACCGCCCCAGCTGTAACTTGAAACCATTGCTTCTCGTTCTGCCCTCTGTTACTACCGAGAACAGTCGAGCTCCCTCCTCCTTGGAGCAACCCTTCAAGTAGTTGAAGGTTGCTATCAAATCCCCCCTCAGTCTTCTCTTCTGCAGGCTAAATAAGCCTAGTTCCTTCAGTCTTTCTTCATAGGGCTTGTGCTCCAGCCCTTTGATCATTTTGGTTGCCCTCCTCTGGACTCTCTCTAATTTGTCCATGTCCTTTTTGTAGTGGGGAGCCCAAAACTGGACACAGTATTCCAGATGTGGCCTCACTAGTGCAGAATAGAGGGGAATGATCACATCCCTTGATCTGCTGGTAACACTTCTTCTGATGCAGCCCAGTATGCCATTGGCCTTTTTGGCAGCAAGAGCACACTGCTGACTCATATCCAGCTTCCCATCCACCATGACTCCCAGGTCCTTTTCTCCAGTGCTGCTATTTAGCTGATCACTCCCCAGCCTGTAGCAGTACATGGGGTTTTTTCGTCCCAAGTGCAGGATTTTACACTTATCCTTGTTGAACCTCATGAGATTCCTCTTGGCCCACTGCTCCAGTTTGTCTAGGTCTCCCTGAATCCTGTCCCTGCCCTCCAGGGTGTCTACCGTTCCCCCCAGTTTGGTATCATCCGCAAACTTACTAAGTGTGCAATCTATCCCATCATCCAGATCATTAATGAAAACATTGAACAGAACTGGCCCCAGGACCGACCCCTGGGGCACACCACTCGTTACTGCCTGCCAACTTGACATGGAGCCATTGATTCCTACACGCTGAAACCGTTGTTCTAGCCAGTTTTCTATCCACCTTACAGTCCATGCATCTAACCCATACTTCCTTAATTTGCCAATGAGAATGCTGTGGGAAACCGTACATGTTACAGTGGAGTTCAGAGGGTTCCGTGTTTGCACTTCAGGAAGACTCGATACCAAAATATGTTCATCTTACAAATATATCTTCCTAATGACATTCAGCCTGGGATCTGAGAAACAAGGTGGGCTTTTCTTCTCATGTATCAGCAAGGATAAAGTTTCAGATGATGCCAAATTGCGATGACAGGAGTACACGTGAAAACTTGGTTGGCAGGAGCTTTGCACAGAAGTCACTTTGGAGGGCTTGTCAACTTGTGAAATGCTGCAATGGCACAGCTACAGCTGTGTTGCTGTAGCACTTCAATGTATGCTAATAGAGGGGTTCTCCCATTGGTGCAGGTACTTCACCTCCCCAAGAGCCAGTAGCTAGATCAATGGAAGAGTTCTTTTGGTGACCTTGCATTGTCCACTTCCAGTTAGGCTGGCTGTGGATTTTTTCACACCCCTGGTGATGTAGCTATGCTAAGTCACCCAACTTTTAGCATGACCAGACCTTAAATTGGAATGTAGAATGCAATTCTTTTGATATAAGAAGGAATACAATCTTAGTCACACCCTTAGCCACTGGCACCTATGGTACTAAAATGATTAAAAGGTAGCAAAACCTCATTTTTGTCATTCAAGCCAGCAGACACAACTCTGAATACACAAAAATCTGTCAAATAAGATAATACCATTATTTTACATATTAATCACAACAGAAACACACTAAGCAACAGGACACACTAGTGCAATTACTGTTGCATTATGGTAACACCCATAACATGCTAGGTGTTGTCCAAACAAAGAAGAAAATTTAGTCCCTTCCCTGACAGCTTGCAATCTAAAGTCATATGCAAAGGGTAGAAACAAGGGACAAACAATATTTTTAACAGAAGTAAAACAAAAAGAAAAAGAGTTACTTTATTATTTCTGTCTGTGTTCTTTGGTTAAACATAGTTCAGACTTCAATTTTCTGCTGATCCCCTGGCCACCAAATCAATTGCTGAAGTGACTGAATTTTTCTAGGCTACAGTTATAGTTGTCAGGGTTTGACCACATCTCCACACAGTGAATATGTTTCTATAAGAAAGGGTTTTCCTTCACAAGAAGGCTAGGTGAAAATTATTTACCACCACACAAGAAATTTCCCTACATTTTAAAACCAGAATAGACAGCACAGGCGCATAGTCACAGGTGGGCTTGGGTGTGCTGGGGCCCACCCACTGAGCCTTGCAGCCCCCCATTTTAGCCTGTCAGTGGTGTGACCTTTGCTGCTGCAGCCATGAGGCCACCCAGCAGCCAGCGGCCACAAGCGGGGCCAGGGGCTTGTGACTGAGGGTCCCAGCAGCCACAAGCAGGGCAGAGACATTGGCACCAATGCCTCTGCTCTGCTCACAGCTGTGGGGCTTGGTGGCTGTAGGGACCAGCAGTGAGCAGGGCAGAGGTGATGGCACCAATACCTCTGCTCTGCTCACAGCCACCACTTCCCACAGCTGCGAGTGGAGCAGAGGCGTTGGTGCCAGCACCTCTGCCCTGCTCACAGTGGCCCTGTGTCTGCAGCAGCAGATTTTGTGCCATGGCCAATTCAGGTGCAAGGCTCTCTCCCTCTCTTGGGGAATTGGGGTGGGGTGGGGAGCTTCAGTCACATGACTGGAAGCTGCCATTGGCCAGGCTCACCTTTAACTTGCAGAGGCCTGGCTATAAAATAGGGGCTGGACTGCATCTCTGCCTCCCTCCCACAAAGAGGCTACTAGTTCTCTCTAAATCTAATGGTGGATTTCTATTATGATGTTTTTTATGCTTCTTAACATATTGCTGACAATTATCTGAGGTCTACATTATATGTTCTTAAGGTACCATATTAAGAGACTTCAACACTTAGCTGGATGGCTGGCTGTAGCAACTGTTTGCCATTTAGTTTGTTCCTGTCCGGTCTCAAGTGCTTGATGGGCCAAAAGTTCTACCCAGGAATGGACTAGATATTAAAGGGTATGTCTATTCTGACAACAGTGAAGTCACTGTTGTCAGATAGTTTTATCTAGTTCAATTGAGTGTCAGTAAAAATATGCTTAATTGATCTGGAAGTCAGTCTACCCCATCGAGTAGCATAGCACTGCATCAATGGGAACACATTCCCCATCAGTGCAGTGGAGATGGCATGTAGAACTGAAAATATGAAGTTGAAGGGAGTTATGCAAGCTGCATAGACTCCCACAAAAATTTGCTGGTAGTGAAAACTGGGCCTAGGGATGCTGACAAACTAAAAAACTAATAAAAAGAGAAACTTAAATCTATTAGGTTAGAAGGGACATCTAGTGGTTCTTTTAGTCCCTGCATCACAGCAGGAGAGATTTCACTAATCCTAAATGAACCCTAATATATTCAACTCTAATCCTAAACTACAGTGAATGTAATTGAACAATCTCCTGAACTATTGGTATGTCAAGCCAGATTTGTCTCTTAAGAGAAGGTTCTGTCCTAGATAAAGCTCAGTTTTCTATAATTCAGAGAGCCTGAAGTCATGTAACCTCCTCCAATACCCACCCACAAGCTGCCTGAACTCCCACCTATAGCAGACATTCATTTTGCCTACAAGTTCCAGAGTAGCAATGTTAGTCTAGTTCAGAAAAACAAAGGAGTCGCCCTGTGGTGCTTTTAAAGACTAACAAATTTATTTATTGTATCAGCCTTTCATAGCAAAAAATTCCCACTTCCTCAGATGCTTTGAAGTTGGGGGAAGTTGCAGAATGGGAGGAAAATAAATGCAGGGAAGTACAAGTCATAGGATCAGGTCATACTATAACAGCAAATTAAAGCAGTTGCAAAGATTCAAACACTGGGGAACATCATATAGAGGAAGAGGAGGTCAAATCACCTGTTGTATGAGAAAAAAAATCCATAGTTAGTCTTGAAGAGACAGTCAAATTTGCAAATGAATTTCAATTCTGCAGTTTCTCTTGGAAGCCTTGATGTGTTTATTCAATTGTTTGAGCACAGCTATTAGCAAATCCATCAATGGCATGATCAGGAATACTGAAGTCTCATGTACTGGTTTTTGAATGTTGTGATTTCTGATGTCAGTATTGTGCCCATTTATTCTTTTGTGTTGAGAACCATCCCAGATGATGATGCCACAGCACACCACATGGCTGAACTTTGTGACTTTGTATTCACCCATGACCATTTCAGACTTGAGGCTACTTTATACTTTCAAGTCAGTGGCATTGCTATGGGTACACACATGGTGCCACAATATGCCAACCTTTTTATTTTCCAATGGGAACATTTTTTTATGGCCACCTTAGAACAACCAATCCTCAAGTCTCATCCCAAAGCACCTCTCCTCTACTTACTCAATACTTATGACATCATCATCTAGACCCATCGCAAGGATGCTCTTGAAGATTTTCAGAGAAATTTCAACAATTTCTACTCCACAGTCAAACTTTGCCTGGAACACTCCATATGGGACATCCACATTCTGGACACTACAGTGTAAATTAGGAATAGACACAAATACCACCCTATACTGAAAACCTACTGATTGCTATAGTTACCCACATCCCTCAAGCTTCCATAGCTACAGCCAAACCCTAAGATATAAATGCATTTGCTCCAATGCTTCAGACAGAGACAGACACTTTTAGGATCTCTATCAAGCCTTCTTAATACTACAGTACCCACCTGCCAAAGTGAAGAAAGATTGACAGAGCCAGGTGGGTACCCTTAAGTCAACTACTACAAGAGAAGCCCAAGAAAGAAAACAGAATGCCACTAGTCATCACCTACAACTCCCAAGTCAGGCACCTCATCAAGGATCTACAGCCTATTCTACAAAATGATCCTGTGTGCTCTCAAGCCTTGGAAGACAGACCTCTCTCCACCTCCAGACAGCCCCCAACCTTAAAACAGATACTCACCCACAACTGCAGGCCTAACAGAAACATTAAAGCAGGCACATATCCCAGCGACAAACCACAATGCCGACTTTGCCCACATATCTGCACAAAAGACACCATCACAGGGCCTAATCAAACCAGCTGTTCCATCAAGGGCTCCTTCACCTGGGTGATTTATGCCATCATGTGCCAGAAATGCCCCACTGCCTTATATATCGTGGACAAACAGGACAGTCTCTGCACAAATCTGACATCAGAAATCACAACATTAAAAAACCAGTACATGAGTACTTCAATCTTCCTGATCACGCCATGGATGGATTAGCTAATAGTTGAGCTCAAACAATTGAACACACACATCAAGGCTTTCAAAAGAAATTACAGAACTGGAATTCATTTGCAAATTTGCCTCTGTCTCTTCAGAACTAAATAAGGACTTTGGATTTTTTTTCCCCTCATTACAACAGGTGATTTGACTTCATCTTGTTCTGTATATATCTTCCCAGTGTTTGAATCTTTACAACTGCTTTGATTTGCTGTTCACGTGACCTGATCCTATGACTTACAGAATGGGGGGAAAATATATGCAGGGAAGTGTAAGTTCCCCCATCTTCAAAGCATCTAACGAAGTGGGATTTTGTCCCATGAAAGCTCATGTGACAAATTTGTTAGTCTTTAAAAGCGCCACAGGATGCCTTGTTTTTTCATGTGACCACAATATTTTAGTAAAGATAATGGGCACATGAGCAAAGTTATCTAAGATACGAAATGGACACAACTCTGAATGAAGAATTGCACTCATTTTAGTCCCAATTTATTGGATAACACGCAGATTTGGTGCTCTCTTTTCTCCTCTGGAAAATTGTTTACTAGACCTGGAAAAAAGTGCCAATTATTTCCACTGGAAACTCAATCCCCCGCCCCCACACCCCCCAGTTCCCTCACTCATTATGCATTTTTTCAAAATAAAACAAGATTCATTTTTCAAAAAGCATTTTCAATAAATGTTTTAGCTGTTGGTAAACATTTTTTAGTTTTCAAGGAACAAAGAGAAGATCTTTACTAAAAAAGATTTTTCTTAAATATCAAAACTGAAAATTGCAATGAAAGGTTTTGCAGAAATGAACATTCTGATCAAAAACCCAAAATGTATTGACAATTTGTTTTTTTAAACAGCTCTGTTATTTACACTGGAAATAAAGAATCAGAAGAGATTCCACAAAATTTCATATTTCCTTCAAAAATAATATTTCTGATTTTGTTACACACTGTGGCCCAGATTTGGGCCTTAACAAGTTGAAAAATAAGGGCCTGTCCCAGCTCACCAGGAGCTGGCAAAGAAAGGAGCAGGTATTGAGACTTCTCTGATTCTAGGCTGAGTGGCTGTTGAGGTAGGATATAATATACTACACCTTGCTTTTTGTAAATAGATTTCAAAATGCTTTACAAAAGGAAGTCCGCATCACAAGCTCTATTTTTAGGTGCAGAAAACAGAGGCACAGAGGAGAGACATGACTTGCCCAGTCACACAAAAGGTAAGTGGCTGAGCCAAAAGAAGAGTGGTGCTTTCCTGAGTCTTAGTTTAGTGCACTCTCTACTAGATCACATTGCCTCTTAAGGGGCTTGTCTCAGACACTGCCTAAGCAGGAAATCCAAGTTGGAGCAGTTAGGTAGTAAAGAAATGAGACAAGGTAAAAGAAAGAGACACATAGACACAGGCGGGGGGGGGGGGGGAGAGCAAACCAACCACAATACAAACTTCTAAGATTGACAACTTAACAAAATTCATAGAACTAAACAAGTGAAAAAACAACCAAATTTTTAGGACTTGTTCTTTTAAACACACCTCTTCTGTAGACAGGTGGAATGACAATAATTAAGCTAGCTGCAATCAGCGAGATATTTTCTTCAAGATTTACACCTTGTTCACCACACATGCACACATCCTTTTCATGACAAGTGATATTTTAAAAGTTAATATGATGCAAGTTTTTGGGCTTGTCTACACACAAGAGTTGCGCCAGATGAATTTATCTTAGCTTAAAAATGAATTTAGGATTTCTCTTCACATATAATACAACAGAAGCACAGTTAATCCTCTGAGAGGTAGTAGCTATTTTGTCAGCATAGCACTGTATGGTAGGTTAGGTCAAAATAACTGCGTTACTCAGGTGGCGTGGATTTTTCACAGCTGAGTGATATAGTTACACAGATCTAGGTCTGTAGTGTAAACCTGGCTGTAGTTTGTGATTCCAACTTTAACCTTTGTGCTTTGCCTATTTAGTTTGTTGAAAGGGAGCATGAGACACACAGTTGTTAGAACACTAAATTATGAGTTAGGACTCCAGAATCTGCCAGTGGGCAACTCACTGCTCCTTTTTGCCTACATTTCACCACCTGTAAATTGTGGGTACTTAATAAACCCATAGGGAGCTCTGCAGGTTTATTAGCATCTGTTAAATTACCTTACATCTTCAGATGGAAGGCACTTGGAAGTGGTGAATAATACAAACATAGCCCTGTCTTGATTTAGAAGATTTACAACCTTGCATTTGAAATCTAGCTATTAGCATTAGAAAGGCTGGTGGGTGCATTTTTAAAGACCAGTTGTCCTCTGAAAAGGGAGATGCTATTTTCTATTGTGATGGGAAATCTGCAATATTAGATAATAGCAGAGTCTAATGAAACCAAGCAAGGCTAAATAAAACCAAGCGAAGCCACCTTAGTAACTTTAGCCCAAGCAAAGCCATTTTAGTAACTTTAGCTTCCAAGCTAGAATAACAGGAAAGCACCTACAGTTTGATCTTTACCTAGAGTAACAGAAAAACACCTACAGTTTAACGGTTTCTTTCGGTCCCCCATGTTCCAACCCCTACATGGTAGCATCGTAGGATCATTTTAACCAATAGTATATAGTTTCTTAACAATTAACCTTATTTGGAACCTTTGACGTAATCCTGTAAATTGTTTGTGTATGTGTATAAATTTCATGAGAAATGGTCCTTTGGGGCCGGCCGCACCCAGTAGCTCTGGGTACTAATAAACCTGTGATTCTTCTTCCTGTTGTCTGGCTCCTTCATTGACCAGAGCAGAGAACGAACATTTTTCTCTAACAATTTTGGCCACTCTGCTGGGACCCTCTGCTTGCCAGCGCCACCCCAGGGACCAGTGAATCGCCACTCGCTGGCACCTTGGATCATTTGGGTCCCCGTGAGAGGTGCCTTCCTGAACGTTGGGGTGAGTGCTCTGTAAAGTGGTCAGGGTTTTAATACCCACAACAGGACGGACAATTATCTCTTTTGAGCCCTTCCCCATGCTTCAAATTCACGAAGGGTAGACAGTGGTTGTGAGTATCTAATAAGTCTCCTTGAGGAGCGGGAGCTGCAGGTGAGTGTAACTCAGTAGAAGTCTTTCTAAGTGTAACTCAGTGAGAGTCTTGGGAACTTGGCACGTCACTAGGACGTTCCCGATAATAAGCCAAGGGACACCCGTGTCAGTTAGGATCAATAGCCAAATATGGGAAACAGCAGGAGTAAGATCTCAGCGGGTTCAACCATGGAAAAATTTCTGCAGGCATGGGAGCGGGGAAAGCTCCCAGTGTAGCCTGGGATGTCTAAAAGACAGGCTGTGTTTCTCAGTAGGAACTGGGAAAGGTTTTTAGATAATAATGGCAGAGTAATTTGGCCCGACTGGGGAACTTTTGACTATTATAAGTTAAAACTCTTGCGATTAGAAGACCTGGCACCCAGGCAAATGGATTACTGGCATTGTTGGGCTGAACTCTCTGATGGAGTTTGTCCAGACAATGCCACATCCCCGTGTGCAGATCCGAAACCACCCCCATACAATTCGGTTTCAACTAACTGCCCACCAACTGCTCCTGATCCAGGCCCACCAGAAAATCTTTCCTTAGCGGAGCCTGAACCAGCGGCAATTCTAGCACCCCTCCATACCCGATGCATAGGAAGGGACAATACCCAAAGGGAACATCATCCCCTTCATTTAGACAGGAACCTCACACAGGTATTAAGCGCCTCCGCACCATTGTGTGCTCCCATAACCCTACATGGGCTGACATAAATGAACTCCTCCAAACCTTCCTCACTCCTGATGAAAGGGCAGACATTATGGCACAGTGTGAAAAAGTGCAAACCCTGGCGCCAAATCATCAGCGATGGCCAATACAGGATCCTGGGTGGGATTATAATGTAACAGCAAATTGGAACACTTTTCAAAAGGCTAAAGAAAACCTATTCCAAGCCCTGGAGGAGGCAGCCAAAAAGCCCATTAGTTGGGAAAAATTTCATGCCATAATCCAGAAGGCTGAAGAGACCCCAGATGCTTTTTATGTCTGCCTCTGCGAAGGGGCTCAAAGATTTGTACAACTCGACCCTGAAAATGAAAAGGACTTAAAGGCTATTGCAGCTGCATTTGTTAATCAGTCTGCCGCTGACATTTACACTTATTTCCACAAGTTTTGCCCTGGCTGGAGTGGCAAAAGCATAAGCGAAATTAGGGGCATCACTTCCTTTGTTTTTGAGGGATGAAAAGAAAAAGGAAAGAAGGGAAGACTTAAAACTATTAGTTAGCTTTTTGCAGGCTGCTCAACAGAAGTTTGAGCCCAGAGGAAGACGCTGTGGTTTCTGACAGGGTGGACCCCCCCCAACAGCCTGTGAGTAAGTCGTGGGACCAGCTACCTCACCAGCCTGTAAGTAGTTCATCCCCAGTCTGTTTCTATTGCAAAAGACCAGGTCATTTCAAAAGGGACTGCAGGCTCCGCCAGCAGGTTGAAGGCAGCAATCCACAATGGGCCCCGACACCAAGCGCTAAGCCAGGCTTCCAGCGACCACCAGCCCGGATGTTCCCTCCTCAGCCTCCGTCTCTAACTGCGGCTCAGCTTCCAGACACCGAGGGACTGGATGAGTATGCTACGTCACAATGACGGGAAAGAGAGGGGGCGGGAAAATCACAGAGTTCTCTAGCTGTACTGCAGGCTGTTTCTATTCCTATAAGGTATACCACAGAAAAAGAACCTTTTGTAAACCTTAAAGTAAATGGTAAAACTTATTCTTGTCTGCTAGATACTGGGGCCACATGCTCTCTGTTGATGGTTAAGCCTCAAGATTTGGGTTGTTATGTTGCAGGCACTGAAAGTATTATCCATGGTGGGGGGAAACCATTCCCTGCCCCTCTTTCTTTGGATGTAATTGTTTCTGTGGGTCCTCTCTCCTGTGAACATGCCTTCCTTCTTACAGAAAATTCTCTGGTCAACCTCTTGGGGAGAGACCTTTTATGTAAACTGAGAGCCACTATCCATTGTGACCCTGATGGTGTGAAATTGGACATTCCAAATTCTCAACTTCCTAATTTGGCATTAGCTTTGTTACCCTCACAGCCTGCCTCTCTGCCAGCGGAACTCCAAGACCTTCCCTCCGAACTGTGGGGATGGTCCTCCACGGATGATGGCCTTTTAAAATCTGCCTTGCCTGTGGTTATTCATACCAAGCCCGGCCCACCTCCGTGTATACCTCAATATCATATACCTTCTGAAGCTATTGAGCCAATACAGAAACTAATTGATGCATACCTTGCTCAAGGAGTTCTCATTCCATGCACGTCACCCTGCAGTACTCCTATCCTGCCAACAAGAAGCCCAAGTTAGATAGCCAAGGGAAACCAGTGTATAGGTTTGTGCAGTATCTAAGAGCTGTTGATGCCTATGTCATACCTTGGACTCCTGTTGTTCCAAGTCCAGCTACTATCATTTCAGGCATCCCGTGTGCGGCTACATGTTTTTCAGTGATTGACCTGTGTGCTGCCTTTTTCAGCATCGTGGTGCACCCGGACTCCCAGTACCTGTCTGCCTTTACTTGGGGGCCCCAACAATTCAAATAGGCATGTTTGCCCCAGGGTTATTGTGAAAGCCCAACCCTATTTTCCCAAATATTGGCCCTTCACCCTGTTCGTTCATGAGCGCCAGGGAGTGGCATCAGGGGTCCTTACCCAGTACCTGGGACCCCATCTGTGCCTCGTGGCTTATTATTCTGTACAGCTCAATCCTGTAGCCTAGGGAGCGGTGGGCTGCCTACGAGCCCTAGCAGCCACTGTCCATCTTGTGCAAAAATGTAAAGATCTCGTCATGGGTTTCCAGCTAACTGTTTACGTGCCCCATGAGGTGTCTGCCATCCTGCTGAAGTGCCAAACCCAGGCCTTCACCCACCAATGAATAGCTAATTACGAGGCTGAACTGTTAAGTGCTTCTAATCTCACTATAAAGCGTTGTAATGTTCTCAACCCTGCTACCCCGTTGACAGAAACAGATGAAACTCTGGATTGCCATTACTGTTTACAGGTTATTCACCATGTGGAACTCACGTGATGACCTTAGTGATGTTCCATTGCTTAATCCTGATTTTGAATTCTTTACTGATGGTTCCTCCTATGTATTGTACGACTCCCGTGTTACAGGAGCTGCTGTTGTTACTCTTCACAGTGTAGTTTGGGCCTCTCCTCTACCTGGCCATCTGGGGGTGCAGGCTGCCAAGTTAATTACCTTAACGCAAGTCTGCATTTATGTCCGTGACCAGTCTGCTAACATTTATACTGACTCTAAGTATGCCTTTGGTGTGTGTCATGCCACCGGTGCTTTGTGGAAGCAAAGAGGCTTTCTCACGGCAAATGGCCAGCGTATTGCCCACGCCTCACAGGTTACTGCACTACTGGATGCCATTCACCTTCCGGCTCAGCTTGCTGTTCTTCACTGCCCAGCCCACCAAAACACCGAAGATCCAATTGCCCAGGGTAACTCCTTGCAGATGCAACTGCCAAATGGGCAGCTTCCTTGCCGGTTCCACTCTCAGTTCACGCTCCTGTTTTCCAGGCTTCTTCTCCTTTTGACTATACAGCCCTGCTCTCCGCTGGGGAAGTCGATCAGTGGCGGGTAAAGCATGAAGCCTCCTTTCATGATGGCCTCTGGTGTGTACCTGACGGACGCCCCATCGCCCCACGACAACTTGTACATGTCTTGTGCCAACAACTCCACAGCAAGGGCTACTGTGGTTCTCAGGCCATCGTTGATGTGGACCGCGCTGTTTGGTTTGCGCCAGGAGTCATCCAGGAAGCCGCACGAGTAGCCAGAGCCTGCCCGACTTGCCAATCCTTTAACTCTTCCAGTCACCCTAAAACCCACAAAGGGGGGTGCCAATGGGTCACGCTGCCATTCAAAAAACTTCAAATTGACTTTATCCAACTTTCAGCAGCTCAGGGCTACAAATTTGCCCTCGTCATCCGTGATCAACTCACCCACTGGCTTGAGGTTTTTCCCGCCACTCATGCCTCAGCCCAAACAGTGCTTAAGTGCCTTATGCACGACATAGTCCCACGGTTCGGGCTGCCTGTTGCCATCGACTCTGACCAGAGTTCCCACTTCACTGCAGACCTCCTGATCTCCCTCTACAAGGCTTTTGGGGTACAGGCACACTTCCACATCCCTTATCACCCACAAAGTTCAGGGGGAGTGGAAATGGCAAATAGGGAAGTTAAAAACCTATTGGGTAAACTGTGTAAGGAAACAACTAAAGTGGCCTCAGATTCTGCCTATTGTTTTGTTTCACCTTCAAAATTGCCCTAGATCAGATTGTGGGTTACCACCCTTTGAATTTCTGTTTGGGTGTCCTCCAACCACTACTCAGGGACTGGACCCAAGGTCCCTGAGCCTTGTAACGGGCGACGAGGGTTTGCATGCCTATCTACTTTCTCTTTCCAGATCTTTTAGGTCCCTGTGGAAAACAGCTGCTGTAATCCAAACACTTCCACTGGAGGAGGACCTACGCCCATTCCAACCAGGAGATTGGATCTGGATCAAGAATTTCCAGAAGATCCCGCTGGCACCATCATGGAACAGACCATTCCAAGTCCTGCTCACCAGCCATACTGCTGTGAAGGTTGCTGAATGCTCTGCATGGATTTGTCACACCCACGTTAAGCCCGTGGTGGTGGACCACAGTCAACCAACCCCACCTACTGTACCACTGCTCAGACTCCGCAAAGACCCTCAGTCTGACTCGTGGTTCCTCGGAGCGCTGTTTACTGAGAGCCATAATTCCGAAACCAAAGAAACATCAGTAGTGGTTATGAATAATAGTTTCACCTGGAGCACAGAGTTTACTCAGGGAATAACAGCTGGCCTAGCACTCGGGATAGTAACTGTTTTGGTTGTGCTTGGGGTGGGATTTTGCCTGTTCATTTGTTGTTTAAGGGCTGTAAAAAGAATGCAAGAGGACGGATTGTTTTAAGGCTCATACCCATGTAACATGCTCAGTGGTGGTTCCCTGCGACAAGGTAACTCCAGGAAACTCCTACTATGGATCCTTATTGTGCTGCACCTCCCCTTGTCAGAAGCATTTAGGCTAAATGCACAAAGTAATATTTTTGTTGAATTGGCTCATACCACCCTTAATAGTTCCCATTTTTGCATTGCCCCTTCCCTTACTGTCAGAGGGGTAAACCCAACAAGCACTTGCTTCTATGGTGTTCTGGTCTCATTTTCACATGACTGCAAGCAGCCGAACCAATTCCCCCCACCGAACCCCCTTTTGGGAGCCAGGGGGCGGTCAGGGTTCTACACGGATCCAGAGAAAACATACCCTGGTCAAATATGCCAGCCCCAGCTGGGATTTCTGGCATTCCCCATGGTACTGATCTCAAGCTGCCACGAAGCCTACTGATTATACTAACCAGTTCCGGTCCACATTACATATTCTGGAGGTTGCCCCCGCAGAAGACTGTGTGTATTTTACTACCCCAGAAAATAGTCCTCCAGATCTGTTAAACCTAGCGGAAGGTTTAAACTGCACTAACATCTATTATATCCTGTATTGAAAGGATGACGTGTTTCTCCCTCACGGATTTATGCTGCTTTGTGGGAACACATCCTATTCCAATGTTCCTGGTAATGCCACCGGAGGACCTTGTGTTGTTGGCCATCTCACTTCTCTATACGCTCTCCCATGGCCTGAAATCCTCCTCGGTCCCTCTCATCCCCACAGGGCGCGTCATTCCCCTCTGCCTCCCGACTGTGACAGCAACTTCCACCTACTCTCCAAGGCTCAGGTTATATCCTTTGCCGTTTCCCTTGTGGGTGTCCTGGGCTTAGCCATGGGAGGCTACCTAAGCCTTAACAAGGTTGCCTGTGCCTTGGCTAAATCTATGAACAAAACCTCCTCCCTTATCCAACTCTTAAATGAGGAACAGGCAGAATTTCGTCAAGCCATTTTTACAAAACAGGGTCGCCCTAGATAACCCGCTGTTAAGAGCGGGTCATGGTTGTCAGGAGTTTGCTGGTCTGTGCTATTTTAATCTCACTGACAATTTGCACTGCATTGAGACCTAGCTAAGGGACCTCCGTGACCTAGCTCTCCATATGGAGCAATACAAGGACTCTGGCTTCCTATCCTATTTATGGTCTTGGATTCCAGACCTGGGTTCCTGGGGACGCAAGTTTGTTTCTGGGTGTATTTCCTTGCCAGCTCTTTTGCGGCCCCGCCACCGCTGCCGCCGCCTATAAGCGGTTGCCAGGCCCCTCACCAGAATACCTCAACGAGGCACCGCCCCTAGGGAAAACCCTAGGGAAGCCACTTGTGCTCAATTAAGCCCGCAGGAAGTTAGCCGTATCTACACTAGGCTGGATACTCGCTTTGGGTCTTAAGTTGTGAGCCTTTGAAAAACGAGTTCTCTTAGGCTCAAAGGGGGGAGTGTGATGGGAAATCCACAATATTAGATAATAGAGTCAAATGAAACCAAGCAAGGCTAAGTAAAGCCAAGCAAAGTCACCTTAGTAACTTTAGCCCAAGCAAAGCCATTTTAGTAACTTCAGCTCAAGTGAAGCCATTTTAGTAACTTCAGCTTCCAAGCTAGAACAACAGGAAAGCACCTACAGTTTGATCTTTACCTAGAGTAACAGAAAAGCACCTACAGTTTAACGGTTTCTTTCCGTCTCCCATGTTCCGACCCCTACATGGTAGCATCATAGGATCATTTTAACCAATAGTATATAGTTTCTTAACAATTAACCTTATTTGGAACCTTTGACATAATCCTGTAAGTTGTTTGTGTATGTGTATAAATTTCATGAGAAACGGTCCTTTGGGGCCGGCCGCACCCAGTAGCTCTGGGTGCTAATAAACCTGTGATTCTTCTTCCTGTTGTCTGGCTCCTTCATTGACCAGAGCAGAGAACGAACATTTTTCTCTAACACTATATCTGCCATTGTTCCCATTTTTGCTCTGCGACTTCCCCAACAAACCTAGGTTCCTTTCCCCCCAGGCTGTGAAACGCTACTTTATTGCTTTAGGTAAGTTCATGCTAAGTTTTGCTCCTTCTAGCACGGCAGTATTAATTAGATCTTCTGAGGAGGAAGCTGGTTTGTATTCTGGCTCACCCCTGATCAGAAAAATTTTATCAAATTATTAGTGCAGTGGCATTATTTTCCATAACCATTCATTGCCAGTCACCATTCTGGGGCCTTCTTTGTGTTCCAACCTTCTTCTGAGTATCTGCATGAGAGAAGCTCAGCTGCAGCTTTTACCCATTGCTCCCTGGGACCAGAAAGAATTTCTGCTCCTTTTCATAACCCTGCTCCCTCTCAAACAGCAACTTCTTTTCCCCTCCCCTGCCTTCCTGACTCCATCTTCCCCCCTCTTCAGAGACAATTGAGATTTATCATTGCTTACAGCAGCAGATGGTTTTGACTCCAGCCATAGCCAAGAGTAGTAGAGAGATGTCTGAAAAAGCCTTTTGTTTTCCTTTCATCAAGTATCATGAACCTGTCTAGTACTAGATAAACACACATTCCTGGGATCCCTTTGTCACAGCTCCCCCATCTCAATGACTAGTGTCACATTGGCCTCCTAAATTCCCGCTCCCTGCACATGGACTCACAGATGTTCCCAGGCTTCTGTGGTTACAAAGCATTATAGTGGAATCATCTCTGGATAGCCATGGCACAATCCTAAACTCACTAGGGACTTACTTGCTGCTTGCATTCATCTTCTGCTCGCTAAACACATGGTATCACAACAATGGAAGAGGTCAGCTCTATTGTACTACCAGAGATCAGATGGCTCCCAGAAATTGTAAAAGGATTTCTGGATTAGCTGGGGACTGTTTCCATCTTCCAGTGGTTTGTGAAAGCAGAGTGAAACTTGTGAGGTGGACCCATCATATCTCCATTTTACAGCATGCAGCAGTAAAAAAACAAAACAAAACAAAAACATAATTTGACAAGAGAGGCCCTGACAGATATAACTTTTAAGGACTAGTCAACAGAATTTACTAAAATCTGGAAGCCAAAGCTTCCCCATGCAACCACACTGCAAGCAGCTGGATTTAGGGCAGTTGTACTGGTATTCTTTCTAGACAGCAGAATTTGGAGCAAAAAAAGTTAGCTTGTTTCAGTGAGAAACAGCATTTGCTCAAAGTCCCAGGCAGCTGCTTAATATGCCCATCATCAGCATGGAATCTGAATCAGGGACAGATTACTGCATGGGCCCAGGGGGCACATGTTCAGGGGCACCTCTGCCCTGCTGGTGCTGGGGCGGGACCACCCTGGCCCAGAGGCCAGGCTCTGTGCTCCTGTTCCCCCCCAGGCAGGCTGATCCACCCCTGGAGGCAGGGCAGGTTAGAGGTTAGTGGCTCTTGTCCCAGGCCCCCTCCAGCACTAAAGCACCTGCAGGAACCAGGGCCATAGGCTGAAGGTCTGGGAGATTTTTTAAATCCCACATTCACACAACATAAATTCTTTCAAGACATACAGTGATATTGTGGGCGTTTGCAACACTGCATTTACAACACAACTCTTTCCAGGTAATAGTCAGCATTCAGCCTATCCTGTATGTCTGCCATTGCCATCTTATGGCTGCCAGATAAACTTACAGTCTCTGAGGATCAGCACTGTATGGGATACCCCCCCCAATCATGGAGTTTCACTTGTCAAAATACTCTCCAAAGTTTGAGATTTCAGTTTCATGCAATGAATTTGATGCTTCTAAACCTATAATTTTAAATAATAAAATACAAGTTTTGCCACACCTTCAAGCTGCCTGTTTTAGCTTTTACCATGAAAGCCTTGGGGAACAGATCTTACAAATAACACCTGGTCAGACTGCTTTGATAAAGTCCAACTTGCTAGGTGGCCAGAGTTTCTGGATTTGATTTACAGTACAGACTGCAGGACAGCAGTCCATCAGTGGTACAGTATGGACTAGTTCAGTGTTATTAGTGCGAGCTTCTGCCCCTAAAGGGATCTGGAACATTGCTGTAATGATCTGATTGGATCTTTATGTATGTGTAGTGGCACTGAAGGACTATAACTGTTTGCAGGTGGATTAGATAGGCTAGACACTGCAGGAGCTGCAGCAGACTCATGAAATTTGGTACCCTAGCTGAGAGCATGTGACCAATGCAGGTCAAGCCGCATCTGCGGGCCTACTAGCCCCAAGCTTTAGTGCAGTGATGCCTCAGCCGCCAGCCCCTGAAAGCTGCAGCCTGAATGTGCTGGTTGCAGTGGCAGGTGCACACAGACAATTGTGGAAAAAGCTCGAGTACCCAAAGATTATTCTCCTTGTTTGGACTGAACTTGTCAGTTCCCTTGATGAGCATCTGTGCAAGCCTCTGTGCTAGAGGCAGCATCACTTTGAAGGCCAGCCAAGGTGAAGAATAGCGACCATGTAATAACACCAATGGCCTGCTCAGACCTGGTGATTTTGATAACCAGAATTGCTGCCAGCTACTGTGCTGTGTCATTCTGAACCTGTTCTATAGAAAAAAAAAAGGTCTCACTCCTACTAACAGAACTTCTGATTCAGAAACACTTTGTGGTGGCCCTTGAACTTCCATTCATCAAGCATGCCATTGCAAGGAAGAGTCTGGGATTATAAAACTGCAGGGGAGCATGCTCTGCAGGAAGGGTTGAGTTTTGAACATAAGCCTCAGTTATGTATGTGTGATGCCATCTATTGACTTGTCACAATCATTGCAGTAGGTATTTCTATTTTATTCTGAGTTCCAAAAAGGTAGTCACATTAGTTTAGTCCAGTAAAACAAGGAATTCTATGGCACTTTTAAAGACTAATAAATTTGTTTATCCCATGACTGTTTATGGGAGAAAATCCCACTTCAGATGCTTGAAGATGGGGGAACTTTACGAATGGGAGCAAAATAAATACAGGGAAGTGTAAGTCATATCCTCATCATCTGGATCCACAGAAAGGATGCAAGACCAAGGTGCCACAGAAACTTCCTTGTGGTCATCCACAGGTCCCTGACTACACAAGGGATGCAAGCATCTCATCACTGTATTCTTTTGCTTGCATAGGGTTGCTTATCCTGGCGTTCAACAAATATTCAAAATGGTCTTAACTGTGTCTGGTGAATCACGAAGCAAACCTGAACCAGTTTGGGTTAACAGTAGTATTTCAAGGTAAGTTTGATTGTGGGGTGGAAATTGTTGACATCTCTGTGGAAATGTTCAAGGGCATACCTACCATGAGTCCAAATCTGATACCATGACTTACACTTCCCTGCATTTATTTCCTCCCATTCTGTAAGTTTCCTCATCTTCAAAGTGTCTGATGAAGTGGGATTTTCTCCCACAAAAGCTCATGCAATAAAATTTGTTAGTCTTTAATTGCCACAGGACTCCTTTGTTTCCCAAATGAAAATGTCATCAGTGTAGTGTAATTAGAAGAGAGGTGCTTTGAAGTGAGACTTGAAATGTTGTTTTAAGTCATCCATAAAATGTGGGCATGTTGTGGGGCCATTCAGGTACCCATAACAGTGCTGCTGACTTGAAGGTAAGCGGAATATTGACATTGCTTCTTGAAATTTTCCCATGAAAGGGACTCAACTTTTCTGAGGGAAAGAGTGGCTACCCATCCCTGCCCCTACAACCGCCCAAAAAGAGAAGCAGATTTTAAAAACCGAGGCCAGTGCCCAGCAAGTACCAGGGTATTTCGTTGTCTTATTGCAAGTTTGCTCAGGGTCAGGCAATGCAAAAATCCCTTGTATGTTTCTTCTGAAATGCTAATTGGAGATAGTTAAGCCTGAAAACAGTGTGAAAACCTAAGTAACCACTAGCTGGCACTGTTGTTCCACTGGAGAAAGCCAATGAAGCGGGCAGTGTGCTGAACAGAAGCGGTAATAGGCTCACAAAGCCTGACCATGAACAAAACAGAATAGGTTTTGAGAGAGCATCTTGTTTCATACATCTATGTGTTACATTTAATCAAGTGCTGTCATTGGCCAGGAGCATTTCCTTAAACAGCGTTTGCAGCTTATGTGTCCTTTATGATTATCACCAGGTCACTGATAGTCATGGTCCATCTCAGCACCAGCAACAAGACGTGCATCCTTCTTCTCCATCTGCTCCTCCCCCTTGAAAGAGTGTAAAGTGTCATGGCTTAAATATTCAAAATTGCGAACACAAATTGTGCATAGTAGTAATTGTACATGCAAGTAACCAAACAAAGTTACTTGTCATTCTGCATGCACATTTACAGTGATTCATGAACTGAACAAATGCTGCACACACTTTTTTTATGCACAATTCTTAACTTTTGAAAAGTTTAATTGTGTGCATACAATTGAAACAAAGATGGAGTGTGTCACTGACAAACACAGTATAACTTGCAAAATACCAGAAGAGGCAATAGCTGAATGCACGAGATTTAAAAATATTCTGAGTGATTTGCAAGTAACACACAGCAAAATCCTTCATCATAACAGCACGATCACCTAAACTGCCTAAAAGGGAATCCAGAATAACGGCATTCTCTTCTACATGAGGGAGAGGCTGGGAGGTTGTTACATGCAGGATTACTGTTTCCATATTCTCTGAAGAAGGCATAACTAGTGTGCATGAGAGGTTGAGAACTGAAGCTGGGGATACCCTAATGGATATGCAGCCCAGGTCAAAGTTGTTGATATGTAGACACTGATATTCAGCTTTGTAAATACTACAGTGAGGCAAAATTAAAATGGAAATGCTCAGTTTTACCACTCTAGTTTTCCAAAAGCTGAGGAAATTTTGAAAAGTTACAGGGAAGAAGGAAGCAGACTGTATTCCCCCATAACCCCTGCACATATACAAAGGGCTGGACCAAGGCTGGAGCTTTAGAGGCTGTAGCTCCAGGCCCAGGCCCAAAGGGAGACCCTACCAACTCTCACCAAAATACAACCCTAGCAGCACACTGCCACTGCCCACCAGCAAGCTGCCTGCATCAGACTTGGGCTGGCTGGTATGCAGCAAATCAGCCAGCCAGGGGGTGGTGCAGGAGCACCATGGATTACATACACACAAAGCAGCCTGACAGAACAACTCAGACGAAACTCCTGGGCATTAGTCATTGAATTGTTCTCACTGACAAAGCAAACATGGAAGGCAAGAGAAAAATAAATATAAAATTTGAAACAATTTTTTAAAGTTTTCAAAAATGTTAGCAAAAATTCAAGGAACTGTTCCACTTTGAACCCTGTGAAATGGGAACAATGTCAAAACCTTGCATTTTTTCAGGCAGCTTTGCTTTTATAAGAGCAGCATGACACTTGCTCTCACCCAGTGGTAAATGCCTGAGATCTCTATTAGTGGCTTTGCACTGGCATAGTTGTATTGCTGTAAGCTGTAGCCTTAGGACAGGTAGGGACTGTTTTAATGCACATGTACATGATAAGACCTGAGGGAAGATTGGTTTCAACAGAAAAAAAAAAGTGGTGAGGGATTCATCCTTGAGCTTTATCTGGGTGGTTGCTTGTTTTGTGGAGAAAAATCAGAAGCTGATCTCAGTTCTCACACACACCACTCACTTTACTGGTAACTCTTGCTTTTGTAAAAATAATGAACAAGGTCTGCTTTAATGTAAATTTCATACCAGTTAAGTAGTAAAGAGTGTTAACCTGCTTTTCTGAAAGCCATACCCTTTTGAAAAACAATATCAAGTTTCTGAGGTCAGAACTCAGGGATTTTTTTTCAGGTCCTCAAGAAGAGTAATGTAAACCCAGGCAACTGAATCATTTACAATTAGACTCACCACATTAGTAGAAAAATAGAGACCAATTCTGACATAGTAGTATATCCAGGGGATGGATGAAATGAACTAATACAGTATTTTTTCAGGCTCTCAAATTTCTTTGATTAAAGTAGTTGACATTAACCTCTGCTATTTAGTCTTCTCATTGACATTACCGTGCTATTTGCTCTACTAATAGGGAATAGTAACAGCATGGCATCCCCCTCTCATGAACATTCCTCCTGCTTGGGCACATCTTCAATCTTTAAACTAACCCAATCCTGGTATCAGGCCACAGCCTGAAGAACTTCATTCTTGGAAACAATGATTTTGATCTCTCTAGGGCCTTCCAGCCCATTCAGATACCCTTCAGGAATTTATTGCCATCCAACTGTAGGACATTATGTCAATGCACTGTATGGGATAGGGATGACCCATACCCACTAACTCTGGGTCCCAGACCAGGACCCTAGGCATAGCAGTCACACAGGTCCCAGGCCGGGACCCTAAGAGTAGTAGTCACACACCATGTCCTTTTAGCAAAATTACTTTCACTTCTCTGAGCCTCTTCCCCACAGCCCCAGCTTTTCTCAATGCTTCACCCTTACCTTAGGGCTCCCCCATGTTCAAGCTCAGCAATCAGCCAGGTTCAGGTTCCAGTTCCGGTTCCGGTTCCATGAGCCCCTGCCAGTACTGAGCTGTCTAAGGTGCTGCTGTTCCCTTTGGCTAACCAGAAGCACTGTTTGCACTCCTCTAACTCCAGCAAGGAACTGACTCTGGTTTGCACTACACCTACTTTATATATGGCCTTCCTGGACACTGATTGGTTTCTCCCTGCAACCTCTGATTGGCTGCTTCCCCTGCAGCTACTTTCAGATGCTTGGAGGACTTCTCTACTGCTCTTTTCCTGGGATGAGTTTGGCAGAACCCTGAGAACTCCAGTAAGGGCTTCTGGCCTAGTCCAGTGTTTCTCATTTGGTGTTTCATGGAACACCAGTGCTCTGCAGACGTAGTGAAGGTGTTTTGCAAGTAGCTCCGATCCCTCCCAGTTGGTGGGGGGTGGGTAACAGAAACTAACATGGTGAACCAAAACATGCCTGGGCCACAGCAAAGCTTCCAGCTGTGCATTAGTGTCCACCACCAACTTCCTCCTTTGCTACAGCTGGTGCATTTTAAATTTCCTACCACTGTTACCTCCAGCATCAAAATAGTTTGGGCATAAATTCCATGAGAAGACTTTTATGACGAATCTTACTCCAAGAATAGATAAGCTTTGTTTGAACATGCAGGCCCAAAATTCCCATTAAAACTTGAGTAATATTTTCAGTTTCAAGTATCTATGTTTTAGAAATCAATACTTTATATTCATAAAATTGTATTTAATTCTGTTTTCTGAACTGTTTTCACAGGAATGCATAGTATGCTGCTATTACAAAATGTATAGCCCATATATCAGCTTTTTTGAGACAGTTTTCATCTGTTGTTCTGCATACAGTAATTAATACCTTTAGGTAGTCCCTGGTCCACTATAGGTTGAGAAACATGGGCCTAGTCCAGCCCATCACAGGAATATCATGAATAACCTGTTAAAACTGATTACTTAGAAATAATAGTAAGTATTTTCATAATGACCATTGTAGGATAATCTGATGACAATTGTAGGATTAGCGTCTATTCCACTCTACAGCCTCCTGCTCACTCACCTCAGTTCACCCTAAACCAGTAGGTGGCAAACTCATTGCTGTTCCTTGCTTAGACGTAGAAGTTAATGGCAACCTGGGCAGCAGTGACCATGAGATGATAGAGTTCAAGCTGCTGATTAATGGAAAAAAGGAAAGAAGCAAAACACAGACCCTGGACTTCAGAAAAGCAGATTTTGGCTCCCTCAGGGAACTGATGGGCAGGATCCCTTGGGAGGCTGATTTGAAGGGGGAAAGTGTCCAAGAGAGCTGGCTGCATTTTAAAGAAACCCTGCTAAGGGCATAGGAAGATACCATTCCGATGAGCAGAAAGAACAGCAAATGTGGAAGGCGCCCAGTCTGGCTTCACAGAGACCTCTGCACTGAGCTAAAGCATAAAAAGGAAGCTTACAGGAAGTGGAAGCTTGGACAGATGACTAAGGAGGCATATAAAGATATTGCTTGAGACTGCAGGGATAAAATCAGAAAGGCCAAAGGACAATTGGAGTTGTGGCTAGCAAGGGATTTGAGGGATAACAGGAGGGGGTTCTATAAGTATGTCAATAACAAGAAGAGGATCAGGGCTGGTGTAGGTCCCTTACTGAATCCCGCAGGTATCCTCATGATGGAGGATGAGGAAAAAGCTGAACTGCTCAATGTTTTTTTTATTTCAGTTTTCACAGGGAGGGCCAGCTCCCAGGCCACTATACTGGGTATGGCAGACTGGAGAGAAGAAGCGAGGCCCTTGGTGACAGAAGGTCAGGTTAGGGACTACCTTAAGAAGCTGCATGTGCACAAGTCCATGAGGCCAGACAACCTGCATCCAAGGGTGCTGAGGAAGTTGGCAGATGAGGTAGCAGTACAGCTGCCCATTGTCTTTGAAAACTCATTGCGAATGGGGGAGGTGCCGGAGGACTGGAAAAAAGCAAATATAGTGCCAATCTTCAAGAAAGGGAAAAAGGAGGATCCAGGGAATTACAGACCTGTCAGCCTCACCTCAATCCCTGGAAAAAATCATGGAGCAGATTCTCAAAGAATCCATCCTGAAACACTTGGAGGAAAATAGAGTGATCAGGAACAGTCAGCATGGATTCACCAAGGGTAAATCATGCCTGACCAACCTCATCGCCTTCTATGGTGAGATGACTGGATTTGTGGATGTGGGAAGAGCTGTTAATGTGATATACTTTGACTTTAGCAAGGCTTTTGATATGGTTTCCCACAGCATTCTTGTCAGCAAGTTAAGGAAGTATGGGTTGGATGTGTGGACTGTAAGGTGGATAGAGAACTCGCTAGATCAACGGTTTTAGCCAAAGGACATGTCTCATTGGCAACCAGTAACGAGTGGTCTGCCCCAGGGGTTGGTCCTTGGGCCAGTTCTGTTCAATATTTTCATTAATGATCTGGACGATGGGATTGATTGCACACTCAGTAAGTTTGTGGATGACACCAAGCTAGGGGGAATGGTAGCCACGCTGGAGGGCAGGGAGAAGATTCAGGAAGACCTTGACAAATTGGAGCAGTGAGCCAATAGAAATCTCATGAGGTTCAACAAGGACAAGTGCAAAGTCCTGTGCTTGGGATGGAAAAACCCCATGCAGTGCTACAGGTTGTGGAGCAATCAGCTTAGTAGCAGCACTGTAGAAAAGGAGCTGCGGGTCCTGGTGGATGGGAAGCTGGATATGAGTCAACAGTCTGCTCTTGCTGTCAAAAAGGCCAATGGCATACTGGGCTGCATCAGAAGAAGCATTGCCAGCAGATCGAGAGATGTGATCATTCCCCTCTATTTGGCACTGGTGAGGCTGCTTCTGGAATAGTGTGTCCAGTTTTGGGCTCCCCACTACAAAAAGGACGTGGACAAATCAGAGAGTCCAGCGGAGGGCAACAAAAATGAGCAAGGGGCTGGAGCACAAGGCCTATGAAGAAAGACTGAAGGAACTAGGCTTATTTAGCCTGCAGAAGAGAAGACTGAGGGAGGATTTGATAGCAACCTTCAACTACCTGAGGGGATGCTCCAAGGAGGATGGAGCTCGGCTATTCTCAGTAGTAACAGAGGATAGAACAAGGAGCAATGGTTTCAAGTTGCAGCTGGGGAGGTCGAAGCTGGATATTAGGAAAATCTTTCTTACTAGGAGGGTGGTAAAGCATTGGAATGGGCTACCGGGGGGGCGGGGGGGGTGGAATCGCCATCTTTAGAGATGTTTAAGGCCCAGCTAGATAAAACTCTAGCTGGGATAATTTAGTGGGAGTGGTCCTGCTGTTTTTGGCAGGGGGTTGTACTAGATGACCTCATGAGGTCCCTTGCAACCCTATGATTCTATAAGATGTCAAACTGTTCCAAATTCCAGTTAAATGTGCTATGACAACAAGCGCCTCCTACCACCACATCTGGGTTGCCTCCTTCTTTCCACAGTTAGCTTCCAAACACTACCATACATTAAATTCCATCTTGGTGACAGAAGAAAGCACATCCAGGATACGAAGTTGTCCCTTTAGGTGCTTAAATCTTGTCACAGGATGCACATCTATGCACTCTGGGCTATGATCTATATTATTTTTCAGTTCACTTATACACTGGAATTATAGGTTTTCATACCAATTACGCCATACAAGGTTTGTTTATGGATGTTCTGAACCTATTCTGCATGACTACTATGATGATATGTTTCCTGCAGCCTCATGCATGTGTACAGATGTGTAATATGGCTCGGGGGGGGGGGGGGGCGACAACAGACAGAGTTCTCCTAGCAGCAAGCAAGTACCTGGAAGATGCAATGAAGATATGCTAATTGAATTCCCTGGCACAGATGAGACAAAGGGTATGTCTACACATCACTTTTATTTCGAAATAACACTGGTTATTTCAAAATAAAAGATATTTGGTCCACATGACGTTTTCTTATTTTGAAAGGACAGATCCCGTCCTTTCAAAATAAGAACTGCTGTTTTGAAACAGGTTAAACCCCGATTGTTTCGAAACGGCTGTTGTTTCGAAATGGTTATTTCGAAATAAGGCCGTTTGGACATGTTGTTTCGAAACAACACCATTGTTTTGAAACAACTGTTTCAAAACAACATGTCCAAACAGCTTCATTTTGAAATAACCATTTTGAAATAACAGCCATTTCAATAGCAGGCTTTCCCTTAATTTGAATTAACATTTTGTTAATTCGAATTAACTTATTTCAAAATAAGGACTTTATTTCAAAATAACTCATTTCGAAATCCTTATTTCAAAATAACGATGTGTTTGTAGACATAGCCAAAGGGCTCACCTCTGCCCAGAAGGAGGAGGGAGTTGGGGGAAATGAAAACAAAGACAGACATTTGGAGGGACTTGGGATCTTTGCCTGGGAATCTCCATCTTGAAACAACTTCAAGCAAGATCTGGGCCCTGCCTGATCTCAGGCAAAGACTGGCTGGAGAAACATCTGACAGCTAAACATCTTGAGCATAAACTTGGACTATAAGGTCAGTTTAGGTAGAGATATTAGGTTAGTATGTGTGTTTTACCTTTTTTTTTTCTTGTGGTCACTCCTGACTCATTTATATTGTGATTCTGCCATGATTGGCCATATTCTCACTTAGAATTATAATCTGATCAATAAACTAGTAGTTGTTTTATCTAAAGCCATGTGATCTTTAGAGGGTGCGAGCGAGGCAGGCTGGGCACAATCTACTTCTTTGTTGAATAGACAGACTTGAGTGTATGGTGATCAGGAGTGGCTTCCAATTTCTGTAGACAGTGCTCCTGGTGTGATAACTGGGGCCAGGGATGCTCACTTGGGGACCATCCCTCGAGTACTTTGACAGCATACACCCACTGCTTTGGACCAAGTGCACGCCAGAAGCTAGAGTGGGCTGACTCAGGAGTGAGCAGTCACTTGGCAAAGCAGGGCAAATCAGGGTTCAGGAGTAGGAATTGGGAGGGCTCACAGCAGCACATCAGACCAGATCGGGGAGCAGCCTGTCACAAAACTATAATAGAATCACCTCAGTAGTTTGTCTGCTAATCTGTCCCCAGCTCAGCCTGGCTTAAGGCTTCTAAACAATGAATTAACTTTGTTTTTCTGCTCTTTGCTCTCTCCAAAATCTGAATGTTGTATTTTAAAGCCAGGCAAGGTGTACAAAATATAACAGGTGGGGGTATGCTTATTCATCTGAGCTGAAACATTTTCCTTGGTTTTTCTTATAGACATACTTTACAGAAGCTCAGCAGTGCAGGAGCTGACATTAGCACTCAGCATTACCCAACAAATTCCAAAGCAGTAGCCGTGTTAGTCTAGTTCAGCAAAACAAACAAGGAGTCCAGTGCCACTTCAAAAGACTAACAAATTTAATTACTGTGTGTGCTTTCATGGGAGAAAATCCTGCTTTGTCAGATGTGTGATGTATCTCCAAGCACCTGACAAAGTACTGTATATACTTGTGTATAAGCTGAGATTTTTTGTGCCTGAAAATTGCCTTTAAAACAGGCACTTGGCATATACATGGGTCATACAGCAGACAGCAGCTCCAACCCTGGTGCTTTACGTCTCCAGCCCTGAGGATGTACCATGCATGCTGGGGGGTCAGCCTTAACCACGGTTAGAGTAAGGAGAGGGACCCCAGCATCTGGGGCCCTGATGGGGTGTGGGGGGTCAGCCCAGGGAAGTGGTGGCAGGCCCGGGGGTTGTGGGAGGTGTTGAGGAGGTGAGAGACAGCAGCAGCAGGGCCTGGGGGGTGGGGGGGGGTGTCGGGGACTCCATGGAAACCAGCAGTACACAATGGGAGAGCTAGGGGGCCTGAGGCCACAGGTGACCCTCAGTATGGAAATGAGGAAATAAGATGTGGGCAGTACCTATGTGAAAGTACCTAAATTACATTGGCCCTGAAGCCACTCAGATTGAGCAAAGTACCTGAAGCTGTTTAGGCAAAAATTGCTTCCTGGTGGCAGGGTTAATTAGGGCTAGAAGGCGGGAAAACCCCAGCCCTACAAACAAGGCTAAGCCTGTTTGGCCACATGGCAGCAGTCACATACGCAGCTGAGCTGTGGTACAAAAGAAGACCATCATTGGGCTGAGTCAGAGTCAAATTGATGGAAGAACACTCCGCCGAGCTGATGGACTGATCACCCAGAGGCAACTCCCCAGTCCAAGTACTCTGAGACTGAGTACAGCCGACCACTATCCAAGTCTGGTGACTGCTAGCAAGTAAAGCCCCGGAAAATATTGTTAGAAGCATGCTACCACCCACTTCCAGCCAAGCCACAGGTAAGAAAAGCCAATTGGTAATAAATGAATCACACTAGTTGTATCTGCAATTGCCCAAAGGGAAGGGAAGTAGATGTTTTAGTGTTATGAATCACAGGTATTCTTGTTGTAAGTTTTTGCTTATTTCTTTTGTGCTCTAGAGCTGTTAAACACTTGCAGGAATCTATGTTGTAATCTGTCCAACAATAAAATTTACATAAATAATGGCTAACCAAAAGTGAGAGAGTCCAGCCTTCTGTCCTACTGTCCAGGTCGGTGCCTTGTCCACACGAATCTGTCTGCCGCAGGTCAAAACAGCAGTGACGCTCAGCTTATATTCAGGTCACCTATTTTGTCTATTTTTGGGGAGCAGAACTGGGAGTGGGTTGGCTTATGCAAGGATTGGCTTAGACATGAATATATATGGTAGGATTTTCTCCAACAAAAGCTCATGGGATAAGTAAATTTGTTAGTCTTTAAGAGCGCCACTAGACTCCTTTTTTGTTTCATTACCCAATAGAGAGTCATAATGGTGTGAATTCATTTTTTCATTTACTGTATGTCTAAATAGTCATATTTAAAAATTATGACAGGGGAAGTATTTAATTTGTTGTTCTCATATATATATATATCACAATCACAGCAAAATGACTGACCAAGTATTAGTGTTTTATCACCTACAATTGTTTAATAACATAGTAAAAGCATCCTAATTGGTTAATAACTTAGATTCAGAGGCGGATCAGGGGTGGCAAAGACCCTGGGCCTCTCCTGTTTGTGGGCCCACCCCTGCCCCACTGGGAGACCAGTACTGGGGGGAAGAGGGAGGCGGGGTCAGATGCTGACCACAATCTGGCCAGTCACCCTCTGGGGGAGGTGGGGCAGTCTGGCATATGCTGTGCAGCTTCTGGTGCAGCCCAAAAGGTCATGCTGGCAGCTATACTGCATGCGCACAAGTTGACCCCCCTGCGTGCCTGAGGGACAACTTGCCAGGCCATGGCTAGCCCACACTGTGCCTGGGGGGGGGGAGTGGAGTGGTCATCCCAGGGATAGGGTGGGGTGGGAGCCCAGAACCTGGCCATTGGGCCAGCCTGCCCCACTCCCCTCCCCAGTGTTGGGTTGCTGGGAGAGTGGAGGGGCTTCCACATTGTGTTGGTTCCCTGGGCATAGGCCCCATTGGCCTGTGCAGTAATCTGCACCTGCTGAGATTGGTTAATAATTAAATCACACAGTGTTTTAGTATCATGGGTTGCAAAGAGCTGACGGAAACACTTTGAAGAGCCATGATCTTAGTGTCTTTTTTTTCTGCTTTTCAGGAACAATGAGAGATACTCTCCAGGGTGTTATTCTAGTGCATTAACAGATGCATAATATACAATAAGTTTATCTCCTTTTCCCTCAGCTTATGTCATGCCAAGAAGAGAATGTTCAGACTTGATGAGTGCAATGATTAAACCACTTCTCTGCTAACTCCACCATGCACGTGACTTGCAATGAGTAGCTGCTGGGCTTCCCTTACTGGACTTGGGACTTTGTGCTGGTATTAGAAGGGTATCCAAAAAATATCAGATAAGACGATGGAAAACAAAATAATCAAACAAAAAATGATGGACTTTGAAAATGACCATATGCAGTGGTGATATTTTAATAAATATTTATTTGTTTTAGCTTTTAGGAATGAGATTCTCTTAGAAGAGAGAATTAGATTCTCAGAAAAAAGCTAATCATCAACAGTTCAATACTGAGATTTTTAAAACAGTGTCAGGAATTTAGTAACACATTTTTCATTATAATGAATGAAAGAGGTATATCTAAATTTGCACTAGTTAGATACTCAGAGATTATGGATGAAAGAGGTGGAACAGATGTGGTGATTGGAGGGGGCAGGCAGATTTGATGTTACTTGCATATGTGTAGAAATGAGTAGCCCTCCCACTTTTTTTAGCCCCTTATAAGCACCCCCTAATCTGATGGCATGATTTAAGAGGGTACTTGGGCCTGCCATAAGTACAGGGGACTGGACCCTATGACCACATATGGTCCCTTCCCAGTTTCTATGATGTCTTGTCTGTCACAAGCTGCTAATTTTTTAAATAAAATAAAAATGTAAAAGTGGTAGGAAAAAACCTAACCATTTTATTGACAAGAAAAATGTAACAGAGCAGTGCACAAAGGTCTGAAAGTAGAGAAGAAAAAGGGGATAAGTAAAGTTACATTCCATGTAAACTTCTAACTTGGAAAGACCAGAGACAACCACCTCTTTAAACCTCTCCTCTGCTGTATTTCTTACAGAAATGGGTTAGACTGCTGGTGTGCTAAAACTACTTACTGTCTGTCATGCTGAACAATACTGTCTCATTGTTTCCTTGTATTCAGTTTTTCTCACTTGCCACCTGTTGTCTCTTTTCCTATACCTAGATTGTAAGCCAATGTTTCTCAACCTGTGGTCCAGTGGCTAAAAGTGGCCTGTGGGGGCTTTCAAAGGCTATGTCTACACGTAAAAGTGCTAGTTTGAACCTAGTTAGTTTGAATTAATTAGTTCAAATTAATTTTGCTTAATTTGAACTAGCATATCCCCACCAGAAACCTTAGTCAAACTAGCATGTCTGTGCATAGGCACTTGCTAGGTCAGCTTAGGAGCAGGGGCATCCTGGAAACAGTGGCAACATGGCACCAGAGAAGGGCCATTCTTCCCAGCCAATCCCATAAAAAGAGGAAGTGAGCTCAACCCTGTACCCACTGTGGCTGGGAAGAGGCAGAACGAAGAGGTCTGGACTGCACTCAGCTCTCGCACCTTGCGAGAGAGGTGCCCAGCACCCACCCTACACTGTGCAGTGCTCTCGTCGGCTTGGCGCACTCTCCTTGTGGACCCTGACAGCATGGAGGCAGACAGCAGTACCACCAACATGCTGGTCCTGCCAGCTGCCCCACTCACCATGCTGCCCTCCGTGCCCTGTCGCTTCTGAGCACCAGAAACCAGCAGCGACTGGTGGGAATACATAGTCCTCACCACCTGGGACAATGACCAGTGGCTGCAGAACTTCAGGATGAGCAAACAGACCTTCCACGGGCTGGTCTGTGAGCTCACTCTGGTCCCGCAGCACAGGGACACTTGATTCAGGCCTGCCCTGCCAGTGGACAAATGAGTGACCATCACAGTCTGGAAGATGGCAACCCCAGAGTCCTACCGCTCCGTTGCCCACCTCTTTGGCATTGGCAGGACCACCATGGGGACCACCCTCCTGCAGGTCAGCAGGACCATCGACCAAGTCCTGCTAACCTGCCTCATCACTCTGAGCAACCTGAAGGATACTGTCCTTGATGGCCTCACCGCACTCAGATTCCCCAACTGTGCGGGCATCTTGGATGCCACGCACATCCCTGTCTGAACTCTAAAACACCAGGCCAGGGAATACAGGAACTGGAAGGGCTACCACCCCGTGGTCTTCCAGGCCCTTATGGACCCCCGGGGGCTCTTCACCAATGTTTACATTGGCTGGACAGGGAAGGTGCATGATGCCCACATCCTCAGGAAATCTGGTCTGTACAGGCATATGGAGGTGGGTACCTCTTTCCCCCCCAAACATCACCCTTGGGGACATGCAGATGCCTGTCCTCATTGTGGGTGATGTCACCTACACCTTGTGCCCCTTGCTCATGAACCTATACACAAGCCACATGGATGCCAGCAGGGAGCTGTTCAACAGAAGGCTCAGCAGATGCTGCCAGGTTGTGGAGCATGCCTTTGGATGGCTCGAAGCCCACTGGAGGGCCCTCCTGTGCACCTCCACCTCACCAAGTGCACCATCCCCGAGGTTGTCAGTGCCTGTGTTGTGCTTCAGAACCTGTGTAAACTGTGGAGGAGAAGGGTCCCCCACATCTGGGAGGCCAAAGTTGAATGCCCTGCTGGGCAGTTCAAGCAGCCTGAGGCCATGCTCTAGACACAGCAAGCCCAGCAGTGAGCAATCAGCACCTGGGAGGTGCTGAAGAACCAATTCCTCTGCAAGCAGCATTGTGGGCTGGACCTGCCACCAGGCACCCTCACCTCTGCAACCCTGCCCCTGCCTGCCCTCCACCCCCAAACCAGTAAAAACAACCACATAAAAGAGAACAGTTTAACAGGTTTTATTTACAGGGAAAGGGGGGGTGGGGTTGGAGACAGTAAGGGAGCCTGGGACTTGTGAAAACGCGGGACCTGTGGGGGCACTGCCCCGGCCTCCCCAGGTCCAGGTCCATCAGCTGCAAGGGACGGGGGGGTCCGTAGAGGCAGCACCCCAGCCATTGGAGGGGTGTAGTAGTCTGCCAGTTGATGGATGCTGGCTGCCAAGTCCCAGATTGCCACACTGAGCTTCATGAGGAAGTAGCTCTGCCGCTCTAGGGCCAGGGTCTGGCACTCATCAAGGTCCACAGACTGCTGGAGTAGGCTTCGGGTGGCCATCTGGTGGGCATCCACCTTCCCACGCCAGACTTCAACGTGCTCTTCAGCCACCTGGCCCAGATGGATGAGGTCACTGAGGAGCTCGTCCCAGATGCGGTGGGCCCTCCTCTTCCGCCTGGTGGTGGGTGGCAGGTTCCTTGGCATGGCACGGCAGGTGGCTGCGTGAGCTGCTGGCGGGAAGCAGAGACCAGGGTTACTCCCATTAGCTAGCTAGCGCTGTGTGCAGCCTGACAGCAACAAGCAGCTGGGCCTGACTGTTCCCTTGCTTCCCAATCCATTTCCAGTGGGACAGGGCCACCAAGATATGCACGGCTGTGCCATGCTGACCGGGTCAGGTGCGGTGCCCACAGTGGCGAGCAGCAGTCAGCCCTGCCCTGCGCCCAGAGCGGCTCCTGAGGCCACATGCCAGTGGTGTGGGCAGCATGCTCTCTGCCCTCAATGCTGCCACCTCTGGTTCCCCTCACCCCCTCTGCTTACAGGTCCCCACCCCACTTGGGTCTGGGTCCCCCCCCCGCCACATGCTCCCCAGCCCCTCTTTCTGTGGGAGGGCTTCCATGCCTCCCCCATCCCTGGGACCCTGCCTGTCCCTAAGCCATGTCCCACTGCACTGCCTGTGCTACAGGCAGGCCCAGCCCTGCGCCCACATGGAGGGAGGAAAGGACCACCCACCAATGGGTGCTGCTGATGTCCAGTGCGATG
This sequence comes from Podocnemis expansa, assembly GCA_007922195.1. Taxonomy (NCBI): domain Eukaryota; kingdom Metazoa; phylum Chordata; order Testudines; family Podocnemididae; genus Podocnemis; species Podocnemis expansa. The sequence goes on along the minus strand of ML681994.1, from coordinate 11,744,885 downwards.
TTCCCTCTCCAGGATCTTCCTCAGTGGGGGTGGGCCTCCTCCTCTCAGGTGACTGGTCCCTCCTTTGGGGCAGGAAGAGCTCTCGGCTGGCCACAGGGGTGCCCCCCAGGCAGCTGGCATTGCCCACATCCAGGATGATGTTCTCATCCAGGAAGTCCTCCTTCTGGAGTTCAGCCATGGAGGGGAGCTCCCTGGAGTCAATGGTCCTGGCTGGGTGACTGGTGGGCATCCCTCCCAGGAAGCTATCCAGCTCCTCAAAATAGGGGCAGCTGGTAGCTCAAGCATCTCCCGGTGCTGCTTCACCTCCCAGACCCGGGAGCAGTCTTGCCTGAGGACCTTGATTTTCACCTGCACCTGTTTAGTGCTGTGGGTGTAGTCCATGGCAGCCAGAGCCTTGGAGATGTCCAAGTAAATCTCTGGGTTGCGGTGGCTGCTCCGCAACAGGGAGAGTATGTCATCGTCCCCCCAAATTGACAGAAGGCTGAGGACCTCCTCGTGGCTCCAATCTGCCTGGGCAGGGTGTGACTGTAAGGGTAAGGAGGGGCAGTGGCCAGGGCAGGCACTTCCTTCCTGGTGCCATGCACCACGGGAAGAAGAAGGTTAAACCACATTTAGTTCGAACTAACGCGGCTCAGTTGGGTAAGTTCGAACTAACTGTTAGTTCAGACTAACTGGCAGGTTTTACTATTTTGAATTAAGGAATTCCTTAGATTGAACTAATGAAAGCTTAGTGTAGATAAGGAGTAATTTAGTTTGAATTAAGCCTCCTTAATTCAAACTAAATTGCCAGTGTAGACATAGCCAAAGTGTCCTGCCTCTTCCTTCCTGCTGGCTGCAGAAGGGAGCTGCTGCCTCAAGACCCAGATGGAGTGCATTTCCATGGGGCTACAAGACTGATGCAGGCTCCTTGCTGCAGCCAAGAGCATGGAAAAAACAATGCTTCCTTCCCTTGTCTGTAGCAGGGAGCATGGCAAAGGGCTCGTCCTAGGTATATAGGCACTCGGGTCCATGCTGGAGCCAGAGGAAGGGACCACTGCTCTGTTCCTGGCTGCAGAGGTGAGCCACTGCCTAGGGATCTTGGTGGAGCACACGGGGTTATAGGATGCACATGGTTTCCCTGTGGCAGCAGAGGAGACAGAAGATCAGCGAGGAGGCAATGTCCTTACTAAACTCCTTTTATCTGGCAGCAGTGGAGGATGGGGCCTGCTGACCTGGCAAAGACTGATGGCCCTGTTGGATTGTAAAAATTATCTGTGGCCCTTGAGCCAAAAAGCTTGGGAACCACTGCTGTAAGCCCTTTGGGACAGACATTTTCTTTTTATTATGTGCACACAGCACTTAACACAATGGGGCTCTGTTGCAATACTGTGACTCGAAGGTGTTATCATAATACAAATAAATCAGAAGAGAAGCAGAACAAGAATGTTACCATACTGTGCTCCTCCAGAAAAAGCTGGCCATCTCTCCAGAAATACACTGGTGTGCACCTAATATGAATAAAATTTAACTGATCCCTGGGACCATAGGGCAACATAGTTTTAGCTAAAGTACATGACTATTAAATGGTATTAAATATGAATCTCAACAACATAAGAGGGAAAGACCTTCAGAATAATTGACGTGCTACATGCAGAATTGTATTGTCTTAACTAAAGGAAGGGGCTTTAAACCAGTTTAGTGAAGGCGGTACAAAAGGCTGTCTTTGGCTTAACCATACTGAATTTAGATCAGTGTAAATACATGTGTTTTGGTTTAGTTTATAATTAACTATTTCAACTGAAATAGGAATCTACAACGGTATAACTAAACTGATTTAAAAAGAAAAAAATTAATCACACCAGAGTCAAATTGGTGCACCTTTTTCATGCATGCAAGCCCTTAAATTGAATGTGGTCACATTAACTACACATGCATTCCCAATTGCTTCCACACCCTTTGAAACAAGCAAATAGATATGATGCATGCAATTCACTGCTTGCTTTGTCTTTTGCTGACCTAGATTTTCTAGCAGATTTCAGGGTTAAATTCCCTCACTCGCTCCTCCACAATTACCACCATTCTTTAAAATTTAGTTATTTGATCAGAGCATCAGCTCCTACTTGGATGAGTACAAAGATTAGAAGTTTCACTTTTACTCCAGAAATGTATAGTTCATTGAACTTGCACTTTGGAAACAACCAACTGCATTCTGACTGTAGCATTAACATGTGGGTCAGGGAGGTTTCTCTAAACCAAAGGTCCTTTAGCTTTCAGTGTCAAAGAGTAACTCTGCTTGCTGTGTGGTGCAGATTCATGAAAGGAATTTGTACTAAGCCATTCTGCCCTGCCAGCTTGTATCATTTCAAATCCTGAATCAGTTTTTGGTATTTAAGCAGCAGCTCATGACATTGTGGGCATTTTAATGACTAGGGAAGAGTTCCTCAGGATAGAAAGAAGCAGATTTTATAATACCCTACCTATTTCTTATACCTTCCAGCAGGAAACTCCCATGGCAGGGTCTACAATAGTAGAATGTTCTGTCTTTGTTGTGGGAGAGTGAGAGTAAATATCAAAGTTAAACCATAAGCAGTGATTTAAGTGTTTTCCTGAATGGGGATAGACTAGAAGTTAAGCATATACTTAAAATGGATTTCTGAACAGGGGCTAAAGAGAGAGGGGAGTAAACAGAAAGAAATACAGCTTGCAAAGAGCTTAAAATAAATGACAGAAGCTGATAAATAGATTCTTTCAACTGATCCAGCTCAGTGGAATTTCAGTGATAGTTTCAAATTCCATTTTCATACCATACAGTAATTAACAATAAACCTAAATTCTGGGGGAAAGCAATCCCAACCCCAGATATGGATTTGAATTCTGAAAGGAACTCTTACATTTATAAATAACTGGCCAATCCGAACCTCAGCATCAGAGCTTCTCCTTCTTCTACCCCACCAATCTTGGGTTATTAGATATATAGCTCCAAATCTAGACTGTGTGACTTAAGTCCATTAGTTAACAATAAGTATCAGACAATCAAGGTTTTACAGAGGCCTGTATTTAAATACACTAGATTTTTAAGCCAGCACAGACCAATATCATAATTCAACACATGGGAGCTTTCTAGAGGAGGATAAAAGCCACTGAGCTTTTACCACACTTCCTATGACAGGTCTAAGATCTCTGTCCTGGATTAGCTTGTGTATTTTACTCTGGGCTGGGCAGCTGGGGCATGTACTATGCTGGAATAATTCACAGAGAATTATTACCATGCAAAACTCTTCAGATGAATGTTTATGACTAATCAACAGTGGTGATAAGAAATCACAAAGAATTGCAGTGCATTGTTCATGTTTTGATCTATTCAGTTCAATGACACAGTAGATGCTGTTGTAGGCTTATCAATAGGTAGACCCTGGCTCCCAAAGGTAAGTTCCCTAGCACAGATGATGAAGTCTTTGTAATCTCTCTATAGCAGTGGTTCTCAACCACTGTGTCAGGACACATTACTGTGTTGCCATGCAGTGGTGTGTCAAGGCCAACTGGTGGTGAGGTGACTGGATTCGGCTTGGGGCTGGGCTGGTGTGTCCTGAAGGGTTATGATATGCCACCAAGCATGCTGCAACCTGCAAAATGTTGAGAACCACTGCCCTAAAGGATGAGAGAGCTTATCCCCAAGGAAATTTTAGAGGGTTCTTGAAGGTGTCACTTGCCCTTAACACACATGGCAATGCATGTTCAAGAAGAGAAGGGTATGTCTACGCTAGAAGCACTACAGTGACACAGCTGCAGCGTTGTGGGTACACTGTTGTCAACTATATGCTACAACAAAGGAATGAGTTCTTCCTATATTATAGTAACTCCACCTCTCGGAGAGGTGATGGCTAGGTTGACAGAATTCTTCCATCAGTCTAGCACCATCTTCACTGGGGCTTTGATCAGCTACATCTCTCCAGGGTGTGCCTTTTTGCAGGAGAAATCACTGGTACCCCGGAACTGCACTCAGAATGATGGGAAGTGTGGCTGGCTCAGTTCCCATGGACTTTTGACCTCAGTTCAAATGGGAGTGCGCTTCATTTTTGCCCCAAACTGTTGGCTTCCAACTACTCATGAGGCAAAAGAGATTAATGGATCTGGGTGCAGTTTTCCAGGCGAACAGTTGATTTGCCAAAAAGTGTGCTTTCTGATTGACTGGAATGTTTATAAATCTGCCAAATGGCTTCAGCCAAAAAGAATTTGGGGGGAAGGAGACAGTGAGGAGAGAGCATAGATTCACAAGGGGACTTACAGTATGCCTACACTGCAAAGAAAAACTTGTGGCACCAAGTCTCAGAGCCTGGGTCCATAGATTGAGACTTGCAGGGGCCAGGCTGCAGAGCTAAAAATAGTAGCGTAGAACTTCTCCCTCAGGCTGGAGACTCAGGGTCTAAAACACAGGGAGTGGAGGCTCCAGCCCAAGCGGGAATGTCTGCATTGCTGTTTTTTAGTCCCTAAACCTGAGCCCTGAAAGCCTGAGATAACTGATTTTTCTCTGCTCTGGGTTTTTCTTTGCACAGTACAAGTACACCTATGTACTAGTCACAAAAACCAATGGAGGTGGTGGTGGATGGCTCATTGAGCTAGAGCAGTGGTTGTCAAACTTAGGGTCAGGACCCAGTACTAGGTCACAGACCCTGAAGTACTGGGTCGTGGCACCCATTGCTGCCCCCTCCCCCCAAAAGACTGGAATGCATTGCTCAAAGATGTAATTATTGGGTCATGAGCATAAATGAGTTTTTTCAACTGGGTCCTGGGGAAAAAAAGGTTGAAAACCACTGGGCTAGAGTGAGCTAGAATAACAGTAGTGCTTTCTTGTGGGAGAGCGATCGCTTGAGTTCCAGTCCCTGCTCCAGTGGCTATGTAAGCACATTATATACAAGGTGGAACAGGTTCCACAAAGACACAGAAAAAGCTCTACCCTAGATTATTGTGTAACCCACTGGCTGGGGTGCTCACCTGCAATAGGAGAGATGCAAGTTCAAATCAGCAAAAGCAGGGACTTAAACCCAGTTCTCAAACACCCCATGTGAGTGCTCTAACTGCAGAGCTGTATGTCATAATGGGAGATACAACCACCTTATCCTCCATCTTCTTGAATGCTATTTCCAAACTTCCCTTCCTTCATTTAAACACACCAAAAATCAAAACAAAAAATTTCATTTGATCCAAAATGAATTTTTTCACCTGGTTTTCTATTTTGCCAGGGAAATAAACAATTTTTGATTTAATCTGAAATGAAGTTTTCACTGCAGCCAGTAAACTGAAAAAAAATCCACTACTTGCACAACTCTAGTGATAAATCTGCCCATAACCACTAAAACTTGGACCAGATTCTCCAGAAGTTTCATAAACCTCTCAGAAAGGTATCCAGAATTTTGGATTTGTAACAAAGTATCAGAACTGAACTTGTCTGGTTTCAGACTTCACGAGGAGAATTTTGCTCAGCGCTGATACACATGTAAAAAGAAATCTTTGAAACAGCTTTTTGGCCAGTATTTGTTTTCTTTTTAAAATGCAAATGCAATTCACCAAGTTTTAAGACCTGTACCAGCACTCAGAAGGGCTGCAACTAAAGTGTCTAGCACCCAGGGCAAGCAGCCCAGAAGGTGCCCTCCCCCCAGGCCCCAATCCATTCCGGTGCAATCTGTCCCCACAGTGGGCACCTGGATTGGGACCCAGTACCCTGAGCAAGCAAGTTAGATGCCTTCCCCTGCCAGCTGGACAATCGCGGCCACGACTAGACAGGAGGTGTGTCTTCCCCTGCCGGCCGGATTGTCGCGGCCACAACTGGACGGCAAGTTGTCTTCCTCCCGCTGTCCAGCAAGTGCAGCCACGGCCAGGCAGGAGGGGGTCCCTTCCATGCCATGGCCAGAGCTAGCCGGGCTGAGAGCTCCTTCCCTGGCTCTGGGTCTGGTACCCTCTTAAATTGGCACCTGGCGCTTTGCCCCATTTGCCCTGCCACAGTTACAGCCCTGGCACTCAGCCATAGGGAAACGTATTTAAAAAGTCAGTGGAGTGGTCTTTTAACGTTAGATTCAGACAAATGGAACTGATATTTCTTTTAAAAAGTAACTTTTGACAAACTAAAAGAAGAGGAAAACCTTACTTACTCCATTAAGGCAGTCACATCCTATGGGGAAGACAGTCAACTAGGAGCACTTACAGCTAGGTTCCCATCTGAATTTGAGTAGATATTCCTTAGTTCTAAAGAGGTGGCTGACTGACTGTTAATATGCTTGATCCTGGTCCTGCTGAAGTCAGCAGTTAAATCCTCACTGACTGCAGTGAGCAAGCCAGTAAGCAGCAATCAAAATCTTTGTTTTTTCCTTTATTTTCTAAATCAGCCATTTCACACAAACATCGCATAACTGCAACCTTCCACCTCTCTAGAAATAATGCAACTTTTGCAGAATTCGTTTACGATTCTTGTTTTAATCTGATTGCAGTGGCACACTGATGGGGGAGGGGAAGGGGAGGCCAAGCACCTGGGGTGGGGGTGGGGTGGCACCGCCAGTTAGGCAGGGCCAGTCCAAGGTGTTTTGGTGCCCTAGGTGAATTATGACTTTGGTGGCACCCCCTCCCTGCCCCATCCTCTGTCTGGCCAACACTACGCTACTGAGAATGACTGAACTGCCAGACTCGTGCTTCCATGCAGCAAGCCCACGCAGCACTCTTAGGAAGCTATGCTGTGACACATTTTCACTATTTACATACACAGCTGTGCTTCACAACAGAAAAAATACATGCAGAAAAAATATTTGGGTACAGGCCCCTTAAACCCACCTTCCTCAGGCCTGGGCCCCTCAACTCCAAGCCCATGCACAGCACAGAGTACAGACCCGCCACACATACTTTCCCTCTGTGCCATGCACAAAGCACACCACCACAGGGCCAGGCAGACCCCCCCAACTCCCTCTGACTCAAGAAAGAAGCCAATGAGCCTGACCCAGAGGGTCCAGGAAGCTCCTCCCACCCCCAATGCTGAGCTGACGGAGCCAGCAGCAGTAGGGCTGGGCAGCCCTCATATAGAAGCCAGTGGGGTGCACACATCTGGAACCAGCAGCCTGGCCTGATTCCCTACCAGCCCAATGATGGAGCCAGCAGTGGGTCCAAACAGCAGGCACAGCTTTTACCAGGCTAAACCTATCACACTGGCAGCAGGGGGCTGCGAAGCCCCTCCTCCCATGTTGCACCATGTAGCTACCCTGGGCCGGCGCTGGGGATCGTGGCGCCCCCCCCCCCGCAGCAGAGCGACGCCAGCGCAGATGAGTGACATCATCAGGGGAGCACCACGACACTGTCCCCTTTTGACGCCCCTCAAAATGCCGGCGCCCCACTGCAACACAGGGGCTGCTTACCACATAGTGCCAGCCCTGTAGCTACCCTCTTCATTTAATGGACGGGGACACTGAGACACGTATCGCGGAAGGTACTTGAATTCCCTCCCCATAAGATTATACCCTGCATCCATGGTGGAGCAGGGAATAAAGTACAGGAGTCCTGATGCCTAATCCCCCACTCTAACCACTAGACCCCACTCCCCACTCAGAGCACCAAACACAACCCAGGAGTCCTGGTTAAAACCAACCCCATACTTTGGCCTTGGTCTGTTCTTTGGTCCTTCTCCTCTTTTAACCCCAAGAACCAAGCTGGGGTCTGTGTCACCTGAAAGAGCTTCTGATGTTTGAGGATTCTGGTGGCATGTGGGGGTGCTGGTGGAGTAGAGGGATCCTAAATGGGATGTCTGTGACATGGCTGTGAGGAGTGTAGAATGGGGTGTGGGAAGATAAAAGTGATGAGGGACCAGAATAGGGTGACATCACACATGTCCCAGGTCCCAGTCATATCTAGTGGCATTTGCATCACATTTCTGGGTCAAAGCTGTTTTGAAATCCAAGGTGAGTTCAGGATCACCGATCAGCCCCAGAGATGCCCCACTGGGCTTGGTCCTGTTGTCACAGCCCTGACGATAGCGGAGTCACTCCTGCTCTACACCAGGCAGAAGCAAGATCAGAATTTTGTTTCTGGATTAATCCCTGCCTAGTATTTTAGGCCATCATTTACCTCTGGAAAGTATGTGTTTTGGGATCCTTCCCTCCTGCACCCTAGAAGGGGTGTGCAAATGCCAATACAAGGCCAAAGGCAGCAGAGAAGCAGTCCCCCCAAACCCAGGCTCCTGGTCAGGACTCCCGGGTTCTGTTCCTGGGTTTGGCAAGGAGTGTGGTCTAATGGGCAAGGGAGGAGCCCCCCACGACTTCTCCAGCCAGGGGTGGCTAGAGCCAGGACTTACGCCCCTCCACATGCTTGCTGTGCCATGAAAGGGGCAAGCGGAGTCAGCATCTCCCCCTACCCCCACCCACATGGTTTCCCCAGCAGTGACAGGGGACTTACGTCCTCTTTCTCAGCTGCTGCCGGGCCTGGAGCCAGAGCATGAATCGGTCATCCAGCAGCATTCCCTCCGCATGATTTCCCCAACAAGCAGATGGCAGTTGCAGGACTTTTTGCCCTCACCATGCCCAATTTCTGCTGAGGCCAAGCTGGATAGGTGGGGCAGAGGCATCATCCCCCCTGCTTCCACCACTCCGGGTTTTTGGCCCCACCTGGGATTCTGACTCCCACATGGCTGAGTGCTCTCCTCCGACCCCGTTTCAAGCACTTCTGCCTGACCATCCAGGGTCACCACCATTACTGCACAGCAGGGGCATTGCTGCTGTAGGGCCCAAGGCGCTACAGCCCCCCACCCCATCTCCGGCCCAGCCCTGGCTGTGGCTGCGGCTGGATTGAGCCCACCAGGGCCTCCTGCCACTGGCTGGCAATTGCAGGACCTGGCTATGAGCCCAGGCCACCTGCCACTGGCTGACTTAGATCTAACTCCTGCTGCTGCTGGCCAGCGGCTGGTTGCCCTGACGGACCCGATCCGGCTCCAGCTGCTGCCTGCTGACCAACGAGAGACAGCCCGGGCTTGGATCCAGCTCCTGTAGGCCAGTGGCAGGCAGCCCAGGCAGGACCCATCCAGCTTCAGCTCTGTCTGCCAGCCACTGGCAAACAGCAGGAGCCAGATCTGAGTCCGGGCTGTTTGCTGCTGTCTGGCAGGCAGTGACAGAGGCTGGACGGGGCTCACCTGGGTCACCTGCTGCTGGCTGGCAATGGAAGGAGCTGGGTGCGGGCCAGAGCCGCCTGCCACTGGTTGGCAGATAGTGGCAGGAGCCAGATGGGGCCCGCCCAGGTCACAGCCGCTGATCATCAGTGGCAGGAGCCGGATCGGGCCCCAGCACTGTATCGGGCGCAGGGGTGCGACCAGCCAGTGGGGGAGAGGCCCAGGCCCCAACTCTTTTTTCACGGGAGCAACACCACAGCTGCACACCCCACCCATGGCTTTGTAACTGGCCCTGTAAGCAGGTACAGCACTAGACCCACCTGGAGGGCACTTCCTGGTGGTGTTTCTGGGGAATTTGCGCAAGTAGTCCCGTCCTGATGGTCTGTGCTCCACTTTCACACACGATGACTCCTGTTCTGAGTCCAGTCCTGAGACTTTAGCCCTCTGGCTAAGTCCACCCCTTCCAGGGTACCGGCCACTAAAACAGTCAATGGCCACAGCTCACTTCTGTCGGGGCCACTAAAAAAGTCTATGGCCAGTGAGACTGTGGCATCCCCAGCACCCGTGCTGCTCCTGGCACGCTGGGGGAGTGGGCAGGGACCTGGACCCACCCACTTCTCCAGGCCCTGGCCCAGAGACCCTAAATGCCTCCTCTGCCTCCCTCCAGTCTCTCTCTCTCATGCCAACTCCCTGGCCACTTCCCCACAGCCCCCGCCACACGCAGTGGAGTCCAGCCTCTGTCTGCTCCTTGGCCTCCTTGCCGTGGACCGCTGCTCCAGGCACCGCTTGGGAATCCCTGCACTGGTCAGCTCCCAAGGCCTGCTCGCACTTGGTACTCCCCAGGCTGCTGGCTGCCCCAGCCAGCCTATCATGAGGAAAACCTTCCCTTTGCAGCTCCCAGTGCAGACTGCCCCTGGCCAGTTCTGCTTCACTACTCTTATACTGGCAGCCTCCCTCCGATGGCTGCCACACATCCACACCCTTTTTAACCCTGTGTGGGCTGTAGCAGAGCCACTGCGCTGCTACAGGCCCACTGGAGTTTGGAAGCAACTTACTCTCCTGCTGGGTTCCAAAAGGGTAGCCTTGTCAGTCTGGTGGGTTAATGCCAGTCTGGGAGCAGGATGGGATTATTCCCCTCTATTCTGTGCTGGTGAGGCCACATTTGAAATACTGTGTCCAGTTTTAGGCTCCCCATTAGAGAAAGGATGTTGACAAATTAGAAAGAGTCCAGCGGGGGGCAATGAAAATGATTAGGAGGTTGGGGCACATGACTTACAAGGAGAGACTAAAGGAATTAATTTGATAGCAACGTTCAACTACTGGAAGGGGTGCGCCAAAGAGGAGGGAGCTAGGCTGTTCTCAGTAGTAACAGAGGACAGAACAAGGAACAATGGTTGCAAGCTGCAGCTGGGGTGGTCAAGACTGGATACTAGGAAAAACTTTCTCACTAAGAGTGTGGCGAAGCACTGGAACAGGTTACCTAGGGAGGTGGTGGAATCTCCATCTTTGGAAACATTTAGCGGGAGTGGTCCTGCTTTTAGCAGGGGGTTGGACTAGCCCTTTGCTTCTACGAATGGGAGATGGGTTTCTTTTTCCTGTTTTTGCTAACAAGGCAAGTTTGTTAAGGCAAGGAGTTTGGCTCACCCTTTTTTAGCATCTGAAAGCCACTGGACTTGAACAGCCGTTGCCTCAGGTCTGATTTGCAGATCAGGGAGCCATTGTTGTTAAATGACTTATTAAACTGAGTAATCAGTGAGCGAAAGGTAAGACTACCAGACTGGGCACTGAGCCCTTTGCAATGTGCACCACAATGTGCTCCACAATGTGAAAAAATGAAAGAACTGTTTTTTTCCTTTTTAATTTGGCATTCCTTAAAGCCTAGTGCCCTAGGCGACCACCTAGTTCACCTACATGATTTGACCAGTCCTGCAGGTATGGGGGGACTTGGTGGGCTTTCATGAAATCCTGCTTCAGTGGGCTGCTGATGCCTGACAAGTCACCTCACAGCTCAGCTGAGTGTGAATATCAGCAGGAGATTAAGGCTAACCTGGATTCGGCCTTGGAGTGGGAGGGGGCTTTCCTTCCACAGACTTCCCACAGAAGAGGCTGAGGCTTGAAAAGCTGCCTCCAGCCCTGAAGGAGCAGGGGAGGGCAAAACTGGGGCTGCAAACACCTCCTGCAGTCTCCTAGAGGTGCACATAGGGCCCCCAACCCAGCAACAGCTGGGCCTTTCAAGTTCTCTGACCCACCTTGCTATAAGCTGGTGGGGCGCAGGGAAGCAGCTAAGGGCTGGATGGAACCTGCTTGGGTGGGGGTTCCCCCCAAGTCACCTGCTGCAAGGGCTCAGGCTCAAAATCTGCCTCTAGCCCTGAAGAAGCCAAGGAGGAAGGGCTGGGCTGGGGTCCCGCGACCCCAGTCCTCCTGCCTCCCATTTGTGGCATGTAATGGGAATTGCTGCTGCTGCTGCTGCTGGGCAGGGAAGAGAGAAGAGAAGGGGAAAGTACTTCCTGACTCCTCAAATGTGACTTTGCCTCTTAAAAAAAACAAAACAAAACAAAACATACAAACAAATAAGTGCTTGCCTTGCTTTTATTTGTCAATAGGCAATTCCTCTATTAACACTGCCTCCCCTGAAAAAGTACATAACAAAGCTGGCCATGCAAAGCTCACCTGAGTGAGCAGTGAGCATCGGGACAAGAGGTCAGGCTCTGTTTTCCTGCCCTGCCCCTGGGCCAGCTGTTCCACCTTCGAGGCTGGGCAGGCCAGCTCAGAGGCTGAGTCCTGCACTCCCACCGATCCCCTCCTTGCCATGGATGACACCTAGGTAGGTGGGGAGCAGAACGGGCCTGGGGGATGAGTGGGAAGACTGCCCCCCAAAAAGGAAGGCATGGTGACCACTCTGCATGAGCACCACACATTAGGTAAGAGGAATGGGGGCAGAGGAACCCAGCAAAAAAAATGAGGAGTTGTGTGGCACTTAAAGGCTAACAGATTTATTTTTTGCATGAGCTTTCATGGGAGAAAATCCCACTTCCTCAGATACTTCGAAGATGGGTGAACTTACAGAATGGAATGAAAATAAATGCAAGGAGTTGTGAAGCATAGGATCAGGTCATACAGTAACAGCAAATCAGAGCAGTTGTAGGTTCAAACCCTGGGAAGCCTGAAGTCAAGTTACCTTTTGTAATGGGAAAAGAACCCATAGTCTCGATTCAATCCTGCTTTCACCAAATTTAATTTGCATATTAATTAGAGTTCAGCTGTTTCTCTTTGAAGTCTTGATGTCCCAGTCACATCTCTGATGATGGTTGTTAACAAATCATTTATTGAGTGATTAGAAAGATGGAAGTGCTCAGCAACTGGTTTTTTTGTTTTGTGATTTCTGATATCAGTTCTATGTTCATTTATTCTTTTGCGCAGCGATCGTCCTGTTTGTCCAATGTATAAGGTGTTGGGGCATTTCTGGCATATGATGGCATAGATCACATTAGCAGATGAGCAGGTAAATGAGCCTTTGATGGAGCAGCAGGCTTGATTGGGACCTATGATGGTATCTATTGTGCAGATATGTGGGCAGACTTGGCAGCATGGTTTGTTGCAGGGCTGTGTGCCTGCTTTAATGTTTCTGTTGTTAGATCTGTAGTTGCTGGTGAGAATGTGTTCAAGATTGGGTGGCTGTCTGTAGGCAAGGAGAGGTCTGTCTCCCAAGGCTTGAGAGAGTAAGGCATCATCTTTTAGAATAGGCTGTAGGCCCTTAATGATCTGTTGCAGAGGTCTGACTTGAGGGTTGTATGTGGTGACTAGTGGTGTTCTGTTGTTTTCTTTCTTGGGCCTTTCCTGTAGTAGATGACTTCGGGGAACCCGTCTAACTCTGTCAATTTGTTTTCTTACTTCCCCAGCTGCATACTGTAGTTTCGAGAATGCTTGATAGAGATCCTCAAGATGTCTGTCTCTGTCTGAGGGATCAGAGCAAATGCGTTTATATCTTAGGGCTTGGCTGTAGGCAATGGATTGTGTGGTGTGTTTAGGATGGAAGCTTGATGGATGTAGGTAAATATACCGATCAGCAGATTTTCGGTACAGGGTGGTGTTGATGTGTCTATCCCTGATTTGTACTGTAGTGTTGAGAAAGTGGATCTCCTGGGTGGAGTGTTCCAGGCTCAGTTAGATTGTGGAGTGGAAATTGTTGAAATCTCTGTGAAAATCTTCAAGAGCATCTCTGCCATGGGTCCAGATGATGAAGATGTCATCAATGTAGCGCAGGTAAAGAAGAGGTGTTTTGGGATGAGACTTGAGGAAACATTGTTCTAAGTCACCCATAAAGATGTTGGCATATTGTGGCGCCATGCAGGTACCCACAGCAGTGCCACTGACTTGGAGGTATAAATTATTCTCGAATCTGAAGTGGTTGTGGGTTAGCACAAAGTCACAAAGTTCAATCACAAGCTGTCCTGTGGCATCATCTGGGATGGTTCTTCTAATAGCTTGTAATCCATCCTTGTGTGGGATGTTAGTGTAAATAGCTTCTACACCCATAGTGGCCAGAATGGTGTTTTCTGGAAGCTCACCAATGGACTGTACTTTCCTCAGGAAGTCCGTGGTATCTGAAAGATAGCTAGTGATGTTGATAATATAGGGTCTGAGGAGGGAGTCCACATAGCCAGATAGGCTGGCGGTAAGAGTGCAAATGCCTGAGATGATGGAGCATCCAGGGTTTCCTTTTTTATGGATTTTAGGTAGTAGATAGAACAACCCTGGCCAGGGTTCTGGTGGTGTTTCTGTCTTTATATGTTCCTGTGCTGTCTTATGGAGTTTCTTGAGTAGGCGTCGTAATTCCTTTTGATATTCCTCCGTGGGGTCAGAGGAAAGTGGTTTGTGGAATGTTGTGCTGGAGAGTTGTTTATAAGCCTCCTGATCATAATCCATTTTATTCATGATGACAACTGCACCTCCTTTGTCAGCCTCCTTAATGATAGAGTTGTTTCTGAGGCTGTGAGTAGCATTGTTCTGTAGAGCTGAGGTTATGATGTAGAGGATGTCATTTGTCCACGATTTCAGCCTTGGCACAGTGGTGGAAACAATCAATGCAGAAGTCTAGTCTCTTGTTTCGACCCTCTGGAGGAGTCCATGAAGAATATTTCTTCTTGTAGTGTTTGCAGAAAGGTATCTGTGTGTCAGTGCATTGATCGGTGGTGTTATGGAGATATTTTTGAGTCTTAGACAGCAAAAGTAGGCCTCTAGGTCACTGCAGAATTTTATCTTATGTGTGGCGGTTGTGGGGCAGAAGGAAAGTCCCTGAGGTAGCACAGATTCCTCTCTTGGACTAAGTGTGTAGCTTGAGAGATTAACAATGTTTCTGGCTGGGTTGAAGGTGTTGCTCTTGTTTTCTGTAGTGGTGTATAATAGTTTAGAGGAACCCAGCCTGCATTTGCACCCCAAAATCTTCACTGCCCCCCTCCCCGCTCCACAGATACAGACTCCCCTCTGAAGGGCAGCTAGGGGACATCGCAAATGTAGGATTGGCCCCTGGGTTCTGGAGACCCTGGATATGCCCTTGTCTTACTAGAAATAAGATGTAATTTTTAACAATGAGGAAAATCAATCACTGGAGTAAGCTTACCAGTTATGGTAGTAATTTTTAAATCAAAATTTGGTGTTTGTCTAAATCATATACTCCAATTCAGAGACTCCCATACTACAGTATATGCAACATGGATGGTACAGGAGTTTATGCCAAAAACTATGAAAAAAAAACAAACCTAAACCTTTCATTGTCAGCCATCACCCTCACTGCAGCAGTCCAAAAAAGCCCCAGAAGCACAATGCTGTTTTCTGGCTGTTTTCAGCCAGGATGGTGAACACCACTCTCTGCCATGCTGGGATAGTAGTTTTTTGTTTTGTTTTTTTTTTTAGCAATCTGTTGTGTACAGTGGCTGTACAGATGGGCCCCATCCTCAGCTTGTGCACATCTGGCTGGCTTTCCACTGCATCTAGCCTCAGCTGGAGCCAAATTGCTCAGTTAAAGATCCTGAGACAAACTTGCAAAGTTCCATAATGCACACCCAGAGTGCCTCTCATGGCAGAAGATATATGCACATGCAAGGCTGTTTTAGAATAGACGCAAAACTCGCAGCCACAAGGACCCCAATACCGAAGGCCCGTATCAAGGATTGCTTTCAGCTACAGATGGCCACCAGAGCGCTTTGACTAGTCTGCATTAATTTCTCTTTTATTCAGTCAGTCACCAGCTAGCCCCTTGTCTGGTAGTTGCTCACTATGGTTGCGTCTACATTGCACCGCATTTTCAAAAAAAAAACCAAATCCAAAACAAAAAAACAAACAAACAAACAAACAAAAAAACCCCAACAAAACAAAAAACAAAACCGAAAAACCTTATTTTGAAAAAATTATTTAGAAATATATTTGAAATAATTATCTCAAAATAACATTTTTCAAAAATGCTATTTCAGGAGAATCGTCCGAGGATAGCTCCTTGTCCTGAAATACCGCGGCTTTTTTTCCCGAAAGTTAAAATCTATACCAGACTTTCTTTTTCAAAAAAAGAAAGTCAGTGGAAGGGATAAGCAGGCTTTTCTGAAAAAAAAGCCTTTGCCACGTCTGATGGTAGCTTTTATCAAAAAAGCTCTCTCAAAAAGGGCTTTTTCTTTTGAAAAAGCTGTCAGGTTTAGCTTTTTTGAAAAATCTCAAAATACCAGCACGCTTTTTCACCAATGCTAAGCCTGGTTACCTTTCGAAAAAAAGCCTTTTTCAAGATAGCTTTAAAAAAAAAAAAAAAGCTATTGCTGGACGCGGCAAAGGTTTGGTTTTTTTTTTTTTAAAGCCTGCCTATCTCTTCCATTGGCTTTCTTTTTTTCAAAAAAGAGTCTGGTGTAGACTTTCCCTTTCAGGAAAAAAAAACAAACCTGCGGTATTTTGGGACAAGGAGCTGTTCTTGGACCATTCTCCTGAAATAGCATTTTTGAAAAAAGTTATTTTGAGATAATTATTTCAAATCTATTTCAAAAATTTTTTTAAAAAAAATTTTTTTGAAAATGCTGTGACGTGTAGACATAGCCTATAACTCCAGCTTGCCGCATGGATTGTTAAGAGTCTCTTCCCTTTCAGGGCAGTAAGGAGTCTATTGTGTCTTTTTTGTATCAGCCCAAAAGCAGCTGTGCAAGTTAATGGGGTTAAATCTCCCCTGTTTGAATTACACAGAGGGACTAGGCAGCAATGCGCGTGGTCTCCTTTACTTTCTAAATTGTGCAAAAGGCTTCAAGGCCAGAGCATAAGGAACAATGAATCTGTCAAAGAATAAACCTTGTAGGAACACATCAAAAATAACTTTATATGATGATCATCTTATTTTTTATTTAACCCAAATACTTCCCTAAAATTAGGGGAAAACCTAAATCAAAAAACTAAAGAAACTTAAAACTAAAGAAATCCAAGACTTTGGAAAAGCACTTGGATTCACAGTAAATTATGCCAAATTTGAAATGCTAGCTATATATTTGCCAAACTTTGAGAAGTCATTTTTCCAGAAAACTTTTGACTTCAACTTGGCAACAGTATAATATTAGGAATTCAAATCTCAAGCAACCTGGAAGAGCTCTGTGATTAAAATGTCAAACCACTATATCAGAAAAGGAAAAAGTTCTGGAGTCTTTGGGGAAGTATATAGTTTCTTGGTTGGGAAGAATAGCCACAGTCAAAATGAACATTTTGCCAAGGATATTTTTCTTCTTTCAAAATCTGTCTGTAATCATCCCAAATAAAATCCTAGCAGGAAAGCAGAGAATGTTGTCAGACTTTATATGGAATGAAGAAAAACCAAGAGTAAGTATATGGTACACTAGCTGTTCCAATTACATGATACCATTAACCCAGCCAGTTCAAAGCAGTAATGAACTGGGGGTGCTTCAACTCATCAAAACAGAGTCTTTACTCAACAACAACAAAAAAAATTGTGCTAGTGTAAATACTGCTACTGCAGATTAAATTCACACACACACACACACACGTATAAAAATCACACCCCCCAGAAATTCATACACATCCTTTAGCAAAGGCTATTTTATGGGTTTGGGATAGTATTAACAATAAGTTCTTTCCCCTTGCCAATGACACCTATTGCAAATAATCCAGATTTTAACTCAAATCACAAACCTGAGAGCTTTAATGATTAAGAAAGACATGGACTACAAATGATTGACCAGCCATTCAGTAAAGAAACTGATCTAGCTTATTAAGAGGGCCCACTGTCCCCTGGTACCTGTGCTTTCAAGGTAGACATTATGTTTCTCAACTTTATAGGGATGTTGTTTTATTCTGAAAGATAACTTTAGTAGAAATGATCGTATCCAGTCGATTAAGAAACAAAATTATTACAAGTTTATATCAATCTTTATAGATAACTTTCCTAACCATAAATAAGTAACTATATAAAAATTCCATATGTGAGATGCTTGTGAAAGGATTTGGACTGACAAATTACCCCAAAGGTATGGGAAAAGGCAGGGGTTCTTAACCTTTTAGAGGCCCTGCACCCCTTACAGTGATATCTGGTAACCCCACACCACCACCAAAAAAATATTCATTTGTCGTGATGTCACATTTGATGCATACTGAGTGGGCATTCTACATTTAAATTATATGTTACTCCTACACCCCTTGGGCTCTCTTCCAGCACCTCTAGGGGGTGCGCGCACCCCAGGTTAAGAGCCCCTGGGATGGGGTCTGGAACAGAGGCCCAGGAGTCTCAACCTGTAACATTGTAATATAAAATTTAAGATACTGTTTCAATGATACCTCAAACCTGTGAGCTTAAAATATAGAGAGAGATTGAATGGGGCAAGTATTGGAGAACTTGTAGAGAAAGAGAAGGTTTTGTCCATGTAAGGTGGACATGATCAATCATTAGACAGTGCTAGGATGCAGTGGTTGAAGTATAATTTGACAGGCCCCAAAACCCTCCTAATCTCTGGGCCCCCTTCCCATATTGTCCAGACTCCCTTCATGCACGTGCGGGCCCCAGCCCAGGTAGGCATTTTTGACCCCCACCAGCTCTTTCTTTATAAAGGAAGCACAGCCTCAAATCTACAACATCACCCCAGCTTTGTCCACTAGTGCCCACATCAGATCCCTCCTTCCCCATGTCCTCCTCATCCCGATCCCCATTCCTGAAGCTTCCTGCTCCCAAGTGCCCACTCCAGCCCTCCTAACCCCCACCCCCAGCTCCCCATTTTCACTCCACCCCCTTCAGCCCCACAACCCCCTCCACACAGCCCCAACCCTCTTATCTTCATTCCTCCACTCCACCCCCATTCAGCCCCCCAACCCTCTCCACACCTCCCCAACCCACTCCCTCCCTAGCCCCCACTTCAGCCCCCCAACCTCCTCCATCCCTCCCCAGCTCCCCACCCAGTCCCCACTCCAGCCCTTCATCATTCCCTCCACCACTACCCAGCCACCACCAGCCCCTACCCAGCAAGCTTTGGCTGTGGTGCTTTTATGTTTCCTCCCACCCTCTGGCTCTCCCGGTCCTCCCTGCCTCAAGCCAGCCTGACCCCTTCTTCTCACCGTGACCCAACCACTGGCTCTCCCAGTCCTCCCCCACCTCCAGCCAGCCCGCCCAACCCCTTTATCCCACCCTAACCTGCCCACTGCCTCTCCCAGTCCCCCTGGAGCCAGCCCAACCCATTTTTCCCACCCTACCCCCCCACACCCTTTCCCTGCTGGCTGCCCGACTGTCCCCAACCCCTCTCCAGGCTCCCTTTGCCTGGCCGCCACAGCAACCATGCCACAGGCTGCTCCTCCTGCCCTGAGCACGCTCAGGGCAGGAGTTTTAAAAACTCCCAACCTGGGAGAAGCTCTCTGCCAGCCAGAACACTCTGCCTTCCAGCCAGGTAGGGGCCACAGCTGCCAGCTGTGTGCAGCCAGTGTCTGCACAGGGATAGTAAGGAGGAACACTCTAACACTATGTTTCATCCCATTATTCTATTTTTAGGGACCCTGAAATGCTGGCCCCTAAAAATTGTGGACCCCAGAATGGTGTTCTAGTGCGTTCCTCCTTACTTTAACCCCTGCTAGGATGCTATCTGTAACCCAATATAACAAACTGTTGGATATATTTTATTATCCTTGAGTAATTCTGGTAGAGATTCCTAACAGAAATGGTCACAGAAAGGGAAACAAATAATTCATTTCTTATCTGTTAGCAGCTGCTGGGCTACTGATGGCCCTTCATAGGAAACAAGTAGTCCAATTCTAGGAATGGTTAAAAAAAATGTGAGAGGTTGCTATGGGAAAAAATAATGCCCCAATTACATATCTAGCATAATGAGACAGAGGACAAAGAGATACTTATTAGTAACCATTTAGTCAATACTCAAAGCAAACTCACCTTCAGAAAACCCAGCACCTGTACAACTTTTTTTGAATACCAACATTTAATAGACATGCCTGCTTTGTTAAATATATATAAGCAGATTGCACTCCATTGAGAAAAGCTTCTGGAAACAGCATCTCACGATTAGTGCAAAGATGTTTACTCTGAAATATGGTGGCATCTGTTACATAGACAGCCGTGATGATTATATTACTATGTAATGTTTCTTTAACCAAAAAACTCACTGTGGTAATGGTTACTGTTTTGTCTCTAGTATTTACATGAGAATAATTTGTAAACTTGTGAAAGCTTCCGAGATAAATAAATGAGAGAGAGAAAGAGAAAACGTGTCTGTGTATTTAGTAAGTCAGGAATCTGGTAACAATAGCACCAGGTCTGGTGGATAAATACCTGGCTGCAGGACAAAGGAGAGCCACCTGAACCTTCAGCAGTAGAGCAACTGGATGCCAGAACCTGCTCCCCTCCAGGCAATCCCCTGAGCAGCATTCCCAGGCACCCAACTGGCTCCATCTGTGTGGGAACCAGAGCTGCTGAGAAGCAAGAGGCACCATGCAGTGAAGCTCCCTGGCTGGGTCCGCAGGTCCTTTCAGTCAAGCCTGGCTCATATGCAGCAATGATCCAGAGATGAAATAGTAGGAACTTAAAACACAAGATAAAGTCAAATCTGAATATAGTTCAGCTATGCTCATCATAATAGATAACAGAGCCACCTACTTCTGCCCATTACAGTAACACAGAAGCAGCAGCAGTAGGAGAATAGTCATAATGATTGCTTCACCCGGTTTCACTTCGAGCATCATCTATAAATCTGAGATACTTTAAAAGGATGAACTCGAAAAGGAGACATCAGGTTTTCAAGATGGTGGTTGGTGAACAAATAACGTTTGAGAACCGCTGTACTCGTTCCTATAGCATGTGGTAAGCAGAATGTCAAAGTGAGATCACAATGGACTCTTCTGGCCTTAGAGTCTATTAATCTACTGCCATGGTTCCCAAGATTTTCTCTGCTGTGGCACACCTTGCTACCTGTAATAAATTTGAGGCACACCACCATTTAGTTTCCAAATGAACTCATGAATATTCATGAGCCAATCCAGAGCTCTTTGAGTAGTTTTCCAAAAAATTTTGTGGCACACCTGCTCAGATCTCACAGCATACCTGTGTGCCATGGCACACTGGTTGGGAAACATGGCTCTACCTGTATAAATATCACTAAATATACATATTTATATCACTTTTTTTCTACCCAAGTGTTCTCAATGCTGTAGCTTTTGTTAAACCAGAGCAGACAGAAATACACATCCATCAGTACAGAGTGCAATTTTCGATGTGTGATATTAATTATAATGCAATTCTTATTAATGGAGTCTTTTGATTTACTCAAAAAAGACTGCTTGCTCAGTAAACACTTGCAGTTTTATAAAAGCTGAATTTTTATGTTTTTTTAAGGAACTAATTATTTTCATAACCACACAATGTACATTTACTACCTCACCCCATGTCATTCACATATATTGGATCACCATATTATCTAAAGACTAAAAATGACATTAAATTTAAGGAATATTGACATTGTGATGGTCAACACTATACTGATATGGGGAAAATGGCTGCATGTGTTTTTTTCCCGAGAAAACATTCAAAACTGAGACCACAAATTATGCTAAGAAATTTTTTTAAATCACTTATTGCTTCCAGTATATTTATCCATCTGTTTTTCATTATATTGCTAATGCTGTTTCTTTGAGAAAGTAGTAGTGGGAAAGAATGAAGAGTTCTGTGGTCAGTGAAAAGTAGAGCATACCAGAATGACACAAGAAGAGATAATATAGAATGAATTTAAAAGATCTAAGCCCTATTTCAAGGATTAGAGTAATGCAGCATCGATCCCGCTTTCAGTATTTTTTACTGTAATGCTAATCTCCACAAATGTTGGCATCATCTTCCTTGGAAGTACTATGGCATGGTATGGGGAATCGTTCTATAGCTCCAATGATTTTTTTAGTAATGTTACTACAGAACTACATAGGCAATAAAATGTAATTGTATATTCAAAAAAAAATCAAAAAAACCCCAAACTAACATTTTTTAATTCAGCTGAGCAAAAAAAGTCACTGATATTCATTCACAATTATTTATGTGTATAGATCACAAATGGCATACAGTATATGGATTATTCCATATGGCTCTAATCTAGTGCATTTCAAACATTGATATACACAGGGCCAGCACAAGGTTTCTGGGCACCCTAGTCAATGGGGAATTTTGGTGCCCCCCACACTGCAGAGGCCCCTGCACTCTGCCTGTGGGCACCAGCCCAGGCTGGGGATCTGGATCCAGCCGCTGGCAGGGGCAAACACTGCTGCTGCTGGGATCCAGCACCGGCCAAGGATCTGGATCCAGCAGTGGATGGGGAGCGGTGCTGCTGCCACAGGGGTGTGGCCACGTGAGGGGATCTGCGCTGCAGGTGGGGAGCTTCTTGGCACCCTCTACTTTTTGGCACCCTAGGTGACTGCCTAGGTCGCCTCCATGAGTGGACCAGCCCTGCAGGTATATTATTGAAAATATTAAATAGCCCTAGATCCAGGACTGACCCACTAGGTACGACCTTCTAGTCTGACAACATAGCACTGATAACTGCTGTTTTAAAGCGTGGTCTTTAAGCCAGCTGTGCGCTCACATTACAGTAATTATATCTAGGCTGCAGCCTCAATAAAATCAAGATTATTGCAAATCCTGATTCCTTCCTGTTCGACAATCCAGTTACCCTTAGTTTGGGCTGGCATGATTTGTTCTTGACATATCCATGATGGTTGTATCTTTTAACCATATTTTCCACTACATGGTTACAAAATTGATTACTTAATAATTTGGCCCAATATCTTTCCAGTTCTGAAAGTTAAGCTGACTAGGCTGTAATTCCCTAGGTGGTCTTTATTACCAGTTTTAAGCATAAGTACCATGTTTGTCCTTCCTTAGTCTTCTGAAACCTCACACATTCTCCAGGAGTTCTCAGAGATAATTGTTAATGGTTCTCAGACTGCTTCAAGGAGTTTATTAAGTATTCATGGATGATTTTCATCAGGCCTTGCTAACTTTAATGCATCTAACATCTAAATATCCTTTAACATGTTCTTTTCCTAATTTGATTTGCATTTCTTTTTGATACTAGTCAT
This sequence comes from Podocnemis expansa, assembly GCA_007922195.1. Taxonomy (NCBI): domain Eukaryota; kingdom Metazoa; phylum Chordata; order Testudines; family Podocnemididae; genus Podocnemis; species Podocnemis expansa. The sequence goes on along the minus strand of ML681994.1, from coordinate 11,722,186 downwards.
GATGTTCAGTACTGTTAAACTTTTTAATAAAGACTGACATAAAATAGGCATTAAACAACTCAGCCCTCCAGGCTTCTGGAGGGAGAGCCAGGGGCCAGCCAGTCACATCTCTCAGTAACAGGTCAGTTGTCAATAACTCTGCTGAGCAGAAAGCAGCACCTTCAGTAGCAGCTGCTGCTCTGCCTACCTCTACCCTCCCAGTGGCAGAGGCCAGTTACTCTCAGTGACCAAACTTTTTAGTGGGCTATCAGCAGCAATGATTTGACACTGCCAGGTTCTGGTTTTGACCAAACTTTTCAGTCAAAAGCCAAACACCTGGGAATCCTCATATTCACTATCAATTCCTCCCTATTAGTCAGAATCATTCCCAAGATGGCTGTGCCCCAGGTGTTAAAGTAAGGAGGAGCACCCTGAAACGCCATTCCAGGGCCCCCTATTTTTAGGGAACCAGCATTCTGGGCCCCCTAAAAACAGGGGAATGCCCTGGAATGCTGTGTTCTAGGCCCCCCCAAAAATAGGGGAATGCACTGGAACACTGAGTTCCAGCGCCCCCTAAAAATACAAGGGCACGCTGGAACTTGCGTTCCGGCGCATCCCATCTAAGCCAGAGGAAGGGAGAGACTGCAGGCTGAGGCCAGCCCAGCTACTCCTCCCTCCCCTCCTGGGAGCCTGTGTGGCACCACCACTTCTGGCTGGCGCCTGGCTGTGCACATGGGTAGGCCCCAGCCTCTGGCACGGGATCCTTTTTGCCTGTCAGCTGGCCAGCCAGAGCTGCGTCCTCCTGCTCCCAGCCCAGCTCTTCAGCCAGGTAAGTGGGTTGGGGGGGGAGTTGGGGAAGTTGAGCAGCTGTTGGGGAAAGCATGGGGCCAGCGAGAGTGCATGGGGAGGGGGGAGAAGGGGTCAGGAATGGTGGGCTGGGTGGTTAGGAGGGCTGGAATGGGGGCAGGGAGCTTAGGGAGTGGGGATTGGGGCTAAGAAGGACATGGGGAAAGGGGTCTGATGGGGGCAGGTGTTTTGGGGGCAGTAACCGGGGAATAGGCATTTGGGGGACAGTAGCTGGGGTTCATGAGGGGAGCCTGCCAATTGAGGAGGGTTCCTGGGCCCCCCAAATCATGCTGTAACCCATGCCATTCCCCAGTTACTTGTTAATACAAAACACTGCATTACACATACAATTGCATTTTATTTTCTGCATAGTACTGCATGTGAGGCCTCCCTCTCTGCAACAGATGACAGAGAAAACAAATCACATGTTGCAGATGTTAGTCGCAACAATTAATGCACAACTGGAAAGCAAAGGCTCAATGATGATCTAGTCAGTACATGCACCAGGAAGGACAGAATAGGGAGAGGAAAAAAAACCTCTTCATAGGATTGGTGCCAGACACAAGTTAATTAGACATAAGATAGGGTCTCCATGTCACTTTAATGGGGCATCGTCAATATGCATTCAAGCTCAATTTTAGGCCTCAGTCCTACATACACACATAGGATTAAATTTAATGTGTCTAGTTCCTTTAAAATTGATGGGTGCAAGATTCTGCTCACATTGAACAGCTTGCAAGATTGAAGCCTAAGCACTGAAAGAAGTCAGCAAGCAGGCTGTGCACGAGAGACAGAGAGAAATCCTGGCTTTGGGAGAGAAACAACAGCAGCTCTGTCGTGTGTATCAAAAGAGGGAGGAAGATGTTCACATAACTACATACTACTGCTACTCATTTTCTAGTGAGGCTGTAAATCAGAATTATAGACAAAAATAAATGCTGTAAACTGGATTCATTTTCTGCATCTTTTAACGACTAATATTTTGTAATAAGTTATAGTACAAAAGGTCTTGGAACCACCCAATAAGACTATTTGTTAAATTCTGTTAAGCGATATGGTTTAGCAGCACTATGAATATTTAAATCTACTCTTAAAACACCACAGTGGGGTTAAAATATCTGCTAACCTTCCCTGCAATACACCTCATTTCTCCACAAGCTTACCCCAACCAGTGGATACCAATTTAAATTAATTATCTGCACTTCTTGATACATAAACAATAGCTGTCTTACTTTAAACATCAGTGAAGTAAAATCTAGCAACTGGGTTTCGTGCCACAGGCATCAGTGACCTACACAGGGTTAATGTCTCTGAGAACATCACTTTCAGTGTGCAGTAAATACAAAGCTGACCGTCTCTCTTGACCCATTGTGGATCACATCCAGTTTTGCACACAAGGCAGCAACTGGCCTCTCACATTCCAAAGGAGCACCCATGTTAGTCTAGCTGAGCAAAATAAACACAGGAACAAACAGACAGGCACACCACCAGAATCCCAACCAAGGATATTCTATCTCTACTACCAAAAATCCATTAAAAAAGGGAACCCCAGATGCCCTGTCATCTCAGGCATTGGCACCCTTACAGCAGGCTTATCTGGCTATGTGGACTCCCTCCTCAAACCCTATGCTATCAACAGTCCTAGCTATCTTTGAGACACCACGGACTTCCTGAGAAAAATCCAATCCATTGGTGAGCTTCTAGAAAACACCATCCTGGCCACTATCGATGTGGAAGCTCCTTACACCAGCATCCCACACAAAGATGGATTACTCAGTATTAGAAGAACCATCCCAGATGATGCCACAGCTGAACTTTTTGACTTTGTGCACACTAACAACCATTTCAGATTTGAGAATAATTTATACCTTCAAGTCAGTGACACTGCTGTGAGTACCCACATAGGGTACTGCATAGCTCCGTAATCTGCCAACATTTTTATGGACAACTTAGCACAATGTTTCCTCAAGTCTCATCCCAAAGCACCTCTCCTCTACTTATGCTACCCTGACAACATCTTCATCATCTGGACCCACAGTAGGGATGCCCTTGTAGATTTTCAGAGATTTCAACAATTTCTAGTCCACAACCAAACTTAGCCTGGAACATTCCACACAGAAGATCCACTTTCTGGACACTACAATACAAATTAGGGATGGACACATAAGCACCACCTTATACCAAAAACCTATTGATTGGAATAGTTACCTACATCCCTCGAGCTTCCATCCAAAACACATCATATGATCTGTTATCTACAGCCAAGTCCTAAGATATAACTGCAATTGCTCTGATCCCTCAGACAGGGACAGACACCTCCAGTATCTCTATAAAGCATTCTTAAAACTATAGTATCCGCCTGTGGAAGTGAAGAAACAGATTGACAGAGTCAAGCAGGTACTCTAAAGTCAACTACTATAGGAGAAGCCCAAGAAAGCAAGCAACAGAATGCCACTAGTCATCATCTACACCCCCCCAGTCAGATCTCCCCAGCACATCTTGAATGATCTATAGCCTATTCTACAAGATACATAGTCTATTCTACAATGATCTATAGTCTATTCTCCCTCACTCTCTCAAGCCTTGGGAGACAGACCTCTCCTCGCTTACAGACAGCCTCTCAACCTTAAGCAGATATTCACCAACAACTACAGACCTAACAGCAGAACCATTAAAACCGGCACATATCCCAGCAACAAACCATGCTGCCAACTTTGCTGACATGTCTGCACAAAAGACACTGTTACAGGACCTAATGAAATGACCTACTCCATCAAAAGCTCATTCACATGCTCATCTACCAATGTGCTTTATGCCATCATGTGCCAGAAATGCCCCTTTGCCTTATATATTGGACAAAGAGGAGAGTCTCTGTGCAAAAGAACAAATGGGCACAAATCTGACATCAGAAACCACAACATACTAAGACCAGTGGGTGAGCATTTCAATCTTCCTGATCACTCCATTGACAATTTACAAATTGCTGTGCTCAGGCAAATGAATAACCACCTCAAGGCTTCAAAGAGAAGTTGCAGAGCTCAAATTTGACATTGTTGCTTCGGCGCTAAATAGGGACTTTGGATTTTTTTTCTCATTACAACAGGTGATTTGACCTCATCTTCTTCTATATGCTGTTCCCCAGTGTTTGAATCTTTACTGCTTTGATTTGCTGTTACAGTGTGGCCTGATCCCATGACTTACACTTCCCTGCATTTATTTCCTCCCATTCTGTAAGTTCCCCCATCTTCAAAGTGTCTGCTGAAGTGGGATTTGCTTCCACAAAAGTTCATGAAATAAAAACATGTGTTAGTCTTTAAGTGCCACAGGACTACATGTTTGTTTTGACTTTTCACATGTAGCTGTACCACCAAGTAAGGTAAATGAAGATTTTAAAAGTTTTGTAAAATTTCAACAAAGTGTTCAAGCAGCTGTGTTTGGACTCCCCAGTGTGATATCTGGGAAATCCATTTTAATCAAATGAATCTCTGCATGAGCGAGTTTCAAACTGATCGAAAGGGCACTTGCATAGTTACAGAGCAGTCCATCAATACCCTTTGGATCCCTTTTTAGCCCTGCCTCTACACTTTTAATTACTTCCATTGACTGCAATATAAACCCACTATTACATTCACTTAACATTGTGTCCAGGACAGGAAAACACAGCCCTGTTTTCCTTTATCATTCCCACTTGTAGGTGACTGATACTCCCTTTGTCTAAGTGTGCTTATAATAACTGAGTAGTCAAGAGAGGCTGTTTTTCTCACAGGTTGTTTGTGAGCAGGTCTTCATCTGTACCAGGGAAAACAGGGGCATCAGGCAGCCCACAGAATTTCTGGGCTTCTTCCCAAACAGCTTCCCATTTCACGCTGTTTCATATGCTCTCTATGCTTTCACAGTTCTCTGCAGTACAATGCAGGCCTGAGAAAGTGTCATATCTTGTGTCTGCAGAGCTTGGTGTGCTAGGCGCTGACTCCATGGGTGCTCCAGAGCTGAAATACCCCCCCACACACACACACAAAGAGAAGCTGTTTGGCAGCCGCTGGGTTGGGCCCCCAGTTAGGCAGCTCCCAGCCATCTCTGGTCAGCTGTTTAGCGGCTTCTAGGATCCATCTATCAGCTGCTTAGCTGGCTCCCTAGCTCTCCATCAATCAGCTATTTGGTGGTTCTTGTAGGAGGGGTTCACCCAACCCTGCTTCAGCCCCTGCTTACCTTGGGCCACCCCCATTAGCTGAGCAGGCTCCATGTGTGGCTGGTCCCAGCCTGGCTCTGACGAAGCAGCAGATGAGGCCCAGGAAAATAGGCTGGGAGTGGGTGACATTCATGGGAATGCCTACTGCGGTGTTAGGAGTCCATGTTTACAGCCTTAGGGGATGGCAGGAGGTCATTGGTCTCCTAAACAGAGCCAAAGCATAGTGTGTGTGGGTGGTGCACGTAGAATCATAGAATTATAGAATCATACGGTTAGAAGGGACCTCATGAGGTCATCTAGTACAACCTCCTGCCAAAAAAGCAGGACCATTCTCACTAAATTATCCCAGCCAGGGTTTTGTCTAACCAAGGCTTAAAGATCTCCAAAGATGGAGATTCCACCACTTCCCTAAATAGGCCATTCCAATGCTTCACCACTCTCCTAGTAAGAAATTTTTCCCTAATATCTAACCTTGACTTCCCCCGCTGCAATTTGAAACCATTGCTCCTTGTTCTGTCCTCTGTTACTGCAGAGAACAGCCGAGCTCCGTCCTCCTTGGAGCCTCCTTTCAAATAGTTGAAGGTTGCTATCAAATCCCCCCTCAGTCTTCTCTTCTGCAGGCTAAATAAGCCTAGTTCCTTCAGTCTTTCTTCATAGGTCTTGTGCTCCAGCCCCTTGATCATTTTTGTTGCCCTCTGCTGGACTCTAATTTCTCTACGTCCTTTTTCTGGTGGGGAGCCCAAAACTGGACACAGTATTCTGGATGCGGCCTCACGAGTGCTGAATGGAGGGGAACAATCACATCCCTCAATCTGCTGGCAGCACTTCTTCTGATGCCTCCCTGTATGTCATCGGTCTTTTTGGCAGCAAAAGCACACTGTTGACCCATATCCAGCTTCCCATCCACTGTGACCCCCAGGTCCTTTTCTACAGTGCTGCTACTTAAGCTGATCGCTCCCCAGCCTGTAGCAGTGCGTGGGGTTTTCCTGTCCCAAGTGCAGGACTTTGCACTTGTCCTTGTTGAATCTCACGAGATTTCTATTGGCCCACTGCTCCAATTTGTCTAGGTCTCCCTGAATCCTGTCCCTGCCCTCCAGCATGTCTATTCTCTGTGGACGTGGAGCTGCTCTGTTCTGCCTGTGGGCTGGGTTGTCCTTTCCACGCTGTGCTTCTACCTTCCATCCCCACTTCCCGCATGTTTTTGGCTCACTAGGTCCTTCTCTCTGTATCCAGGGTGCTGCCTCTTGCAGGGGTGGAGAGTGAAGTGGGGAAGGGATGTGGTGGGGAGAAGAAGGAGGAACTCAAAGATATCTGGGGAAATCTTAGCAGTGCAATCTTTGCCTCAGGCTAGCTACAATATAGTCTCTCAAGAGCAGGGCTAGAAATCTCACATCTTTTAAACAGGTAACTGGACAAAACATGCAGTAAGGATCAGCTTTGCATTGGCAGGGGCATAGACCAAGCCAGGATGACCACAGAGCTTTTCCTCCTGTGACATCTGTAATTCCACAGCACTATTCTAAGGGTGCAAATTCTGGCACTGAAGACCTGGTGCCTGGATCCCATACTGCACAGAAACTGTGAATCAGTGCCTCAACATGCCAATAGTGCAGATCCTACTCCTAGTACAGCTGTTGCCAAGTGCCCTGGTGTTTAGCTGAAGCCTTGCATTAAATCCCTGAGCGTATCCCCAGTCTACTGACAGCATGCATTCCGACACTACTATTCCTGTTGTGTGGATTCCAATGCCTTTGTATTTGCCTCTGATCCCATGACTTACACTTCCCTGCATTTATTTCCTCCTATTCTGTAAGTTTCTCCACTTTCAAAGCATCTGACAAAGTGGGATTTTCTCCCACGAAAGCTCATGCAATAAATAAATTTGTTAGTCTTTAAGTGCCACAGGACACCTTGGGTTTTCTGGAACTTGCCCTTGTACTGTTACAACATATTAACACATACCAAGACCATGCCAGGGAGTTAGATGTAAATAAGATTCATCCAGAAAGCTACAGTTGAGACATAGTATCTGTCAACTGGAAAGTTAGGGACAACAGCTTGTAGACAAGTGCAAAGACTTTAATTTACTGTAATTCATGATAATGTAATGATGTAGATCATTACAATTTTAATGATTAAATTGCTAAGATAGCAGTGAGACACAAATTCAATAACTAGCATATGAAAGTATATAAATTTGCTGAAAACAGCCTCCCCCCCAAAAGAGGCAGAATGCCTCCCTGCCTCCAAAACTACCAGAGGGGTAGCTGTGTTAGTCTGTGTATAGCAAAAGCAGTGAGAGTCCTGTGGCATCTTATAGACTAACAGATTTCTTCAAGCATAAGCTTTTGTGGTCTTCAACCCACTTTGTCAGAGAAATCTGTTAGTCTATAAGGTGCCACAGGACTCTCGCTGCTTTTGCTATACATCCAAAAGCACCCACCAGCAAAACCAGAAAAAAGTCAGCTCCTACATAAGAACATGGTTAAAAAACAAGCAAGCACACACAAAAACCTATTTTCTGCACATTCTTCAATAAACTTGATGCTTCAATAAATATTCAGCAGGGAGGCTTGAACAGCCAAACAAACTGCTAAGAAGAGCTCTCAGGGGTATTTTTTTTACAGCAGGTGCACTCTTCCATTTTGTGTCACTTAAATTACATAACTCCAGTTTTGCTTGAAGCAACTTCTGGCCCTAAGTAAACCTAGTATGTGCCAGACTGTGAAAAAAGGATAAATAAACCCTCTAGGATGTTTAAAAAAAAATCCCATAACTGTCCGGTTTACTTTGCAGTCTTCAACTAAACCAAATTTAAATTATGAGCCATGCAGTGTGTTTATAGGTGTGTGCACGCGTTCATGCGTACTACATATTACATATGTAACAGGGGGGTGATCTTGCATCACTTTTTGTTATACTTCATTTATATGATCTGCCATATGGCCCCCTCATAACTCTGAGCTGTGACCAGCAAATTTGCAATCACCAATACTTGCAAGAACTTCTTTATGTTGAGATAAATGGCATCAGCATCCCTTCACTCAAAGCAAACAACAAATCCTAGAAATCATTTATCTCCAGATTTTCTTTATGTATCTCAACAGCCTGTCACTTCTTTTTTAAAACTCCATGCTTTGTTAACAAGAATAGTAAAAAAATCCTCTCCTTAACTTCCTGAATGATTTCAGTAGCAATTTGTAAAAGGTCATTTTGCATGGTGTGGCTTGTAAGACTGAAAGAATCCCTCTTCTTCTCCTTTATTTTTTTTTAAATGAATGCTTTATACTTTGCAAATAGAAAGCATAAAAGTTTCCACAGTTTGCTGATTCTTTTCTCACCTTGTGTTCCCACAGTGCAATTCCATGGTTAGCTAGGTAAAGCTATAAATCAATTATTTTTCCAGAGTATGTTGTTTTCACGTAATGCCATTTTATGTGAATTCACCAATTATGCCACTAAACAGTCCATGTCATCTGACTCAAAAAAAATGCCTCCTTTCACAACATTGCTTGCATATGAAGATTGTACACATTTCTGAAGCTTTTTTTCCATCTACTTTTCAATTCCTTTACTCCATTTCTGGTGAATGAGAGGCAATGATTTTGCTGACCAAAAGAGCACCTTGGGAGAAGGCACTCCAGGAACAATAAATTTAAAGCCATGTCCTTCTGGCTACATAGTACAGCAGCCGTTTTTTCAATGTTTAACACATAAGATCCTATGACCAAATGACAATTGTATGGCTGCCCAGTTAGAGGAAGAAAGCATCTTTGGCCAAGACTGGGGTAGACAATTGAGAAAGTCAGTTATTTTATACTTCTTAAAAGCTGCCAGACTGCTAGCAAACCTAGCCAAACATGTTATCAGAAAGAAGACACAATACCTAGGATATCTTCTGAGAAATGGACTGATCAAATCCTTAACAGATAAAGTGCAGGCCTTGAAAAACCGTTTGCATCCATGACTAAAAACAAAGATGTGATCTTTTTTATGCCTAACCAGCTAATCTAGAAATGTGTGCTATTCTTTGCCACATTAGTATCATCCCTTACAGAACTAACTTAGGTCTCCAACCCTGAAAGGTACATCAGGCCACCAAATGCAAAGTAGCATTACAACAAATTAAAGAGATTCTATGTAGTCAACTTTTTTTATGAAATCTATGCTTTTAGAGACCCTTTATATTCCAGACTGATGCCTCAGCCACCATCATGGGGCTGCTATTGTCCCAAGAACAGGACATGGAGGAACTGGTGTTACACTTAAACTGCATGTTACTTACTCCTGAAAGAGCTTGCACAACAATCCAAAAGGAGGGTCTCGTGATAAAAAAAGCGAGTCTTGTGGCACTTAAAGACTCACAGATTTTTCTATTGCATGAGTTTTTGTGGGAGAAAATCCCACTTCGTCAGACACTTTGAAGAGGGGAAACCTACAAAATGGGATAAAAATAAATGCAGGTGAGTGTAAGACATGGGATCAGGTCATACTGCAACAGCAAATCAGAGCATTTGCAAGGATTATGCATCTGACAAAGTGGGATTTTCTCCCATGAAAGCTCATGAGATAAATAAATCTGTTAGTCTTTAAGTGCCACAAGACTCCTTGCTTTTTTTTGCTTTACTAGATTAACACGGCTGTCCCTTTGGAACGTCTCATGATAAAGTAGGCCATTCTGACACTATTCTATTATCAACGGGCAACAGCTGTTGATAAGGAACCAAACAGTTTCTGCTGGAATGGCTGAACAGCATAAAGGACACACATCCAAAGAAAGGAGGTCTGTACACTCCATGCTAATTTGGCAGCCAAAGGGATTTAAAGGGTTTGAAGGTGGGCAAGGGGCAACTACCAGAGAAACCAGCAAACCAGGGAGATGCCACCATACAACCTGTCACAGACCTCTCAGCCCAGGTCCCTGACAGGTGCTCCTGGCAATGTTACTTTGGGGACTTTAGCTCAAGTCTGCCCGCAGCCAGGGTTCAATGCTATCCATGTTTCTAGCCCTTTTTCAAAGTGATCCGGCCTTCCAGCTGAGTCCTAGTCCAAGGTACCCCCTTCTAGGGAAAAATCCAGTCCCAGCAGCCTACTAGGATGCACTGGCTGCCTCTGGTCCTTCACTACTCACCAGCAGTACAGACAGAGGCAGGGAGGGATGTGGGCCCACCCATTTCCTGGGCCCCTGCCCAGGGACCTCATGCACATTTCCACTGGTGTGACCTCAACCCCCAGTCCATGAAAGGTCACTGAGGCCACTTCCTTGCAGCCCTTGTACCTTCTGTAACATCTTCTGCCTCTTCCAAGCATCTTTCCTGCTCCTCCCAAGCTTCAGCCATCACAGCTTTCCCTGGGCTTCTCTATGGCTCCTCTCAACCCCTGGCAGTCTCCATCCTCCTATCCTTCACAGGGTTCTCTCTAGGCCACATCCATGAGGTTCCAGATCCAGTCTTCTTCAGTGCTCTGCTTCCCACAAGGAGTTACCCCAGGTGCTGATCCTACAGCTCCTGTGCAAGCAGGATCTTCTTCTTCCTGTGCTTGACACAGACTTCCTCTGGTCTGTGTCTGCAGCCAGCTGTTGTAGCCTGAGCTGTGTTCTCGTCAGTCGCTCTCCTTCCAGAGTCCTCCTTAACCCTTGTTCTACCAGTGCAGGGCAACTGCTCCATCACACAAACCAACCCCCCCCCCAAATGGGAGAGGCATGAAAGAGTCTGGGGAAGCTTACAGAGAAGAAGCAGTAGCAAGTAGCTCAAAAAGCAGAAGAACTGGCTCTAGCTGTTCCAAACAAGAGCCCTCACCTGGAACACAATGGATTGGATAGATCTGGGTTCCCTGCCTACACTACTCAGAGACTTTTTAAGAAGAGGGTCCTAAACCCAGGAGTCCTAGGGCTGAATAGCCCTGTCAGAGCCACAGAACTTCCAACTACTCATTTTCCTGTAGGGAACAGTGACTATGAAAGACCTGACCAGATGGCTGGGTCACATAAAGGACTTAAATGCAATGGTGGAGCCAGACTGTGCATCTCCCTGTGGGGGTGCATGGACAGGCAAAGGTCCCATTTTACAGTGCTATGATAATTTTATATCCTTCTAGTTGTGTAATCAAAATGTCATGTGGTGCCAAGTCAAATACCTTATAGGCTTCTAAATGTTACATCAACACTATTACTTTTATCAACAAAACTTGTAATCTTATTAAAAAAAGTCAGGTTAGTTTGACAGGGTTTATATTTCCACAAACCAATGTTCATAAGCATTAGTGATGTTGACCTCCTTTCATTCTTTATTAACTGAGTCCCATATCAGCTGCTCCATTATCTTGCCTAGGATCAGATTCGAACTGGCAAACCTATTGTTATCCAGGTCATCCTGCTTACCCTTTTTAAATACTGGCACAATATTAGTTTTCTTCCAGTCTTGTAGAACTTCCCCAATGTTCCAGGATTTATTGAAAGTCAACATCAGTAGTTTAGTAAATCCTGCAGTTTAAAACTCTTGGAAGTAAATTAGCCAGACCTGCTGCTTTAATAAAGTCATCTGACTTATGAGCTGCTGTTTGACATCCTCCTGATATACTGGTGGTATGGAAAGACTTATCAAATGATCAGACTTCATCAGTTTCTACCCTTGCCTCCAACTACAAAACACAAATATTTGTTGAATACTTCTGCCTTTTTCATTGTTATTGATAATTCTACCACTTCCACCTAGTAATGGACTGTGACAGGGTAACTGCTCTCCATGGACAGACTGAACCCAGCATCCCTGGCTTGGAGCAGTGAGCCTAATCCAGCTAATTGAATGTGGTTATACTTGGTCCCATAAACAGCTATTAGTAGGCAGCTGGGGGGGGGAAGGAAGGACTGAGACAGGCTGAGCTGTGGGGACCAAAGCCACACTGGAGTGGAGTTAAAGCTTGTAGTGGATCCATGAAGCAAGGAGGCCAGAGGCTCAAGGAAGCAACCTCTAGCTATGGTTGTAAGAAGGGAGCAGAGCTGGCAGATTCAAGGAAGCTGCCAGAGCTGAAGAGCCCCAGATTCCTGTGTGAGGTGACCCAAAGCTTGGAGGCCAGGTTCTGAGTTCAGACTGCATTAGGTCAGTTAAACTTCATTATGACTGGGTGTGGCAGTGCATGCTTGTAGCCAGAGAGAAGCAGCAGCCCCTGGTGACACTGAATTTTTTTAGTCTTAATATACTTTGAAAAATCCTTCTTGTTCTCCTTAACTCTGCTGGTATAGATTCTCCTTGTGTTATTACTTGTCTACGGTTCTTAGCCTTGATTTATATTAATTACTATCTACTTCTCTATTCTTCCCTTTGTCTGGTCTTTCTATTATTAGGGGGGGTTTTTTGTTTGTTTTGGTTTGTTTGTTTGTTTGTGTCCTATCCTAGTTGCAAGACTTGGTAGCTTTCAGCTAGACATATTTGAAAGGATGTCGTCAAGCTGAAAACAAACAAAGCAAACACATTTCTATCTAAAATGTCACCTCAGTTATAGTTACAAGTACCATGTAGTATGACTATAATTGAAGGAAATTAGCAAAAAAAAATACCTATGTATTCTTAACCATGCTGGGTGCTTTTGACAGCACTGTGCTCAATCAGCTTCATCATTTCCCCTGCATAAACAGCTGGTCCTCTGATCCTCTTAAGGGTCTATGAGTGTAACTTTAAGCACACTTAGATTACTATTGAATTAAGTGGAACCACTCATGAGTGTATGCATAATCAGGACATTAATTGGTCAGTTTCTCAGTTGCTTAAGAGGCTTTTCAAGACTTCAGCATCACAACAGCAACAAACCAGGTGTACTTATTCTTTGAAGAACGTTTTAGGAGTTTCAGAACTGAGTAGTTTAAAGGGTGCTCTACCAAGAGCTGAAAACTTTTAGTGAGTAAAATAATTCACACAGATAATGTCTAAGCAATTCTTCCATTTTAAATAAAAGGTTTTATAGAGCAGTGTCTTCCCTGAGGCCCCTATTTGCAAATTCACTGCAATCTCTGAAAGATATTAAATAACCAGACTAAACCTGAAAAGTGTATTTTGTATTTCCTTCCTTAAATAAACCAGCTATGACTGTTTGTTAACACAATTGGACAAAATATAATGAACTACCTTAGGAAAAATAGCTTGCTTCAGCTCACCTTCCTTATGTAATTTAGGCAGATCATTTAATTTTGCCTCAGTTTCCTCATCTAAAATGGGCATACCACCATGTGATTGACAAAAACATTGTGCAAATCAATTAATTAACATTTGTAGTGTTCTAAGGTTCCTTGATAAAAGGCATTTTTAAGCCCCAAATATTACACTAAACCACAATGCAAGATAACATCTGACAGTTCTTCATTAGAGAGAAAAGGTGGGACCAACCCAACCACAACTATACTGTGTAAAATCGGACAGTGGCACACCAGCAGCAGCTACACTGGCTAAAATATAGATTTATTCAGGGCAGAGACAGGCTACAGGCAGGCCAAAACCATCAAAGCTGTTCAAAATACAGATAAGTTCCAAAGGGGTAGCCATGTTAGTCTAGTTCAGCAACACAAACAAGGAATCCTGTGGCACTTTAATGAGTTTATCAGATGCAGTGGGATTTTCTCTGACAAAACCTCATGCAAAATATAGATATTTCATGAAACATTCTGAAGTTTTTTAGTATAAATACTCTCTATCCCAATGTGTGGCAAAATGGAGAAAGAAAAAATGTGAGGCGAGTGAAAAGAAGAAAGAGGTTTTGACTTGCAAGTGCTTCAGTGAAAAATCAGAAAAAACATCTTCAAATAAAAAAAATAATAAAAAAGACGGGGTGAAAAATTTTGACCAACGTTGGATTCCATGGTAAAAAGCGTGGTGTGAGAACCTGAATGGAACAGCAGACCCTGCCCTCCACCTACAGAATATGTTCCTAAAGCTGGGTGGTTTGAATAGACTTCTGATAGCCCTAACAGTTGAATACACTTCCCTGCACTAAGGGTTCTTTCCCTGCTCACTGAGCCAGACGTTGCAGCCACCAAAGAAAAGAAAAGGCCATTAGGTAATATAGCTCACATGGAGATGCTATACCAAATCAAATTGTAGTGTCTAACATTTTAAAGCATATGTGGGCACATTTTAGTAATCAGTTGATAAGACTATTAAATGTGCCTATAGGGACTTAACTTTGAAGGCTGCTCTTTTTCAATGCCAGTTTGTCCTTGCTGAGAACATTTCCTATGTGTGCTTCAAAGGCAGGGGGTAGAAGTGATATCTATGGTGCCACTTGCCTTTGAGATATTCAAAGGAAATGCTTTCAGTAAGAGAAACCAGGAAGTTTTAAAACTTAGCCTTTGGAGCTTACCTGCAAGGCTGTCTTTACAAGTCACCAGCTTTTAGCCACTGAGACCGTCATTAACCCAATTCATAGGTACTTCAAAGGCAAGACTCTGGGCTGGTAGCTGAAAGTCAAAGCAGAAGTGCTGGGATCAGCTTTAAGAGCTTTGTAATCACAGAACATCTAGTGCTTTTCACATTGTAATATATATTAATACTATGCAAAGGATGGAAAAAATAGAAAGTGTTTTCTCTCTAGTATTTCTCACTGGGTATCTTGTGCCAGGCATCCTGTTATTGGATAGAAAGCTGTGATCTGTACACTTACCGTCCCAACAACAGGATCAGTGGGAACTTGGATTGACCCATTTAGTTAGGGTTTGAGTATGTTTGATCTTGTATTGGAGATGAAGAAGAGAAACAGATTTGTTATTTGCCCCGTCAAGATGCTAAAAAACAAAACAAAACAAACTAGAGGCATGGAAAAATTGAAAACATCTGTCTATTCAATTCAGGGATGTGAATGTATGTTTTTATAATTATAAGAGGACTTACGGGTGTTTACTGATATTACGCTGGAGAAGTTAGCTCTGTCCGCTTCCCTTCTAAACGTCAGTTACACAGGTCCCTCTCTCTGCCTGAGTCAAAGGATGCTTGCCTAGGCAGACAGGTGCTGAATCAGTACCTCTGTCCTGAGTATTCTGTCCCAAGTCATGAGACACTCATGTGCTAACAACATTATTTTCCTATTTTACTTCTCTGGAGCCCTCTTTAGGACACATCCCTCTGTGCTTTCTAGAATGAGGTCCGTGTGACTCTGCTCAGCTGCAGAACTGACAGTGAACAGGTGGAACTACCTTTCCAATGACAGGCACCTCTCCTTCTTTGGGCTCTAAGTGAGGACAAAATTTATGATTTTCCTCAGGGATTTTAACAACATATTCTCTTTTGCTGTGAGTTGCCACACTGACGTTGGTGGGGGGGGATTCATTTTTAACAAACATGTCACCAGAGATACCTTATATTACTCGGTCACCCACATCTCTTTCCAGGCCCTCCCACTCTGCATAAGATTTAGCAAGAGGCACCGGGAGCCTGGATCCACCCATTATCACAAGCACAGTTGTTTGGCAGGTAACACCAGCTTCTTGAATTATATTCTGTTTAAACGAAGAAATATGTGCTCCTGTATGTTTCCACTCCAAACATTCCCTGTCATTGATTTTAACAGTCTCAACATGTTTCATATCTGACTAGAGCTGACCCCTACAAAAACAATACTGTAAGTTTCAGGTGCAGAACCAATCCCTACAAATCTTTCCAGGTGAGTTGTAAGTAACGGAAGCTCCTGCACTGGAGGTGCTGGGTTAATCATAGCTGTATTTACATGAACAGGTTGGGGCTTGGATTCCTTTAATTTAGGACAGTGGTTTCTCAGATGTTATCAGTGTAATGCAACTGAACACCTTTTAGGATCTCACCTCTTTTAGGAGGTTTGGGAGAGGAACTATCAGGAGAGGAGCAACTTTGAGGAGGTCATGCCTGGTTTCCCAGGTCTCTTCCTTCTTTCCTGGGGTAAAATGGGCATCCTGCTTCCCACCAGGTAAAATCCCTCTTTTTGTAATTTACTCTCAATAGATGCCTGAGTCTGCTAGCGCAGTCATTTCATCCACAATTTTATCCCAGACACACTGTTTTATATCATCTTTATCTATATCCAAGAAATGTTCCTGACCAATGAGATTGATCACTTACTCGAAATTGTCAACATCTTTCCCCTTAATACACTTCCTTGTCATCAGGTCATTCATCCTTTAGAAATATTCACCACAGCCATTCCCACATTTCTCTTGAGATTTTTAAATTTTACGATATATGCAGCAGAAGTAACTTGCAAACTTTTCAATAATTTTTTTTTAAATGTACAATATTCTAAAGCATCCTGAATTAGTATTTCATCAAATAAGTACAAATGCTGGAGCAACCAACTAGGGGCCTTGCACCTCTCGATCTGCTGCTCACAAATAGAGAAGAATGTATCAGGGAAGTAGAAGTGAATGGCAGACTGGGTAGCAGTGACCATGAAATGATTGAGTTCAAGTTGATGATTAAAGGAAAGAAGGAAAGAAGCAAAACGCAGACCCTGGACTTCAGAAAAGCAGATTTTGTCTCCCTCAGGGAACTGATGGGCAGGATCCCTTGGGAGGCTGATCTGAAGGGGAAAGGTGTCCAAGAGAGTTGGGTGCATTTTAAAGAAACCCTGCTGAGGGCACAGGAAGATACAATTCCGATAAGGAGAAAGCACAGCAAATGTGGAAGGTGCCCACTGTGGCTTAACAGAGAGCTCTGCACTGAGCTGAAGCATAAAAAGGACGCTTACAGGAAGTGGAAGCTAGGACAGATGACTAAGGAGGCATATAAAGACATTGCTCGGGACTGCAGGGATAAAATCAGAAAGGCCAAAGGACAAATGGAGTTGCGACTAGCAAGGGATGTGAAGGATAACAGGAAGGGGTTCTACAAGTATATCAATAACAAGAAGAGGATCAGGGATGGTGTAGGTCCCTTACTGAATGGGGCAGGCATCCTCGTGACAGAGGATGAGGAAAAAGCTGAAGTGCTCAATGCTTTTTTTACTTCAGTTTTCACAAGCAGGGTCAGCTCCCAGCCCACTACACTAGGTACGGTAGACTGGGGAGAAGAAGAGAGGCCCTTGGTGACAGAAGGTCAGGTTAGGGACTGCTTAAAGAAACTAGATGTGCACAAGTCCATGGGGCCAGATGAACTGCATCTGAGGGTGCTGAGGGAGCTGGCTGATGAGATAGCAGTTCCGTTGGCCATTATCTTTGAAAACTCGTGGCGAACAGGGGAGGTGCCAGAGGACTGGAAAAAAGCAAATATAGTACCTATCTTCAAGAAAGGGAAAAAGGAGGATCCAGGGAATTACAGACCTGTCAGCCTCACCTCAATCCCCGGAAAAATCATGGAGCAGCTTCTCAAAGAATCCATCCTCAAACACTTGGAGGAAAATAGAGTAATCAGGAACAGTCAGCATGGATTCACCAAGGGTAAATCATGCCTGACCAACCTCATCGCCTTCTATGATGAGATGACTGGATTTGTGGATGCGGGAAGAGCCGTTGATGTGATATACCTTGACTTTAGCAAGGCTTTTGATACGGTTTCCCACAGCATTCTCATTAGCAAATTAAGGAAGTATGGGTTAGATGCGTGGACTGTAAGGTGGATAGAAAACTGGCTAGATCAACGGTTTCAGCGCGTAGGAATCAATGGCTCCATGTCAAGTTGGCAGGCAGTAACGAGTGGTGTGCCCCAGGGGTCGGTCCTGGGGCCAGTTCTGTTCAATGTTTTCATCAATGATCTGGATGATGGGATAGATTGCACGCTTAGTAAGTTTGCGGATGATACCAAACTGGGGGGAACGGTAGACACCCTAGAGGGCAGGGACAGGATTCAGGGAGACCTAGACAAATTGGAGCAGTGGGCCAAGAGGAATCTCATGAGGTTCAACAAGGACAAGTGTAAAATCCTGCACTTGGGACGAAAAAACCCCATGTACTGCTACAGGCTGGGGAGTGATCAGCTAAATAGCAGCACTGGAGAAAAGGACCTGGGAGTCATGGTGTATGGGAAGCTGGATATGATTCAGCAGTGTGCACTTGCTGCCAGAAAGGCCAATGGCATACTGGGCTGCATCAGAAGAAGTGTCGCCAGCAGATCGAGGGATGTGATCATTCCCCTCTATTCTGCACTAGTGAGGCCACATCTAGAATACTGTGTCCAGTTTTGGGCTCCCCACTACAAAAAGGACATGGACAAATTAGAGAGAGTCCAGAGGAGGGCAACAAAAATGATCAAAGGGCTGGAGCACAAGCCCTATGAAGAAAGACTGAAGGAACTAGGCTTATTTAGCCTGCAGAAGAGAAGACTGAGGGGGGATTTGATAGCAACCTTCAACTACTTGAAGGGTTGCTCCAAGGAGGATGGAGCTCAACTGTTCTCGGTAGTAACAGAGGGCAGAACGAGAAGCAATGGTTTCAAGTTACAGCTGGGGCGGTCCAGGCTGTATATTAGGAGAAACTTCCTTACTAGGCGAGTGGTGAAGCATTGGAATAAGCTGCCTAGGGAGGTGGTGGAATCTCCATCTCTGGAGGTGTTCAAGGCCCAGCTGGACAAAACCCTGACTGGGATGATCTAATGGGAGTGTTCTGATTCTTTGTACACAAGGACACAGTTATTCCTAGTCAGAAACCTGTGGAGTGATGGGAATCACTGGGGTTGAAGGCTTCTGGTTCTGCCTTTCTAGCCAATTCAGTTGGTTGTGTTCTCTCTCTTTTTCATCATCTTCTTTCATTTTCCGCTCAGTGACCCTCCTGTGTGCAGCTTCTTCCCTGAAAGTATATGCATCTTTCTCCTTCACCGTCACCTCCAGTTCTTTAATTTTATGCTTATTTCTGCTTCCAACTGGCATTGGTTATTTTTCTCTTTCTTCTGCTTCCAACCTAAAGATGTCCAGCTTTGGGACTGTGTAATTGCCACTCATCACTATACATTTTCTGCTCCTCTTTCCAGTTCCCAAAATAAGCAAATGGAAAACAACAAAAGTGTAACCCTTTCTAGACTCTTAGCAGTCACCACACTTAAAATCATTACACCAGCGTATGTAGTGCAAATCTCACTCAAGACAATCAGCTATGCATCTCACCCTGCTTGCTGCACCATTGTGACATCCCCTCGGTACAATGTGAATGATGGAACCACTATGCCCCTTTAGTTGCTCAGCCGAGGCTGCCTCTTAGGGTGCAGAGGCACACCCAGCAAAGTACATGAATGGGCTCCCCAGCCACTCATGAATTGTATACAGGGAGATACCAGCAATTTCACCCCAGCCTTGCATCCTGCACCTGGGTGGCTGAGGCTACTCAAAACCCTCCTGAACAATGCACACTCATTGATTAAGCAGCCACTCTGTCAAAGCAAGGTGTACCAGCCTTGTAACCTGAGAAGATTCCTTGAACTTCAATCAAAAACACAGTGGCTTAGCCAAAACTTTAGACTAAGTTTATTAACAAAAGATAGGTTTTAAGTGATTTATAAGTGGTAAAGGCATAAAAGTTCAGAACTGGTTACACAAAGAGATAAAAGTTAAAATCACAGTCTAATTCCTGAAGTTTATCAAGCTAAGGCCTTACTGTACTAAGAAAAATAAGTCAACTTACCTCCATTGCAATAATTACTGCCATAGTTGACATCCAGAGTACTTTCCTCAGGTCAATGGATTGCATCCTCACAAGGGGCATTTCCACCAAGGGACAGTGTGAGGAGCTGAAAGCCTCTCAAGTTGACTCCTGGTGGGCTATCTCCATCTCTTCCCACTCCCCACCAGGAGCCAGTCTCAGGCTTCTCAAAATAGTTGTACATTATATGGGCCCAAGTAGCAGATGGGGCTGACTGATGTGAGTGATGTAGAGTATATTCAGTCACAAACATTAATGCCGCCATCTCACAGCAAATCATGAACTCCAATAGCTACTGTTAACATTTTAACATAGTTGGGGTTCTGAGGAATAATGTGTGCCCGCTTCAGAGCTGCGGCAGCCACGGCAATAGATGTGCAACAGCAGAAGGTGATCTGGGCAAAAGCTGAAGGTATAACTGGCAAAAGGGAGTGCCAACAGCCGAGGGAAGCCTTGGAGAAGACATTTGCTTCTTAGTTTGACTAGTAGGAAGTTCTGCTAACTCTGAACTAGAGTGTGGATGCAGAGCCCCAAAATAGATGTGGTAAAGCGGGAGTGCAGGAAAAAGTCACCTCCATTTCATTTCAGACACTTGAATGGGCAGTAAAAGGATTATTACCTTTCAAACGAGCCTTTAGGTTTATGGAGTTGGGAACACCACTTCCCCTCTTCCTACAACTACAAGCCCTTCAAAGGCTGTTCCCAACCCTTTCTAAGCCTGATAGCAGGGATTGCTATAGGCTACTTGAAGAAGTTCAAGTCCAACAGACCAGTAGTTGAAAAGGAATGCACTGAGCATGAACCAATGGACAAGGCATCACAGTGGGAATCAAACAAAGATGTGGTTTCTAGTCACTGGTCTCCCATTAACCTACTTTATGATGTTGACCAAGTATTGTAGAGTGGCATATAAATGATCAAATCTAGTGACCAAAGTACGAACCAGGAACATCAGGTTAAAAATGATGACAGAGTTGGGAATGAAGCCAAAGGTGAGAGTTAGCATCAGGCCAAGGATTAGAGCTAGAGGCCAGGGATAAGGCACAGAAGCAGAGCTCAGGAACAAAATAAGAGGTGTGTGTGACCTGAACCTCCTGGGATAGCCACCTGAATATGCAAAGATCAAGGCAAGCTGCAAAAAGAAGAGCAAAATCTCCCAGCACTGGTGGGTTACCTGGAAATAAAGTCCCCAACCAGTCACAAACAATGCTTCTGATCTCCCACACTGGATATCAAGAAGCTACCATAAAATATACTCAGCCCCCTTTACTGTATTTCAGTCACTGGTCCCCGGTACAGCCACTAGGTCTCTTAAAGAAATACGTTCTCCTGACCCCAAAGGGTCAGCCACATCACCCAGACCACTATACGCTTGGATCTTACCCAAAACTCCACACTGCCAGCCAATCCTTTAGTAAGTAAAACTAAAGGCTTAATATAAAAAGAAAAGAAACAAAATGGGTGATGTTATAGGATCAAAGTGGATCACATACATACAAATGATTTAGAGTCCTTAGAAGATAAGTTCTTGAAGAATTTGGCTTTTGCAGGTCTTGGGCATACATCCAATACCCAGATGGGTTTAAGTCCTTGTTTCACAGCTTCAATTGTTAGAAATCCATTCTTAAGGAATAGAAACCAAATAGTCCAGGTGTAGAGTTGATTCTAATTCTCCCATGAGAATTAGCAGGGCGATTTCCAGGCCAGTGCTGACTGGGATCTCAATCCAGCAGCCCAAACTTTCCCTGAGGAGCTTGGACTGATGTGAAATAAAGGTATTATGTTCCCCACTTCCCTTTATAGTTGTTGCAAGGTGGGCATTTGCAGGTCATTTCTTCATGTGAGCTTTGATGACAGTGAAGGTTTTACTTCAAAGGACAATATACATTACTATTCTAACTTTAAGAAAGTACGTGGGAACTCTCATCAAAGCAACTCCAGGTACTCCACTTCCACTGCACAGGATGCTTACTTCAGTGTGGTTCTGTGGTTGAGGGGTTGAGTTGGGACCCAGGCATGCCCCTTTTTTCTAGGTCCCAGCCCAGGGACCCTATCAGTTGCAGCTAATTGCTGCAGAAAATGTCTAAATCCACAACTCTCTCTCCTGGGCTGGTTTCCCCCTCTACCCTTTCAGTTCCTTGCACCCTCCTTCTAGACAGGGTTTCTTCTCCCAGGTCTCTGTCTCTGCTTGTACTTCCTCACCTTGGCCTAGTACCTTCCTCAAACTCCTCTGTTCCTTCTCTCTGCAGAGCACCACACTCCTCTTCTTCCTCTAGCTTGTGCTGCATTTGTCTGGATCAGGGGGCTTTTATCAGGCACCTGGCTGGGCTTGACTGGCCTCAGTGACACCTAACTACCCCCTGCTAACTCCAACAGGCAATAGAGAACAAAGCCTTCAGCATTCCAAGGCTTATATATCTCCCTTCTTTGACTTTCAGACTGCTCACTGTCCTTGATATCTTACATGCACACACACATTCACTCTGCTCAACACCCCAGGGCTGGGCTAGTTGGGATCTAAGACAATGCTGGCATGACAGAGCATTGGCATTGCCCTGTTGGCTTCCAGTCCTGTGCTGCACACAAAAGTGGAATGATTGCAGGTTGAGGAACTATCTGGTCACTCTTGCATTCTTCTTTTTCATGTGCATTTACTGGAGTGGGGCATGGTCTGAAACCAGAATGAACCTCCTCCTAGTAGGTAATATTGGAGAGTCTCCATTGCCCATTTGACTTCCGGCACTCTTATTCAACCACTGCAAACTTCTGTTCTCTGGGGAGCAGTTTCCTACTGAGATATAGGATTGGATGCTACTCTTCACCTACCATCTGTGGAAGGACAGCATCTAGCCTGACCGCCAAAGCATCCATGTGGAGGATGAATTCCTTCTCAAAGTCTGGGGCTATGAGCACTGGATGACTACATAGGGCTGTCCTCAAGTCCACAAATGCTTCTTCTGCCTTCTTGGTCCATGTCACCATATCTGGGCACAGAGCTCTTATTAGATCAGTCAGAGGCCTCACCCTTATAGCAAAGTGGGGGGATAAATCTCCTATAAAAAGGGAGGTTACTCACCTTTGGTGCAGTAACTGGGGTTCTTCGAGA
>ML681994.1:11681056-11697207 GCA_007922195.1 Podocnemis expansa | reverse complement strand
TTTTTTTTTGTAGGTTGACTGGAGAACGATCCCTGTTCAGGATCAGGGAGCCACCGCTGACTCCGTCCAGAGTCAGAGAGCGGTAGAAGGGAACTGAGGGAACGGGGAGATCAGAGTGCTGACGTCAGCAAGGCGGGAAGCACACAGGCTGCACATCACTGCATCTCTCCCCGCTGATGGAGCCACTGCTACAGAAAAATCTCCGATCCGGGGTGCGGTGCCGCGGAAAGACCTTCAGTGGAGCAGTCAGGAACACTGCTCGTCGAAGAACCCCACTATACCTGGGAATACATTGAGCTGTTTCTTACAGACCAGTCAGGGCCAGGCCTGGATAGCTTCCACCTTGTCCCACTGAGGTTTTATTAAGCCTCGTCCCACTATGTAGCCTAGGTATTTCGCCTCAGCTAGCTCTATTGCCAACTTTGTGGGGTTTGCAATGAGACCAGCTCTCCAGAGGCTGTCCAGTACAGCCTTTACTTTCTCTAGGTGTGTTTCCCAGTTGGAGCTATGGATGGCTACATCATCTAGACAGGCAGTGGCATACTTGGTGTGGGGCCTTAGTAAATTATCCATTAATTATTGGAACGTCTCAGGAGCCTGGTGTAGTCCAAAAGGCAGAATTGAAACAGGCTATCCGGTGTGAAGAAGGCAGTCTTTTCTTTGGCATCTTTGGTCAGGGGGATTTGCCAGTAGCCTTTGGTAAAGTCCAGGGTAGTCAGGTACCATGCTTTGCCTAGCCAGTCCATGAGTTCACTGATGTGTGGAATTGGCTAGGCATCGAACTTAGATGCTTCATTTAACTTCCTAAAATCATTGCAAAACCTCCAGGTGCCATCAGGTTTGGGAACAGGACTGGAATACTGGCTGTGGGTCTCCTCAATCACCCAGAGTTCCAGCATCTTCTTTACTTCCATGCTAATTTCTTCTCTTTTTGCATCTGCTATTCAGTATGGTTTCACTGTCGGTCATACTCCCAGGTCAGAAATGATGTGATTCTGGACCACCGATATACAGCCAGATTGCTTGGAAAACACATCTGGGTTTCTCTGGACCATATCGATAACTTCTGATTGTTGTTCTGGGGTCAGTTCAGAGAAAATTCTTACTTCTCCCTCTGGAACTTCCACTTGGGGGCTTGGATCTAGAGTGACCAAGCATGATTCCCGGTCCCACCAGGGCTTCACGAAGTTCACATAGTATATTCTTCTGGCTTTCAGAAATCCAGTTGCTTCATCTTACAATTTACAACCCTAATGGGTTCCACTGCTTCATAGGGGCCTTGACAACTGGCTAGGCGCTTACACTCTGCTGTTGGCACCAGTACCACTACCTGTTCTCCCAGCTGTACCTTCTATATTCTTGCCTGTTGATTGTAGTAGGTAAATTGGGCCTCCTGAGCTTTCTCCAGATATTCTCACATTATGGGGTCACCCAGGCTATCCACCCCTGCATCTGTGCCACATGCTCAATGACATTCTTTCCAGAGTTGAGCTATTCCTCCCCATCCTCTTTATTAATATCTAATATACCTTGAGGGTGGCAGCCATATAATAAAGCAAAGAGAGAGAATCTGGTGGATGCCTGAGGGTCCTCCTTTACTGCGAACATCAGATAGGGTAGAAGAACATCCCAATCCTTCCCATCATTTGCCACTGTCTTCTGAATCATGCTCTTCAACGTGTGATTAAATTGCTCAACCACGTCATCTGTCTGCGGGTGGTATGCTGAGGTCCAGAGGGCCTGGATGTGGAGCAGGGTGCACAGATCCTTCATTAATCTCAACATAAAGGGAGTACCTTGATCTGTTAGGATCTCCTTAGGGATGCCCACTCTAGCAAAAACCGGGAGTAGTTCCTTTGCAATTGCCTTGGATGTGGGATTTCATAAGGGGATGGCATCATGGTACCAGGTGGCATAATCCACAATAACAAGCTCACTTCGGTGACCCCATGCACCATGCCTAGGTGAGGGAATCACAGCAGACACTTGAACAAGTTTGGTCTAGGATTTTGGCTGGCTACAAAACCAGAAGTCAAGCATGGTGGATAGCCAGCTGATTTACTGGGATCTGAAGTGAAATGCCAGGTCTATGCTTAGAGGTTTTGTCAACATGGCTTTGTCTGTAAGGGATCTGAAAGGAAAAAAGAAAATCACACTCTTAACTGACATAGCTATGTTGACAAAAGCCCTAATGTAGACACAACCAAAGCAGCAAATGTGTCCTCTTGGTAGTATAGTTCATTTTTGTCAATAAGGGGGTATAGTTTATGTCAATAAAGTCCATCTGGAATTAAAAGATAAGGTTTGATAGATAACAGTTGAATTGTTGATTTTGTTTTTGTCTTGGTTTTTGTCTGCTTTGCTTTGTGGTTATCACAGTTTTGTTGCAGATGCTGGCTTCTTTCCTGTCTGCAGGGAAACTGTCCTATAAAGATAGTTTTGCAAAGATAGAAGTACCTCAATTGCAAAGAAACTTACAAGGCCATGCCTGCCTGGCAATGAAATTCTGTTTGGCTTAGATAATGCATGACAGTGTTCTGTCAGTAATGAAAATGGTAACCAATCTAAGAACCAATAAGGTGCTGATGCAGCTCTCAACAGGTACCAAATATGGTAAAACAAAGCAATGGTACCTTCTAGAAACTGAAAGTGGGGTTGTGGAACAGCAATAAAAGGCTGCAAAAGCCCATGCAAACTGGAGGTCTGCAGAGGCGCAAATCTACTGCCGAATTGAGGATTGATCACCCAAGGTTAACCTCCCCAGTGACAAATCTTCTCACTGATAAGCTTGCTGGTCGAGCATGAAATGTCCCACCTGGGATAGGACTGGTGCACCCAAATCAAATCTGAATCTGAAGCAAAACTGAATCTGAAGCAAATGAATAAGGCATGGTTTTGTAAGTATAAGGGATGATGCTTAACAGTACTGATTGGAGCCCAGTATCAATTAAGGGCTTAGTCAGAGGAACAGGTTTAGGAATTGTAATTATACTTTTGCTGTAATAAACCTTCTGCTATCTCTTTGTTTTTGCCTTAGAACATTAAAAAGAATAAGAAAATGATTTATTCTGATCAGATGTAAATAAATAAAGTTAGTAAAAGAAATTAAATTTACTCAGTGTCTGTCTGTGTCTCATCCCCCTCAAGTGTACCCAAAGAATCCATTTTTTAAACAAACAGTCTCAATTTTGTGCAGGGAATTGGTATAAATTATACCATCTGCAAGCAGACCATTGCTGGTATAACATCTCCATTACACTGGCAAACGCTTCCTAGAACAGACCAACCGAAAGAGAGGTTTTCTCCCCCCTTTCCTCAGGAGCTATTTGATAGTGATCATAACTATGGCTCTGGACAGTCTTATGTTGATAACAGGTGACATAGAATGGATCAGGAAAGGTAGTTCTTTCTTCTCTTGATTCTTTTCCATTTCTATTTGTCTGACAGTAGCTGGAGGCACCCATCAAAATTAGCTACTGTGTTAGCAATTGTACAGATGTGGTGGCTGCCTGATTTCACCCTCACACCAGTTTTACTCTACAGCAATTCTACTGAGGTCAGTGGAGTTGCCCCCAGGTTCTACAAGAGTGCGAAAATAGGAACACAGTGCCTGAGACGAACAGTGGGTACCAGCAGTCAGGGGAAGGATAAGGGAACAGAGCAATGTGAACACAATTAAAGGTGTTAAGATTAAAGACTGAATAGGTCACTTGAATGAAGAGTCGGAACCCTTACAGGAATGGAGTCAGGTAGATCTAACATCCCTCCAGTGAGAGCCAAGTGGCAATTAGTCCATGGCTTGAATTTGCTGGTGCATCACTGCCGTGGAAGACCCACTGACATTTCATGAAGGTGTGATTTCTAACAAGATTTCACGGCACAGCCACTGTTGGAAATCTAGGTCCAGTAATCATTATTAAAGTGCCTAAACTGGAAGCCTATAACCAGCTAAGGCGTCAGCAGCACACAATTGAGCATCAAGCAAGCATGGACAGACAGGGCTGCATGGGTGCATCTACACTGGCAGATTAGTTTGAATTAAGGAACCTTAATCTGAACCAGTTTAGTCCCCAACCACCATAGACTTTCACTAGTTCAAAAATGAAAGTTTAGTTCGAATAAGTAACATTTGCATTTAGTTTGAACTAAGCACTTAGTTCGAACTAAGAATCGAACTAAGGGCAAGGTAGACCAGCATTAAGGCTTAATCTGAACTAAATAAAATCAAATAAGGACAGTTAGTTCATATTAGTGCACTTCATTTATTCGAATTACTAAAGGTCAGATTTAGTTCAAATGAAGGTTGAACTAATTAGTTCGACTTTGCTATTCGAATTAACTTTTGTAGTATTGACATAGCCCATGTGGTTAAAGTTGGTGCATAGAGATTGGCTAACAGAACTGCATCTTAAGTTCAATATGGCCCACCAAAATGGAGAAGGTTCACTCCTTTCATGGTAACAACCACTTTGTGTCAGATGGGCCTCTGATGCTGACAATTATGATTCTGTAATGGGTGAATTCTTTGAGAAGACCATAGACTAGTTGTCACTCAGATTTCACTGCATTTTCTGATACCTTGCAAACCGGGTATCTGCCAGCAGTACAACATCCAGCATTTATCCAAGAATCCTGTGGAAGCTGTGAAATACACAGGCCATCAAGGTTTACATGTATAGCCTTAGTAACCTCTTGGATGACATGGAGTGGAATGCAGTGTTATATCATACTCCATTACTGGCACCAATTGACTTTGGGTGCTTGCACAAGAAACATTGACTTTCTGAAGAGTTGTGTGATATGCTAACAAAAAGATACAGATGCACGCCAGCAGAAAGATAGCCAAGAACATAGATGGCTCAGTTTCTTATTGCACAACATGACTGGGATTTACATCAACTTCTTGACCCATGAATCAGAGCATGACCCAATGTACAACAATCTGCATCCCACATACAGTGCCATTATGTGCCTGCTGGCAGTGATAAACAGCAGCCTTCTACTACACCCCCATCCTGAAAACTGATAGCTCTATCGACTCACTGACAGACTGAAAACAAATTATGAAAGTGTGCTGAACCATGCATCTGCTGATGACTGTATAGAGCTGTGATCCGTCAACCCATATGGCTGCAGACCCAGGGTCAAATACTGATCCTCTGTCACTCAGGGAAGGACAAAAGGCTGTTCCAAAGTTACCAAATAGACATGGGCAGATTTTGAAGCTTCCCCTGGGAAAGGCAAACTTCTTGCCTGCCATACCTCCCCAGACCCCACTCCCAGGCCCACCCAAGGTCCCACCCCAGGCCTCTTCCCCCACCCCTCACCACAGTCCCTCCATAGGTCTCTAGCTGACTTCCTTCTCTCCAATTCTTCCCCCACTCCTACCTATCCTTCCCACTCATCTCCCAGCATGAGAGACAGTTGCCTATGTGCCTCTCTAAAGGCAGCAACTGGGTCAGTGTGGGATTGGGGCTGCTGTAGGATGACTCATACACTAGCCTGTTCCTCCATCCCTGGCTGACTGAGGCAGTGACAGATCCAAGTGTTGGAGGGAGGGTACATTAAACAAATCCCCTATCAGGAAGCTTGCGAGGGACACAGGAAGTTTAGGCAGGAGGAGTGAATGGTGCAGACAGCATCAGTGAGGGGAGGAGTCCCATAAAATCTCACTTTCCTGTGATCTAGGAGGACTGCATATGAATGAAAGGTTACTTGTGGAAACATTTAGCACTCACTTCCAATCTGAGGATGACCTCAAGGCACTAAAGTGAAAAACAATGAAGTAAGCTACACAATAAATCAGGGGTCTCAAACATATGGCCCGTGGGCTGCATGTGGCCCCTAAACCTATGTCCTGTGGTCCACAATGACACAATCATTACCGATAGTTGCAATATCATTGTATGGAAAGGCTTCAGTGGTGTGGCCCTCAGGCTACCCTACTAATCCTCTTGCGGCCTTCTATTAGACCTCATGCAGCCCTCATGGTGATTTGAGTTTCAGACTCCTGTGATAAATACTCCCTAAGACAGGCAAGTATTATCCCTGGTTTTGAATGAAGAAACTGAGGGACAGGCTGACTGCCTTTTAAAATCAATAGAAAGAGTCCCCCTGAGATCAAGCATTATATGTCTGCTGGTCCAATGTCACAGTGCAAGTCTGTGACAGGGGGCCATTATAAACTCTCCGATTGTCACATTCCTTGCTCTGCTTTTAACCAGTGCTGCTTCTTTTCTTATATTGTACTTACTTTTTCCCTTATCTGGCAAACAAATGAATGTCTTTGAACAGGCTGACAGGCAAGAACAACTGATTTTGCAGGAATCCAATCACTTAGATTAGGGTTGGGCACTAGTCTAGGTGCAGTTTCATTGTAATACCACCCAAGTTCAGAAAGATAATGATAAGCAGAAAGTGAAGTCCAGCACAGCCAATGAGGGGAAGCCTAGCCTCTCTGGGCCTTCAATAAGATCCGCCCTTGGAAACAAACATGCTGCTGGACCTGATGGTATTTCACCAATGCTGCTCAAAGATGCTTTAGAATCAGTGAGCATCATCTTACATAATTTATTCTGGAAGTGCAGAATGGGAAGATTGCATCATAGTTCTCCTGAATAAGAGCAAAGATTTTCTCACTCACTGTGGGAGCTACAGGCCAGTCTCATGATTAGCCTGTCCCTGGAAAGGTCTTTGCCTATGTTTTGCTTGCCAGCATGCAGCCACTCCTTAAAAGACATAATCCACAGCAATCAGGTTTTGCTGCTGGGCTGTTGATAATTGATGCAGTTTTTAGTCACCAACTTTTGACTGAGCTGCATTGAAAATTTATCATCCTGCTTCATGTGGCATGTATAAGCTACTTTGGTTTTGGTCAACAGGTCAGCACTTTGGCTCACAGAGGAAGGAAGTAGAGTTCCAGATGTTTTGCTAAATCAGGTATCCAATCTTCCTATTGGATCCAGTGTGAGACTGCATATTGCTTTATGGATTATGCTACTTTTCTACACAACCTCTGGCATGCAGCAAGGATGCATTCTCACTGGTGCACTACTCTGTCAAGCTATCAACTAGATATTAGGACTTGCTGCTCCAAACTCCAGAAGTAAAATAGTCAAGAAGTGTTCTTGGATCATGCCTATGCAGAGGACTTGCTTGAGGAGAAGTCAGAATTTGAGCCCTGTCCCCCAAAGTCTTCAAGAGATGCTGCCTATACAATGGGATTAAATATTTCATGGCAAAAAATCAAGGCCCAAAACCTCAGAGCTGGTCCACCAGAACCTCTGGTGCAGGAGGAGTTGAGTACTATGGAGAGCATTGAGGATTTCATCTCTCTCTAATGCAAGCAGTGGTCAGATGGTCAAAGCAAACTGGGTATTCTTATTCTTTGTTAAGTAGGTCTTGCCGCATTGTGCATGAAGTCCATATCTAGCTTATGGATGCAAATACATCACTGCACTGAGACCAAGCTCAGGATCTATAAAACCTGTGTACTATCTGTATTGCCATGTGGGTCAGAAACCTAGATTCTCTTACAAGCAGAACTGGAGTGGCTAAAGGCATTCCATATGCATTGTCACTGCCAAATCTTGAGCATGAAGTGGTTTGACTTTGTGTGAAATGTCAGAATGTTGCAAAGATCTGGCCTTCCTTCAGTCTCTACTTACTTTCTAAAGCCAGGGTGTCAAACATGCAGGCTGTGGGCCAAATGCAGCCCACGAATCTCTTTCATCCAGCCCGTGACTGCACTTGTGGGACCATACTTTCTCCCTAATGGAGGGGGAGAGAGAGAGAGAGAGGTCTCGCATATTCAATGCTCTGCTATGCTGCAAGAGTGTCAGGTCTTGTGACATCACAGAATGCTGGGTATGCGAGACTGCACTCTGCAAGACCCCACTCTCTCCCTAACAGAGAGAGTGGTATCATGGAGCGCAGTTTCATATACAAAGCACTCCGCGACATCTTCTTTGATGTACAAAATAGTGTGCACTCTGAACGTTCCTGGCACCACCTGCGGGGCTACCCTGGAAAGTCATGGATTCTCAGAACTGAGTCAGATCTGGGAATTTCAGTACATGATGCCAAGTGCTATACCATCAATCAATGTTCACGCTGGCTATCACAACAGTTCTCAGAAGACCATACGTGTTTGCTGACAAAACCCTTCATAAGTTCTAAGGCCTTGTCTACATGGAAGATTTCTATTAGCACTGACCAGCCACCAGTATAATAGTACCAGTACAAACCCCTCAAATAGGCAGGTGAAGCTGCTGTAAATCACAACCCCAGCAGCTTTGTATGTCTACAAAAGAGGTGCAGCTACATTGATAGGTGTTATTAGGACAGATTTCCAGTGGAGCAATGGGATATTTTGAAAAAAAACAATGACTGCAATAAAACAAAGAGTATGTTATTTTGAGGTTTCTCTTCACACAATATTGTTTTCAATACACGGGTAACTGGTTTATCAACCATTTGGTTTACACATAGTGGGCAGTTGGCAAAAAGTTAGAGAGACCTCTTATTAGGCCTATTGATATCATACTTTCAAACAAATGCAGGGCTGTTATTGCTGTAGCAAGTGGCTTCAGGGTGTAGCAAACAATTTGATCAAAGGAGGATTACATATAGTCACATCCATTACATCCTTAGCCATTAACTGAAGGATTAATATGTACAACATAATGGATCATTTTTTTCTCTTTGAATCTCCTCATGAGCTAGACTATTATATATAATGGCGATTACTAGAGTCTGGGCTATGAGAATTACAGCATACAAGTCTCAAGTAAAATAGAAAATATAAATCCTCCCAAAGTGAAAAAAAAAGTTGCATAAAATTTTTAATGAACAGAGAGTCACTTTATTTCTACCCTGAAGATGGAATGATAAGAAAATCCTCTTTTAGTTAAAGATTTGCTGTACTTACAGATCTTGCTATGCTCACAGTATTTGCTGTACTCACAGATCTGCTTCACAGAGGTTGATGATGGGTTAGCGATTCTCAACATTTTGTGGGTCACAACACACTTGACGGTGCATTGTGACCCTACAGCACACCGGCCCATGCCGCTCAGGCTGAATTGAGTCATCTCCCCAGCTTTCCACGACACACATCATTGTGTAGAGACACAGTAATTTGCCCTGATGCAGTGGTTGAGAACTGCTGGAGAGGATTTTTTTTGACATATTTATCTTTTGTCATCATATACAGTTGATTTTTGCATTTATATACTAGATTTAAGAATCAGCCAATTGTAATTAAGGGGTACACAGGATGTGTAAAGAAATGCCAGTCATGAAAAACTCAGGGTTAACGAACAGTATGAGTACCTGGCAGATACATGTTATAGAGACAGCATAGATTAGCTTTAATAACTACTATTTAAAATAATGTGTAGACACTGTTTGGAGCAAAGATTATTTCATCACACAAGAATACATCTGTTTTTCCAAACTAGAGAACAGAAATATTAATTGAACATATCTTTGTTATTCATAATTCTACTGTCTCCGTCTGATAATGGAAAATACAGCGCTTAGGATTATCTTTCTTACTCATGTACTTAACAAGAAGCGTGTCTTTAACTTTGCTCATTATAGATGTTGTTGTGCCCTTTTGCTTCCCATATCAGTTTGCTACATTTGCTAGCTTCTGATTTATATTCATTAATTTCAGCTCCCCCTTTTTTTCTATTGGTCATATAGTTTATCTTGTATAGCTGCTTTTGCTTCCCTTCTCATCTGGGATATTTTTAAAATCTTCCGTCATTTAACATACTTTCTCAATTGTTGAATTGCGCAAGAGGGAGCCCTTTGATCTCAGGGTTCCTTGGATATATCTATACTGCAGCTAAGAGTCAACTTCCAGCACTGAGGGTGCAGAGAGTACCTGCTGTCTCTGAAAGGAAATTGCAGGAGGTAATCTATAAAGTCTAGGTTACAGGGCTAAAGAGAGTTGCCTGGCTTTTTGGCAGAAGCAACCAGCTATCTGCAATTTAAGCTTCCCAGTAAGGTGAGCCACTGCTTAGACTACACAGCATTGCAGGAATTAGGCGGACCAGGGAGGCCCAGGAAAGGAGGCTCGTGGGCTATGTCTATACTTGGGAGCCCAGTTAAGTCGACTTAACAAGATCAACATTATGTTGACTTAAAGGTGACCTTGATAAGTCTACTTAGGGGCATGTCTACGCAGGGGTTAAGGTGCGCTGGAATGCCATTCCTGGGCCCACTATTTTTAGGAGATCAGCATTCCAGGCTCCCTAAATATAGGAAATGGTGCCAGAACTCTGTGTTCTGAAGCTCACCATTTAAAAATAGCAGGCCCCAGAATGCAGCATTCTGGCTCCATTTTCTATTTTTAGGGGCCAAAACGCTGGGCCCCTAAAAATAGCAAGCCCCTGAACAGCATTCTGCTGTGCATTCTGGAAGGCAGGGGGAGACCGGGGCAGGGGGCATGTGTAGGCTGTGCTTGGCAGCAAAAGCCTCCAAGCACAGCCTGCAGGCTGCATAACACATATACCTGTGTATAAGCAGAAATTTTCATTCCCAAAAATTGGCTTCAAAATAGGCACTTGGCTTATACACAGGTCAATATGGTAAACAGCACCAGCCCAGAAGTTTCACTGGGCATGCTCCAGGCTGGATCCTCAGTGTGGCTGGGACAGCCCTCTTGCGCAGTTGTCCTGGGCTGGGGTTAGAGTTAGGACGGGACCCTGGTGTCTGGAGAGGCCAGGTAAAGGGGCCGGGGGGGGGGGGAGGTCGGCCTGGGGGCTGTGGTGCAGTTCAGGGAGGCCAGGGAAGTGGCAGCAGGGGTTGGGGATGATGGGGAAAGGGCCAGAAGGGGTGTTGGGGAATAGGGGAACATCAGTGGGGAGCAGAGAAAGTGGCAGCAAGCAGGGGAACAGCAGGGGGAATGGACAGAGCAGGCAGACAGCAGCAGAGAGTGGGGAGAGAGAGGCAGGGAACAGGGGAAAACTAGCAGCAGGGGTTTCAGGGTTAGGGATGGTGTCAGAAACTCCAGGGGAAGACAGTGGCATGGTGGGGGTTTAGGGGCTGAGGCCAAAAGGGGGTCTTGGTTTATACATGGGTCTCCCCCCCCTTTTTTGGGGCTCAGAGTTGGGGGGGGTTGTCAGCTTATGCATGGATTGGCTTATGAGTACATATGGTAGTTTCTCAGCCCAGCACACACCTGCCCGTGAGTACTGGGGTGGTCTGGCTTGCACTGGGGGGGGGGGTTCTGGGGGCAGGGGGTAGATTTGGGGGACAGCGGAATGGATATTGGAGGCAGCAGCTGGGGTGGAGGAAGGGGTTTGGGGAGGCAGGAGCTGGGGTGTGGGAGGGGGGCCTGGATATGCGGGAGGGTTCTGGGGCCCACCAAATTATACTTTAAATTCTGTCTACACTAGTAGACATAGCCGAAGCCCAGGCTCAGGCTTAGGCCCAACCCCCACCCCACCCTGCCATGTGATCCCATGCTCTCAGAGTCCTTGCCAAATCAAATTGGAGTTGAGTCACACGGTAGTCTGGTTGACTGGCTGAACCGGTTTCTAGGCCCACTGCAGCTGGGGGACACCTTAATCAATGGGCCATTATGATGACAATAGTTTTGCAGACACCCAGTCTGGGATTGCTTGGAGTCAAATAACTTGGAGTACAAATAAAACAAATACATTCCTAATATCTTTTACAGATATCCCTACATATAAACCATATTATCATTCTTAGCAGATTACATTTTTCTATTGATATCAAACATGGTATATCACATATGGATTATTGCAAATATGAAATATTAATATGAAAGATAACCATAAACAGTCCCTTAGACCCAGACAGCATCACAGCCCCACCCACCTGCTATAGGCATTTACCACTATTTGCATAAACCGCTTCTTATGATTTAGTGACAGAGACTCAATGTAGCCCATCTGTATTCTTTCCAAGGTCCTTGTGGGAAGTGCTTCATTAAGTTCCCTTTAATCACCTTGTGACATGGGTTGTGTCTAGCACAATTTAGACAGCATTCCAGGCGTGACTTTAAGAATGCCCCCCCCCCCACCTTCCCCTAGCCAAGCTACCAGTCACCCAGATTAAGAAAACAACAAGGAGTTGTGTGGCACTTTAAGACTAACAGATTTATTTTTTGCATGAGCTTTCGTGGGAGAAGATCTCACTTCCTCAGATGCTTTTGAAATTGACAAGATGCAAGGCAGCTTAAGAAAGCCATCTGACTTTCCTGAGGGCTCAGCATTACCACTGTCTTGGTTGTTAGAGGACACAATACATTCCCTTTGTTATATGCTTGATCCCTAGTTTTGTAATGCCCACCAGCTCTAGGACAGATTTTTGCAATTCTCAAAGTAGACTTCTCTGATCCAGAATTTCCTTTATTATTCTGTTCTGCCTGTCCTGCCAAGAGCAGGTCCTTTTGTTGTTTGTTTGAACACCTCAAACTAATAAAAAATGAAGTCAAGCAAAACTAGCCTTCTGTGTTTGCTTAATATTACTTGCACTCCTTCAACTTTTCTTACCCAACTCTACTAAAATACCAATTTTGTATATTTGGAAACAGTCAAGTTTTAGTGGAAACCCTTTTTCTCCTTTTATAACTTTGACCAATTATACAGTAATTAAATAATTCAAATCAGATTGTACCTTTGTTTGTTGCCTGCAGCAGTTATTTATGATTAATTGTTTACAGAGAATTCCTTCTGGGAAAAGGGCCCATTTTCCTTCAGAATAGCTGTAAAGGCTCCTGGGGACAAAAACATGGTAGTAGCCACCACATGACCTCTTATATCATTTGTTTAACAGTTAGGTCTCCACACAATACAACTTATCAAATTATACCTGAATTTCCCTTATTAAATATTATTAAACCAAAAAAGAAAAGAAAAAAAGCAACACTAGCCCCTTATAACATTTCCACAACTAGTATTACCTTTCAACAAGTCCACAACTCACAACTATTTAATTTTCTTCAATTTTTGTAACACTAATTTTACAAAACTTACCTTTAACACTTCTCTTTCCTTTAAATTTCTTACTTTTGCATTCAATTAACAATATCTTAGCTTTAGCTTATTATTCATTACTGCCATAGCTTTTAACTGGCAATATGCTCTTGTAATTGTAATTGCTGCACTCAAAATGGAGTTTCTTAGCCATTTTTTTCACTGAACTGAGTCTTATGCACTCTTAAGGTGGAGTATTATGCTTATAAAATCTGAATCACCAAGTACAAAGCACAGATAGCTTGTGCTTTGTCGAAAACTTTTCACAGCCGAAGTGTATTCAACATTCCCTTCTTTCATATTTTCTAAATGTTAATGTGCAATGTCCTCTGTGTGATGGGGTCAGACCTGCTGGATACAGAAGAGTGGTCCTGTTGAAGGAATGGTAGTGGGTGGGCGCAAGCCTACCACTTCTAAAACCCCTCCCCCACAGAAGAATGGTCCTATTGAAGAGGACGGTAAAGTGGATGGGCACAAACCCCCCACTACTAAAACCCCTCCCCCATAGAAGAATGGTGGCGGGTGTGTATATTAGCCCCACGATGAGTAAATCCCTGTTCTCTGGGTTGTTTCATGCTCTGATGTTGTATCATCAGTAAGGGTGAAGTCAGGTACATCTGCTGGAGATGCATCTTCTGGACGGGTATGATAGAGAAGCAACTGATCTACATACCGTCACCAAACTAGGCCACTCGCCGTCTGGACAGAGAAGGAAACAGGTTCTGTCTGGGTGATGACCGTTGCTGGAACCCATTTAGCTCCTGAAGCATAGTTTTGAGTGAGAACAGGCTGTCCAATACTGAAGGTGTGGTCCTTTGTTCTTGGTGAATGTCTGCTGACCTGATCCTGCTATTGGTGTTGAACCGCTTGCTGTGTATCTCGTGGTTTCAACAAATCAAAACAAGAGCGCAACTGCTTCCCACACTGGTAACATTCCTGTCTTGACGGTGCCCTGTGGGCAGGTTGTTGAGATACTTTATGCATGCTGACCCTGATCTGTTGCATGTCTTGGGTGATGCGTTCCATGGAGACAGCAATTTCCACAGCTGTCTGCAAGGTGAGTTCACCTTCAGTCAATAGGCGTTTCCGTGTTGATTCACTGTGCAGGCCACACATCAGCCTGTCACGCAGCATCTCCTCTAACATGTTCTTGAAGTCAGTGTGCTGCCAGCTTCCGCAGAGCTGCTACAAACTGTACAACTGATTCATCTTCACGTTGGTTTCTTTGGTAGCACCTATACTTCTCTGCAATTACTAGTGGCTTTGGGGAAAAATGTGCTACTAGAACTTCCGCTAGATGCCCGTAAGGTTTCTGCTCTGGCTTCTCTGGATAAAGCAAATCACATAGCATATTATAAGTCTTAACTCTAATGACTGTTAGAAAAACTGGTACCCTCTTCTCATTAGTATATCATTTGCTATTACAAAATTTTGAAATCGGGCTGTATATGTCTGCCATGAATCTGCCAAATGGTCAAATGATTTGAGGGCTGTAGTAAGCAAAGCCATGATGCCCTCTTGCAGTTATTGTTTGTCTCTTCAATTGTACTTAACAGCAGGCAGATCAGCTTTCAGAATAGCCAGCCACCCTTATCTCTTCCTTGTACTTAACAACAGGAAGATCAGCTTTCAGAATAGCCAGCCACCCTTATTTCTTCCTTGTACTTAACAACAGGAAGATAAGCTTTCAGAATAGCCAGCTAGCCCTTAGGCAAACAGATCAGCTAGCAGTTACAACCCAACCCCCATGCAAGCAGTAAATAAAGTTTTGCTTCTTACATTGCATTCTCGTTTTCCACGGTTGCCAGGATTGTTGAGGATAGCCGGCTCCATCACATATCCCATCCTCTGTCACCAGATGTAGAGTTTTAGGGGAAATTATAGTCCAATAATGAGAGGCAGCATATTCAGAGAGAACTGAGAGATTGAGGACCCAACAGACAGATTTCCCTAGCACATAAACAACTCTCCCATTTATCACCATGACAACCCAAATGGCCCTAGGTAGTCCAAAACACCACAATAACCTATATAGAAAAAAATGGTGGTTGAAGAATAGTTCAGCTGCATCTCAATTTCAATTGGACCTAAGGCAAGACCCATAATATTTAAATATATAGTGTTTCTTAAAAGTGGAGAGAATACATCAAGACCTTAATTATAAAATAGAAACCATCTTGATGAAGCACAAATGGAGCTGGGGAATCTATTTGCACTATGGAATAAGGTAGTGGTTTTCAAACTGTGGATTGGGACCCAGGGCTGGGTTGCAGCACCACCAGCTGCCACCACTACAAGACTGGAACGCATTGCTCAAAGATGTAACTGTTGGATTTCAGGAATAAATGATTTTTTTTCAAGTGGGTCTGAAGAAAAAAATTGGAAAACCACTGGAATAAGGGCATAACCAAAAAGAGCATGGTGTTAGCTTAAAAAAGGAGAGACTTACTGGATTTTAGAAAGGGCATTGTCTCCTTAGGCACATAACTACTGTGTGGGATAGCTTATTACAACAAAGCAGGAACTATTTATATGAAGGAGTTTAAAATTCAGAATAAATAAATGAGGAAAGTGATTGAATGTGGTTAGAATACCTGGGACTTTGGTCTATCCACTGTAGGCATTTTATCTCCATGTGCTTTGAACTTTCTCCCCTCTTTGTCTAAAAACACTAGTATGATATCATTTTCCTTTATCTCACGTGGGCAGGAGGGCATCAGTCATTTGTGATTTGTGTGACAATCATCCACATATGGTATACTGAGGTGGTATTACAGACCAGTCTGTTATTTGTAAAGTACTTCATTTTCCTTTTCTTCACACCTAAGGTTTCTTCACTGTGTACTGAGAACTTCAGGCATCTTTTGAGTATGATGTTTTCTGGT
The DNA here is from genome assembly GCA_007922195.1 of Podocnemis expansa. Classification (NCBI taxonomy): domain Eukaryota; kingdom Metazoa; phylum Chordata; order Testudines; family Podocnemididae; genus Podocnemis; species Podocnemis expansa. The sequence goes on along the minus strand of ML681994.1, from coordinate 11,681,306 downwards.
GTCTCTGGTTTGTTGGATGTAGCCTTAAACAGCTTAGCATAATCACATTTTTACATGTTTGTTTTGCAGGTCCATTCTTTTCAATAACCATTAGTTGGTTTACAATGCAATAGGAATCGCCTTCCATTATACAAGCTAAACCTGTTGAAATTGTATGGTTAGCTTTAACATTTTCACCAGACCAAGTATATGTTTCAGTTTCACACACACACACACACACACACACACACACACACACACACACACACAC
>ML681994.1:11493811-11681046 GCA_007922195.1 Podocnemis expansa | reverse complement strand
CACACACACACACACACACACACACACACACACACACACACACACACTCTTCACCACAGAATTCTTATAATGATATTTCCATATTTCATAAAAGTGTAGATAAGTTTATAAACACCCAAACCAGAAATGGATATTTGTTACCATTACTTTTACATTACTGTTTTCCCTTATTCTTGTTCTTCTTTGAAAAGTTGGGGGGAATGGAAGGGATTAAGAAAAAAAAAATTGTTTGCAAATGCATTACTTTTTGAGTCAAATATATATAATGGATCTATATTTATCAGTAAGGCCTTTTTTGAAGTTTGCAAAAAAACATATTATGAAGGTTACACCCACTTTTAGTATTAGAATAGTGTGGTACAACATAGTAAAAAAAAGTACAGAATTGACTTTTGTTGAAGCAAAAAAAAAAAAGTCATATGACACAACACAGAAAAGCATATAAGGAAAATTTACTATTACAAACAAATTGTGTCAGTTAGTGGTTAGGATTACACACAGTTTGTAGTTCTTTGGTTTGGCAATCATATCTTCATGACACATGGCATGTTTCATTCTTAAAGAGTTAAACATTTTTTTTTCTTTTCCATTTTACCTGGTTTTTCTTTGTCTGTGTTCTGTTTGGTTCTTAGCTGCTTCATCCTTTTCAGAACAGTGGATTCTGTAATAAATTTAACTGGTATGTAAAAATATTTAAGAAAGAAGGTTTGAGCCCTGAATGGGGAGTGGTGATGAGCCAAGAAATCAGAAACCCGCACTCCTGGTTTTTATCCTGGCTCTGAGAAGAGCATGGGGGTTGTTACCAGTTCTTGTGAAACCTGAATTTGTTCCCCCAGCATCTGTTGCTTCTGTGTGTGCACAACAAATGGTTTGCACGACTGCCCTTGCCTGCAGTAATGAACTGTTTCTGGGCTACTCCGAACGTTAATGCATTTATTTTAGGTGTTAATTTTTTATTTTTATTTTTTCACTTTGAAATTATTTTAAAACTATTCCTCTGCGATAGAGTTGCAGCTCTCCTGTCTTAGAGTTACAGCTCTCCCGTCTTCTAATGCAGTGGTCATCAAGGTTCAGGTTGCAACCCAGTATTGGGTCACAGACCCGCAAGTATTGGGTTACCAGCAGGGGAGATTTGGGGGATGAAGGAAGTGGAAGGGAGCTGCCTCTCGCTGATCTGCAGCCTGTTGTAACATAGTATCAGCTTTCAGTAGAGAGGATTGAGACAAACGCCAGGGATGTAAATTGTTAGAATTAACAACAAGGTGCTAACTGTTGTTCAAACAATCTCTATGCCTCCTCTCTAAGTCAGTATCTCTTTAGGCTTCTCTCATTCATATGAAAAGGACTGAGGTCACTGGCAAGCAGCCTTTGTGTTTTTTATCAATATACCCAATGAAGAAAAGAAAAAACTCTGAACACCTCTTTATTCCCCTATTTCTGGGATCTGGGGACTGCAGTTATTTTTACAAATTAGGACTTGCCTTTTTTTTTAGTGGGTTGAGGATTCCCTTGCTTGCAACAAAAGTTATAACTTGTATATTTTAATAAAAACTATTTACAGAGATTTTTTTGACTGATTATTAAAAAGAGAAGAGAAAAGCAAACTGTTCTAGTAGGAGCCTGTGTTAGAATGTATTTTTTTTCCCACAATTAGAAAGCCTAAGTAACAGAATAAAATCCAATTCAGGGACGTATCTGCTGGAAGGAGAAGTTTAAGCTCTACACAGACCTGGTCTTGCAGGAGGATGACTTAACCTTACTGTGGAATGAGGTAGAGAGGTCTGTAGTGCACTAAAGCTCACCACTGCCTCAAGTCTCAGGGCAGTCCTGGGAGTCCTTGGAAACTACTGTGCCCCACAGCAGAGTAAAACAACACAGGTTATAACAAGGTTCCAATCTGAGGGAGTGGATAGCCCTGCTGTGTTGCTGCCTTATGCACAGTGACAGGGCTCATCAAACCAAGCAGAGAGGACTAGCGCCCCTTCAATCACAATACTTTGGACAACTGTGTATTTATGGAAACTCATGCAGACTCAGGGAGCAGATGAAGTGCAGAGATGAAAGTGGAACCTGACCCTGCCAGCAGGTTCAAAAATTTGAGGATCTTGGGGGGCAACCACTGCACCCATGGGGTATGGGGTGGATTTGGGGTACACTTTATTAAAATGAGTATAGGGTAAGGTGAGCGGTGGTTGGTGTATGTCGTGTTTGTCACAGTGGTTTCTGTAAAGTGTTGGGGGGTACCTAACTTTTGGGAGTGGGGACAGGTTGGGGAACAATGGGGTTCTTCAACTAACCTACTAACACTATAGCCCTACTCACTATAACCTAAAGGCTACTTTAATACACCATAGGAAAAGGGGGGGGTACAATGCAAATTAGCGTGCCCAGTGGCAGAGAAGATAAGTAGCAGGGAAGCTGGGGCTTGAAGAGGAGTAAAGGCAAGTGGGGGGGGGTGTCGAAAGGCAGCGGGGTGAGGAGGTGCTTGGGGGTTGGGGTAAGGGGACAGAGGCAAGAGAGGGGCTGTAGGTGCATGGGAGTGTGGGCAATGGGGAGAAGCAGGAGGGGCTGAAAGGGGATTCAGGGGTTTGTGAGGGAGGCAAAGGAGGGCAAAATGGTAGGGAAGGCAGAAGGGGTTCGGGGGAAGCAGCTGGCGGGGAAGGCAGGAGTGGGTCGGGGAAAGCAGCGGTGGGGAAGGCAGGAGTTTGGGGGAAGCAGCTCGGGAGCCGCAAAGAAAGCGGGGGCACCGCTGGAGAGCCCGGCGCGCCGCAGAAAAGCGGCTGGGAGCCAGGGTGCAGCGGAAAGCGGCGGAGAAGCCGCGGCAAGGGCGGGGAGCCCGTGGGGAGCCGCAGGAAAGCGGCGGCTAGGGCGGGGAGCCCGCGGGGAGCCGCAGAAAAGGTGTACAGGGGCGAAAGGGGGAGCCGTGGAAAACGCGGCAGCTGGGGGGAGAACGGAGGAGCGGAGAAGTGGTGAAAAAAGGGGGTTTCAGGGGAAGGAGGGAGTGCAGGAAAGGGAGTTGGTTGCAGCGGTGAACTTCGGGCACACGGGAGGGAGTCAGGAAATAAAGAGGGGACAAGTAAAGTTAGGGAGAAAAAGTTTATTTAAGTTGGGGAAGTTAGAGAGGGGAGGGCAAAGGCAACTTAACAAAACAATTCTAAAGGCTACGAACTTAAGGAAACAATCTTAACAGCTAACTTAAGACTTCTATGGCTACCAATTAACTTTATACAATGTTGCAAAACACAATACTCTTAAAGCAAGTTCAAACAACCCCGGAGGAAAAGAGATACACTGGGTGATACAAAGTAGCAAGAAGCAATTACAGACACGGGGAGCTCCTAACACAAACTGGAGCCGCAAGCAAAGAGAAAGGTACACACACAAGCCTGTAAAGCTGGGGAAAGCAGTTTTAAAGCAGCCCTAAAGAAATAGAATAACTTTTTTCTTAGAGAAAGGTTGCAGGGCAGACTCATACCACTCCTAGCAGCAAGGGTAACAGCATTACAGGCTGGAGGAGACTCGTAATCGGCCGGCAGTAACTCATGGGAGTAACTCGTGGATACGCTCTAGGGGGAATTCGTGAACGGAGGAGGCAGCTTCTGGTTGATCAGGCCAGGTGAGATGTTGAAAACCGTCCTGCCTGAGCACCCCAGAACCTCAGCTTTTAAAGACTATTTCCCGCCTTTCCCTGATTACAGGGAATGTGGGGAACAATGGGGGTATGAGTCATGCCCTGCAGAACCTTGCAGTTAGGCAGAGCCCACCCACACCAAGCCCTGCAAAACAATGGGCCCCCAGGGTGGTAATGGCCATCCAGCTGAGTTCAAGGGGGCCATCTAGTTAAGGTGAAGGAGCCATTGTTCACTTCACACGTTCTATGTACTTTAATGATGGCCCGGGAGGGGCGGCCATCAAAGTAACTGCTATGAGTCACAGACAGAACCCAGAGGGGCTGCTTCAGTTCCTGGGATTTGGCAGTGGAGAAGGCAGCAGGATCTGGGGGGGACTTGGACAGGCTCCATAGCAGCCAGGATCTTCCAGGACCTTTCTTTCCAGCCTGGCATTGGCTCTCTTCTCCTTCCTTCTCATTTCTCCACCCAGTCACCCCCTTTGCAAGGAGCTCCCGCACACACACACTCCAGGCTACTACATGCAATTTTAGAGACTTGACACACTTCCTAATTTGAGACAGGATCATGGCATGCAAGATCACCCTCTTCATGTTCCATGTGGGTGATCTCAAATTAGATGTGTAGATTTTGGAGATGCAATAGAAGCCTCAAGAGAAGGTATGAAAGCCATGAGGGATTCCCACACCCTGCAGCCCAGGTCACTGTTGATTTTTCTGGCAGTGGCTGCTTTTTTTCAGTGGAGAGTTGCCGCATGGCAGAGGGGTCCAGAGTAAAAGAGTTTGACAGCCACTGTTCTAATGTGCTCTGTAAACTGTTCAGTTTTTTTCCTTTATCTGATTTACCAATCCAATCCAAGTATTTTTCACTACTTTTTCCCCCTGTGCACTTACTTTTCCAGTTGTGGCAGACGCCAGTCTAGGTTTCAAAGTTTTATCGGAACCTGGCTTTTACCATACGGTAACAGTTGCAATATAGTGGCTCGTGTTTTGTTTGTTTATTTGTTAATTTTGCTATCCAGATCTTTTCTTATTCTTGGCAAAAAAGGAATTTTTTTTAACCTTTTCAGTGCCTCTTCTAACTTGGGGTGTCCACCAACCCCAGGCCCTGTGGATTCAATGCAAAACTATGTGCCCTAATTGCTGCAGTAATATAAACACCCATTTCTTACCTGGCTTCGCCAAGAAGAAATAATTTTCTCTTTTTATTGGAGTGCTGCACAATTTAGAGGGACACTGTACAATCCACTGCTGTAGCAGTTCATCTTTCTTTTGTAAAGCTTGTAAAAACTTTTCCACTGCCTGATCCTTTTTCTGTGCTTCTAGTTTTCTTTTTGCTGGTGCCTGGGTAGTGACAGCAATGGGCAGAGTTTGTCAAATTTTGACAGTTAAAGTAGCTTCCTTAGCAAGTTTGTCAGCCTGATAATTTCCCACTTCCATGGTCCCTTTTCCTTATGGTGGGATTTTATTTTAACCATTCTTATTTTGGTATACTCTTTTGCCAATTTTTCCCATTTTTGCCAGAGGTCTCTGTGTTTTATTTCAGACCATCTGTACTGTATCTTTAAAACTTTGAGAATGCTACCACTGCACATACATGGTAGCACCTTTGTAAACCTAACCTGAATCCATTCCAATAATGATCTCTGTTTCCTTTCCTTTCCTGCAAAACCTGTATTACTGCGGTGACTTCTGCAACTTGGGTTCCTCCTTTTTCCAGTTTGTACTGACAGGATAGCTCTATTTGCATGTCTTTGTGCACGCATATACTTGCAAACCTAGTAACTCGCTTTTACTTATTCATAATATGAACTACCATCTACAAACCACACTGATTTTTCCTACTACTTGCTCAGTTGAAGTGGCTTAAAATACAGCATGGGCTTTTGCCTCCTCCTGTGGCTCACAGCTACCCCCTAGACTCGTAAGCGTTAACACCCACATAGCTACTTCGGGTTCTTTGAGTGTAACTAGCTATACATTTTCTGTCATGAAAGTGCAAAAACCCAAAGAATTGCCTTATCTGCTCTTGCATGCCCTTTTAACAAATTTTCCTGACTTAATAACTATCCCAATGTATGATGGCTTTTAACAGTTACTTTTCCAGCTCCAGTTATTGCCTTGGCTTTTTGCAATGTCTAGTATGCAGCAAGAGTGGTTTGTTCACAAGTTCCCAGTTTACTTTCCAGAGCTATAAGGCCTCTGCTGTAATATGCTATGGGTCTCTCTCCTACTCCAGTATCTTGAGTAATCATACTAATAATACAGAAATTTTTTGTGCTAGGATACAATGAGTACAGAAACTCATTATTTGATCAAGTTCCAAAGAGGCAGCCATGTTAGACTAGTCCAGCAAAAGAAGCAAGGAGTTCCGTGGTACCTAAAGGCTAAAAAATTATTTATTGCATGAGCTTTTGTGGGAGAAAATTCCACTTCGTCAGATGCTTTGAAGATGGGGAAATTACAGAATGGGAGGAAAATAAATGCAGGGAAGTGTAAGACATGGGATCAGGTCATACTGTAACAGTAAATTAAAGCAGTTGTTAAGATTCAAACACTGGAAAACAGCACATAGAGGAAGGTGAGGACAAATCACCTGTTGTAATGGGAAAAGAATCCACAGGCATGATTCAATGCTGCTTTCACACAATTGAATCTGCATATCAGATCTTGTTCAGCTGTTTCTCTCTGAAGTCTTGATGTCCTATTGACTTGCTTCAGCACAGCTGTTACCAAATCATCCACAGAATGATTAGAAAGATGGAAGTGCTCAGTAACTGGCTTTTGAATGTTGTGATTTCTGATGTCAGTTTTGTGCCCATTTATTCTTTTGTGCAGAGATTGTCCTGTTTGTCCAATGCATAAGGCAGGAGGGCATTTCTGGCACATGATGGCATAAATCACATTGGTGGACAAGCAGTTGAATGAGCCTTTGATGGAGTATCTGGCTTGATTAAGTCCTATGATGGTGTCATTTGTGCATATATGAGGGCAAAGTTGGCAGCGTGGTTTGTTGCAGGAGTATGTGCTTGCAATAAGAGTGCCAGCCTGAAATGATGGGGCATCCGAGGTTTCCTTTTTTATGGATTTTTTAGTTGTAGATAAAATATCCCTGGTGGGGGTTCTGGTGGTGTGTCTGTCTTTTATTTCCTGTTTTGCCTCGGGGAGTTTTTAGAGTAGATGATGTAGTTCCTTCTGGTATTGCTCAGTGGGGTCAGAGGAAAGTGGTTTATAGAATGTTGTGTTGGAGAGTTGTTTATAAGCCTCCCAATCATAATCCAATTTTATTCATGATGACAACAGCATCTCCTTTGTCAGCCTCCTTAAAATACTATCAGAGTTGTTTCTGAGGCTGTAGATGGTGTTGCATTCTGCATGGCTGAGGTTATGATATAGGGGATGTTGTTTGCCCACGATTTCATACCCACATGGCCCCCCTAATATGCCAAAATTTTTAAGGGTGACTTAGAACAACATTTCCTCAAGGATCATCTTAAAACACGTCTCCTTTACTTACATTACATTGATGACATCTTTATCATCTGGACCCATGGCAGGGATGCTCTTGAAGATTTTCACTGAGATTTCAACAATTTCTGTGCCACAATCAAACTTAGCCTGGAATGCTACATACAGGAGATTCTCTTTCTGGATGCTATGGTAGAAATTAAGGATGGACACAACACCACCACTCTATACCGAAAACCTACTGATCAGTATAGTTACCTACATTCCTTAAGCTTTCATCCTAAACACACGACCCAATCCACTGTCTACAGCCAAGCCCTAAGATATAACTACATTTTCTCTGACCCCTCAGACAGAGACAGACATCTTCAGGATTTCCATAAACCACTCTTAAAACTACAGTACCCACCTGTCGAAGGAAGAAAACAGATTGCCAGAGCCAAATGGTTACCCTGAAGTCAACTACTGCGGGAGAGGCCCAAGAAAGAAAACAGAATGCCACTGGTCACCACATACAACCCCCCAAGTCAGACCTCTACAACAGATCATTAAGGACCTACAATCTACTCTAAAAGATGATCCCTCACTCTCTCAAGTCTTGGGAGACAGACCTCTCTCCTTGCCTCCAGACAGCCCCCTAACCTTAACCAGATCTTACCAGCAACTACACAGCTAACGCCAGAAACATTAAAACAGGCGCATACCTCTGCAACAAACCACATTGCCAACTTTGCCCGCATGTATGCACAAAAGACGCCATCATAGGTCCTAATTAAGCCTGCTACTCCATCAAGGCTCATTCAACTGCTCATCCACCAATGTGATTTATGCCATCATGTGCCAGAAATGCCCTCCTGCCTTATGCATTGGACAAACAGGACAATCTCTGCACAAAAGAATAAATGGGCACAAAACTGACATCAGAAATCACAACATTCAAAAGCCAGTTACTGAGCACTTCCATCTTTCTAATTACTCTATGAATGATTTGTTAACAGCTGTACTCAAGCAAGTCAATAGGACACCAAGACTTCAGACAGAAACAGTTGAACAAGATCTGATATGCAGATTCAATTGTGTGAAAGCAGGATTAAATCATGCCTATGGATTCTTTTCCCATTACAACAGGTGATTTGTCCTCACCTTCCTCTATGTGCTGTTTCCCAGTGTTTGAATCTTAACAACTGCTTTGATTTACCGTTACAGTATGACCTGATCCCCTGTCTTAAACTTCCCTGCATTTATTTTCCTCTCATTCTATAATTTCCCCTGTCTTCAAAGATTTTCTCCCACAAAAGCTCATGTGATGAACAAATTTGTTAGCCTTTAAGTGCCACAGGACTCCTTGCTTCATTATTTGATGCAGCTAAGGTAGGGACTTCCATTGACTCTCTTTCTTTGATCTTTCCCATGCTTGAGCTGCCTCTTCTGCCCAGGTCCATTGCAGTCTTTTTAACATTTCATATAGCAGTCCTGCCTTTTCTGCATGTGCCACTATAAATTCTCTACAGAAATTAGTAAGATCCAAGAATGCTTGTACGGTTTTTGTCTGCTAGCCTGGGCAAATTAATAGTACACTCTATTTTTGCCTTCGCCACAGATCTGTCTCCCGCAGTTTAACTCCCAGATGCTGTACCTCACTTTATTTAATTTGTGACTTAGAAGGGTTAAGTTTTAGTCCGTAGGCTTGGCACAGAACAGTAACTTTTTAACTAGTTGCTCATGTTCTTGCTCTGTTTCACTGACAACCAGAATATCATCCATGTACTGCACTACCTTGCCAGTTTGTAATAATCCTTCTTTTTCTAACATTTCTTACGATAGCATGGAAAATAGTGAATGAATCACAATACCCTTGGAGCAATATTTTGAAACAATACATGGCCCCTGAAATACAAAAGCTGTTCTATATTGAGATATAGACCTTAATGGCAGACTCCAAAAGCCATTTGCAATATCAAATATAGAGAACAATTCTATATCTGGGGATTCCTTCTCCAGCAATTGTAGATAGGCAGCCACTACAGGTGCTCCCCATTTGGTAGTTTTATTTAGTCCTTTGTAATCACTAGTTAGCCTCCAAGTTCCATCTGGCTATTTTACTGGCCAGACTGGTGCTGAATTAAGGTGCTGAACATCATCTTACAAGTTCTCTCCATTCTAATTCATTTATAACTTGTCTTAGTGACCATTTTGCCTCTTGTGGTATTGGATATTTTTTAAGGAAGGGGGGGGTCTCCCTGTAAAGTAACTTCCATGCCTACTTTTCCTGTATCTAAGGAATCCTTGGCCCAAACATCTGTTAACTCCTTCTACCAGCTTTTCCCAGCCTACTGGCAGTGGGTCTTTAAACTTGATTTTACAGTTTCAGTGGCTAGTCCCCTGGGAACAAAACTGTTAGCTTCTTTCCCTTTATTTATAGTGCAGGTTTGCTAAACACACATATCTGGAAAATCTATAATGATCCCTAGCTGACTCTGTTTGCTACAGTTAAATTTTCATTTCCTTTAATGGCACATTTTCCTTGATTCCATGTTTACTAAATTGAAGGGATAATACTCTAACCACATAATTTTGAGATTTTCCTGAGAATTCTTGTATGCATATTGATTCTACTGCTAGATATTTATTGTACATTTCTTCCAGTATGGTAATTCTTGTCCCCCCATCTAGAAAAAATATCTACAAGCTCATCCCTGACTTGGATGTTTAAATGGGGGCACTCCCAGACATCTAAAATCATGGGTTGCTGGAAAATACACTCCAAATCTTTTATCAGGCACTCTTAAGCCCTAAACTGTGTCTTGCAGTTCATTTAATCCTGAAACAAAAGCTACAGGTGTTTCCAGGTTTTTTTCCTTATCAGTTTTTCTGCTTTCACTGCTGAGTTTACAGACTTGTAGCTGTGCCTGCAATTTGTCAATTTCATTTTTTTTTCAACTCTCTATTCTCTTGCACTATTCATCCTACAGGTTTCCATTCATTTCTGGGTTTTTTTGTTCCTTTATTTTTGTCTATTCAGTCTCTCCAGACTCAGCCTCTACGGCAGGGAGAGTATACTGGCCCCTCAGTTTCCACTGCCATAACTTTGTCCTCAGCTCATGCACAGCACCAGTCCCTGAACTGTATTTTATTAGGTTGCATAGGTACATAATGTCTTAGCCTTTGTATGATTCTTTTTAACTTTCCTTCTAATTCCCTTGTCTCTCTGGCTATTCAGTCCATTACTCTTTGAAAAGTGCTGTTCCGGCATCCTTATCTCCTTTCCTCTCTTGTTCTTCAGCTCTTCCTGCAATCCTGTCAGGGTTAGGCAAGTCACCTACCTCCCCACTCCTGACAGGAATGGATCTAGGTTTCGGTATGGATGTCACAAAAATCTGGCTCTCAGTATAAGGCAGTGGCTGTGGTGTGGTAGTCCGAAAGGGTGCAGTAGTCCATAAGTACAGCTTCCCTGGTGACAACTGGTCAGGGACATTCCATATATCTCCATCCCAGTCCTCCCAAGTCGTGTCCTTGAGTTTTGCAAGGGCTGCCTTTTTCCGTGTCTGTCCTCATGTACCAGGTGCTATGAAAGTACCTGGATTTAACTGTTGTCCAGCCAGATTTATCATTGAGGGAGACACTTCTCTTTTTTGTAAGTTTTCAAGAACTGTCTCTAGAGCTCTATTTTCCTGCTTTAGCTGTGCAAGCACATCATGTATTAGAACCACTTGCTGCCCTGCCAGCAATGCTTGTTCCTTCAGTGTTCAGCTGCTTGAGTTGCCTCCTTTAAGTCATTCATCACTCCTGTAGTTCCTGCAGACACTTTAAGAGTATGGTGCTTTAACCACCTAACTGCCATGGCCCTAATTTGGAGGATTTTCTACTTTTTCCTCTTATTATTATCTTTCAGGGAAAGAATTTTCTGCCACAGTTTTACAGATACCTGTCCAAGTGTCCCCACTATCTTTTTTTAAACTCATACAGAACACCTTTACTTGCTACCGATCAAATTCTATAGGTATCTGAAGGGAGGGAAAAGAGGGCTTCCTACTTCTGGTTTTTCTGTCATGTTAGATTGCCATTCCTACAGAGGACAGCTCATTTATTCACCAGTCAGAGGTCAGGGTTAGCAGTGTGGTCAGGCATATCAGGTGAGATGTGTTCTTATCAGTGTTGTTCTGCGTCTGGCATGGATGTCTGTTTGGCTACGTGCATGAGTCTCCATATGTGTGTTCCCTCAAGATTACCCTGGCTCAGATCTCTGACTGGGGACTCAGTTAGCCCAACAGTCAGGAGCCTGGCTTGTATCTTTAGCAGAAAATGCTTGGATCCTTAGCAGAAACTGAGTTAGCCTGGTGATGCTAAGCTGAGGTGTTCTTTTGGTTAACAGTTTGGGTTACTTTTCGCTCAAATTTCTGCTGAGAACTCAGTTAGCTCAGTGATTTGGAACCTAGGTGTACCCTGCGTGCAAGAGGTAAACTGAAGCAGCCTTCATCATCTAAGAAACCAACACAACTATGGATCCTTGTAGAAACAAAGGTGCCAGGCTAGGTTTTATTGCAATGTAGCACAATGGCAAATGATCTATTTCAACAGATTTGTTGGCAGCACTGGTGCTCTCAATGCAATGGAACAGCTCAATTGACAGCAGGACTCTCCATCACCCCCTTCAGCCTGCATGATGTCTGAGCTCCAGGGTTCCTACTTTTATGTCCTGATCTGTATTTACAGTGATTTGTCCATGCCAGGGGTGGTGTTGTGCTTGGGCCCACAGGGCACGGGCCCCGCATTTCCCTGCCCATGCCCCAGATCCAGCTCCAACTGCTTGCTGCTGGCTGGCAGCACAGCGACAGGAGCTAGATCCAAGTTGCCTTCTGCTTGCTGGCAAGTGGTCCATGCCCCTGCCAGCAAGCAGCAGGTGGCTCAGAGCTGGCTCCTACCACTGCTAGCAAGCGGCAGGTGGCTCGGAGTTGGCTTTTGCTGCTGCCAGCAAGCAGCCGGGATCTGGATCCGGCCCCTGCCACTGCCGGCAAGTGGTAGCTGCTGGGGGTTTGGGACCTGGAGCAGGATCGGGCCCCAGGGATGGGGTAGGGGGTGGGGCCCTTTCTGGGAGCCAACAATGCTCCTGGTCCATGCATTTTTGGGCATCTCCATCCATCAAGGTGTCATGGTTTGACCAAAACCTTACCTTTGTACAGGCCAAACTATGCAAAACATCCCTCCTTATATCTTTGGTGTTAGACTAACCCAAAACAATATTCCACAAGGTACATTCTCATTTTTTAATACTTGATATTGCAATTTCAGCTTGTTTCTTGCCAATTTTAGTGAAGTTAGACTTTTGCAAACTGTCTCTGGTCAGTACCTTCAGTTCAGGCCCACTGTATGTTCCATTCAGGCCAACTGTTTTGGATTACTTTGTTAGGCCTTGGAGACTTCTACTTGTCTTTCTTATTTTAACCTTTTACTTTCTTCTACAATTTGCAATACTCTAAATCAAGCACCTAGAGTTCCCAAAATTAGGCTCCCAAATCCATGTTTAGCTACTTAAAATGGCCTATTCTCACCTCCTCTCTCATTTTCTTAAAGTACAAAGCACCAAAGTCAGTGGAAGCAGTTGGATGCTCTTCTCCCTTCTGAAAAATCAGGCCTTTATGCAGCGAACCATGGCTTTCAGGGCTCAACTTCAATCGTCTACATAAAGAAAAATCTGATCTATAATGTCTGAAAGTGTAACAGCTGTGCTGTATGAGACTGAACCATATTTCTGGCTGACCCCAATCCTCTGGTTCTCCTTCTAGCGCCCCTCACATCATTCTGTTACAGGTGTCTACATGCCACAGCTCATGGTTGGCCAGAAAGCTTTTGTCCTAGCTTGTCAGCACAGTGTCAGTGGCTAACATCCCCTCTGTGCTGTGTATCACAGCTATATATGTGACCCTGACCCTCCCAGTGATGTCTATAGAGGGGGTGTGGCGCCCTGGGTGAATTGCCCTCTGTGGGGCCCCCACCCCCCGCCAGCACTAGGGGGTGAGGCTGGGTGGCCCTGGGGAGGGGCAGACCCCTGCACTGGCTGTCCCATGCCAGGGACCCAGGGAGCTAGCCAAAAGGGTGGCCCAGTTCAGCGCTGCCGGTATACCCTCCCCTACCCCCCCGTGTGCACTGCTTTCAGCTCTGTTCCAGAGCAGCATGTCCAGGGCAGGGGGGCAGTGATACAGGCCCTGTGCCGCCTCCCACCCCTTCCCCGCTGCTCTGGCCCAAAGCCAAGAGCAGCGCACGTGCCAGGGAGGAGGCAGACCAGCTCGCCCAGTCCCTGGCACTTGGGGGGGCAGCAGTGCAGGAGGGGGCCCTGGGCGGCTTCCCCACTTGTCTTACCCTAGGTACAGCCTTGGACCCTGCCCCTCCCCAGTTCCTTCTTTCCACCCTCAGTGGCGGTACCAGAACAGCCCGCCCTTGCACTTGTGCAAGCACCTATCTTTATCATTTTATGTTCAGCTTAGAAGACCTATTCCTCTCACTTACTCCTCCGCAATCCGGTAGCACTACTGAGTCCACCCAGCATCTGGAGATCAAACACTGCACCAGATCGCCTCCAGCTGTACTGGCCTCAAAACCTGTGCAGGCCACAGCAAGGCATTCCCGTTGAGCAACCGTCATGAGAAGTGCCTGGGAGAGTCTCACCTGGTAGACAAATGCTCCATTACTCCTTCAAACTAAGGACCCAAAATGACAGGGAGAACAGGCTCCACAGTATGGCTCTGGAGCAGGTGCTGCAGCCAGTGCTGAGTACGTCGGGGGTGCTGAAAGGCACATCGGCACCACGTGCACAGTCTGCACCAGAGCCTCCTTGGTGCTGCTGCCCAGGGGAATTGAAGAAGCCCCGCTCGAGGTTGGACTCAGCACCGGCACCACACCGGTGCCATTCAAGCTTGCCTCTGCCACCCCTGTCCCAGGGAAAGGGCAAAGAGCTGCCCGTGCCATCAGCACCGGAGGCCTTTGGGGCAGCAAATGCCCTGCTGCAGCTCCTGACCCCTACACCTCCTAAGCCCAAAAAATCCAAGGGCAAGCCTTTGTATCCAGGGTGTGGGCAGGACACTCCACCTGCATGACACTTGGGGGACGATAGAAGCCCTTCACCACATCCTCAAGGGGCTACCCCGGGATGGGGGACTTCTCCAACTCCTTTGCCCTCACAGCAGGAGCAAGAGGAAGAAGGGGAGTACCTTACCTTCTCCCCAGACTCTTCTCTGGAGCACTCTGTCCCACACTCACAGGGCTCTCAACGTGCGAGGTCCAAGTCCAGCTTATCCAATGCCTCTGGTACCGAGAGTGGGCACTGACAGTCCTCATCGTCACCGGCACTGACCCTGTCAGCCTCCAAACCAGTAGAGAAGCATTGCTGAAAATGGTCCCCAATGCTTCTGTAATGCAGGTGTTTGTGCACAGACTCTTCAACATAAGGTGGAATCGGCACTGATGTCGGTCTGCTCTACCTCCCCAGCACCAGCCAGAGGCAAGCATCATTACCAAAGTCACTGGTGCAGCTCTGACCAGCACTGCCATGACACACCGCGCTGGGGACCAGCCTCTGACTTGGCATCACATTCATGCAGAGATTGGTCCAGCCAGTGATTTGGACTGACCAGCACATGATGAACCAACAACACCAGGATCTTCCAGACCACCCTCCTCTAGAACCTCTCACTTCCTGGGGACCTCTGACAAGGAGTTCGACCCCGGCACCAGTCATCCCAGGTTCAGTATATCGCAGGTCTTGTGATCTTCCTCCCCAGATGAGGCTGCCTATCAGGGATGACCCTGCACCCATCAAGACCTCTTGCGGTGCATGGCAGCGAACTTAAACCTGAAGATAGAGAAGGTGAGGGAGGACTTCAACCTGCTCTTTGATGTGGGTGATGTGGCTCCTCCCACCAGAGTCACTGTCCCCTCCACAAAGGGGTATACAAGATTGTCAAGGCCTGCTGGCAGACACCCTCATCAATCCCTCTGGTGTCAAAAAATGGCTGAATGTGAACACCATGTCCTGCTGGACAAGTGTGGATTCTTGTTCAACTATCCCACGCCTGGTTTCCGAGTGGTGGATGCAGTGAACTAGAAGGAGAGGCAGTGACAACCAGCCACCATGCCGAAAAATAGAGGCCAAGAAACTGGATCTCTTTGGCAGGAAGATCTATTCCACCTCAGCCCTCCAGCTCTATATCACCAATCACCAGGCACTAATCAGGCAATAGACCTTTAATTTATGGAAATCCATGGAGCACTTCCAAGACCTGGTCCATCAAGAACACCTTAAGGACTATGAGATTACGGTGGAGGAGGGCCTGCTGGTTTTGCGCGATGCCCTAATGACATCTTGGGACGCATCAGACACAGCTAGTCACAGCGTGGCTTTAGTAGTCACGATGAGGAGGGCCTGCCTGTTTTCAAATGTCCAGTCTATCACCACAAATGCAACAGGCCATCCAAGACCTCTCATTTGAAAGGCCCATGCTGTTTACAAAATCTATGGATTCTGGGCTGCATGGGATAAAGCAGCAGAGGTCTTACCAACCCTCTCAGTGCCATTACAGGGCATGCAACAGAGACAGAGGCCGGGGAGGGAGAGGATCTAGGACTCAAGGAAGTAGCAAAATGCCATGCACCAGCTCCTGCTCAGCCAACCAGAGGCAGAGGTTTGACCTCTTGCTGGAGGGCCACACCACACCCACCTGCTAGCCCCCAGTGTTCAGGAACTGTCTAGGCCCTTTCTTCTGCCAGTGGGCCAATACCACATTAGGCCACTGGATCCTGGAGACAATGTCCAGGTGCAACTCCATCCAACTTGGATCCACACTTTGTGACAGAAAACCACCCCCTGACTTGAGACTCAGGGACCCATCACATGAGCTTTTGCTGCGATGGAAATGCAAAAAACTGCTATCCCTAGGGGCAACAGAAAAAGTCCCCAGGAAAGAATGGGGAGAAGGGTTCTACTTCCATTACTTCCTGGACCACAAGCTAAACAGCAATCTGAGGCCCATCTTGAACTTCAGGGCCTTGAACAGACACTTAAGGAAAATAAAGTTCTGCATGGTTTCCCTGTCACAAATCATCCTGGCCTTAGACCCTGGGGACTGGTTCGTGGCCCTCGACCTCAAGGACGCTTACTTTCACGTAGCTATAAGACACAGACACAAAAGTTTCCTCTGTTTTGCAGTAGGGAGGGAATACTTCCAATTCACCTCACTTCTGTTTGGACTCTCTCTGCCCCCCAGAGTGTTCACCAAGTGTATGGTGGCCATGGCAACCCACCTAAGGAAACACAGTGTCAGAATATACCCATACCTAGATGACCGGTTAATAAAGGGAAGGTCCAAACACCAGGTGTGTCACAGCATCCAAGTAACCAGACAGCTGTGCAGAAGGTTAGGGCTCCACATAAACCTAGAGAAATTGAAGCTCTCCCCAAAATGGAGGATAGAGTTCCTAGGGGTCCTCCTGGACTCAATAAAAGGGAGAGCACACCTGCCCCAATGAAGGTTTCAGTCCATGTGCACCGTTAGTTCAGAGCTCCACAAGACTCTGATCACCATGGCCAGGTGCTGCCGCCAGCTGCTGGGCCACATGGTGGCCTCCACATCAGTAATAAGAATGGCCCACCTGAGAATGAGACCTTTCCAACTCTGGCTAGCCATGAGGTTTCATCCAGGTCAACATCCACTGAACAAGGAGATCTCCATCCCTCCCCAGGGTCCTGGCAACACTAGAGAGAGGGCAGGACCCTTCTTTTGCCTTTGGAGGAGGGGGTCCCCTTCCAGAATGTAAAACCCTCGGGGACCCTCATCACTGATGCCTCAGATCGTGATTGGGGAACCAATATCTCAGGTGGCCTATCCACACAAGGGACTTGGTCATTTGAAGACAGCCTCCTTCACATCAATGTAAAAGAGCTCAGGGCAATTGACTAGCATGCTGGGTCTTCCTGGACATAGTGAAAGGGAAAATGGTACAGATCTTAATGGACAACAAAGTGGCAGTGTTTTACACAAACTGTCTGGGGAGGGGGCACTCCCCTGCACTGGGCAAGCAAGCTCTCAGCCTTTGGGAACTAGCCTTGATGTACAATTTTATCCCAGTAGAAGCTCACCTCCCTGGGTCAAACAACAGAGCGGACTCACTGAGCAGGGAATTTCTCTTACACCACGAGTGGTCCCTGCACTCAGAGGTAGTGAACCACATTTTCAGACTTTGGGGCATGCCCCAGATAGACTTATTTGTAACATACCAGAATCAGAAATGCACCCAGTTCTGTTTACTCAGGGGACAGGGAAGGGGCTCCTGGTCAGATGTCTTCCTGATTTCATGGGGGGGGGGTCTGCCCCTGTACCTGTTTCCCCCAATTCACCTCATCCACAGGGTCCTGATAAAGATAAGGAGGGACAGAGCAAACATAACATTGATCAGGGCTGTAACTTTGGCAGGGTGAAAGGGGCTTTGCCCCAGGCACCAATTTAAAAGGGTGCCATGGGGAAGCCATTCTCCCTGCTGGCTCTGGCCATGGCAGGGAAGCAATCCCCCTTGCTGGCTTTGGTCGTGGTGGGGAAGCGATCGCCCCTGCCAGTTCTGGGCACGGCAGGCAGGGCCATTCCTAGGAGGGTGCGGGGCCCTGGGCAAATCATCCTCTGTGGGGCCTACACTCACCTCCCCCCAGGCACTGGGGGAGTGGGGGGGCAGACACCTGTGGCAGCCGTCCCATGCCAGGGACCAGGTGAGCTGACCAAAAGTGGTTGAACGGGACTGCAGGATCTGATTTCTCAGCCACCCTTAAGCAGTGCTACTGAGCCTGTCCAAGCCCCTTCAGGTCCTGGTCCCTTCTCCACCGCCAAGTCCCAGGAACTGAAGCAGCCCCTCTGGGTTCCACTTTCATCTCTGCACTTCATCTGCTCCCTGAGTCTGCATGAGTGTCCATGAATGCACAATTGTCCACAATATTGTGACTGAAGGGGTGCTAGCCCTCTCTGCTTGGCTTGGTAACCCCCGGCACTGTGCATAAGGCAGCAACACAGTGGGGCTATGCACTCCCCCCACTTCAGGTTCTGATCTTGTTATAACTTCTCCTGTCAGCAGATCCATCCATGCATTGGATTTTATTCTGTTATTTAGGCTTTCTAATTGTTGAAAAAATACCATACTTTGTAACACAGACTCCTACTAGAACAGTTTGCTTTTCTCTTCTTTTTAATTATCAGTCAAAAAAAAATCTCTGGAGTTTTTATTAAAATCTACAAGTTACAACTCTTGTTGCAAGCAAGGGAATTCTCAACCCACTGAAAAAAAGAGGCAGGTCCTAATTTGCAAAAAATAACTGCAATCCCCATATCCCAGAAATGGTGGAATAAGGGGTGTTCACAGCTTTTTCTTTTCT
This sequence comes from Podocnemis expansa, assembly GCA_007922195.1. Taxonomy (NCBI): domain Eukaryota; kingdom Metazoa; phylum Chordata; order Testudines; family Podocnemididae; genus Podocnemis; species Podocnemis expansa. The sequence goes on along the minus strand of ML681994.1, from coordinate 11,662,543 downwards.
TTATTGGGTCTATTTTTAAAAAAGACACAAAGGCTGCTTGCCAGTGACCTCAGTCCTTTTCATTATGGATGAGAGAAGCCCAAAAGAGATATTGACTCAGAGAAGAGGCATACAATTTGTTTGAACAACAATTCACACTTCATTGTTAGTCCTAATGACTCACTTTTGTTGCAACTGCTGATCTAGTGCCTTAAGCAACTTTCACCACAAGCCACACCTCTGGCTTTACAGTAGAGCCGGGCCCTTGAACCGGGCTGCCACTCTTGGCTGGCTTGCCTAGTCCCTGGCATGGGGGGGCAGTGGTGTAGCCCCACAGGGCCCCCAAAATTGTGGGGCCCTCGGCGGCTGCCCCTCTTGCCCTACCCTAGGGTGGCCCTGGCAGCAGTCAGAAGTGAACACCCACCATGGCCAGAGCCAGCAGGGGGGATCATTCCCTGCACCAGCCAGAGCTGGCATTGGGGGGCTCCCTTCTCCCCATCACAGCACGGTAGAGACCCCTGTTGCCAGCTCTGGCCAAAGCATGGAAGCAATTGCCCCTGCTGCCTCTGGCCATGGAAGAAAAGCGATCCCCCCTACTTGCTCTGGCTGTGGTGGGGAGTTGCTTCCCCCACCATAGCCAAAGGCAGCAGGGGGAAATCACTTCCCTCCCATGGCCAGAGGTGGTGGGAGGGGTCCCTTCTCCCCGTGGCAGTGGGGTAGAGACCCCTATTGCTGGCTCTGGCCATGGGGGAGAAGGGTCATAACCTCCCTCCCTGCCACTGTATAGATGAGGGGGGGCGCCTTTGGGGCTGCTTGCCACAGGCACCGGAACCCCTAGTTACAGCCCTGATATTGATAGCTCTGGCCTGGCTCAGGCAGTCCTTATATTCAACTCTACAGAGCTTATCAATAGCTACCTCACTACGCCTCCAATACAGGGTGGGCCTGCTGACATAGGACTGTGGCTGCCTGCGTCACCCAGGCCCACACATCCTACACCTAACAGCTTGGAGGCTGCATGGCTAAATGAGACAGAGAGGCGGTGCTCGGAAAAAGTCCAGAGGGTACTGATTGCTAGTAGAAGACCCTCCATGAGGTCTGCTCGCATTACTAAATGGAAGCGGTTCTCCCTCTGGTCCAGGGAAAGACGAGTGTCTCTGGAGTCAGCCTGAATCCACCCTTTACTCGACTACCTCCTAGATCTAAAAGAGGAAGGCCTTTCAACCTCCCCTCTTAAAGTCCACCTGGCGGCAATTTCGGCCCTACATGAGACTGTGGATGGTGTTCTGGTTTTTTCCCATCCTACTACCACTAGGTTCCTAAAAGGGGTTGAGCGGATCTAACAACAACCCAGAGATCCTACACCACAATGAGACTTAAATGTGGTGCTCCACAGCCTAACCGAACCACCATATGAGCCCAAAGACTTGTGTTACTCTATGGGTCTTATCTTGGAAGGTGGCCTTCCTTATAGGCGTAACTTCAGCTAGACAGATCTCAGAGCTAAAGGCTCTTTCCTCCAAACCTCCATATACAAGATTCTTTGTGGACAATGTGCTACTACATCTGCACCCAGCCTTTCTCCCTAAGGTGACCTCCCCATTCCACCTGAATCAGGACATCTGTCTCCCAGCATTCTTCCCTGATCCGCAGGTCATGGAGAACCAGACGAGATGGCATACCTTAGATGTCAGGAGAGCACTCCTGACCTATAATCGATTGTACACGTGCATTTCACAAAATGTCCCAATTATTTGTGGTGGTTGTGGAATGGAAAAGAGGCCAGCCAGTGACAACACAGTGTATTTTGGCTTGGTTAGTGAACTGTATTAGAGACAGTTAAAGAAGGTCAAATATGTCCCTTCTTGAGAGAGTCAGGGCACACTCAGTGACAGCACAAACATCCTCAATGGCCTTCCTCATGTAGGTCCCATCTCAGGAGATCTGTAGAGCAGCAACATGGTTGTCAGCATACACCTTTATGATGCACAGTGCGATTGTCCAACAGGCACAAGATGATACCATGTTGGGCAGGGGCGTGCTCAAAGCAGTGAAATGTTAACTCCGCCCACCATCCTGGATATGGCTAACAATCATCTGTAACAAAACAATGTGAGCAGCGCTCGAAGAAGAATGGTTGGTTACCTGCAATAACCATCCTTATTCGAGATAGGCTGCTCAAATACATTCCGATCCTCCTCTCCATCTCCGCTACTCACAGTTGGTGAAAAGAAGGGACTGGAGAGGGGCAGGGTCAGGGTCATATATATAGCCATGGCACACTGCATAGAGGGGGTGCTGGCCACTGACAGGCTAGGGGAAAAGTTTTCCGACCAACTGTGCACTGCTGCATGTAGACATCTGTAAGAGAATGTATGTTAGCAGCCCATCTCAAAGAAGGAAGGTTAGTGCAGGTAACCCACTGTTCCTTTGTATGGGTGGATTGCAACTGAATGAGTCCCAAACATTTTCCTTGAAGCATGGACAGAACTGTAAGAAAAAAAAAAGGGGGGGGGCCCTTAAATGAGAGAAACCTGGTGAAAAAATTGTACTGGGGGACAAAGACTATATGAAGATTACATACAGAAAAAGGCATATGCTGAATGCATTTGAAATGGAAACTAAATTGAATAAGAGGGCTCCTGAGACTTTTGGTGCATGTGTAACTCCAATTGTTTTCAAATTCATGCACATGCAACAGCTAGAGATGGATCCCTAAAGGTAGCATTTCTGAACAGCATTAACAGCAAATCAGACTCTGAAACAATGAACGTGCCTATTTAAAAAGGCAGCAGTCTTCAGCCAGACTAGCACATAGAGAAGCAACAAGAAAAACTGACACTCGCTGATGCTGGTAGCTTGGGTATTAATAATCAAAAAGGGATAATCTCTACAACTCTAATTTAAAAAAAGAGAAGAACAGCTGGTTGTTGATTGAAATGTTAAAGTGAATGCTGCTCTTCTGAGCCTTTCAGGTAGGTGTAATTGTCCTTTTCATTATTGGAAGAATATTATAAAGACTGAAAAAATCTCCAAAGAAGACCACCTGTGACTTGGGGCAGGGGAATGAATTAACCAGGTCTGACCCATTGAAGAGGCAAACAATGACAATGGGGGATGGATGTACTAGACTGATTCTCTTCTGAAAGCAAAGGAGTGGACCGATGGAAATAAGGGATTTCAAACAGTTTTCAGTGAGTAAAACAATGAATCATAGTACTGAAAGTCAGGAGCATCTCTGGCCCCAGAAAGGACTCAGGGCATGGGCCCAGGCCATGCCCCCTTGGTCACATTCCAGCACCAGGGCCCAATAATTCATCAAGCTCCTGCTGCCTCCAGCCTGGCCCCAGATCCACGGCCAGTTTCAGGGCCAGGAGAGGCAGGTGCCGCTATGCATTTCCTGGCCTCGATGCCTGGCCTGGGCTGGGGCCAGGGCTGGGGCCAGGGCTGGGAGAGGCGGGTGCTGCGGAGGGCGCCCCAGCCAGGGTCCCTGGGCTGGGACGGGGCCAGCCCAGACACTTAGGGCACGTGCCCCATGAGGCGGGCACTGCGGAGGGTGCCCCAGCCAGGGTCCCTGGTCTGGGACGGAGCCTGTCCAGACACTCGAGGCACCGGTTCCGAGACTTGGGGCACGTGCCCCGTGTACCAGCGATGCCCCTGCTGAAAGTGAAAAGACCAGTGTATTTCCTAACAAATGCAAGCAAACGTTGGTGACTAACTTGGGATAAAATCCTTAGTAGTTGCGATAGAAATATGCCAATGTGATACAGCAGAAAAGCCGAAGGGAAAATACAGCATCCTGTAGCTATTGCATGAAATGGATTTGCCTGTTTAAGGGTCTGATGAGATCAAGGCTGCTGAGTATTTCCAGGTTTGAAACCTTATTATTCCTGCTCTAAAAATCAGCCCTAGTAAAAATGATTTGAGGAGTCAGTAATACTGTCTTGTTTGCAGTAGTGGGAAACAGTAGCAAGCAGGGACTTCCCTAACACCTCCCCATCCCCCTTGAATCCCCCTCCCCCAGTTGTCAGCCAGTAACAGTGTTATACCAAATTAGTGAGCACCCCTTACACTCCCCCCATTTCAAGTCTTGAGGAGAATACTGGTAGCAAGCATAAGTGCAGATCCCCTCCCCCAATCTTTTCCCAGTCTCCATTCTCAAACTTATAACAAATCCTTGCTTTTAGCAGATATTTAAAGCCGCTGGGGAAAAAAAACAATAGGAAAAAAAACCCCAAAGAGGAATCCATGGTGTTTCTGTTGAAGATGATTAATTGGGAACAATTCTCCAATCTATAATGGGCTAAATTGTTCGACTCCCTGCCCAATGAGATCTGGCAGTTAATATTGCATCCTACTGCAAATTTGCTTTTAGGAAAACTGAAGGGTAACCCTGGCTTGTCCTGTCAGTCACTTGCAATGACGAAGTTGGAAACACCACCCCAGGCTGCTCTTAACAGACTGCCGGCTTGCTGCTCGCCCAGATCACTCAGGCTGAGCCATAGTTGTGCCAGTTGTCTCTGTCTCTCGCCCTCTAGTGATATCCTGGAGCACGCTGTGCACAAAGTCTTTTGTTGCTCTTTTCATTCAGCCTGTTAGAGAAAGTTGCACTTAAGTGCTTTACCTGCATCATGAATCTAACTGCTGAAAAGCACCGCATACCTCTGAGTGACGGGAACAGCATCCCCGTGATTGGACTGGGCACCTATTCTGACCCCAGAAAAGTAAGTAGACATCCTCTACCTTTCCTTTTACAAACACTCTTATTGTTCTGCCCAGGCTAACAGACTGCAAACGCCTCCACCCAGCATGAACTGTGTTCTGGGCACACAGATCTAAGAGGACTGTTAAAAGTTGATCCTTTCCTTTCATAGGCAGCTAACAATCAATTTGCCTTTCAATGGCTTTCTTCACTTTCAGATTGTTAGCAGTTTAGGCAAAATGTGACCAACCTACAAGCATATACCGTGGTCCTCTCGTGCAATTTACTGTGCAGACTTAAAAACCTCCAGTTAACAATGGTGCTTTCACATGGTGAAGCTGGAAGGGCTAAAAATATAAAAGCAAAATTTGGACTTTTCCTTGCCAACTTCCAAATATTCACAAATTCAGAATTTTCCAGGCAGGAAACAGTAACTGAAATACTAACCAAAAAGAAATGAATAATTCCTAGCTCAAGTAATCTAACTGCTTTATGAATACTGAACTGATACAGCATTTTACATCCTCAGTACTTTACGACCTTCACTTGTTATCAGGGTTAATAGTTACACACCATGATACTGATTGAAACTCAATATGGCTGGTTGAGTTAGCATTTGTCTGTTATAGTCCAATGCTATATTGTTATGAGATAATAGTGAACATAGTTTTTTGAAATAGAAATGTACTTGCAGAACAGTGTTCTTGTACGTCTTACTGATACATTGTGCCACCGACATCTCATACAACCCTGACTTCATAAAGGTTGGCCAGGCTATTTAATCAGGAAAGTTTTATATTGTACATGTTGGCAAGTTCCAGTGGGACAGCCCTGTTAGTCTAGTTCAGTGAAACAAACAAGGAATCCTGTGGCACTTAAAGACTACCACATATATTTATTACATGAGCTTTCATGGGAAAAAATCCCACTCTGTCACACACTTTGAAGATGGGAAACTTACAGAATGGAGGAAATAAAAATGTTCCCCCATCTTCAAAGCATCTGACGAAGTGGGGTATTCTCCCACAAAATCTCGTGCAATAAATATATTTGTTAGTCTTCCTTGTTTTGCTTATGGTCATCTTGGCATCTACAGACTATGTCTTGAGCTTAGTCCAGACTTCCTAGAAACGCTGCCCTCCAGCATCTGTCCTCAACATATTTAGCTGGAATCAAAGTGCGCTTGCTGCACAGTGATGGGGAGACCATCTGCCTTCTCTAAACTCAGTAGCCTTCCTCTATAAGCGATTTCTGAAGCCATTCTGAGGCAATTTCTGGCCAGCAGAGCCACTCTGCTGAGCAAAAATAAAAGCGCAGTTTTCTTTTAGACTATCTTACAGCTGGAATTGGCACTTTCAAAGGAATGTTCCTGCAGCAAAGACCCAAATTCCCACAGCTCCCAAAGGCTAAATGCCAACAGCCAAAAGGTACCAAAATGTTTTATGCTCCTTGATGTAAGGTCATGGTTCTGTAGCCCATAGAACTGTTACCATCTTTGCTGTGTCACCTCCACCGAAGCAGATGTGATATCTATTCTGTTTTCACACCTGGCTGTATAGTATGAACAAACTGGCTACCTCCCTCTCAATTTACTGAGTTTTACATGCTCTGAGTCATTGCACTGCGTAAAGTGAGATACAAATTATGGGCAGAACCCTGTGCCCTGTATTATTGTATCAGAGTTAAAATGGAAAATTTTGCAGACATTTAAATGTGCCTGAGCCAAAACACGCCTTTTTATTATGAAGGTGATTACTTGGCCAATGTTTCTTTGTACCGAAGCATATACTAATAAATTAATATTTTGAGGTAACTATGATCAAAGGATATGTCACTTTTGAATAAACATAGGATTGTTGCATGCAGTACAAGAGTTTGACTAGCTGATGTCTTCAATCAAGTCAGATTCTCTGAAGTCTGATCCACACTTGTTTACTACATATCTTTACAATGATTAACTATGTTGATCTAAATGCATTCATGTCTCCACTACAATAGTGCTCCTGCCAAGGTAAGTCAAGTGCTATGTTGATTTAACTCTCCCTCTGTGAGCAACTGAGAGTTGGTCTACATTGGCGGTGACAATTGGTAAGAGAAATGCAAGTTAAATAATGTAGTTTGCATATCTCCCATCAACACACTTACAGTGACATACCCCTTCCAAAGGGGTAGCCGTGTTAGTCTAGTTCAGTAAAACAAACAAGGAGTCCCGTGGCACTTAAAGACTAACAAATTTTGCATGAGCTTTCATGAGAGAAAAATCAGACACTTTGAAGATTTTCTCCCTTGCATACTCATGCAAAAAATAAGTCTGTTAGTCTAAGTGCCACAGGACTCCTTCTTTGTTCGACATATCCTGGTATCTTTATTGTGTTGCTTTGATGGAAGATGCCCTCAGGTTGAAGTTGCCTTCCTCCTTTCGGAAAGACAGACTGACCACTGCGTGCTCTCCACTTGACTGAGCATGTCTATGAACACCCATTCAAACCAATGCCTCTGCAGCAGCGTAGACATACCCATACTTCAATATAGTTAGTAATGCCGTGTCCATGTACCAAAGGGGTAGCTCTGTTAATCTAGTCCAGCAAAAAACAAACAAGGAGTCTGGTGGCACTTTTAAAGACTAACAAATTTATCACATGAGATCTCATGGGAGAGAATCAGAGGCGGCTTTTGGGGTAGGTGAGGCAGGCGGGGACCTAGGGCCCCCAGCTTTGGGGGGGCCATGCCACCCCCTCTGCGAGCGCAGGGAAGCCACACCGTTTGGCTCCCTGCTTCAAGTTAAAAAAAGCAGCCCCTGCTCCATGGCTACAGGCTTGCCCTCCCCACCCCACCCCCAGGCAGAACAGCTGGCCTAGGGGTGGAGCAGGCCAGCCCAGAGGCTGGGCTTCCCTCTCTCCCCTGGGCTGGCTGTGCAAAGGAAAAGGTGGCTAGGAGGAAGCTGCTGAGCAGCTTCATCAGGATTGATACAGCTGCTGTTAGAGAATTCCCTACTCATACCAAAGCAGTTCCTCATGCTGTGGAAAAAAGTGGCAGAAGATGGTTCAGCCTACCTCCTTTCTACAATGATGGGTCTGATTCAAACATTTCAATTTTCAAAACACAGCAAGGCTCAGAAGATATGTTTTCAATTTGTAGTCAAATACCCATTTTCTCAGAACAGCTTAGAGCCTTAAGAGTAGCAAGTGAATATAGTTGGACACAGCTGTGGTCTGAGACTGGTTTTTACAGAAATAGGTTTTTCCTACTGTGGGAACTCACCTGCATAGGACTTTAACTGAGATTGCTGTTCTGGAAATAGCTGGCTTTTCCCCCTAAAGAAATAAAGACTTTATAGACAACCAGTGGGGATTGCTAGTGTTTGTATATTGTAGGGGGACCTGGTAACAATCCCTATATTTTCCTATCACTTTCCATTAAAAAGGACTCCTAGAACTCAGCAGTCCATCCCTTCTCTGGGGTAACAGTTTTTCCTGTAATTCAAGTGGTAGCAGTCTGTATTGCAAAGCTAAAGGTTGTAAATCTTGATGACATGCAATGGGGATTTCATTTGTAAATAATGTAATATTTTACATTTTCCATTCCTAAAATAATTAGAAATTTACATTCAAAGCATTACTTAAGTTACAGAATCAAGCACTTGAAAGACAGAAAAGTACTGGCCGTATGATTCCCTATTCCTCCTCAGTATGGTCTTTTGTGCATAGGCATTATGTTGCTAGCCTTAATTAGATGATCACATAATGTATCATTTTAACTACAGGACCTGAGCCTCACTCTGTGCACATGATGAATGCCCAGTTCTCCCTAAAAAAGCACCTCCAGAACTTGACTTAATTATTATGTGAAAAAGGGATGATGGAATAGAGACAGTTTTTCCTACTTAAACCAATTCCAAAGTCTTCTGTTTTAATATTAATGATTTCTTGCTAGACTATCAGGTGAGGTAGTGATCTTAATGCTGGTTTTTCTAATGTGAATAAGAGACTGTGGGCTCTTTTTTTGTTCACCCATCTTTGAAGCATCTGATGAAGTGGGATTTTCTCCCACAAAAGCTCATGCGAAAAATAAATTTGTTAGTCTTTTAGTGCCACCTGACTCCTTGTTTATTTTGCTGGACTAGACTAACATGGCTGCCCCTTTGGAAATCAGAGGAGCAGAGTCCAGCCTCTGGGCTGGCTTGCTTCACCCACCCACCCCCACTGCCTCCCTGTCAAGAGGCAAACTTTCCCTTGCTGGAAGGCAGGGGGAGTGGGTCTGGGCTTTCCCGCCTGGCCTGGCCTGGCCTGGCCTACTTGGGGCTTCTGCTGCTCCACTCTGAAGGAGATGCTGGGAGCAGACTGCACCAGACAGCAAGGCAGCCCCACAGAAAGCAGGCAGCTACCACCAAACCAAAGCCTCTGATCCCCACTTCCCCAGGGTCCCAGGTAAGTGTGAGGGCCTCATCCCCTGGACCTGTGGGGTGGGGTGAGGTAGAGGACAAGGGGGGCAGTATTCTACCCAGGACTTGAAATCAGAGGCAGTGCAGGAGAAGGTGTAGAGCAGTGGTTCCCAACCTTTTCTCTGCTGTGGCACACCTTCATGCTACCTTCAAATTTTTCGAGGCACAGCACCATTAAAAACTCATGAATACTCAAATTAGCTCAAAATAACATGAATATTTATGAACCATAGCACAGTGTTTTGGAAATGTTGCTATGTGGTGTAGTAGGGGTAGAAGAGCAGGGATGCCAGGACAGGGGAGGTCAGGAGTTATTTGCAGTGGCAGCAGTGAGTGTGGGGAGCAGAGCAGGGCAGAGGCAGGGCTGGTGCAACCCAGTAAGCCTGGTAAGCATTGCAGGGGGGCACTGGCACCTGCTCTGCTTGCAGGGGGGCACCAGAAATGGTAGCACCATTCCTGGGCGGGGGTGGCCAAAGAGGACAAGGGCAGCCATGTGGGGAACAGCACAAGGGTGGCAAGAGAAGAGAGGGGAAGGGAGAACAGGAGTGGCTTCATGAGGGGGCAGGGGGAACCTGGGGAGTGGGAAGGTAGGGCAGGGGAGCACAACGCAGCACCCACTTCCCCTTTTCTCCACAGTGGCTCCCTGCCACCCAGGGCAAATCCTCACCCCACTGCTGCTCCCTCCCACCCCAGTGGGTCCCATTCCCCCCTCCCCTAGGCCCCTGCTGCCTGTGATGGACCCTCCCATCACTGCAGGGGCCAGGACTATCCCTCCAGCCCCCAGTTCAACCCCCCCCCCCCAGCTACACACACTCCCAACCAAACAGCCACCCCACAACCTCAGCTACACACCCTCTGCTATACACATACCCCCTGCCCCCCACAACCCCCAGCAGCCCCCCTCAAAGCCCTTACCTTGGCAGTTTGCAGGCTGGTTGACAGGCTGGGAGCTGCTTCCCTGCCACAAACTACTTTGTGGGGCCCCCTAAAGGGCTCACTATCAACCCCCACTGCTACCTTACCTGTGGCCCTAGTCCCCCCCTGCAGCCCTAACCACTGCACACGACCCCCCCAGGACTCCTTTTTTGTTTTGCTGAACTGAACTAACAGGAGTATCCCTCTGGAACTTGTAAATTATTCTTGGGTATGATATTTTTAAAGATCTTCCCATCATGAAGCTTGTAAGTTGATCATCTTTCACTTAACATAAATGAGCTAATGCTGAACTACAAAGTTAAAATGAACATCTTAAAAAAATTTTTAAAGTATGAGAATTAATAAATAAAAAGTGGTAACATTGATGGCTCAAAAATAAATACCACATTTAAAATTTTGGCAGTAAAATCTTACAAATGTTTCATATAGGCTTGGGTTTATGTGCACTAGACATTTAATACAAATAATTATAATAAATAAAAATAAGTAAAAAAAAGGTTCCTAGTGTGTAGCTATAAATGAAAAACACCAAATTTCAGTGAAATTCTCGGAAATACTCAAGTTTATAAGACTCTTGCCCTCTCAAAAATATTAAATAATAAGTATAGAAGAAGTACTTACAAAAATTACTACTTACTAAAAAATTACTTACCAAAAAAAAAAAAAAAAAGATACAGCACAGACATCACACACAGCTGAAATGATTGTCTAAGAGGGCAGCACTGTATTAATATGTAGCAGCCTATATGAACCTACCTGGTAAACTGATCTAACCAAAGCCAAACTAAAAATTGTCACAAAGTCAAAAGAAAAGGCAAAAGAACAGGTAAAAAAGAAAAGGAAAAGGCAATATTTCACAAAATTAAAAAATGGCAGAATAAATGGTCACACTGAGGAATTAAAAGCTGAGCCCAAGGGAAAAATTCCTACTTTTGTGCTGTCTGTTGCTTGCTCCTGCTTTTTTAGCATGTCAATGTGAAGGTGATGGGCAGAGAATGGTGAAATCTGCAATTCAGACAAAGCACAGATCCTAATGATAGTTTGCCTTGATGAGCCAAGAGTGAAAAGAGCTTAGGCTTCCAGCCCTACTAGCTCTGCTAGATGGGGACAATTTCTATATTTTTCTATAGTTTCATTTCTGTCCACCAAATTGAGGACGGGACCCCTTATGGCTAGGGGCCCTAGGTGGCTGCCTGCTTCGCCTACCCCAAAAGCTGCCATTGCTTTTTGCCAGCCCTGCACAGCCCACATGGCTGGGCTGAGCAAGGAGGGAGCTCTAACTCTAGCTCTCCCAGATTCTCATGGCACACTTTGGGTGTTGCTGCGGCACACTAGTTGGGAACCACTGGTGTAGAGGCATATGGGGGGGGGGCTGCTCACTAAATTGGTATAACACCGTTACTAACTGGGGGGGTGTTGGGAAGTTTTGAGGGGGTGTAGGGGGGTGTTAGGGAAATCCCTGCAGGGGGGTTGGTGAGCTGAGCTGGGTCTGCACCGAGGGGAGGGATAGAGGACTGGTGCTGGGGAGGAGCCAGGGCTGCTGCAGGCTGGGAAAGGGGATGGGCATTGGGAGCCAGGATAACTGGAGACTTTAACTTACAGCTCTGCTACCTCTCCTGTGTCTTTGAGCAACTCATTTAGTCACTCCTTGTCTCAGTTCCCCAGCCATCTGTTACTATATAGTGGGAATAAAAGCACTGCCCTGCCTCAGAGGGCTGGGTGAGAATAAATGCATTAAGGACTGTCAGGTGCTCAAAATACTATAATGGTGGGGTGCCATAGAATAGCTCACAGACAGACCTAGACACTCCATGTCACAGTTCCCAGGAGTGGGCGGAGGGAACAAACTAGCCAGGGCTGCAAGGAAGGAGACTGGGGCTAGCAGCAGGGCCAAGTGGGTGTAGGACAGACATACTGAAAAAGAATGCTAATACTAAAAAAGCAGGTGTGGTGATCTTCTGAATGCTGGAAACATTAGGTGTTAAATATCCAGTGAAGTGCAATCAATTGCCATAACTGAGGGTAAGTAATAGAAAAAGAAAACAAGGAGTTGTGTGGCACTTAAAGACTAACAGATATATTTTTTGCATGAGCTTTCGTGGGAGAAAATCCCACTTCATCAGATGCTTCGAAGATGGGTGAACTTACAGAATGGAATGAAAATAATGGAAGGAGATATAAAACATAGGATCAGGTCCTACAGTAACGGCAAATCAGAGCAGTTGTTAGGGTCAAACCCTGGGAAGCCTGAAGTCAAATTACCTTTTGTAAAGAGACTGTGGGCTCTTTTTCTGTTCACCCATCTTTGAAGCATCTGACAAAGTGGGATTTTCTCCCACAAAAGCTCATGCAAAAAATAAATCTGTTAGTCTTTAAGTGCCAGAGGACTCCTTGTTTTCTTGGCTGGACTAGACTAACACGGCTATCCCTTTGGAAATTAAGTAATGGAAAGATGCACAACTCTTCGACTGATGACCAGCCTCTGGCAGTGGGCTACCAAGGGTCTCTGGTGCTTGGGGGCCAACTCCATACCCCCCCCCCGACCAGGGCAGGAGGTGTCCTGATACCACTTCCAAGATGCCCTGAGGAGGGGGTCTGTATCTGGGGGGAGGGGGTTGTGGAAATGCAGGCTTTGCTCACTCCCCACCCCCATCACCTGCTCTTACCCTGTGTATGATGCTCACTACTCAGGCAGCCTGAGGCAGATGAACTTTTCAGGGCAGGGCCAGTTTTGTTATGTATTTTTGCAGGGGAGGCAGTATTAATATACATGGTTCCTACTGGTAAAAAGTACTAGTGCTGCTTTTGATTTTTTTTTTTTTTTTAAATGCAAAGTCACGTTTGAGGATTCAGCAGATGTTTTCCCCTCTCTTCCCCTGATAGCAGTGGCTCATTATTTCAGACATTGAGGGAGAGGAGGGTGATCTCAGCTCCCAGCTCTCCCCTCTTCCCCCAGCTTCTTCAGAGCTGAAAGCAGTTTCAGCCCTGAAGCAGGAAATGTGGGAACCACCACATGAGCATGTTCTCTCCAGCAGCCCATAGCTCACACACCCCTTACCCTCAGTTCTAGGAGTTCTCCTGGCTCCCCTTCTCCCTTTCTTATGATATCCTTCCAACATGGTAGGTCAGGGAATTTGGAAGTCCTGACTGCACCTAAGGTGGGTGACTGAGCTGCAAGGCCAGGGGAGAGGAGAGCATGTGGGCTTAGGGGGATTCCAAAGGATGTAAGGAGGGGGGCTAGGGAACTCTGAAGACCTCACTGCAACTGGACGGGGGGTGGGTCACCTATGCTCAGCTATAGGGGGGCCAGAAGAGGGGGTTACAGAGCTCAGCCTTGCCCTTCCTCCCCCCCTCCTTCAGGGCTGGAGGCAGCTTTTATTTCCTAGTTCATTACATTGCTAGCCTTTGCACAACATTTGTGATATTGAGGAATTTGCATTCTGGGATGCTTTCTGCTAACTTGGGAGAATTCTTTTCTACTAAAATGAGTTGACATTTTATGAAATTTGAGTTTGTTGTTGTTGTAGTTTTTCCATTAAATTCTATATGTGGGAAATGTGGTTGCTCTGATAATGTGGCATTGTGAGCTGTTGTGACACTTATCTCATTTTCAGGATTGTATTGTGAGATTCAACTGGAAAGAGATTATTAATAATAAAAGAATAAGGATGAGTGGACAGGGGCTTCAATGAGTTGGGTAATAAAAGGAAGTACATGTCAGGTGCTGAAGGAAGGGAAAAAAAAGTTGGTTGTTGAATAGGCAATACAAAAGCAGTCCAGTTCACTGTCCAAAGTCTTACATCAAGCAAAAATGCTGTGTTTTTTATTATGAGAGCTTAGTTCCTATAGGGGGCCCTACAGTGGGCCTTCACCTAGGGCCCCAGAAAACCTACAGCTGCCTCTGGAGAGAATCCCACTTCATCAGATGCTTGAAGATGGGGAACACCCATCTTACACTGTTATTTACTTTTGCCTCTTGGTTGTCAGCTTCTCCACCCCATGGCTGACAGTTCAAGATGTCAGCCTGGTACAGGGCTCACAATGGGTGAACCCCATCCCACCTTTGGACTGACAACCCAAGCTGTCAGCTGGCTCAGGGCTCAATTTCATAGCAGCCAGCCTAACAACAGTGAAGTTGCCATTCTTGTTGGTTTCATGGCTGCCACATTTTCTCCAGCTCTGGCTGTCAGCCCAGTACAGGGGGGTCACCAGTTATGACCCCCACACTCCAGCTGTCAGTGCTCCACAACAGCCCACTTCAATCTGTGCAAGTGCTCCTGGCAAGAATGTGCACCACCGGCAGAAGGCGGGTAGTGTGGACCCACAGCAAGTTTAATTGCTGCCATGGCTGTAGGTCAGCCTAACTTAAATCAACCTAATTTTGTAAGGTAGACAAGTCCTGAGTAGATAAGACTTTTTTTTATTGCTGTCTGTGAAAGAAGAGCCACAGCTATGAGAAACACTCTCATACCCCAACACCTGACCTAGATATGGGAAGTGTTACACTTGAAGTCCTCCAGCATTTTTAGAATTCTATTGGATGAGTCTTTAGAACATTGTTCTTGATGGATAGCTATAAAAGTTAAACCTGCATTTCTTCTGGCAAGTGATGTAAGTTGTAGCAATATAGAATGTGGCATAAATTGGGGAAACGATCTGGCAAGTGCAAGACTTCAGCCATTTGAAACATTGCTCAGTACCCCTTGTTCTAGGCACCTAAAGTTTAGAGACAAGACATCAATCCTGCAAACTCAAAGTTTCACACTTTGTCAGCTGGATGAGGAGTGCGCTGAGGTGTTTGTGGGAGGGAGACGTTAGGACTTATGGGAAGGTCTTGCAACTGAGAAGGGTCAGGGCACTTCTAAAGGAGGAGGTAGGCAAACTAGACAGTGGGGGAAAAGGGGTGGATGTTAATCAACCTGCTAGGGAGAACAGCAGGAGTGTTTGCATTGGTGACTGGGTATGGTAGAGGGCAGGAAGCTTGAGTGGGTTGTGGGTAAAGGTTGAGAAGTCTGGAGTTGAGTAGCTCACATGTTTGAAGAGTTACAGGGAGACTGTGGCATTTGTCAGTTGACAGGTAATGGTAGTTCAGGGCAGGACAAGTTACTTTGTCTGGAACTTCTAGCCATCCTGCCTTGAAGACCTGGAGAAGAGTTTTGTCTAGCTTGAAAGGCTGTCTCTCACATCATGAGAACTTGATCCAATAAAAACTATTACTTCACTCACCTTGTCTCTCTAATATCTTGGAAGTGAAATGGCTACTACTAGGATGCATAGTGCACACATTTTAACTGGAACAAAGCTGAACAGTTCAAGGTCTAATTAGCAGTCTTAGTTTTGTGGAAAGACTTTCCTAAATAAGTGAGGATTTTTCTTATCAACTGTCTACAGATTGGTGTACAAGAATATTATACTCCTAAGGACAAGTTTGAAAGGGGTAGCTGTGTTAGTCTAGTTCAGCAAAACAAGGAGTGGCTTGGCACTTTGAAAGACTAAATACGGTAGTCGTGGGAAATTCTACAGAACTGCACCAGTACACAATTGATGTCCCCTGGTGATTTGTCTTCCTGTCCCCAGAATAATTGATTCTGACAGGGAGGTGAAGGGAAGCCATGAGTGGGTCCTGTTGCAATTACACTTTTTGACCAGCACAGGCTGATATGGGACTAGAAGGGAGGACAGATGGCTCACAAGCTGGAGCAGCTAGCAGAAAGGGAGGATGCAGAGGCTGTTTTCCTCAGAATGGCCTGCCTGCAAGACCAGGTTAGGAGGCATGGTGGGGAGGTTGGAAAGAAGTTGGTGGGGTTCAAAGGGTTAGAGGGGGACAGAGGGGGGTGAGGACACAGGAGCTATTAGGTGACAAGACTGAGGGAAACAAACAAGGAGTTTGGCAGCACTTAAAACACTAAAATTTATTTATCGCATGAGCTTTTGTGGCAGATGGGACCCCATCTTCAAGCATCTGACAAAGTGGGATTTTCTCACATGAAAGCTCATGCAATAGATGAACTTGCTAGTCTTAAGTGCTACCAGACTACTTGCTTGTTTTGCTGACCTAGACTAACACCACTAGCCCTTTGAAGATTGAGCTGGGGTTGAACAGGTGGCTGGGGTGTGAGTCTGAATGAGTTAGGTTGCAGGGCTGCACATGCAGCTGTGCCTAGTGGAATGGGAAGTGCAGGTGTAGGGACACATGAGGAGAGCAATGTGCCTGATTGAACTGGAGAGGTGAGGTGAGGAGTTGGCCAGGATCTTCATGAGGGAGGCTCCCCAACTCCTAACAGTCCTCTTCCCCGTCCTTTCCCCTGAGGAAAACCCCTCAGAACTGTTCCATACTTCTCCCACCCCCACCCAACAATCCTTCAGGTTCACTCCCAGGCTCCTTCCCAGCAACTATTTTCCCTTCCTTCAGCTCCTCCATTACCCTGACTCCCCCCAGCCCTTGCACTGTTTCTGAAGGGAGCAGAAAACTTGTTTCTGTATCATACTTTAAATGAATTATTACTCTCAGTTCTGTATTAATATGCCTAGTAAAGAATCTGTAAACATTTCCCAAATCTGTTTTGTTTTCTGTAACAATAGACACACACTTGCTGACAGGTATTTTGAAACAAATTACCAAAATAATTGAAACTGGCATGATTATATTGTGGTATTTTGACAAATCAAACAGGCAGAATTTTAAAATTGTGCACAAAATTTCCCCAGGAGTAATATTTCATCCCTCACTGGATATTGGTAACATGTAGAGGGCAGTGGCTTTGCACTTTAGCCTCCTTAACACATGGCATGAGGATTCGTTATTGATTGAATATCAACAGAGATACTTGTGTGGACAGACTTTCTCATCACTGGAGTGTAGTCCAGATTTCTATGCCTTGGTCTACCCTATAGAAGTACTTTAGTGTAACTTCATTGCTCATGGGTGCGAATAATGTAGTTATGGCAATCTAGCACTGTCTGGACTGGCACTTATCCAGAGTTAGAGTAGCTACACTACCCCTTGTGAAGGTAGCATAAATGAGTTGTCACCAGACCATCCTTCACTGAAGGGCTGCAACAGCTGATCCTCTGCAACATCAGACTGGCCACCTATCTTCAATGGGTGGGCGCCCAACACTACACCCCCCCTCCAACACACACACACCATAAAAGCAACAGGAAGGAGAAGTAAAACTTGTTCTCAGCTTCACTAAAAATTTCTAGTCCTTGAGAGCACCTAATCTGGCCCAAAGTCTACGTTTTATTTGAGCACTGCTCCCTTTGCTTCTCCTTACTTTCTACATATGTAATCAGGGTCTTAAGCTAAAATCACTTTGCTCAATATTTAAAGAGTTGATGACAAGTCATGGGGAATAAACGTAACATGCCATGTAAACAAAATATTTGCTAGCCTACATCTGCCTCTTCTGTTGAAGAATCCTCTTGCTTATTCCTCAACTAAGTCAGAGATTTTGGTGGGATCTAGTTTCCAAGAGTGGATAAAGATGGGATGCATTTGGCATTAATCCCCAGATGTGATGAAGCAGCACAGTAGCAGGCATCAGTACAAGGCATAATTTTGTGGGAAATAGCAGAACTGATGCTGGTCTCTGCTGGGACAAGATTGGCTGCCTCTATATGGGAATGAGATCAGACTTGAATAAAAGATATGGGGATGGGGAAAAGAAAAATCAATGTGGAGATTCAGGAAACTTCAGTTGCTCTGGGTCTTTGTTGTGTCTTAATTTGCCCCACCTACTTTCCAGAAAGCTGGTAACCTGTTTTCATGAATTTCTCTTGCAACACAAACTGGGATGACAAGTCAGGAAAAAATGTGCTATAGACTGAAGTATCTCTCAACAAAAACTGAGATTCTCACCATCGCATACTGTAGGAGTTGTCGCAGACTGAATGTCACGAATTGTACATTTGTTACACTGGCAAAGTGAGAAGGAAAACTGAGCTCCGCACTTCCAATCTGAGGTCAAAGTCAGAAAACAGTCATGGGGCTCCAGCTGGCCTCTTGAGTACGGGGGAATGAAGCAGACTTGATCTGGAAGTTAGGGACCCTGACTCCGCTTTCTTGAGGCTACAACCACACTAAGTAAACACCATGCTGTGTCGCCTTAGTTATCATCAACTAGGTATTAACATAGCTTGTCTTTTTAGAATGTCACAAAACTCCTGCAAAAGCTGTTAGTAGCCCTGCTGACAGGACCATGCTAACCTAGGACTCAGTCTTTCACTTGGTCCATGAGACAATACCTACTAAAATTAAAGATACTATAAGAAACCTGCCTGATTTTCAGGCTTCATTGAACCAAATCTTTGGTGGTTCAGACCTCTCAGCAAGTTTGGTGTTGAGGTTCTGATATAATTGGAAACTCTACCTCTGCCACCCCAAAACTCTTACCTCTAATTTCATTAGGGGATGAAGACTGCACTTCTTGAAAGTTCATTCCTTTCTACCAGGGATACTGGTGCCGCTGTTTTCTTGAGCCCAAACACAGGGGTGGGACCCATAGAACTGTTTATTTTAAAGCAGGGGTTTCAAACTCAAATCACCATGAGGGCTGCATGAGGACTAGTACGTTAGCTTGAGGTCTGCACCACTGAAACCTTTTCATACAAAGTATAGTCAAAATGAAAAAATGAAGAGTAACTTACTTATGCTGAGAGCAAGTAAGTAAGAATTACTTCCTGAATGGAAGACAAAGAGTAAGTAAACAATTTAAATTTTGCATTATCAATTATTTGAGAAATTCTAAGTGTCATGGCACGCTGCAGGAAATAACTTTATGGGCCTCATGCAGCCCATGGGCTGCAAGTTTGAGACCACTGTTTTAAAGGAATTCTTGGAGACTTCTGATATGGTGGCTATCCTTCCAATTAATATGCAGCATAGATGTAGCTGTGTGGGTACCAAGAAAGTACAGAAGCAAGGGAGGTGAGATAATATATTTTATTGGGCCAACTTTTGTTGGTGGGAGACCAATTTAAGTTAATTCAACAAAAGATATTACCTCATCCACTTTGTCTCTCTTCCAAATGAATAGACATTTTTTGAGGCTGTCACTTTGCCATGTAATTAAGCTGTCCAGGAAACTGTCCTATCCTGTATCAGCTGCCTGTGGCCATGGACATCTGACACCCACAATATTTGCTTGGCTTGCCTGAATTTTCTAGCTATCAGACAAGGAGCATCAGGCATTTTGTGCTTGGTAGTTCTTTCAACTACGTACTGTTCCATGCCTGACACCCAAAGAGGCAGAGTGGTGTTCATGAAAACCATTAGTGGATGGGGGCAACAGCAAAGGTTGAGGAGCTACACATGAGGCAGTTGGCATCTTGCAGACCACCTGATAGCAGCTTTCTCAGGAGGCTTCAAAGATAAAGGACTTCCCCAAAACTTGGCTTCATATGTAGTCTGCAAGTTTAACATGGTACTTATGGATCTCGGTGCTTGTCTGGTCCATATCAGCAAGAAATTTGACATGCATTAATGAATGTCTTCACAGCATCCCTGTGAGGTAAAAAATGTCACACACATTTTATAGAAGGGTAGGAAATGAGCCACAGAAGGGTTGTGCGACTTGTCTACAGAGGTGCTTGAAACTGAACCTACATTTCCTGAAAAAGCAGCAAGAAGTAAAGTAACAAATTTATTTATCGGATGAGCTTTCATGGGAGAAAATCCCACTTTATCAGACATTTTGAAGATGGGGGAACTTACAGAATGGGGGGGAAATAAATGCAGGGGAGTGTAAGACATGGGCTCAGGTCATACTGTAACAGCAAATCAAAGCAGTTGTTAAGATTCAAACACTGGGAAATAGCATACAGAGGATGGTGAAGTCAAATCACCTGTTGTAATGGGAAAGGAATCCCTAGTCACAACTGAATCGAAATGCCCCCAACACCTCACACATTGGACAAACAGGACAATCTCTGTTCAAAAGAATAAATGGGCACAAAACTGACATCAGAAATCACAACACTCAAAAACCAGTTGCTGAGCACTTCCACCTTTCTAATTACTCTGTGAAAGACTGGCTAACAACTATGCTCAAGCAAATCAATGGGGCATCAAGACTTCAAAGAGAAATAGCTGAGCTTGATTTAATACGCAGATTCAATTGTCTGAAAGCAGGATTAAATTGTGACTATGGATTCCTTTCCCATTACAACAGCTGATTTGACTTCACCTTCCTCTATGTGCTGTTTCCCAGAGTTTGAATCTTAACTGCTTTGATTTGCTGTTACAGTATGACCTGATCCCAGGTCTAACACTCCGCTGCATTTATTTTCCTCCCATCCTGTAACTTCCCTTCTTCAAAGCATCTGACAAAATGGGATTTTTCTCCCACAAAACTTCATGTGATAAATAAATTTGTTAGTCTTTACTTGCGACAGCACTCCTTGCTTCTTTTGCTGAACTATATCTCCTGAGTTTCGGTCAATGCTTTGACAAGATTATTATCCTTGCATGAACTTAAAACCCCTTACTATTTACTTGAGTCTTAATGTTGCACACCCTGAAACCAAAACTTCTAAGTTCTGTTCAGGAAGCACCATATCAAAGCCAATGGATGTCTCTGTTAACACTACAGCCTTTGAATATGCCTAGGACAGGGGTTGGCAACCCTAAAGGGGAGAACAGCTGTTCTTGCTACCACCATCACAACCGCATGAGCCAGAGCCGCTCCAGCAGTTGCACTGTAGCCCCTAGCAGTGGTGGGGGTGGTAGGGGTGTGGGCAGCGCATGCTCCCTCCGTCCCTCCCTCTGCAGGCGGTGCAGAGCAGCGCTGCCCTGCCTACCCCCAGCCAGTTGCCCCTCCCAACAGCAGCCAGGGGAGAGCTGCAGCTTGTGGAGGTGTGGCCCTGGAGCCGCCCCTCTACAGAGTTCAGGCCCCTTCGACTCGGCCATCCCAGGCATGAACAGAGGTTGCCTCACCCCCAGGCCCTTGACTGAGCCCGTTCAGCCTTGGGGTGGCTGGGTCGAAGCAGCCTGAACTCCGCGGAAGGACCATTCCAGGGCCCTACGCCCGCAAGCTGCAGCTCTCCCCCAGCCACTCTTGGGAGGGACAGCTGACAGAGGGTAGCCAGGGCAGCACTGCTCTGGCCTGCCAATGGAGGGAGGGATGTAGGGAGCATGCGCTGCCTGCACACCCCCCGCCAGCACTAGGGGCCATGGCACAGCTGCTGGGCCACTTCCGGCTCATGCGGTTGTGGTGGAAGGGTGGGGGAAGATGCTGGTGCCCCAAAAGTGAAGTCCCCAGAGCACACTTGGCTCCCTGGAAGAGATTGCCAGGGTGCCAGAAAGAGACGATCAGCAAGCCACAAGTGGCTCACTGACCCTGCGTTGCCGATCCCCAGCCTAGGAAAAGGAAGAATTCTAAAGTAGCTTGCTTGCTGCATGGCCCGGGCCTAAGGCATGTATTTCAGACAGCTTCACCTTTCTGCAAGGCTGGGCTAAGAGGGCAGCAGCCCATTGGTCCACAGAACTTACATTCACAACTCTTTAAAGAGTTTATATTCTGTGGAAAGTTGCCGAGACTACATATAGCAGATTCTGCAATCTTTGATTTGCTCTGGTAAAATAACTGGGACAGACTTATGCCAGCTGCAATAAGGCAGCTTTCCTTATCACAGTGTTGGCTAAATCCTAGAACAACTACCTAACAGGAATTTTAGAAACGCTAAATCCATAGTTATGCAGTTATGGTTCCTATTGCAAGAGGAAATCAAACCTCACACTATAGGATGTAAACAGATGGCCTTTTGGATTAAAGAAAAAAATATGCCCGCTTTCCTCCCAATCATATCATTGCACAAAAAGTAAGATGCATTATGGAGTTTCCCCTGCTTTCTTCAGAAACATCTGGAATCATCCACTGGCCAGAAGCAGGATCCCAGACTTGATGGAATAGCGCTCTGATCCAGCAATTCCCAAGATGGCTTCCCCATTGGAGTGATACTGTGTGGTACCCAGACTGCTAGCAGTGGACATTAGCCATCATTTCTGAGCTCTGCCAGCTTTATGCAGGGATCATTTCTCAGGCTTTTGCTTCCTGGTTGATGGCTACCAGTGTTTTCTGGGGACAGCTGCCAGATTTTCCTGTATTATGTTCTAGTGATTCATATTTTCCATGAAAAAGATGTACAGTCCAGTTTCTCCTCTGCAAATGTAAGCAAATCTAAGAAAGTTCCCTTGTACCGTTTATATCCTTAGTCCCCAAAGTTGATCTGTTTTTTCCTAGTACATCTTACTTATTTAAATGAGGTGCTTTTCATAGTCAGTTCCCAACTTCAGACACTTTTTCTCTTGCCATTTTATTTAGAAAACAGGCAAAGGGAAATAGGTTCTGGAAGAAAACTAGGCTTCCAAAAACCTTAATATGAAAATTTGCAACTCCAGGGCTCTAGCAAAGGACATTTTGAGTCTGGGATGTCCCTATCTTCTTCCTGTATCTAGTGGACTAAGATTCCTGAACAGCAACTGGAAATCTTAAATTATGGATTGGAACTGGTATATTTTATCCACAGTTTGGACCATCAGCATGCCATAGTCAAAATCCAGTTCTTTGGAAAGGTTGCCTATTCTTCCCAGCTCCTCAGTCCTCTCCTCATGGTAATCCTGCCCCTACTTTGAGGTGAGCTGGATGCTATTCATCAAATTGATTGCTCAAGAGCTGTGAAGACTACTCCTTCCTATCAAGTGTTGTTTCTATAGCTCCCAGTCTGGCAGAGTCTGGGGGCTGACAGCAAAGCCTGCACACTTATTTTATTGAAATGAGAAAGACATGGCTGGATGTACTAATTATCACTTGGTTTTCTGCCATTAGTCCATAATTATTAACATAGTAATCACAAACTAATACTACCATGTAAAGGCATAGCACAAAAATCACTGCCTGGAATACCTGAATTTTTGGTCCTTTGCATGTGCTCCTGCAAAACAGCAATCTGGTACAATAAGCTAAAATTATTTCACTAGCTTAGTGGATAGAGTAACAGAACCTTCCCTTCCACCTCCCATCAGCTTAAAAGCTGAAGAGCTAGACTGCAGAGTTACTTACCTATCAGCAGCTAAGAAGCGCTTCAGGGAAAGAAACAGAGTTCTGTCTCTTTTCCAGCAGCCAAAGGGAGCTGCAGTGGGATCATAGACTGTAAACGACTAATAGCTTGAGATCATTATGAAAGATGGAAGCACTTGGTGTCCAGGAACAGTGGTCTGGTAAAAATCCCAGAATGCTCCCTGATAATTGCTCCAAGTAGTTCCTCCCTCAAATCTGCATGTTTGGTTTGTCTATGGTTAGTAGGATTAGCCTGCTGGATATTACATGGTTGAAATGTTCAAGCTGTCTCTCAGCAGGGGAGAGAGATGGGATATATTAGGTAGAATTAGTGTGTAAGAAAAAGAAAGAGGGGGAATGGGTGCTAACATGAGAAAAGGGGCCATCTTACAGGCAAGAGGGTGGAATAAAAGCAGGAAGTAAAAATGGTAACAAGTGAAATAGTAAGACAGGAGACTTGAATAAATGTTGGATGTGTAAAGGACAAATGTTACTGGTGCCCATGCAATTTATTGAAACACCTTCTAAAATGTACCTCAGTAAATAATACTTAGGAAATTCACTGGCATTTTTCTAGCCAATATACAACAAACAGGTCCTTCAATTGGGTTCTAATGCCTCCTATTAAGCAATCTTTTAAGACTGAATATTCTCTGGGTTAGGGAAGGGCTGTTTTAAATAGGTCATTATATATATCCAAGATTTCTGAAGGAACTCCAGAATGAATTGGCTGAGTTGCTACTAATGTGTAAACTCACTGAAATTTGTCCAATCAGAAGAATGGAAAACAGGGTAATTTGATGAAAAAAATCCATCAAAGAAGCTATTAGAAAACCCCATAGTCAGCAAATGAGAGAGAGAGAGTACTGATCAGCTGGATAAACTGAAGATGGACCTGGTGAGTTACTAGGTAATTGCCATTTCATAAGACTTGCATTACATTAAATATGGGCCCTAGAAGTGATGTGGAAAACAGAATAAATGGAGGAAGTACAGAAAGGCCTAAACTGAACAAGGTTAATGGGTAGCATGACTACCTGGCATTTTATCTGTTACCTACACTATAACCTGAGCTACTCAAATGTATCCTAAATTAACTTCTGGTAGGAAAGGAGTTTCTTGCACTGAATTGTCTACTCTTTGTCCTGTAAGGGTCAAAAAAGGAAAACAGTTTACTGTAGGAGGCATGAAGAGTGAGATTATACAACTTCCATTATCTGCAACTATCAGCTGTGAGCAACCTGAATTCTGGTTACTGTGTTTCAACAGCTATAATCATTCAACAAGTAACAAAAACAACAAGAGTCCTGTAGCACCAGACTAAAAAATTTCTTCAGGCATAAGCGTTTGTGGGCTCCAACCCACCTCACCATCATACTATTCAGCAACTAACAGTTCTTACAGGAACATTACTTCCATAGGAAGAGATACAGAAAAAGCTAGGAATGCTTTCTTTACAGAAGAAACATGGTAGATATTATTGTGACACTGTTTGGAGTATAAGTGATCACGCACTATATTACCAATATCAATGTTACAGAATTGCATTAAATAGCATACAGGATATGATATGCAAGACACCAATGGAAAGTCAGACTGATAAACACATTTATATGGATGTACCAGTTTAGCATTATAAATTCTAGATATGTATGGTTTATTTGTATTTCTAACTTGTGCTCTGTTTCTGGGTGGCACACGCAGACAGGATGGCAGCAGCACTAAGCTTGTTCAATTGCCCAACAAGGGAACTCAAAAAAGTACAATAAATGCACTGTAAGAGCCCAACGGCTCCACCTAACCAGTCACCAGGACATGGAGGAACATGCTTGAGGACAGGAAAACTGAGTATTTTCTATGCCATATGCTGTATAAATGCAACTACACCACCTCTTTCTTGTCTCTGTTCCTGCTTCCTACTTCTGGATCAACTAATCTACAGCCAAAGTTGTGAAACAAAAAGGACTGAGACCTATCCAGGTACTGGATATACACCAGGCGACCTGTACAAGCCTGCAAACTCCAGAATTCTGCAGAGAATCTGAGATGTAGGGATCTTTCATTCATTTGTATGTATCTGACTGCTTTGACCATTTAACATGTCTCTTTTTTGTTCTTTATTATAAATCTTCATTTTATTATAGGACTGGTCAGCAGTGTGGTATTTTGGGTAAGATCCAAACATATATTAGTTTGGTAATTTGGGTGACCCTTTGGGGATCTGGAGAATACTTCTGGTGAAGGGAATGAAATTTTAGTAATTTCTTTCTTTATTGGAGCTCATTGCTAATTGAAGGTCAGAGACAGAAATGCACTAAGGAGCTGTGTAACTTCTTGTTCTTAGCTTCTTGATCATCAGTGAAATCAGGAGTACCGTTTGTGACTGGCTGAGGAATCTTACTATGGTGTTAACCACCAGCATTGGGACAGTTTGCTCTTCCTTTAGCTGCCGCCCTGACATTGCCATTTTCAGGTGGGCTAACCTAGGCAGGGATGAGTCACATGTATAAAACAAGAAATGGTACTGAGTAGAGATATCTGAAAATATTTTTTCCATCAGGAGAAAATCGCAACTATTTTCTGATCCAAAACAAAATAAAAGAGCCATGTTCTTTAGTTTCAGGAAAATATTTTTTTCTTCCCATTCAGTTCTCCCAATAAAACTAACTTCAAATGACGCTTGAAACCACAATTTGTGATGGTAACTTTCCTTGTGACATTTTGCCCAGGTCTAATATAGAACAGACTATAAGTTATGCTAATAAAAAGTCAGCATAAGCTCTCAAAGAAGGGGTCACCAAACATAATTAAAAATTATAAATATCTCTTAATACAAGTATTCTGTGGAACTTACTGCCACAACATATCAGAGCCCAATAGCTTAATATTGCAGGAGCCAAAATAGGATTATGCACATAGATAACCTATACATCTCCACAGTTGTACTAGAATTAAAAACATAGCAGGGTTACTAATTCACTTTTCTGGGGCAAAGACAATCTGTCTGGAAGCAGGGCCAGAAGCAGAGCTAGTCTATGGGCAACCTAAGAAGCACAACAGACAAGTAGTATGGTACCTGATCAGTGGGAAATTGGTGGACCAGCTCTTAACCAACAGCAGCAATTCAGTGGCTGTTCAAAATATTTA
Source organism: Podocnemis expansa (assembly GCA_007922195.1). Taxonomy (NCBI): domain Eukaryota; kingdom Metazoa; phylum Chordata; order Testudines; family Podocnemididae; genus Podocnemis; species Podocnemis expansa. The sequence goes on along the minus strand of ML681994.1, from coordinate 11,636,280 downwards.
CCCGTGACTTTAATAGCTCTTGCTCCTATGTTCTTCCACTCCACCTCCTGCCTGGACTTTCACAATATGCAGTTCAAGATCCTACACACGCCTGTCATAACATTTGCTACATCCACGGTACTAAATTCCCCAACAACAACTATGGGGGAGAAACCAGACAAACATGCTTTCAAAATGACACAGGAAAATAAAACCAAAAAATAATAATAATCCCTATCAACTCTGGTTGAACTCTTTTCACACCATATCTGATCTTTGTCCTTATCCTCAAAAGAAGCCTCCACAACAACTTCAGCAAATGAACTTAAATTTTTAACTGTACTAGCAGTAAAAATAATTATTTTAAAGACACTGGATTTAGAACTTACTACAACAATCTGTAGCCCATTAACCCTCCTTTGTGTCCTATGACTACAAGGGTGTTAACAGGCCACTTCACCTTATAGATTCAGGGACTCTAAGGTCAGAAGGGATCATATGATCATCTAGTCTGACTTCTCATGCAATGCAGGACCCAGACCCTCACCCATCCACTCCTGTAATAAACATTGAATGGTTCCATTAGACCAGGGGTCTCAAACTCATGGCCCGTGGGCTGCATGCAGCTCCTAAAGCTATTTCCTACAGCCTGCAATGACACGATCATTACCGATATTTGCAATATCATTGTATGGAAAGGTTTCAGTGGTGCGGCCCTCGGGCTAACGTACTAATCCTCATGCAGCTCTCTACTAGTCCTCATGCAGCCCTTGTGGTGATTTGAGTTTGAGACCCCTGGATTAGACTATGTGCTAACTACTTATGCTAAACTATATATTTGCCCTTGATTTTGCTGTGATACAAGTAGTACCCAGGGCCAGTCCAAGGTATTTTCCTGCCCTAGGCCAACAGTGATTTTGGCACGCCCCACCCCCCTGGCCACCAGTGGAGCAGCCCCGGTCGGGGATGCGGCACCACAGCTGGGATAGGCTCGCTGGTCCCAGCCCTTGGCACCACCTAATTGTTGGTGCCCTAGGTGACTGCCTAGGCCGCCTCTACGGAGGGACTGCCCCTGGTAGTACTTTTCCCAGATCTGAAAGAGAGCTCTATGTGGCTCTCTTGTCTCTCTCACCAACAGAAAAGTTGGTCCAATAACAAAAAAAAAAAATCTCACCCACCTTGTCACACCAAAAGGTAAGAGCCATTTTTAAAAATTCATTCAATAACCACATTTTGAGTGCTACAACGGGTGTAACCTCCTGGTAGGGGAAGCTGGGTCAGAGCACCTGCCACGGGGTCCCCTGCTGGGGAGGGAGCCCAGACCCAGAAGCAGGCCCCTCGCAGGTTTCCCTAGTGCTGGTGATGGGAGCCTGGAGCCTAGCATGGGCCACTTGCAGGGTCCCCTGGTAGAAGGGACTGCCCATAGGGTCCTCCAGTAGTGGTGGGGCAGACTGGAGCCAGGAGCACAGAGCCACATGTGGCTCTGGATCCACAGATTGCAGACCCCTGCTCTAGAAAATCTTCATTTTTAGAACTTCTTGTACATTCATCTGAAGTACCTAGCACTGCCAGCTGTTGTACCTAGGACGCGATGCTGGATGGAACATTGACTTGGTCTTGTGTGAGGGGTCCTTTGTTTCTACATTTTAAAAATAAGCCTCTTGCAGTTGGTCTTACGTCAGACTGAATCCAAAAAAGTCATCATGTCAACTTGTAAGTCCTCTGAAGACTAAGATCAGTGCTTGCCAGACAACTTTAGTACATTTGTATCAGAAGATATATAGATCTATCATTAGAGCTCAAAACCAATAAGTAGTTCAGAATATCTGGGAGCTTCAACTTTTCTAAGGCTGTGAACTGTACCCATCAAAGGAGACTGCTATTTTTCATGACTTGGGGAAACTTTCTCATGTCCATTCTCCTTTTTTTTCCCCCAACATGTAATTCCACAGTTCCTCTAAATGTTGGGAATATTCCCTCTACTCTTAACGTTCTTTTCAGGCTTCAGTTGTCCCATGTAGGCTTAGTGATCAAAATGGAAGGGGTCATCAAAGCAAAGATGCATTGCTGACTCCATTTAAAATGTCCATAGCTGTTCATACTGCCTTCTGAAAATTAGAGTGCCAGGGTGCATTCAGTCTCAGAAAGTGCTAATGCTTTGACACAGGAGTACATTCAATTTCCTGAAACTTAGCCATCAGTCCAGTTCACTACTGCACTAGGAGAAGCATACTGAAGTTGACTGGCAGGTTCCTAAGGTTCTGAAGTCCCTGGATGCATCAAAATGCTGACCCTTATCCCAATCATTCACACCAGCCTTGGGGCATGCTTGATCAAGCAGAAGGGCACCACCATGCCAAATGGTGCAATTTTTGTTTAACAGTGATGAGGACCCCAATAAGACTGATTCTAAAAAAAGAAATGGAGACTTTAAAAACACGTCTCCAAAAAAATAACCAAAATGCTAGGCCTGAACAGCTTGAGCTGCAAATGGAAAAATTTTACTGCTTAAATTACAACAAGGGAGGTTTCAGTTGGACAATAGGAAAAAAATTCCTAACCATCAGGGTGATTAAATGCTGGAATAAGTTGCCTAGGCAGGTTATGGAGTCTCCATCACTGGAAGAGTGTAAGAGCAGGTTAGACAAACTCCTGTCAGGGATGGTTTAAGAGGATACTTGGTCCTGCTATGAGTGCGGAGGACTGGACTTGATGACCTCTTATGGTCCCTTCCAGGTTCTATGGTTCTATGATGAGATGCCTTCAAAGAGAATTACTGGTTTGCAGTCTTCAGTTTTTGGCTTCTTTAACTCCTGTTCTTGCTGGTTTAGGCACCACACAAAATACAGTACGTGTCCAAGTTTGCCATTGTTCTATACTTGATGCACCTTAATATTTACCTAACATAAAGGTATTAAGAATGTTGCAAGATAGTGACGTGGTCTTTTCAACTTTGGGGTCTGAGCCAAAATGATCGTAATTACATTCTGGCATGGCCCAGGCTGATAACTTGGAAAGGGCTTTAGCAGGGCTTGAATGTCCCTCTAGGATGGTAATACGCTGAAAGCAGCATAGCATTTGAACAAGTGCTGTCTCCTTTACATATTAAGTGAACTTACACTCTGTCTGCCCCAGTGTGGATGTGACTGGCTGGCTGGGCAATTAAGTTTGGCTTCTCAACTGTCCCCCAGACTTTTAATCATCAAGGGTAAATTTGAGTGGCATGTCTGCATTTAAAAAAACCTGAAGCTTTGATACTCCTGCTGAATCACCTTTTCCTTGCATCTTCCTAAATCCCTGTGAGCCCTAGCAAGTTGAGAGTTATGGCTGAGGACATAACTAGAATATTGTATAGACACATCATCAGTACCTTCCAAAAAGTGAAATTGAACTAGGATACCACAAGGACTTGTGAACAGGGTTACCATACATCCAGGTTTTCCTGCACATGACCTCTCTTTTTGGCTCTCCAATCTCTGCCTGGGTGTGTTATACCAAAAAGGGCACCCAGGAGAGCACCCCCTAGTAAAAAGAAAAGACTAGCAGGATCTTATGCAGGGGGACAAGGCAATATGCCACATTTATTGTAAATAAGTAAGGATAGCAAAAAGCACACACACACACACACACAAAGTTCTGCAAGCTGGTGTGATGTAATTACCAGTCCTTTCATGTGTTGCTTGAGCCAGCCTAGTGGCCAACTAGGCTGGGCACAAGGAGGGAGCCAAGCCTCTGTCGGTCATGATCCAATGCTCCAAGATGTCAGTTGCAGAATGAGACCCCAAAGTTTTCATGCTCTCACCCATCTTTTATACTTGCAGGCCTTCATGTAAGTCTATGGGATTTGCTGTGTCATGTAGCCTCAGGGTTCCTGGGAGATCATTGGTCACCAGTCACTTGCAGACTTGATTGTATTTTGTTCTTTTCTTTCTGGGGTGGCTCCTTCTGTTTGCTTTAATGAGATGTCTGCATTGTTCAACCAGTTAGATGGTACTTGTGCTTCATCAGGACAGCTGGCAGTTGAGACTGGCCTTTTCACACACACGCCCTTCATTCACACAGCTTGTTCACACATTTAAAAGAACATATACAGCATATACCTAAACCAGATTTCATCAAGTATCCAAAATGATGTACATTGTTTAAGCAGAAAGTCCAAACTGACAATATGGAGTCTTGCTGGACATTGGTCACAATGTCCATTACACAGGGTTACAGTTATCTGTCTGTGCTCCACAGGTGGATTCTTGAAATATGAGCTAATATCTGTGATTTGGTACTGCCACTCTTATTTCTATTCTGCTGCTGGTAGTGGTGCTGTGGTTGCTGTGATAGCCTTCCCCTCTCCTTTGCAGTGTTCTGTCTTTGCGAGCTTGAAATATGGTATCTGTGCCTGTGGCTGCCACCCTCCAATAAACAAAGACTCTAGTAAGAGTGAGCCACAGTGTCATGCTACTTGCAATGAGACTCTTAGATGTGAGCACTGTGGTTGTACTTCAGCTTTCCACACTGTCCTCTCCCCCTAAGCAAACTGTTCGTTTGGCTTGGCTGGTTTGCACCTTGAACTCCAAGCTGGTATGTGGCAAAGAGCTGAGTTGCTTTGAAACAAACCCAAGTGGACTGGTTTTAAAGAGTGAGTCATCATGGCTGCTGACCAGCTACATGAGGTACAAAAAAGTACAGACGAGATGTAGCATGTTCTTTATTTGGACATATCAAGATATCAGTCCCATACAGTCTCTCCTCTTATTTTAGTTTTAAAACTGCAGGAGTCAAGACTGTAAAAAAAAAGAGTGAAATTACTATATGTCTTTAAGCAGACTGTGAAGCCACTGCCTATGTGTGATATATTAATCCCACAGGGCCCAGTTCTACTCTCATGTCAGTGTAGTATGGCAACTCCAATTGGTGCTGAATTGGTGAAAGTGAGGAGATTGAAGGCCATGTCTGAACTCCTATTCCCCCTGCTTCATTAAGAGCACATCTTCACTGTTGGTGCAAATTTACTGCCATCAGATTGGTCATTCTGGATCAATTACATGGTCAGTGGAAACCTGCTCAATCAATCAGAAATCAGTGCATTAACACCACCCCCTCAAGTGGAGTAGCACTGTGTTGATGGAGATGAATTTCCCACTGTGCAGCATACTGAAGATGCCACCTAGAAGAGGAGTTATGAAGTCAATAGGAGTTACACAAGGTACTTTGTATACCTTGCGTAACTCCTATCGACTGCCGCCGAATTTCCAGATAAGTGTAGATCAAGTCTAAGCTGTCACGGGTTATTAGATGTGCAGACAGTCTACTTACTATCTGTTTCAAAAAAGTTGTATCAATCAAGATATTTCCAATGTTATCTTGTCAAATAAATTCATATGGGAAAGTTTTGATTTGACAGGCAACTTCCCAATGAGGTCATCTTGGTCTAAAAATGCTTAGTTTTGCCTTTGGAAAAAAAAAAAAAACTTTTTTGTTTGCATGATGGAGTGCATTAAAATAAGTAATGTCCAAGGGCTTTCCACTTTTTATTTTTTATTTTCTGCTCTAATTTTTTGAAACTTTTCCAAACTTTGAAAAGAAGTGGCAAAAAGAAGAAATAAGGTCTGTCACTGTAACTTTGCAACTCTTGAAGTTAGGATGGGGGATTGGGATGGGTGTGGAGAACCTTAGCATAATTCTATTACATTCAATGATAGAAATGAAACAGGTGAACTTTTTAAGAGTCTCCAGAAATCTAAAGTAATTAGTATTTGAACTTCTGTGCTCTCATGTCTTCAATCTTTGCCAGGAGCCTTATGAGTGAACAGACTTGGTGTCTTTTAAAACTACAAATGAAATGTTGACATTTATGCTTCCCGCTCATTCAGTTCAGCACCATGCTACTGCTACTCAGATGAGCACAAAGTTGTAACCATGTTGACCTTTTTCTTTTCTGACTAGACACCTAAAGGTACCTGTGCAGAATCTGTGAAGGTTGCTATTGATGCTGGCTACCGCCATATTGATGGAGCCTTTGTGTACTACAATGAGCATGAAGTGGGACAGGCCATCTGGGAGAAGATTGCAGAAGGAAAAGTGAAACGAGAAGAAATCTTCTATTGTGGCAAAGTGAGAAGTTTTATCAAAATAAATCTTAGTCCTGTGACTTATTTTTGTGAGTTTTCTGATGGGCTGAATAGGCAGTACACTCCCTTAATTTCAAGTTAAATCATCCAAATATTTCAGTGCTTTCTCAAACCCAACCTCCTGAGGTTTTGCCAATCATTAACCACTTGGAAATTGTACAGTAACTTTTTCCTTACATTGCACATGCACATTACTTCCCACTGCACGTCTATTCAAACACCATTGAATGAACTGTTTTAAAAGAGACTTAATGCATTACTGCGAAGGCGGGGAAATTGGGAGCAGGGAAGGACACAAGAAAAAAAAATCTAACAGTTTCATGGGATCTTGCAAAAAAATAAAATGTGACCTATAATTTTAGATCTAACCTTGACAGTCTCCTCATACAGCTGGGTTTTTGAGAACCACTTCATATAAAAGCCAGATTTTTTCATGGGAATTGTTTCTGAAACTTAGCGATCAATGCAGAAAATGGTCTTGTGATTATGTAGTCCTGTGCTTGATTTCAAGAAGGAAAAGGCTTGTGAGAGTGAATCATGAACTACCGGTAGTCAAAGTTAAAATCTTAAATCTGACTTAAAAAAATGAAATGGAGAACTTTGGTTCAAAGTACTGATAAAGAGATTCAACTTTAACTTTAGGTCACTGATACACAGGTGACATCCATTCAAAGGTACATGAAATGAGCTAAAAGGCTCGGGCTATTTCTTACAGTCAGACGTTCATGTTATAACCCCCCCACCAGCAGCAGCACTGCACTTAACAGCACTCTTGACATCTTCCCTTCTATGCACAGTGAATTTTAAATATGTGCTATAGAACACTGATTGTATAAATATTTCAGGCATACGTCAAAAGTACATATTCAGTGTTTGTATGGAACAGTTATAATAGTTTACTTCCATAGAGCCTTCCATTCTAGGAGATAAATACTCCACAAACCAGAATTCTACCACAGATTCTGGTAGTTATAGGGCTAAATGACTTGTCAAAGGTTAGAGAGCAAGTCAGTGGCAAAGCGGTGAATAGACTCCCAATCCTATTCTTCATTAAGCTGCTTTCTGTCACAGCTATAGCTAAGCGTAAAATCTTTCTGACTGCAGAAAAATTTGAGATTTTAATGTCTCCCCCTAACTGAAACAAAGTCAGCCATTAGTTTTCATTAATCAAAAATCTAAATTTTGGTTCAGGTCAGTCAAAGTAGTTTGTATTGAGCACTTTACATTTTTCAGGTGATTTCAACCAACTTCTCATTTTAAAAATGTCAAAACAAAACCTTTCAGACAATTTTGAAATGTATCAATTTTTTTAAACATGGAAGTTCAGCAAAACTGACCCTTCCCTGTGAAACCTTTTGGTTTCCATGAACTGGCATTTCTTGCTAGAAAACATTTTTAAAAATTCCTACCCAGATCTAGAAGCAAAGTCTTATAACACTCAGTCACATTATTTAAACCCTAGATGGCCTTCCTATTAAAGGCACTTTGTCAAGCCATTGGCAAAAAGTCTTGCATTTGTCCTTGAGTCAAAGTTCAGTTGGACAGAGTTTTTCTTTAGAGGGAGTTGATTATGTGGTTCCCAGCAATTATGAGGTTGTGATCCTGATCCTATTTAGATGGTAGCTTTTGTTGTGAGAAAGGCAAATCTCTAGCCTCTAATAACTGACCAACCCTGATTCTTTGCCTTATTAGAGGCACAGTGGTAAATTCACTTAGCCACTTATCATTGTAAGATGAGAAAAAGCTGTGCTTGTTTTTAAGTTGACCCAGCCCAGGAAGTGCTAGATAATTCACAGAAGAAGCTGGTTTTTTTATGCACTCTCTCAAGTGAAAAACATTCAGGTAAGTCTTTAAATGTTTTTATGCCAGCCCATTAGTGGTGGTTGCCAGATGAGACTTGTTAAGTGGCAGATGTCTTGGAACAATGACTTTGTACAGTATCTGCCAGCTGAAATCAGCATTTGTACTCGGCTTCTCATGTTGACATGTTGGTCAGAGAGAACACATCCAAAGATTTCAGAGGCTTTCCAGCAACTGCCAACTATCTTTGGCTTATGTAATAAGGCTTTCATGGTCATCTTTTTTACCCCAGATATTTTTCTTTTATTAAGCGAGAAAGGAACACCGCATTCCCTGGAAATGTTACAGAATGCCACAGCTACTTGGCAGTCTTCAGATAGACTGAATGTTGACATATATATATAAATTCATACAAATTGTGAAAACCAGTTATGAAACACATCTAATATTTTTTTGGCACCAATGATACTAAGGTAACAGGATTCACAGCCATTGCTTACAGTCTTTCCTAGAAGCCCCTGTGGCTTTTTAAAACAGCTGTACTCATGCACTAACTCAGTGATAGGAATTTATGCAGGGCTTTCTCTAAAGTAAAGCATTTGGTGAAAAAAAAAAATCACTAGATCCAGCATTTTGAACCGTCTGCTAGTTATTCAATCTTGAAAATCCTATAAAAATAAAGGGAATGAAGGAGTTGTGGGCTCTCTCTTTAGTCATCACTTTTTAAATAATGTGAACTATCTTCATATGTGAAGCCATGAATCCATATTTTTTCCAGCTGAAAATTTAAAAAAAAAAAAAACCCACACACAAAATAACCCCCCAATAATCTCTGTTAAAGTTAAGCCAAGACCAATACTTTCAGGAGTATTTAGTGATATTTTAGAGTGCCCAAATTCAGGCATACTTCACAGTGTCAAAGTGAGGGCACATGACTCTCTGGAATTAGATCCCTTTACGGTAGATGTGGTCAAAATATGGCCTGCAGGCTGAATCTGGGCCCATCTGACATGTCTGTCTGGCCCACCATGACTCTTGGCTAGAATCTCTGCCACTGTGCCAACTTCAGGGCCCTCCACTATTGCACTGGCCAGCTCTGCACCCACCCACACCACCAGCTCTCTGCCACTGCCCTACCCCCTTTGGCCCTGGGGCTGGGTCTTTACTGCCCCCCACTCTCCCTAGGAAAATTATTGCCCATCCCTGCTTTAAAGTGTCAATGTGGGTGCTCATTATGAATTGTTCCTATCGAAAATCTTGACCAAAACTCCTTGTGCTTCAGTCATTCTCTTCTACATCTAGGCTCAGCTTTAAAAAGTCATTCCTGTAAGCTACGTCAGGCATTCCTAAGTCATTCCTCCTGTGGAAATAAGCAAACTTCAGAAGGCTGGCTGTGGCTTAGATTACTATTTGAACTATTCTAACCAGGTTCTGTCAGCCAATTCTGATCCAATCACAGGACTCTTGCCAAACATCCAGCCAAATTCAGAAAGCTGTCTAAATTTAAAGAATGTGGGTGTGTTTTAAATCTTCTAGTTCGGGACATTATGAATTATAGGTAAAAGGTTCTGTTCAATTCTTTATGCTAATCCATCCTGGGGCAGGGAGAAAATAGGGCTTCTTTGTATACGAAGCTAATCAAATAATGCACTGATTTGCATCCTATGCTAACTCAACATACTCTGTAGTGCTGTGTAAGGGGGGAAAGGAGGAATCAAGTAACTGAATTTATCCTAGAAGGGTACTATTTATCTCATTAGATCCAAGAACATTTTGTGTTTTTCTGTTCCCTTCCCTCCTCCAGTTGTGGAATACATGTCACCCACCAGAGCTGGTCCGCCCAACTTTGGAGAAGACACTAAAGATTCTACAGCTGGATTATGCTGATCTCTATATTATTGAGCTGCCAATGGCTTTCAAGGTAAATAGAAAAGTAGTCCTAATGCTTTTTACAGTATCTAACTGTATGAACCAAAGCTCCTGATTCAGATAAACTAACAGTGGTCTGTAAGTTTGAAGAATTAACACAATTATTTTTGGTTGACAATATCATGCTTGATCTTCTCTGCATGTATATACTGCTCTTCAGTGAAGAAGATGAAGCACAACATAATTAACTTCATAAAGCAGAGAACCCTGGTCAAATAGAGCACACACAGTTGTCAATGGGGAAAAAAAAATAGGCCTTTACCTCTGGTGCTAGGACAGCTCTTGGGGTGAGAGATGGGAAGAATAGTCTGTAATAGCCTATAAAGCCAGCTATGAAATGGAAAAGTGCTGTGCACTAGCCCACTGTACTATCCCCATTTTCCAGACCATAGAGCTGGATCATAGAGTCCAGTGCCTGCCATTTCAGACAAGCACATTGTTTAACTCCTTTTATGTAAGCATCATCTTTAAACCATTTAAGTTTCTCGTCCCCTTTTGGGATGTTGTTTTAAAAACCAAATTCCTGTGATTGGTTAGAAATCTTTTAATTTTCAATCTAAATTTACTTATGGTCAGGTGGGAAGATTAACAGGAGTAAAGTGACTTACAAGGCAGCACTCAGTTTGTGGTATGATAGGGAATAATACGGATCTGACTCCCAGCCTTCTTCCAGCCACTATGGTCTCCATAGCATTAAAAGCATTGTGGGAAACCATTTGCACAGTCTTACACGTCTGCTTGCTTGTGGCAATCTAGAAAGACAGCTTTAGAAGGACAGATGTAGCATACAAAAATGGTTTCTCTGAGGCAAAAGTTTAAACAATCATGACGTATTTCCTCATTTTAGGGAATTACTTGTAGTTGGGGAATTGGTATCAATCCTTTTCCCATATTGCCATCTCCTGCACTTTTATGGCCAGTCTAATGCCATTTGGTGCTTTCTCTTAAAGTCCCAACTCTTAAAATCACTTAATCTCACCTAGGTGGATATTTTGTGAGAGAGAATCTGCTTGAATCTTTTGTTTCTTGACAGCTCTCAAAAGTTTGTGCTTTCTTGTGTCTGAGGCATTCAAATGCAAGTTATCTCCAGAGAGCAGACACTAACACATGGAACTAACTGAGTTAGAGGCCTCACTTCCTTTCTCTCCTATGGAAGTGGCATCCTGCTCAGTTACACAAAAGTAATTGGCCTCAGATGTTAGGGATTATATAAATAAAACCCTAGTATGGAACCCTTTTAGGTGCACTTTAGAAAATAGTTCCCACCATCTGGAATTTCCTGTTTTCTTTTACTTCTGTTGCTTTCCTCCCATAGTTCATTCTCCCATATGGTGAAGGTCAGAGTCCCACAAAATAAAGATATTGACAGCTGCCTTTAAAGAAACCTACATCTGATTCCTTAAGACCTGCATCAACATTCTCATTTGTTGTTCCAGTAACACTCCTTCCACAGCTCCACTCACATTCCCTTTTGGGAAGTAGAAAGTCCCTTATTTCCTGTAAATTTATGCAGTGAGATATGGAGCAATGTAAAAGGCAAATCTGGGAAGCCCCTCTTACAGTTGGAACAGTTGTTTCTACAAAAACCACGCACAGACCGCAGGACATGGTGGGACAGTTTTTCAGTTCTCCCCATCTGCAACAGCTGTTGTTGGATCTCCCTAAAGTGTCTTAAAATGTAATGTTGGTGTGTTAATAGTATTCTATCAACTGGCACACAGATTTATTTGTTTTGTATAGTAACATTTGTGCCAGCGCATATTTGCCTTGGAAAATATGATCATGTCACAAAACCCATATTTTGTCCCAGACAAAGGCATACAAGTTGAAGGTGGTCACCTTTTTTGCAGCCAAAAATGTCACCAGCAAAATTAGCCTTTCAATGTTATATGAAAATAGTGAAGCTTGATGCAAAATCCACAATCCCGCCTTTTGTGAAATTGTTAGCTCATCTCTATGCTGATTTTACTGATGCGAACTTCTTTGAGAGGACTCTGTTCTGAAAGCAAAATAAAAAATGCACTCTGGAAGAGTTCTGAACATACCGAAAATGCCTTGATATCTGGGTTCTTCCAGTGTCTCCCAACACCACAGTATCTCAGTGCATCCAAAGAGAAAATCGATCACTGGCTAATTTTGATTAGCTTCCTGCCTTCCCCAGATACAGGAGGAGGCTAGGAGTTGTTAAATAGCCATTCCTCCCATCCTTTATTTTGATTGCTAAGTTGACACTTTGTTCTGAAAGCAAAGTGATGTCTAGAGTCTGTATTTCTTCTGTCAGTGAGTGGGGGAAGGGTCTGTTTAAGATGGGTTACAATTATTGGACCAGCTGTAGGTGGAAGAAAGCATTCTTGTAGTCATTGCTGTGTGTCCTAGAGTCATAAGAGGTCCAGAAGCACCCCACTTTACGGACTAAATTGACAAAATGTGGGAAGAAGTCTCTGAAAACTTAATCACAATCACCTTGTTCTCCAAACTGTCTGCCTCCTCCTATTTGCATTGCCCCCATCTTGTCTGATTCAGCCAGATCTTTCATCCAGGCGTTCCCTCTAGCATGCAGGGAGCTGTGAGATAGTTGTAATTACATCAGTTATAAAAGGATGGAGAGGTGGGTACCATCTGGCTTTCTATGGGCTTTTTAGACACTGGTATCTCAACTTCCCCCAGCAGCTTCACGTAGATGTTATAAAGAATTGGAGAAAGGATTAAACCTTGTGGCAAGGAGACAGGAGGGCACTCATTCTTTTTCTTTGCTGTCTACAATACTTATAGCATGAACAAAGAAATTTGGAGGTCATGCCCAAGTTAAATGTTCTTTATCTATCTAGTAAATAATAGCCCTAAACCAAAACACCTAGATCCAGATCCAACCCATCAACTTGGGGATGGCCAGAAGTCCATACTGTGTTTGCAATGACCCTTACTTTATAATGATTAATATGCAACATAAACTTCAAAGTAAGACATTTCAGAATCCTGAAGAGCTTTGACTGTGTTCTCATCTCTAAATTTTTCTCCTCTTCTTTTTCATGCAGTTTGAGATGGAAAAGGTCCAAAAGCCATCTTACTTTTTTCTGTCACTGCAAGGCACTTCCAGTAAGACATAGTAAGAAGTAATAATAGTAATAGACTTGTTGACTGTGATTAGCTTTAAGGAATGCTGCCATTTTTGAGGCAAGAAACCTATGCTTAATTCCACATCATACACTTATCTCTGGCATGTGAGGAAGCTTTGCTGCACTGTGATTCATTTTCATCCTAATGCAGCTGAGGTGTTGAATGTGGTGGCAACAGTCACTGAACACATCACTCACTGCTGCATATTAGTTAGAAATTACCCTGTTGACAATTGTACTCTCCCTTTTTGAGTTGTGGTCATCTGAAGTCAACTCAGCTATCAGACTCCACAAAAGGTACTTATGGCAGTAAAGTGAAATTAATATCAGATGAATGATTGGCATTTAAAATATACTGCCTTTAGCAGTAAGAAATTGACCAGTAAATGAGAGAAAGTGGTGCACTTATGTACTAGGCCTAAGGATGCTTCACAAGCATCCTTAAAACTCTGGGTTAACAAGGGAGATGGGGGAACATGAGACATGGTCCTGAAAGATTCTTGGCACAGCCTGCTAGATGTCAAATACCCACAAGGCTCATTTGCATCACTTGGAGTTAGTGTCTCAGAAACTTGCAGTATCAGATGTTTAACATGCATTGCTCTTCAGTGTCCTTGAATGGTGACTAACACAAACAAGCAGCCTTCAGGAGAGATTAGGCTCTTCCAATAATCTAGCAGTAAAGAAATATTTGACTGCCACAGTAGAATACCCAGGAAAGAAGGGATCAGTCCTTTGAATTCCATAACCTCGGCAACCTCAAGGGTCACGTGTCATAACTCAAGATGGAATTTTTAGCATATAGCCACGAGGGGTATGTTTCAGCGACTCATATTACATTTCGGGTAAATGAGGGGAAGATGTGGTAAGAGCAACATAAATAACGTCTTGAACTTAGTGAGTTTAGAGAGTCTCTGAATTGTTCCCGCTGACTAATATAGAGCCCGCATAAAGCCTCTGTTCTGAAGTCTGAAAGTTGAAAACTGTGCCTTTGTTCTTACAGCCCGGAGATGCACTCTACCCTCGAGATGAAAACGGAAAATATCTCTACCATGAGACAGACTTATGCGCCACTTGGGAGGTATACAGTTGTAACATTGCTGTGCATTTATATTCCTTTACATCTGTGAAAGTGGCTCCTCCACACTCTGGCTGAGGAACTGTGATAAAGGCATTCTAAGGAAATTTACCTGTCTGTGGACTGACTCCATGGATAAACAGGACTTCTGTGTCCTAGCTAGCTTTCTCCATCAGCATTAAACTGACTCAACAAGTGCACCTATGCAGTAAGTGAAGGTGTGATTGGAGTACAGGTGGGCGACCCTTTAATCTAGCCCCTTCAGGTTACAAAAGCAGCTTGAGCTAGCAGCCCCAATACAAGCCTGGTGAGAACCGTCGGTGGCTACCTGGGTTTCTAGTCCATGCCACCTTGTCTTCACTCCTGTTGTTCCCCACATTAGCGAAATTAATGCTGGCACATATCTCATCATTAGCAACAACTGCATAATTGAATACAGGCTGCCTTGCCCCCAGGCCCTGGATGAGGTCTGTTCAGCCCTGGGAGGCCAGGGCAAAGCGGCTCGAACTCTTTGGAGCTGGCCACTCCAGGGCCCCACTCCCTGCAAGCCGCAGCTCCATGCCGGCTGCTCTTCTCCCCCTGGTGAGGTGCAGCCAGCTGGGGGTAGGCAGGGAGTGCTGCACTGCTCCCTCTGCAGAGAGGCCGGATGGGGGGGCAGGCGAGTGGCGCAGCCTCTGGCCCCAACAGTCCACAGCCCCACACTCCCCCATGAGTGCTAGGTTCACTGGTACTTTGCCTCAGCTGGGGGTGCAAGGGAAAGCCGGGGCCTCAGAGGGGGAGGGTTATGAGGGGAGGGAGCCAGAGCCACGGAGGAGGCCGTGGCAAGGAGTTGGGACTGGGGGGGGGGCAGTTAGCGCAGCAGTGGGGGCCTGCAGAGGACCCCATAAAAGGCCTTCACCTAGGGCCCCCAATTGCCTAAGGCTGCCTCTGGGCATGAGTAATGTATAACTAGTTCCCTACTGGAAACAAAAGACGTACTGTTTCAAGGAAGGACAGAAACTTATATTGCCTCACAACAAAACAGCTCTCTCACTCACTCCTCCCCCCCCCTCCCCGTTCTGGGGCATGAATTCCCTTCTGGTAACTTAAAGTTTCCTTTCATTACCAAGACTTTAGTGGTTAATAAAAATGCATAAAGAGGCTGAATCCTCAACTTGTCAGTGGGCTGTTTCTTTCAAGCTTCCCACCTTTAAATTTCTCAAAGCCCAGAAACAAAAACTTTGACTCAGTAAAGGGGATGGGACAATACGCAACCTAGCCCAACTCCTGCCTAGAGATCCACACTTTTCCCCCCACCACTTACATCACAGGTGAAAGGGAGTCCAGATCTCAGTCTAGTCTTCACTATTGCACATCATAAAATCAGTTGGCTTTTAACAATTCAGCAGAAGCAGCCATCTCTCTGCAAGAGATGGGGAAAGACCCAGGTTCTGTGTGTCCAGATTCAATCTGCACCAGCAAATGTTGTGTAGTGATCACTGTTCCCACTAAACTGTGCGTGCGCGCATGCACGCACAGTCGTGAAACTCACGCACACAACAAAATAAAGCATGCACAAAAAAGTTCAACTGCTAATATTAGTGCACACAAATTTTTTTGTGCACACAGCATACAAAAAATTAGAGGAAACATTGGCACCACTAGTGATGTGCAGTATTAGTGTTGCATGGGGTGCTGTTGGTCAAGATTAGGACACAGTGGCAAAATTCTAATGTGGGCTACCAGGACTGGAGTGAAAATGTGGTGCTTCCAGTGGAATGAGCCATCCTAGCTGTATACTGTGTATGGAACTCCCAGAGTAGTGGCTCACAGCATGCCTGGCCTGTGTCAGTGGCGTTAGTTCTCCAGATTCACAAGTCAAATTCACTTAAACATTAGAGGAAAAATTGTCTGTCAAACACTGTCTGCTTAGTCACTGTAGCTTGTTATCCTCTGTCTGTTTCTTATTGCAAGGCTCTATAACAACATGACAGCCTCAGTAATAATAGGCAGAAGAAACCCAGCTGCCTGCTGCTTCTGCTGAGAAGAGGGCCATCACTGCCCATAAATATCAGGATCGGTTTAAATACAGATGGCTAAACTCATCTCTGGAGCAACTTAATTATTTCAGTGTGGCTTCAGCAGCCAGTATTGTGGCTATTCTTGTTGGCTTACCATTGAATGATAAAATCATATGACAAGAAGAGGCCAGCCAGAGGCCCTAAATAAATGGAGCCTCCTGCCTCCCTAATTCCTCTATTTGTTTAAATCAGAAAAGAACAATAAAACTTACAAGCAGGACATTCAGTACCCAGATGTTGGAGACAAGAGTATTATAATTCTGTTTCATTACACCACAGAACAGCCACTGCCTTCATCAGAGGGGTTTGGGGAGAAAAGAGAAGACTTTCTAAGCAAAGACACACTTCTCCTGTTTATGAAGCAAAGCATCAACTAAAGGAGAGTGTTTAAGTATTTCTAATGAAGGAATCATTGTATGTTTACCTTGTTCGTATAAGCTTCCTTAACTGCATTGCTATAATGCATTTCAAACAAAACCTGTATTCCTCTTAGCCCTGTCTTCCCCTCCTGCTGCTTCATTTGCAATAAAGTCAATGCTGATTTTTGTGATGCACATTTTTATAGCAGCACTTTGGTGTGATAGGTATAAAATTATGACTTAGTTGTAGACTCTGGCAGAAGGAGAGCCTGGCTTAAGCTCTCATGCACTGACACAGCTGAAATAGCAGCCTGGAGGTAACTCTGAAAGTGACAAAGAAAGAGAAGTGGTCTCTTGTTCAAATGCTGTCTCCTTTTCCCAAGCCCTAAAAATGAAGCAGTGTGGATGTGCCTCCACATTTCGAAACACAAATTTCAGAGTTTTAAGTGCTGTGTCTCCAATGTGTCTTCTGATCTGAGCTATTTTCTCGGAAAAAATCTACTTTAGTGTGTAGTGACAATGAAATGTGAGGTGCTTTAATTTCATCTTCTGAGAAGCTGGGACTGCACGAGAACTGAGTTTAAAATAGGAAGATAAAATCAGCCATCTCTGTGCAGGAGGGTACCCTATCCTAAGAAAAGACTTTCCTGTCAGGCGTACACACTCAGCTCCCTAATCAGAGTTCTGAGCAGAGTATACTTCAGTTAGCCAGTAATGCTGACTTTAAGATCCCTGGAGAGTTTCTATTAAGGTTTTCTTTTTAATGGTCTCCATTGCTATCTGTGCAGGCTTTGGAAGCATGTAAAGATGCAGGCTTGGCAAAATCCATTGGCGTGTCTAACTTCAACCGTAGGCAGCTGGAAATGATTCTGAACAAGCCAGGGCTCAAGCACAAACCTGTCAGCAATCAGGTGAGGTCCCAAGCAAAGCCCTAATTCTACCCAAAACTGGCACTGTGGTAGAGTACTCAGAGATAATACATATACTTCTGCACAGGAGGACTTGTACACATGCATAGATGATTGACCTACTGCTTCCTACCATGTCACCGAACATGGACAGCCAAACTTTTGTTCCTTTGGGGGCGGGAGGGGGTCACACTCACTCCTACACTCAATATAAATAGTCAAAAATACTGGGTTCCAAAGGGGCAGCCATGTTACTCTAGTTAAGCAAAAAAGAAAACAAAAAAACAAGGAGTCCTGTGGCACTTAAAGACTAACAGATTTATTTTTCACATGAGCTTTGGTGGGAGAAAATCCCACTTTGTCAGATGCTTCGAAGATGAGGGAACTTACAGAATGGAATGAAAATAAATGCAAGGGAGTGTCAAACATGGGATCAGGTCATTCAGTACTCCCTTGACACTCCCTTGCATTTATTTTCATTCCATTCTGTAAGTTCCCTCATCTTCAAAGCATCTGACAAAGTGGGATTTTCTCCCACCAAAGCTCATGTGAAAAATAAATCTGTTAGTCTTTAAGTGCCACAGGAATCCTTCCCCTTTCCCCCCAAATACTGGGAACATCCATTTCCTTCCAGAGCCCTGTCCAGGACTTTAAGACCAGAGTCTGCAACATGTTGTATGAATTTTAAGTGCTGTGTGAACACTAGTTGCTGGAACATGGCCAGAAAAATTAAGCCATGTACCGTAAGTCTCAATATAATGATCCAAGAAAGTTCCCAGAAGCCTAAGACATGCATACCACTAACTAGAGTCTAACAGCCACCAGAGAAGCAAGATGATTACCTCATTCAATAAATAAATAAAGCAGAACCCTACCACATTTGTTATATTGGGCTTTTTTAAACTTTATGGGTCATAAGGGGCTGTCTTTAAGCAACTACAACAAACCAAAAGAAGGGCTAAGACCCTCAGTCCTGTCTCCTTCCCACAGGTCATTCTGTGGGGATACTAGGCCAAAGAACTAATTTGGCATGTCATAGTCTTATTGCTATGAAGCTAAACTTGCCATTGAAGTCAATGGTCAAATTAATTAAAACCATGACAACAGGACCCATAGCCATTTATTTCTAAATAGTTGTTCTGGATGCAAGTTATTAGCCTCTGGTAATAGATGGGCTGGCTTTTGAATTGGAGTTGAGAAGAGGTGGTATTAGAGATGTGCCATGACCAACACTATGACTGGTGCTAATGGTTATCATTGTTAGCAGCATCAGGAGAGTGACCAAAATTGCATCAGAAAGAGAGGAAACTATCCTCTCACGTTCTGAGGTTAGGTTTGGAGGGACACAGGCAAGGCAATTTTCCATTAATGGCAAAACCTTTCACCAACATTCTGAAAGCAGACTAAGACAGCCATCATTTTAGATACAAAGGCTACGTCCACACTGGCCAATTAGTTTGGATTAAACAAGCTTAGTCTGAACTAATTTGGACCAGATCTACACTAGGCTTTGTCAAGTCTGAATTAAGCAATTGCTTAGTTTGAACTAGAAAAAGCTTAGTTCAAACTAGGTAGTTTCATCTAAGCACTTAGTTCGAACTTCAATTCTAACAAGCGCAATGTAGTCGTGCTAGTTCGAACTTAAAAAGTTCAAAACTAAGCAGTTCGTTTGAACTAAGCCGCACAGCTAGTTCGAACTAAAAAGCCATGGTTAGTCGGACAAAACTCGGACTTATTTAGTTTGGTCTTGTAGACATAGCCAAAGAGAACAGACAAGCGACTCCCTGATGTTTGTAAAACAATCCTACCTCCTGGAATAGAGATCTATTCAGGAAGCTATACATAACTGTTAGGTGAACAAGAAGGCAGGTGGGTTAGATCAACAATGACCCTCATGCTCCCAATCTTTTTTCCGTATCTCATTTGCCATCTATCCATTAGGGAGAAGGCAAATTTCAAGCTTAAAGTCCCTGATCATTGGAGTTGGGTGAAATTTTTCAGATGACATATCTTAGCTGAAAAACCCCTGTATATTTGAGTCAACCAAAATATCAAAATTTATGTTGAATTTACAGAATCATTTTGACCAAACTGAAACATTCCAGAAACCTGAATATTTCATTTTGACACTTTTGAAATGAACCATTTTTTCACTCCAAATCAAAATTACTTTTCATTTAAAAGATAACTCATTTCAATTTAATTCAATAACTAAATGCTCAGAAAAATTGAGTTTTTTGTTGTTTTTTTTTTTTTTTAATCAAAAAAAGGTTTTCTGGGGGTTGATACGGAATGCTTTTTTATATGGCCAGTGAAGTGCAAAATCAATTATTCACACAGCTCTTGTCTCAGTCTCTCACCTAAAAAGGCAGGATGGGCCTGCCACCAGCAGCAAGGCCTAGATTTGAATGATTACCGTAATTTAGGAGATGAAAGGTTCCATTTTCTCAATGCAGTTTCCCCTACAATCTTTAATTCATCCAAGATGATAGTTTTCAGCAAACATACTGAATAATTTCTTGACATCTTTCTATATGCCTCTATTTTTTCTTATTAATATAGTAGTTCCTTCTGTATCGCTCATGTAGGTTGAATGCCACCCATACTTCACCCAGCCTAAGCTCTTAGAATTTTGCAGACAACATGACATTGTCATTGTTGGGTACAGTCCATTAGGAACCTCAAGGGATGAAACATGGTAAGTCTACATACTAGTTTCATTTCTGGGGTGAACACAGGTACCAGAAGGTTTCAGATGTCCCCACAGAAATTCAACAAAAATAATAACGATTTCTCCTTCTTGCTATCCTACAGTGGGGCAAGTATGAACATTTGGAGCTGGGCTTCTCCTCTTTGAGAACGTTATTCAGAGAGGCCAAAGTTTGTAATTTGGCACTTCAGTAAAACCCCACCATCTCTTTCACTGGGCTGTCATTTCTCAACTCTAATTTTGGAATCCAAACTATGATTCCCAGTATTCTTCAGGCCCACTGGCCATACAGGGTATGTCTACACTGCAGCTGGGAGCAATCCTCACAGTCCTGGTAGACAGACTCAAACTGGCACACTAAAATGAGCACTGTGGATGTTCCAGCTCAGGCAGCAAGTCTGTCTAAAAACCATCCAACCACCTGGGTCTGAGCTCGTATGTCTAGCCTGAGAGTCTGTGGGAGCTGCAATAACCACATACCTATTTTTAGCAGACTAGTGTGAGTCTGTCTATTCATGTAGGGAGGCTCAGTGCCAGTTGCAGTGTAGACATAGCCACTGGGGCAGCACTGCCTGACCTTCTGAAGTGATCCCCTTGTCTTGCTTGGTGGATGAGCAATGCAAGTCAGTGAACCCCATTGGGAATCTCCTTGACCAGAAGGGAGGCAGCCCTTGTATGGAGTTCTGAGGCTGAAATGAGGAGCTGCAAAGTGGACAAACATTTGATCATTCAGGGCACAGAACAGAACAGAGGAGCTACCCAAGGGAAAGCAAATATAACTCTTCTTAGAGGTTATGAAGAATGTCTAAATGCTATTTTCCATCTTTCCTCTTTGCCCCACACAACTGACCTGTGGTAACGCTGTCTGTTCAATACCTCACTCAGAAACAAATTATCAGGAAATGCAGGTACAATATTAGGTTTCCCAAAGGCAAGAGGATGCCTGTATGCTTTGAACTTGACCAACGTAGAGATGGGCAACTTATTAGATCATCCAGTTCATCTCCCTGCTCATGTAGGACTAACCCCACTACGGTACACTTTGTAGTGTCTTGTTCTACCTATTTGTAAACATTTCAAGTGATGTTGTCTCCTATAGGAGTTTCTTTAACTGCCTTGCAAATTTATCACGATTACTCTTCAGCTCATGTCCCATTGTGATATTTGGCAATATTTGTCCAAACACTCTTCATATTGAACAAGACAAGGGCTGGCTCATGAGCTACAAACTGCTAGGGTGGCAGATGAACTTGTGCATGTTACTTCCCAAATCTTACTTATTGACCTAAGCAATGGGAAATGGTACAAAAGAGCAGCAGTAACAGATGCATTTAGAATTAATCTGATTTGGATAATCAGTTATGAAATAAAGATTCTGGTTTTGATTTGAGCATTCTGTTACTTTCTTTAAACACACTGGAATCAAAATAACCACTTTTTTTTTTTTTTTTAAATTCAAGGGTAAACGTGTCTTCCCCTCCTTTACTGAAGGACCCTGTGCTGAATGCTATTGGGAAAAAATACAACAAGACGGCAGCACAGGTTGCTCTGCGCTTCAGCATCCAGCGAGGGGTGGTGGTTATTCCCAAAAGCTTCCATCCACAGCGGATCAAAGAAAACTTCCAGGTAAATTACAGGAATTGTCTCTACTCCACTGATATTGTGCCAACACCTACTTCGGATGCCTTTCCTTTCTTAGGCAGATGTGAAACTTTAAAAACCAATAAATCTTATCTACATTGACTTGTTCAATCTCCATCATTTCTATCACCTGGTGATGGTACAGTTGAGGGGAATCTAGTAGGGACAGGACGCAAATCTTATTCAGCATCATCTAGACCAGAGGTCTTAAACTCAAATCATCATGAGGGCCACATGAGGACTAGTATGTTAGCCCAAGGGCCGCACCACCAAAACCTTTTCATACAACAATATTGCAAATATCAGTGACAATAGTATTGTTGAAGGCTGCAGGGAATAGCTTTAGGGGCCACATTTGGCCCTCAGGCTGTGTGTTTGAGATCCCTGATCTAGACTATTCAGAGTAAGTCTAGATTAGGGGTCTCAAACATGTGGCCCATGGGCCGCATGTGACCCCTAAACCTATTTCCTGTGGCCCACAACAAAACGATCATTACCTATATTTGCAGTATCTTTGTATGGAAAGGTTTCAGTGCTGCGGCCCTTGGGCTAACATACTAGTCCTCATGCGGCCTTCATGGTGATTTGAGTTTGAGACCCCTGGTTTAGATGATGCTGGGGCTCAAACTACATTAGTGCTCCCACATGTAGCAGTGCAACAGAGTGAAAGATCAAGTAAACAATGTGGACAGATCAAACAGATATTAGCTTTAACTGTTTAATTACCTTAACTACATTGTATGCAACTTATGGCCTCTATTCCCAGACACGGCTTAGAGCTTGTAGTTCCTTCATAACCAGTAAAAAAAACAACAAGCAGTTGTGTGGCACTTTAAGACTAACAGATTTATTTTTTGCATGAGCTTTCGTGGGAGATCATCCCACTTCCTCAGATGCTTCGAAGATGGGTGAACTTACAGAAAGGAATGAAACTAAATGCAAGGGAGTGTAAAACATAGGATCAGGTCATAAAGTAACAGCAACTCAGAGCAGTTTACAGGCTCAAACCATGGGAAGCCTGAAGTCAAATTACCCTTTGTAATGGGAAAAGAACCCATAGTCTCGATTGAGTCCTGCTTTCACAGAATTTAGCTTGCATATTAATTCAAGTTCAGCTGTTTCTCTTTGAAGTCTTGATGTCCCAGGTACAGCTCTAACAACAGTCGTTAACAAATCCATCATCGAGTGATTAGGAAGATGGAAGTGCTCAGCAACTGGTTTCTTTGTTCTTTGATTTCTGATATCAGCTCTGTGCTCATTCAGTCTCTTATGGAGCGATCGTCCGAGCGATCGTCCTGTTTGTCCAATATATAAGGTGTTGGGGCATTTCTTGCACATGATGGCATAGACCACATTAGTAGATGAGCAGGTAAATGAGCCTTTGATGGAGTAGCAGGCTTGATTAGGACCTATGATGGTATCTGTTGTGTAGATATGTGGGCAGACTTGGCAGCGCGGTTTTTTTGCAGGGGTGTGTGCCTGCTTCAATGTTCTTGTTGTTAGATCTGTAGTTGCTGGTGAGTATCTGTTTAAGATTAGGGGGCTGCCTATAAGCAAGGAGTGGTCTGTCTGAGGAAGTGGGATCTTCTCCCACAAAAGCTCATGCAAAAAATAAATCTGTTAGTCTTAAAGTGCCACACAACTGCTTGTTGTTTTTTTTTTTTTTACTGGACTAGACTAACACGGCTATCCCTTTTGAAATTGACAAGATGCAAGGCCCTTCATAACCAGACAGAGAAGAGGAGGTATAATATACCTTTCTGCCTACATAGAAGGAAGAGGTTTCCTAAAGAGGTTAAAGCATAGCTCATACCCCCATTACTACGTAAATACATCTCTCCCTTATTACTCCCCCTTTTCTAGGCAGTCTCACTCCCTTAAAAAAAGTGGTATAGAAGAGTTGGCAGCATTGCCATTTTGTCCTTGAGGCTAAGCTTGGCAAATGTTACAGGAATCAAATAAATCCTCCCCAGACTCCAAGACTTTCATATTTAGTTAAAATGAGCAAAGACTTGTGCATTTGTTTCTGACAACTACTTCAACATGTCAGTTTTGGCCCCCTGCACTGAGGCAGGACCAAGTAAACCTAGACCATCCCTGAAAGGTGTTTGTCAGATTTGTTTTTAAAATCCTCCAGGGATGGATTCCACAACCCCCTTGGAAGCCTGTTCCAGAGCATAACAACTCAGAGTTAGAAAGCTTTTGCTAATATCTAACCTAAATTGTCTTTTAGGCAGATTAAGCCCGGTACTTCTGTTTTACCTTCAGTGGATGCAGAACAGCTGATCCCTGTCCCTCTGTAACAACCCTTAATGTATTTGAAAGTGTGTCAGGTTTCCTCTCAGTCCTCCTGTCTCAAGGCTAAACAGGCCCAGTTTTTTAAATATTTTTTAACCTTTTCTCCTAGGTCAAGATTCTAAAGCTTTTATCACTTATGTTCCTCTCCCCTGGACTTGTTCCAGTTTGTCCACATCCTTCCTAAAGTGGGATACCCAGAACTGAACATAGTACTCCCATTGAGGCCTCCACAGAGCCAAGTAGCATAACAATTACCTCCTATGTGTTACATCTGACACATCTGTCAATAAACCCCAGAATATTAGCTTGTCTCTTTTTTGTGTGTGTCGGGGGGGGGGGCGCAGCTGCATCACATTGTTGACTTTCAGTCAATTTGTGATCCACTATAATCACTACATTTTCTTCAATGGTAGGAGCACCTAGCCAATCAGTTCCCATTTTATAGTGGTGAATTTGATTTTTTTCTTTCTCAGTGTAGTACTTTGCTTATAACACCAGCAGATAACAGCAAGCAGGGAGGAGTTGCAAGCACTTCAGAGGATCGGATTAAAATTCAAAACAACCGTGACAAATTAGAGATGCGGTCTTAGGGGGGAAAAAATATCAACAAATGAAATTCAATAAAGACAAGTGCACACTCTTCACTACATTATCCAAGTCATGACTGAAAATATTGTTTAGTACCATATTGAAAGCTGACCACGAGGGGACCCTACTTGATATACCCTCCCAGTTTTGACATCACACTGTTGATAACTACTCTGAATATTGTCTTTCAACCAGGTGTGCACCCACCATACAGTAATTTCATCTAGACCACATATTCCCAGTTTGCTTGTGAGAATGTCATGTGGGATTGTATAAAAAAGCCTTACTGAAATCAGGACAGCACATTTGTTGATTTTCCTATCCACTAGGCCACTAACTCTGTCCAAGAAGAAAGTTAGATTGGTTTGGCATGATTTATTTTTGACACATCCATGCTGGCTTTTCCTTTTAGCCCTGTTATACTCTAAGTGCTTACAAATGGACTTTTAGAACGTGTGTTCCAGTTTCTCTCTAGGTATAAATGTTAGATTGATTGGTCTATAATTTAATCTCAGCGTTTTCATGAAAAGAAATGCTAATTTAATATTAATATCCTCTTTCCCTAGATATTTGATTTCTCACTCACTGATCAAGAAATGAAGGAAATTGAAGCCCTGAATAAAAACACCCGTTACGTGGAGTTGCTAATGTAAGTTCAAGTGGAATCCCAACCACATAGCAAGTGAATGGAGGCTCCTGAGCAGTGCTGGGTGCTTAATGTAAACCCTGTCATGTTAACACTTCCATATGCAAATCGAGTCTGCCTTATTTTAAGAGGTTATTGCCAGGTGACAAAAGGGCATCTAATTTCAAACACCAAAGCATAGAGTTAGTCAGATCTAGTGCTTCAGCACATAAAATCACTCATAAAACTTCAGGTTCTGCAACTTCATTTACATATGGTTCAGAGTCTGAACACCATCCAAGGTGAAGGAGCTTGTATCTGGCATTTTGGCTCAGTTTCATCCCTGTTTTAAAACTCACACTCAAGTGGTGGTGACTGTTCCAGACAGTTAAGGAGCACAGGATGTAGATCATTCACTAAAAGGAATCACTTAATTGTCACTGTCTAACCACTCCCAGGAGTGGATTGCTGTCTGATGCACCACCATTGCTTTTCTGACAGGAGTGGTGTCACAGTTCAATTCACTGTCATGAGCGGAAGCTGGAGCTGAACCTCAAAACTGCATTGTGTGCATAGTGCTAACACTGAATGTTTGCAGAGCGCCTTCGATCTTGATGCACCCTAAAACACTTGATGCAGTGCCACTTCTGGGTTGGAACACTATAGTTGCTTAACTGCATGCAGCACCACTATGCAGCAGTTAAGCAAAGGAAGTAAAAAGGAATGATACTGATATTTTAATCTGAAACTACCCAAGAAGTGTAGGAAAGCAGACTTTAATTGCTCAGACTAGAATTTGGCCAAGACACTAAAGTTTGCCGTGCTTTTTATGAGTAGTTTATCTTAATAGGTGGTCAGGCATTTAGTTTTTAAGACTCTTCTGAAGTTTACTGATTCAGGCACCTCCAGCACTGCCCCTAAAACCCTGCAAAGTCACACCTTCCTCTGAACCGAAGGGGAAAGAATTAGATGTCTGCACCATGAAAACCACTTTCTGTAATAGCCATCCAAGGGCTGCCTAGATTTATCTTGTGAGATGAAGTTCGCCAGCCAAGGTGATATTGCTGCTGCTGTTGCATGTTGCACTTCTCGTAGGGCTAAGCAAGTCCAGTGGACCGAGAATGAGTCTATCTACATTCTAGTAGGGAAGCTTGTACAGCCTATGACTATACCATATGTTGGCCCTTTTCAAGACATTCACTGTGTAACCTGAGGCAACAAAGGAATTAATTTTGGTGTATTCCTCTCTACCTTCTTGGATTAGTTCTCTGGCCTCCTGATTACTGTGCTGGGACAAAATATCTAAAATGTCTAGGACTGCAGCCTCTCTACAGTACTAACATGGCTGACCATAGATAAGGAAGAAAGAAAACTAGTTCCAACAGAAACAAATGGACTAGTTTACTTACCTACTTAAAAAGGTGATGGACTGTAGATGATAGGAAAGATTAATTAGGATGAAGAAGGACCAAAATCTCAGCAAGGTGATGATGGTCTATAATTACTTTCAGTGAATCAGGGGCTAGCCAAGTGACAACTTGAAATATGTTCTTAATGATTGCCTTTTTCTATTTAAAAGATGTGTAAAATGATCAGGTGCTTCAGACTAAAAATTGTTCAGATTCCTTAGCTAAAATCCCTAACCTGCAGATATTTCAACTTTATAACTCAAACTCCACTAGTGAGGATACTTATAAAAAATGAATCTTGGATTGAAATCACAAATATATCCACACAGTGAAGTTCAATGCTCATGGGAATAAAGAAGTGCATGAATTAGGGAGAGCATGTTAAGAAGAGGGAGATCACTCTCAGTTTAAAAGATGGCAAATTCAAAATTAATAGAAGGAAATACTCCTACACATAATTAAACTATGGAATTCATTGCTACTGGAAGTCAACGCGGCCAAAAACTTAGCAAATTTCAAAAAGTGATTGGACAGTTACATCAATAACTAGAAGAGAGAGAGCTGTCATAATTAACAGCTTTTTGGAGGAGAGCTTAAATCTTATGCTTCATTGTTTAAGTGAATCTCAAATTTTTAGAATAGAATTTTGCCTAATGTGTATGGCGCAAAGGAACCAATCTGCTGTTCTAACACTTTCCTTTGAAACATCTGGAGCCGATTCCTGTCAGATAGGACCCTGGTTTAGATGGACTTTTGATCTGATCCAGACTGTCAATTCCTGCAGGAAAAAGCCAAATAGTAAAATTAAAATATGTTTTTACTTAATGTATTCGTGGCGTGTACTCCACTATTGCAGGTAATTTTCTGTTTTCCTGTGACTTTTCCAGCTGTAAACTACAACAGAGTTGTGTGCAAGTACATTTCATTCTGATAGTGTGAATAAGTCCTTGGTAATGGGACAATGCTAATTAGAGGGGGATTTTACACTGACGTATTTGACAGACAGTACATTGTCTAAAAAATCTAAACTGTCTTCAGGAAAACTGATTGTTAAATTTTTGTTTTCTAGTGGAAAAATCTAAATAAAATGTTTCAACTTATCTAGCTTAGCCTGATGTGCCATAGTGCCTCATGGGAGTTGAAGTTCAGGGGCAGGGTCAGCTCAAGGGGCTGTGGTTCCCCGAGCTGGCTTTTGGTTTTGCACCATCCCAATGCGGGTGGAGGAGACCCAGCCTTCTCCCCACCTGGCTCACCCCACCCCCAAGACAGAGAACAGCTGGCCTGGGGACAGAGTGAGCCATCCCAGAAGCAGTGCTCCACTCTCCCGCCTCTCCCCTGGGCTGGCTGTTCCTTCCTAGGGTCAGGGAGGGCCAGCCCAGAGGCAGGGCAAGAAAGCAGAGCCCAGCCCATGGGCTGGCCTGCTCCTCCCTTGGGGGCAGAGTGGCCAGCTTGGGGAGGGATGAGTGTACAGTTCTGGCTTCTGAGCCAGCCCACCCTGCCTCCCGCCTGCATGATGCCACAGCTGCCCCTAAGGCAGTGGTGCCCAAAGCCACTGCCTTTGTTGCCCATTGGTTGAGCTGGCCCTGTTCAGGTGCCTCAAGTCCCAATTCTGCCCTGTTAGCCAAGCTTCTTGGCTAAACTACATTTCCCATGATGAACTGCATCTCCTTTCGTTGGACCATTGGTAATGCACCATGGGAGTCAGATGACCACAGTATATCATGAGATGTAGTCCCTGAGGGAAGGCCACAAAGAAAAGTGAGACACTATGGGTACTGAGGGGCGACACCAATTAACATCAAAACCAGCTTAAACAAAATATCTTGATATGGTTCAATGAACTACAGCTTTTCAGCCTGGGAATGTCAGTGTTTCGTTTTCCTGGAAAATGTCCAAACAAAAATGTCTTAATATCATAGAACTGAAATGGTTGGAACTTTCCATTCTGCAAATTTTATCCCCGAAGTGGAAGGAAAAAAAGTCAAAGTATCACTTCTCCTGGAACCAGTGCCAGATTAAGACACACTGAGGCCCTCAGCTATGTCAAGATTCTGAGGCCCTGTACCATAAAAATAAAAAAAGTGTATTACATTATAACAGAAAGGATAACGAAAAATAAATGATAAACCATTACATTTGCATATACATACATGTGCAAAAATGCAACAAAAAAAACAACTACATAAAACATATTTCTTACAAAATATCAATTTTAATTAGGATAACTCTTCAGTGACCTCTGATATACTCAGAGCCCCTCATAATGTGAGGCCCCCAAAGCCATGACTTACTTGGCTTGTGCCTAAATCAGTCACTGCCAGGAACAAATTCCAGTTCTTACCCAGCCTTACTGAGTAATACACTAACAGTGCAGACAAGTAACATAACTGCCATGATGCACTCAGCAGCGTTCCACATAACACTTTGTTTTTACTGACAGGAAGTGCTGGCCTCCCTCTTTATTATAACTTCCTTCATTACAGAAGCCACCTATAATGTTATTTGATCAGAAGACTGGAAATGTAGTAAAACCTCCAGGTTTTCTGAGGCTAAAGAGGGAAATGTGGAAGAAGATTATGCTCACATGTAATCAACTCTCAGAACACACCTACATTTTCTGATGCTTCTACATCTTATTTATTTTTTCCTAGATGTACAAAATGTGCGTGGAGTTTAAATTCTTGCAACTGAGTCTGTAGCCAGATGGACATAAAACAATTTTACTAACATACATAAATTTCCCCTTCCCCTTAATTAGGGTCATTCAGAGGCTCCTTGGCTATGCTTACACTAGGGGCTTAAGTCAACTTAAGCAATCCAGGGCTATATTTAGAATTTAAGTCACACTTGCTTACATTGACTTAACTCCTGTCCTGTAAGTCGACTTAAGCTTTTAAGTTGACTTTAAAGGGTGGGAAGCCCTGGGCCCCAACCCCTGCCCTGTCCCCAGTTGAGCTCCCGGAGCCCAATCCAGGACCAGCTATCATTGGCAAGCAGCTAGGAACCAGGTCCAGCTCCTAGCCCCCTGCCACAGGCTGCGGGGGCTGGGACCAGGCTCCTGCCACCCACAGCAAGGGGCTAGGAGCCTGATCTGGCTCCGATCCCCTTCTTGCAAGGGGCTCAGGGCCAGATTGGGCCCTGAACCACTTGCTGGCAGCAGCAGGAGACTCTGAGCCCAACCTGGCCCCAAGCCACTTCTGCCACAGATAGGCAGCTCAGAGCCTCGTCAATTTCACAGGTGTAGCCCAATCAGTTTCCCAACCCCTCACCTTGGGTGGCAGAAGCCAGCTCCTAGCCCCTCTCCATGGGAGCCAGCTCCAAGCCCCCGCTGCCTGTGGCAGGGGGCTGAGCGCCCAATCTGGCTCCTGGCTGCTTGCCAGGAGCAGCTGGGGCCAAATCAGCCCCAGCAGTGGGGTCAGGCTCTGGGAGCCAAGTCGAAATCGGGGGGCAGAGCAGGGCAGCCCCACACTGTGTCTGGTGCAGACATACCCTGAAGTCGACATAACAAGGTCGACTTAAATTCGATATTGTTAAGTCGCCTTCCAAGGCCCTCCCAGTGTGGACATAGCCCTTGTGACTAATCAGGGTATCCACAACCAGGCCAAGTCACTGCCATTTAATTAAAGGGAACAGCCAGAACTAGCTTTGATGCAGAAGACTCATGGAAAAGAAAGGCCAAGCCAGAGCAGACCTGTCTGTGCCAGATCAGACAATATGAGCTGAAGAAACGCATTTTTTCCCCAGAACTGCTGTTTCTGACTTTCCTCAAAGCTTAGCCAGTATTTGGGCTCCAGCTGAGGAGATTTACCACCACATAACATCTGTCAGAGAGTGGGATTTTTTCTCCCTGCAGAAGTAGGAAGACCTGCAGATTTACCCTCTACTTCTACAAAGTGCAGAATGTTTTCTGTTGAGTGTTTAAACATAGTTTTCAAGTCTCAAGTCACATCACTGTCAGAGAAGGTTTGACCTAATATGCTCTTCACTCATGAACCTTGTTTTTGATCCTAAGAGGACCATCTCTTTTTCCATGTCTCAAGTATCTGGCTTCCTGAGACTATCCATAAATCTGTCAGTTCCAGTGCTGACTGCTGCAGTTTGAATACCAGTCTTCATGGAACATAACTAATCCACACAGCCCATAACCTTCTTCAAGTAGGTGAAGGAACAACTTTTGACCACTTTCCCTGTGTCAGCTTCAAATGCTAGGTAAAGGACCCCGCTATCTTCTTTAGTTAAGCCTTTTTTGGGTTACTCCTAACAACACTTAATTACATTAGCATGCAGACACCTCATCCAACTCTGGAAGAATATATTACGTGAGGCATTGTGTAGGTGTAGGAAATATAACTAGTGTCCATTGTTGCTGTGTATCATAGTTTTTGTCACAAAGACTATTTATTTGATCTCTTTACAGGTGGCGTGACCATCCAGAGTATCCCTTTAATGATGAATACTGAAACTAAAGCATCCTGGGGCACATTCAACTCAGTGTTGTGGGGCTCCATCCAAACACGATTAGGTCTAAAGATGTGGCTTTCATACTAAGGAAGACTTTCCAGAACTTTAGGATTAAAATATGAAAGAAGTTGTATTTCATTTGTTTCTTCAAAGCTTTCTTTGTTACACTTGCCAACTGTTAAAGGATAGTTATATTACTGATGAGCAGGGGTGTCACTAACTTGGGGCCAGCAGGGCATGGGCCCTGCATCTCTGGCCCCAGCTAGCCGGAAGTGGCCTGATCCAGCTCCGGGACACTTCCAGAAAGCGTGGTCAGCTCCTGCTGCGCATGGGGCCCAATCCAGCTTCGAGTCTCCTGAAGGGGGCTCAAAGCTGAGGGAGGTCCGTGCCACTTGCAAGAAGCAGCGGGGACAGTCCCCGAGTGGTGGAGACCATCCCTACCGCTTGTAAAAAGCATCATGGACCATCCCCAGCTTCCAGCCCATTGCAGGAGGCTTGAGGCGGGAGGCAGTCACTGCTGCTTCCCACAAGTGGCACGGACCATCCTCGGCTTTGAGCCCCTTTCAGGGGGCCCACAGCCTGATCAGGCCCCATGCACAGCCAGATTGGGCCCATGCGCAGCTGAATCAGGCCCACTTGTTGGGGGGCACGTGCCCTGCATCCTGGCCCCCTCTAGAATTGCCCCTACTGATGGGCCCAAAGCATTTGAGTTGGGCATGATTTTTACTGGGGCTGGGAAGAAAGGAAAGAGCATGAAGGATCCAAAATGAATCCTGTATCTTAATCTAAAAAGATTTTTCTCTGTATACGACAAAGATTAGAATGCTCCTAAATTGTAGGGTTTTTAAACCAAATCAAAACTGTTTAGTTTAGGCCTGTTGCTACCTCAAACTGATTACTGCAAGTCAGCTGAGACTTCATTTTTGATCCTGCAATGAAGCTGTAACACTGAATGTGCCACAAATGCATCTGGCAAAGTGGGCTGCAGGCCATGAAAGCTTATGCCCAAAGAAATTTGTTAGTCTTTAAGGTGCCACAGGGCTCTTGTTGTTTTTGACATAAGAATAATTTTCACAGCAATAGGCTAGCATCAGTAACACAACATTATCAAGATCTAGTGAAAAGACTGGTTGGGAGAAGGAAATTACTTGGGCATCTAAAAAAAAAAACCCAAACATCTGAGGTAGGCTTCATTTTTGCATAAGGTCTATTCTGCTTGAGTGCAGTGTCGCAACCACTTTAAAGAGTTGAAAGTCAGTTTCGCTCTTTACATCAATCTGAGAACATGCTTCTTTAGCATTATTGCAAATACCAAGAATGCTGCTATTCCACCTAAAAAACTATTCATTTCAAATTCCTAGAAACCCCCCCCCCCCAACTCTTATTTGTAGTGTCCTTAACAGTGAAATAATGGTGATCCAGTCTTTTCTGCTCTAGTAAAAACAAATTGAAAGGGCTATTTTGTTCAACATCATTGTCTTTATATTGGTTTTGGTGTGAGAAAGCAATTTTAACTCCAAACAGTAGCAAATGGATGAACATGGTATGTTTGTAGAAACTTCCTTGTATTTCCTCCAGAAGCAAAAAAAACATTTCAATTTTTGGATGTTTGACAGGATAATTGAGGCCTTTATGAAGGGAAAGCCCCACCCTCTTCTGGGTGGAGTTCTCAGTGTAAGTATTAGAAAAGTCACTGTCCACCTCATCCCCATATAAAAAAAGGAAAGTTGTCTTTGGGTAGCCCAGAAAATAAGTACATCGTTGAAGAAGAAATAAGGGGAAAGGGGAGATAGGGTGGAGGGAGGAGGTTCATTAAACTTGGATTTTTCCTCAAATATTTCCATAGGTAAACAATTAGAGAAGAAATAAATAATTCTTGGCAAGGATACAATGGTCTTGTATTGGCTTTAGCACACACAACTTACATGGAATCTGAACAATATCGTTAATTCATAATAACCTTGTACTAACTAGCTTAGAATTACTCAAAATATCACCTATGTAGATATAGAAATGTTTCAATTGAAATAGACTCTGTCTTTGTTCAATGCCTTTTCTAGTTCTTTTAACTTTGTCTTTAATGAATATACAGTGGTGCTCTTACGAACTGATGATGTGAGCAAGACTCTTTACAACTAACATGACACTACTCGACCGTAGATTGGAATGGTGAGAAGCGTTGTAAATAAATGAAATTCTCTGGGGAAGGTGGAGAGGAGGAGACTTTATGCTGAATTATCAGCCACAACTGAACTTTTTAATACCATTATGTTGATGTAGGAGTGTTCCAAATGGTGTATTAACTCACCATTGATGATGAAGATCAAGGGCAATTCTGATCCCCTTTGGTTGTCCATTTAGGTCAACAGAGGCAAATAAGGAAATGAAGAATTTTCTCAGCTGGTAGTCTAAAGTCCCTCCTTTCCCTACTCTTGAGGAAATAAAGAGCCAAATCCATGGCTGCTGAAACAGCCAATTCACAGGAGCTGAGGATGTGGCTTAAATTTTCTCTTTTAAATTCAGGGTTCAGAGAAGCATATCTATTGCCATACAAAACAACTTGGGATTTAGAGGGTCAAATACAGCTACCTTTGCTCTGGCTAATAAATTCAAGTCTTAAATGGCCATCCCTCTGCATCCACAATTGCTTAACTGTAGCATTGCCCACAACTTCCATATGGTAACCTGACCAGGCTCAGATCCCCTCAGCTAGATTCCACACCAAGCACTCAGGTCAGGCTTGGCGGGCAAAGTGCCACTAGACTCATTGTTTGGCTTGCTGAACTAGACTAACATGGCTGCTCCTTTAGAACTTGTATATTAGGAGTTGCTTTAATTTCTTACATCTTGTCCTTTAAACCATTCTCTTGCAAACTTAGATATGAGGTTAGTAATGAAATGTTTGATCAATCTGTGCATAACTCTTAGCTAAACCTGGATTCCAAATACCCCACTACAGGTAAACAACATCTGACTGTTCTAAGAAAGCAGCATCCCTTCATTTTCACTTGTAAAGAGGATATGCAGAAGCCTCCATAGCAAGTCATAAGGACACGTATAGACAAGCCATTTATCAAAATGGAGTTA
This sequence comes from Podocnemis expansa, assembly GCA_007922195.1. Classification (NCBI taxonomy): domain Eukaryota; kingdom Metazoa; phylum Chordata; order Testudines; family Podocnemididae; genus Podocnemis; species Podocnemis expansa. The sequence continues at coordinate 11,602,107 of ML681994.1, read as the reverse complement.
AAGAAATGGCCAGGACTGATTGGACACTCCTCCTGCCTATACCCAGCCATTAGACTGTCCCTTCCTAGACTCCCCTGGCCTGTGTGTTTTGCCTAACTGAAATCGATGCTAGAAAGCATTCCACTATCTCCCAGAGAGAGATTCTTCCATGCTGATTTTCACTCTTCTTATGACACATTTCCTGACATGTCACCTAGATCTTTCCTTTCCTCAGTTTCAGACCATGGCTTCCCGTTGTCCCACATGTTGCCCTAGGACTATGAGGCTTAGAGGAGGAAAAAACAAACAACCCTGCTGATGAGATCCTGAGTAATGAATTCCAGCCATTGCTGCACAGAGGGGAAAAAAAACAACAGAACATGGAACACACTTGCATAAAACACATTTCAAAGTGCAGTTTAATTCCCTGCTCAGTGTGAAATATATTCCATCTGAGCACTTTGTGCAGCTCTGCTGAGTGGAAGGGCCAGTCCTGGCGATTGGGGGGGGGGGGGGGGCTTAAGCGTCTGCCATTCTAATAGTGATTACAGTGAAAAAAGCAGTTCTCAAATGAACCACTAAAACTTGTTCACTTTTATTGCACTCAGTAAACTGACCACTGCCAAATATTCAAACACAATGAGAACCAGACCAAAGATGTCTACTCTGCAATTTCATGAGTTTGAAATGGATGTTTTTTCCCCCCAACAGTGCACAAAGGACAGTCAGTCCAAAGGTAAAAACTTTCTCTCACCACTACATGAACAGAACAATGAACTTTTCACCTTTAAAGTCGAGACACAGCTGAGATGACTCAGGGAGATGAAGTTTTGCACCTCCCAGCAAAATCTAGTGGTGACCAAGGCCTCCCCTTCACTACAAAAATCTTACGTCTGAACTTAATTACATTAGCTGAGTATAACCTAACAGTTTCCTTCCATCACACCAAATATCCATTATCTAAAATGATCCTGAACATTAACAAGTGTGTTTAGCCTAGGTAAAAATCTCTTTGGTATATCAGACCCATAAACTGCTGTGCAGTGGCCAGCCTGAGAAAAAAGGCTATGTTGGTAGACAGGTGTTCACATCAGAGGAGGAATACCTGTGCTGGCTTTGTTTTCTCAATGTTGCTGTATCTGAGTATCAGCATACAAAGAATCCCCCACTGCTGCACTTGAGTTATAAACGGTTTCTGGCTGCAGGGCTGTGAAACTGAGCCCTTTTAAAACTGTAGAAAATGAGCACACAGCATTGAAAGATCCTAGAAAACAAAAAAATCATCTCAGTCCTGGAACAAGATCCATGAATAGCAGAATAATGTCTAGCCTCTGATGTCCAGCTTCGCCTCCTGCCAGACATCCACCAGCTCCACTTTGTCTAAATGATGCAGCTACTTTGCACTTGTGCCTTCTGAATGTCCCATGTAAATTTGATAGATAAAACAGGGATTAAGCACCTCACTAAAATCCACCTAGAATAATATCCCCTTCCCTAAAAGGTCTGAAACCACCCAAAAGTGATGATAAATGTTTACCCTTCATTGGCAGTACATTGGGTAAGGTGAAAAGTTTACTTTTCAGGGACCCCTTCATTAAAATACATCTATCCTCTGAATTGCTGACAATAAAGAGAATGTGTTTAGCAAACTTCATTGTCATCTCTTTTCTATTAGATTTCCCTGGAGTGACATAGAATAGCTTTATAAGCTATTCCAGTATTTATCAGAATTTTTCTTCAAGTGTGTTGCCTATGAATCAGCTATACTAGTATCTTTTCAGTGAGCAGAATACCCCTTTCATTTTTTGTTGGATCATTTATTCCATTAACATTAACACTCAAGACATTAATAGAGTAACTCCTGAGTACCAACTCTGCTTTCACCCAGTAGATTACCCTGTGTTAAAATCAGCAAATCCCACACTTCCCTATCCTAGCCAGACGCAAGTTTTCCATAACATTTGTGCCTCTTCTTTAAATACTACATCTGGGATTTATAACTTAGTCTGCTCATGCCCCTGCATATATTAGATTAAAAGACTGGAGCACAGTGGAAAAACAAAGAGACTGGCAGTTGAATGGAGCTTTGTTATATGAAGCCCCTTAGAATTCAAGGCCAGGAAGAGAAATTCCAGATGTATACAGAAGAAAATGATACAGAAGGGATCAATAGAAGTGTTCTCTGGTTTGCTGGAGAGGCAGTAATGAAGGAAATCCCTTAAAATAAAGCATCATCCACAAAAATCTGGAAGTTCTTTAAGAGGAGGGTTCAGTTAAAGTGCTTTCTGTTTTCAAAAGCAGAGATAATTCTACCAAATCTATGAGGATATAAGAAAATAATTGAAAGGAGAGGGAAAGTTAACCTGTTATAAACAGGTAAGGCTGAGCAAACACTTATGTATTAAATAAAAATGTTATGGAAGAGGGCAATAAAGCAGATAGGAATTTAGCTAGAAAGTTAAACAAAAATAAAAAGAAAGACAGACCAGCCATCCCTTTTATTAGAATTTAAAAAGGGGGATTTAGTAATTGGCAAACAGATCTCTGAAACATTTGCTAACTTTTTCCACACTTTGTATGCGTCAGAACATCCAAATCCTGATCCTATTAGTAGATATTTGAGAAGTGTGAAATTACCTCAGCTCCCGGAGGATGATGTGGCAGCTCTTGAGGGGCAAATTGCTCCAAGGAAAGGTGAAGATGTAATTAAGAAGTAAAAATCCAGTACAGTTCCAGGTCCTGAATGTTTTTTGGGTAGTATTAAAACTTTCTAAAGCAAGTGTTGGTCCTAACTTTGACTGAATTTTTTAACGTTATATTGAAAGGGAATGAGCTTCCAGATTAAAAAAAGCAGCAAAAAATGTGGTGATTCCTAAAGAAAATATCTTGTCAATTGTGCATCATTTAAGACCTACTTTTTGACCCGTATGGATGCTAAAATTTATGCCAAAGGTGCTAGCAATGAGTGTTATCCTCCCCAAGTGTATTCAGCCTGACCATTATGGGGTTGTGATGGGCAGGCAACTGCTAATAGCAAAGAACTCTGAATTTGATTCATAGTGTTATTTCTAGCAGTCCCTTCATGCACTACTTTTCTCTGGATGCTGAGAAAACCTACCAGCTGGAGTGGGAGTGCGTCACATTTTGGTGAGATTTGGTTCTGAAAATCAGTTTTATAGAGGCATAATAACCCTATATACTCATTCCCAAGCCTGTTTTGATTAATGGTCATCAGCCCTGGCCCTTATAAAAATTAAGAGTCGGAGATAGGATTACCCATTATCCCTCTGTTGTTGGCTTTGGCAATGTAGCCATTTGCAATAAATATGAGAAACAGCCCCTTGCTAAAGGGCATCAAAATGTCTTCTGACTTACATTGATGGTGTACAGGTTTGTACACTGATGCTGTCTTGCTGTAGTTGCAGGAGCCAGAAGCTTCATTAAAAATTACAGAACAATTGGCTCCACCATTTGGGCAGGTATCATGCTTCTAAATAAACTACTATAAATCTGTAGTTTTAGGAAATAATATTCCCCAAAGGGTCAAAACAAAAACTACTGTCCACTACATAAATGTAAATGAGTAAAGGAATCTTTAAAATATTAAAGAATAAATACTGTAGAGAAACATATGCATATTTTAAGGCAAATAACCCTCCACTAGAGAATAAAATAATAAAAAGACTGGTAAGAATGAAATATAAATATGAGCTTTCTGGTCTTGGCAGGGTAGCCTCAGTAACGATGAATGTTCCTTACCCTTCCCCCAAGTTGTTATTTTTGTTTCAGTGCAGGGCTGTTAACCTTGACATAACAATAAAAAATATAGTAAGATGCACTATTAAAATTTATATGGAAACATAAAAGACAAAAGGTGAGTTCTGATGATCCATCTAAGCCCACAGAGTGGGTTGACTAGTTTTCCCTTATCTGACACATTCTCACTATGCATAACAATTAAAAGATGTGATTAGAAGGGTTAACCATAGACGATCCAAACACAGGGTCAAACTCAAACAATATTGGAATCCAACATTCATAGTACTTGTTGGATTCAAATAAAATTTAGGTGATCAAAACTTAAAAAATCGCCCATTCATCCAGATGACTTAAGCAACTTAGAACAAATTTTCTAAATTCCTGTCGCCTTAGCTTTTTAAATTAATAATCAGGAATTTATTCCTAAAAAAAAAAAAATCAAAGCAACTATTGTTTGTGGGTAAGAGGTGAACTCACTCAGTTTGGATAGCTTTTGCTAGATCCTGATTTGATATCATAATAGAAGAAAACATAAGTAATAACATCAATGAAGATCCTATATTTTTAGTATTTTATTGTGAAATCTGGACACAAGGCAGCTTTATTCTAGACCTTTACTCACATTTGAAGAGTTGACCCAGGATCAAGTTGGAACAAAAGTTTTAATTTGTAAGATATATACAGTTTTGATCCAAACCATTGTTAGGAAAACTACCTAGATGAAGAAATGAAAGAGGGATTTCAATAAGGAAATGGATACTGATTAGTGGTTCTCTATACGTTTAAGTAAAAAACAAACAAACAAACAAGGAGTCCTGTGGCACTTAAAGCCTAACAAATATATTTATTGCATGAGCTTTCGTGGGAGAAAGTCCCACTTTGTCTTCAAAGCGTCTGATGAAGTGGGATTTCCTTCCATGAAAGCTCATGCAATAACTATATTTGTTAGGCTTTAAGTGCCACAGGACTGCTTGCTTGTTTGTTTTACTCAAGTAGACTAACACGGCTGCTCCTTTGGATCCATAGGTTTAAGGAGATATCCAGCTTCAATTCATGTAGCTCACAGTATTGCTATATACTTGGCATTTGACTCCAGTTAAGGTAATTGTTTTGCTGCTAGAGAGGTATCTGGTGGAAGGGAAGCAGGGAAGGGGGAACATTTGCACACGCAGTAACAGTAACCAGGAATTAGATGACTTGGAAAAAATTTTGAAGGAGAGTCATCATTTAAACACCGACTTCTTAGAGATCCCCTGACATGTTTATTAAGTGTTCCATAAAAAAAAAAATCTCCTTTTTAAAAAAAGGTTGTCATCCTGTTTATTAGTAGCTAAATTTTGTACTGTGCATTATTGGAAACAAATGTAACTTTTCTCCTGTGGAACTATGGTATAGAACAGGCTTGTCCAACATGCGGCCCAGGGGTCAGAATCTGGCCCACCAAGGGCTTTTAGCTGGCCTGCCAAATAGAGCCCTGCAAATCCGTGGATATCCACAGATATCTGCCTTATATCCACATCCGTGGCTACAACATGGATATCCATGGACCATTTCTTGCGGATGCAGATCAGATACGGATCCACATATTTTTATCTGCACAGAGCTAGAGCCCAGCAAATATGCAGATATCCGCATTATATCCACATCCACAGATACAACACGGATGTCCACAGACCATTTCTTGTGGACGCAGGTCGGATACAGATCCACTTATTTGTATCCACACAGGGCTCTACTGCCGAGTGCTGCCACAAGAGCCTAGGAGCTGGGGCTGGCCACGGCTATCTGGAATACTCCATATTGCTACATCAAGTGTGCGGGCAGACACTGACAATTTGTGAAAGCAAAAGCAATGCCAAATATCACACTAATCATTATTTTATTAAAGTTTATTAATAAAGATCAATTTGTATGTCTTATCTATCAAAAATTTTCTCACTGGCCCCCCGACTCAGAAAAGAATTGCAGTGTGGCCCCTCATCCAAAAAGGTTGGACACCCCAGTATAGAAAAATACCTTGCAATGGAAATGCGGTCACACAAACTACATACGCAAGAGAAGAACAAAGAGAAGATGGTTATTTAGATATTTGTTTACCTTTTTAGCATACTCAGAGGAGGAGGGCTCCCCAACTGTTGAGCCAGAATTTTTAGCCAAATTCTTTGAATATTAACGTGATCCCTAATAGGTAATGTACAATGAAATATGTTAACATTTTATTGTAATTTTGCCCTAATGAAATATTTTTTAAAGAAATAATTAAAGCAGTTAATGCAACTTTCTAATAGAGCCACAGCAAAGAAAGTACTTCTGAGTTGCTCTTTTAGCTGTAATCATTTCAAACCACAAGTGTCCAGCTTTAAGAATTTGTAATGGTAATCTTTCTATCTTAATTTTTATGCATCTGTTTCATTCACAAAGCATGAGATAGATGGGAAGACTCCTGGCACAGGACGGTGTGTGAGAGAGATTGTTTTTTTGCTAATTTCTTAATTTGTGACTAAGTGCAGCATGGACTGTGTCTACATCCCACAAACTCAAACAGAAGAGCTCTTCATTTTATATTACACCTTTCATACTAAGCTATCTTCAGAGACTTGCAAATGCATGAAATAGATGCTATTTATGCAGTGAGTGTAGCCATTGTCTAGTCAGTACTTATTAGTATACCAACTATTAAATTAGAATCTATGCCATTTAAAACCTATATTCTCAACCCCGAGATTCTGAAATGAGGGGTAGTGAGCCTCAAGATGAGGGACAACATCTTGAAATAAAGGCCACCACATTGTTTATTGACCATTTATTTCCCCTTAGACAGCCAATGAACTACACCCTTCGGTTTTTTTCCATCTATTGAAAGAGCTAGGCCATTTTCTGTGAAACACTGGTTAAGACAAAGGAGGAGTGTTGTTCCAAAGGTGTAGCTATGTTAGTCGAATTCAGCAAAAACACACAGTGACACTTTTAAGACCAACAAATTTATCGCATGAGCTTTCATGGGAGAAAGTCCATGACAAAGTGGGATCTCTGTCCCACAAAAACTCATGAGATAAATAAATTTGTTAATCTTTAAAAGGAGTCTTGTGGTGTTAAAAGTGCCACAAGACACCTCATCTGATGTGCTGAAGTAGACTATGTAACATGGATACCCCACTGGAGTTGGTAAGACATGACTTGCAGCATCCTTACTCCCCTGAAATACATCTCAAATGTATTTGGAACTCGTTATTCATACAGCTGTGCTTTGAAGGGAAATCTACTCTCCCTGCCAGAAATGAAACTAGGGAGTGGAGAAGACTTTGTTTGATAGTCATGGATGGGCCTGGCCCCAAGCACCAGACCCTGCTCTGGACTCTCCCAGCATTCAGGTGTTCATATTCAGGGGGCTGGGCAGACTTGTTTCCCAAGAGCATCTTTAATCATGCTACCATGTCTTCATATTTGTTCATTTTTTCCCTTGGTTATTTCCACACAGGGTTCTGCACAAGCAGAGCTAGTTACAGGCAATTGCTTATCTTTCTACAGTAAATGATGATGAGTCATAGACTCCCCAGGCCATCTTTGGAACTGTCCCAGGAAAGCTAGAGCCATGGTCTGTGGCACAGTAAACAGAGGTAAAGCCATAAAGAACCTGTGTAGCAAGGAGACAGACAAACAATTTGAATTCCTATTAGAAACAAAGCTTAATGTGATTCCTCACAGGACAAAATAAGGGATTCAAATCCTAGCAAGATAACCTTACAGCAGGGGTCTCAAATTCAAATCACCACAAGGGCTGCATGACGATTAGTAGAGGGCCACATGAGGATTAGTACGTTAGCCCGAGGGCCACACCACTGAAACCTTTCCATACAAGGATATTACAAATATCGGTAAAGATCATGTCATTGTGGGATGCAGAAAATAGCTTTACGGGCTGCATGCGGTCCACGGGCCATGTGTTTGAGACCCCTGCCTTACAGCACGTGAAGCAAGGAATCCTGTGGCACTTAAAGACTAACAGATTTATTTATCATCTGAGATTTTCTCCCACAAAAGCTCATGCGACAAATAAATCTGTTAGTCTTTAAGTACCACAGGACTCCTTGCTTCTTTTGCTGAACTAGACTAACAAGGCTGCCCCTTTGGAACAGTGGGTTACTTACCAATAACCGTCCTTTGAGATGAGCTGCTCAGATTCATTCAGTAATAGATGCGTCCTTGCCGCAGCGCACAATTGATGGGAAACCTTTTTGCCCTAGCCTGTCAAAAACATGGCTGGCAGCTACCGACGCCTGGCCACCCTGTGGCTATATATATATATAGCTGCCCCCACATCCCTCCTCAGTCCCTAAAAATCACCAACTCCAAGTACCGGGGATGGTGGGAGGGTTCTGAATGATCCAAGCTGCCCATCTCGAAGAAGGATGGTTACTGGTAAGTATCCCACTATTCTTCTTTGAGCACTGCTCAGATACATTCAGTAATAGGTGACTGCTAGCCATGCTGATGGATGGTGGGCAAAGTAGGGTTCTTTTCCACCTTCAGCACTGCACCCCCATAAAGGCCAGTGGCCCAGGCAAAGAGAGGCCAGCAGGTGGTACGGCCTGGCCTAAGAGGGGGAAAATAAAGGCCTCGAGTGCTTCCTGTCTACGATCAACAGGAGCAGCGGACATCCTAAAGTCACCTTATCATGGGAAAAATGAAAGCACAGCCACTGATCCAAGGGTTGGTGAGGCGCCTTCAAGTAGAGGACATCAGAGGCCGGTGATAAGCATCTGTCAAGGAGTGCAGACCGGATACATCCCCCAGCCTTAAGCCTACAATATGTACCTTAGCTAGTGACGGGGAAGCTAACGTGGGCCCTGAAGGAAAAACTCGGCCTACTAGCGTGTACATGGAGGCAGAAATGGAAGTGGGGAGGAGGAGGAGAAAAAAACCCTCACTGGTGCAGCCAAAGAAGCAAATCACAGGGAGGTACGGAGAAAATAAACAACCACCTGGTAAACATAGTTCCTCAGTGGGCAACCCAGGGCAGCAACTGGATGCCAAGAGCACCCCTTCAAAGGTCCCTGGGTAGACATAGTCACCAACAGGTGAAGGGGCAGGGAAAATCTGAGGCTGAAAATGGTCAAACGAGCCACAGGGTCATAGGATGCACTACCACCTTAGGGCGAGAGCAGGAAGACGACCTTTAAGGTCTAGGTAAATAAGGAAAACGATCCCAGCTCCGTTTGATAGGGCATGGGACTAGGGATATGGGCACTGTGTTAGGGTGCACCCCCTCCCCCCAGTTACTAGGATTGCAGCAACGAGGGGGAGGGAATGGATGAGGGCGACAGTTGACCAAGGCCATAAAATTCCCTTGGAGCATCCGACATATGCCTCTCCAAGTAACACGTGGCAGAGAGTGAACTGAGAATGTGAGTGAATCTCTGGCTCTGGGTAGAAAGACTCTCAAAGAGAGTGGTAGAGTATGGTGGGAGACCAGTTACTCCCTCCATTAGGTACCCCAGAGCAAAAAAGAAGAGCACTCAAGGGTGACCCCGACACTGAGGATACGTTAGAGAAGGGAGATGTCACGTATAAAGAAGGAGGGGAAAACAGGACCAGGGCCTGCTGACCACCCCTGCCAGAACTGGACAGAACCTGGGAAAAGGAAATCTTGATTGGAATACAGGAGGTAGGGAAAACGGACCACCGACTATAGTATCACATGGCTGGGATAAAAGAATTGCCATCAATCAACGGCTTTACTAGTGACCCTCATGGACCCAGTGGGTGAAGAAAGTGACACCAGGCATAATACCCAGGAGCCCTCTGAATCGCTTGGTAGGTTCAGAGTGAATTTGGAGAGGGCCAACTCTGTAGTTAGATGGGGATCCTTTCCTACCTTAGAAGGATAAAGCCACATAAGGAAGTGCCCAGGTCGAATTGCTGTCGACCCAATGGACATGCAAGTGTCCTTGATTCTCCTCTCTCAGTGGTCGGGGCAGGGCTAGTCCACGGGTGCATTCCCACTCCCTTGGGCAGAACCCTTGTTGTAGGCCCTTGTGCCACTTCCTCTAATACACGTATCCTTTTGGAGATAAGGAGGACAAAGCCAATGATCTTGGTGGCTCCGGACTATCCCAAACCACACTGGTACTACGATTCTGCAGGACTTGTCCTGCACCTGGTAGTTTGGGGATTGCGTAGTTAGCCAAGCAAGGGAGGCTTCACTCCAACAGGAGCCATTGGGGGTCCCTCTTCTAGGTGGAGGGAGAGAAGGGAAAAAAAACACAAAACAAGCAGTTCCACTAGGGTGAGGAGTCCTTAGACTGTGTTAGCACGGAGGACCGGGGACAGCCTGACTAGGGAAGGAGAGGTATAACTGCGCCACAGGGTTCTCAACTTAGGAGGTCTTTATGGAGGAGAATAGAAGACTGCATGGGCACCCTGGCAATTACCAACTAGGGTAAACATGAGCTACTGGCTCAGCACTCGATGGGAAAGGGGTCCAAAGGCTGCCAATTCGAATCCTGAGGGTAGGAGTAACCAAGTTGACAGCATCTTGTGAACCTGAGGCAAAAAAACCCAAACAGCCTGGGGTGAGGAGGGGAAAAGGGCACAGAGCCCTCCCCATCAGTAGGCCAATTAGTAGGGATTTTTTCGGGGGGGGGGGAGTTGAGGTCACCAAAAGCACGAACAACAATTGGTGCCCAGTGTCCTGGACTTGTGAACTGCATATGGGAAGTAATCTTCCCAAGAGGGGAAGAAAATGCCAGCCTTTGAGGAAGTACAATGCAGGGAGCCTTCAGGCACCCCACATAACCTTAGGAGGCAGCACCCTCCAAGGAAAAGGGGAAAAATTAAGGAGGGAAGTATTAGAGACCATCAGGAGATGGATCCCGGTTGGTCATTTGAAGTGTGTGGAAGTGCAGGGTATTCAGTCCTACAACCCTTCATGTCACCTAGGGTATGTTCACACACACTTCTTATTTTGAAACAACAGAGGTTGTTTTGAAATAAGAACTGCCATGGCCACACGACGCACAGCCATTTTGAAACAAGCAAACTGCTTGTTTTGAAATGGCCGCCGTTCTTTCGGAACGACTTAAACCACTTTTTTTTTTTTCCGAAACAGCCCTGTGCGGACATGTTGTTTCGGAACAAAGTGGTCCGAAACAACATTTGACCTTCCTCCCAGGGTGCTAATAAAGAGTTATTTCAAAACAGCTTGCTTCGAAACAAGCCCTCCCTGTGTGAACATAGCCCTAGTGACGGCGTGTTCTGCTACGGGGCAGGGGAGAGAAGGTGAGAGAAGTGCTTCCCCAACCATGACCCAAGCAGTCTCTGATTTTGAGGGTAGCTTCTTCCAAGGTAAATAGAAGGGCTACCCAGGTGTTAACCCTTATGGATCCTTGAAGGTAAACAAGATATGGCACCAGCTGGAGGGGAAGGGGGGGCATCCCCCACAGAGGAAGAATACCTAGGGGATTCCAACAGAACCACCAGGTGATTCTTGTGGGAGGAGGGTAGTACCCTGACTTAGGATCTTATCTCAGGGTCGCACTCCCATGCGCTTCTCTCCTGGTTCTCGAAGTAGACCAGGTAATGTTCTCCTTAGACAGGTGGAGCCGGGAACCCTGGTTTGAAGTTAAGCCAGTTGGCCCACCAACCGAGGGAATGAGGGGTTTTACAAAGTTCAAATTGTACTCATGACCTTAAGAACGGTGCAAGGTACCCAGTAGAGCAAACCAGAAGAGCATAGATTAAACATTGGCTGCCCCTTACAGGCTAGGGGGGCAGCTAGTAGGCCAGGAAGGCAATATGCCCAAGTATTTGACATCCCCTCTGGGGTCCTGGGCACTACAGAGCATGGCATCCATTTTGGCTGCGAACAGAGGCCCACCTTCAAAGGGGAGGTCAACTATGACCTGCTGGGAGGCGAGGGGCACCCTCACCTCCCGGAGCCAAGCCACCTGCTGCAGGGCTACGGCTGAGGCCATGCTGTGGGTTGCTGCATCCACGGCATCCCAGGCTGATAGCAACAGGTCCTGGGACACTAGTCTGCTGTCTTCAAGAAAAGCATCATAGTCCACCCTATTCTCCTGTGGGAGTAAATGTCTGAACTTGTTCATGGACTCCCACACATCCATGACATATCTGACTACCAAGGCCTGATCATTGGCTACCCACAGCTGGAAGGTAGAGGAGGAGTCAGACTTCCGCCTCAGGAGATCTAACTCCCTCACATCCCTCAATGCTAGGAGAGGGTCATGAAAATCCTGCCCCAGGCCTAGCGCTGCTTCCCTCACCCCTTCAGACAGTGCCAGGTGGTGGGTGAGGAAAGGGAAGTCCTTTGCAGTGACCTGATATTTATGGCCCGCTGTGTCTGATACGGGGGCACTAGACCCAGGGGTTTGCCGATGCGACATGGCAAGGTCCCATACGCTAGAGTGTAGGGGAACTGTTATGGGCTCAGATGAAGAGAGTGCTGTGCCGAACAAAGTGTCATTAGGTCCCATGGGAGAATGAGACTCCACCCCCACATGAGCGCAACATGGCGAAGGAGGTCAAAGTGTGCCACTAGGTCCCCAGTGTAGGAATGGGGCATGGGGTTCAGGGCTCTGTCTGGCACCAGAGAACATGGGGCCGAGCTGGGCAGAATGGTACTACAGGGACCTGTTGGGGTCTCATGGGGACACCATCCATGAGGTCGGTACCTATAGGGGGTCAGTACTGAGGGCCATGGACATGGCCATTTACTCTTTGTTGAGACACCATCCTCAGGGCTCGGGGATCAAGAAGCCTCATGGGGCTGTGTTTGCGGTGCTGGAGAAGGCAAGGTAACACAGTGGAAGTGGACTCAATGGAAGGACCAGGGCCTTCTTGAACAGCTGGCTCCAGTGCTGGGGAACTTGGCATCGAGATCAGTGATGGAGTTCAGTACCGCTTTCAGGGCAACCAGGATCCCAAAGTAAAGTCTGGTCTACCCCTTTTGTTGGGGAGCACCAGGGTGGGAGGCATTGGCAGGAAGAGGAGCACCTTTGCTAGCTCAAAGGCCTCCAGAGTGGTAGGGACTGGCAACGACTCCTGCCAGTCCCGAGGCGACCCCCAGGTGGGGGATATAAAGCAGTCCCGACGCTTTGGTACTGACACCCGTACTGAGCTCATCGTCTTTCACTCTCAAGGAGACCGGCACTGGGAAGGCTTCAGTGCCGAGCTGGGACACAGTGCCGAAGGAAGCCCCAGCGTCTTGGGGTTGGGTGCCACATTTGCTCCAAGGCCAATGCACAGTGCCTTTGATCTCGGTCTTTAATGTTCTGTGGTTTGGAGAACCGACAGATAGAGCAGTCGGTGACCAGATGGGCATCGCCCAGGCACGGGAGGCACTTCTCGTTGGGGTTGTACCGGGGGAAGGCCTTGCTGCAGGCAGCACAAGGTTTAAACCCTGGCATGGCAGACAGTGAATAGAAGCCAAAATCCTCCTCCGAAGCTGCTCGCTCAGTGAGAGTAGTGCTTTTCGGTGGAATGACATACACGAAGAGGTTCTCCCCAGTTGAGTGAGTGGCTCATAAAAGACGTAAAGACAGGCTACTTGTGTGATTGCAAGGAGTGGTCTCTTCCGATACCATTGCTGAGGGTGGAAAATGGAACTGAGGAGGGACAGGGCAGTGGCCATATATATATAGCCAAGGAGTGGCCAGGGGACAGTGGCTGCCAGCCCTGTTTTGACGAGCTAGGATAAAAAGGTTTCCGACCAATTGTGCACTGTGTCATGGACACACCTATTACTGAATGCTTCCGAGCAGCGCTCAAAGAAGAACTTACAGTATAGGTCTCTTGGCAAGAAAAAAAACACTTCAGCTGAATTCCCATGAAGGCAAACTGACCTATTCCTAACAAGACAAAATTGTAGTTTGTTCCAGGACAACCACCTAGAACAGTGGATCCCAACTGCGGACATGTTGCAGGGGGTCCACGGAGCCTTTCCCTACTGGGGCCAGAATCCAGCTACAGCCCCAATGCTCCCCACCAGGGCTGCCTTTCCCCTCCCGTGGCCAGATCCTGGCAGGGGAATGGAGCTGCAGCGGCTCCCTGGTAGGGGCAAGGGCAGGGGGCCATAGCTGCTGTGGCTCGGCTCCCGAGCAGTGCAGGCCATGGTGGTGGCATTGTTGCTCGCTGGCTGTCCCAGTGACACCACCAGAGTGATGCGGGCCAGAGTCTGCCCGTGTGGGCCAGATTACATAATTAGCCAGGGGGGTGCAAAAAAAATTTTTTTTGTCATAAAGGGGTCCCCAGCCTGAAAAAAGGTTGGGAACCACTGAGCTAGAAGAATTCTGGAAGGAGAAACAGATAGGATGGAATCCCTCTCTGGGCAAATCAAAGGGCGTCAGGAATTTTGCTAATTGCCTTCTCTGTTATTCTCCCACTGATAGCTATCAGGGAGAAAGGACATGATTTTTTTTCATGTAACATTTAAAATAGCCCTATTGCTTCCAGTTAAAACCCCAGGATCACACCCTAAGTTCATAACACACTTTCAGTGAACTTCTGTACAAAAAGTGCTGTGACCGAACAGTGAACACATACAGGGTGCTTTGATTTCCCAAGTTTGTGTACACAAACTTATGTTTAAGAAAGTGAGGGGTAATCACCACTGTTTAAAATCAGGGGCAGTGTGGACAGGTATTGCATCCCCTACACATCTGTCAAGGTACCATAAGCATAACATGAAACATACAGCTACCAGAGCCCTAGTCCTAACAACATATTCTGTTAATATAATCAGCTCCTCAGCAACACCACCTGGCAGTACAGCTCTAAGGTTTTTCCAAAGCAGAGATTCATAATTGTGCAGTGATTTGGTAAAGAGTAGCATGAGAGCCAACATACTCATTTCACTTGTGATCTAAACCAGGATTGGCAGGCTGGCCTCTAAGGAACAATACTGTGCCCCCGCAGCCGCTATACTAATCTGATTCTCAGCTGTGCTTCATTTCAGCTCTTTTCAATAGTCTGTCAGTCCCTGGAGCAGAATTCTAGATCCCAATAAAGGGCCTTCAAATGTGCAAAAAAAGGATCATTTTTAATTTTTTAGTGCCTGATGTCCAAAATTCCATGGAAGCCTTAACCAGAAATAACTATGTCCAATACTCACAGCAGGACAACATATCACAAAGAAAACACAGAGCAAAGCACACGCATGCATGCGTACACACACACAAAGCTTGACAAAACTCCTCAGATTTGCTCCACAGACTTCAAAACTAACAGAACATCAAACCAATCACTGACCATTGACCAAAGAGGATGCAAATCCTGCCCTGAGGCAAGTACATTATCATTTACAAAGGACATGCAGACTCCCATAAGCCTCCTCACACTGGCCATATAGATGAAGCAAGGACATTTGTGCAAACACTGCATTCCTATGACCTTGGATAGAATTTTGCTCTCGCTACGCAGCTTTAATTCAGAGCAATTCTATTGATTTCAGCAAAATTACTTTAGGCTTACACCAGTTTAACAGAGAAAAAATCTGGCCCACATTTCCCGCCTGGAGGAATATTCTTTCTCCCCAGTTTAGAGCACTGGAGATGTGGCAATGTGATGAAGTATCAAGCCCAACACCTTCTCTGGCCCAACACCTTCTCTGACCCACTCACCAGCTCCTCAATCCCCCATGCCTTTCCTGATGTCCCTGACTCCCTGACCTGCTGGCTCATTGCGGTAGAAGGTCAAAAAAGTGCCAACAGCTGGCTAATTTCACACAAATGGGCAACCTCACAAACAGATCACCTCAGAAGGTTTACAATGGAAGATGAAACACAGAATAAATGAATCTGTGGGTTACTCACCAGTAACTGTCCTCCTTTGAGATGGGCTGCTCAGATCCATTCAGTAATAGGTGTCTCCGTGCCAGAGCGCCGGATTGGTCAGAAAACTTTTGTCCCAGCCTGTCAGGAGAGGGTAAGCAGCCTCTGCCTGAAGAGGATGGCATAAGTCAGCAAACTCCATCTTGGGCCTTAAGACACCATTTCAGGGATCCAGGATGGTCACATCTCACCTGTCCCCCTCCCTGAGGTCAGTCACATGGGCCATGGATCAGCAGATGAGGTAATGCCCCATATAAGGAAACAGCCCACACTTAGACCAGGTGGGGTGACAAGCCATGTAAGGTAAACAACCCGAAATCCAGGTTTGTAATTGGCTCAGTGCCAGCATCCCTCAGACCTGACCCCCTTCCTCTAAACTGTACTATATAACCCCTGTTATTGTTACCCTCAGGGAGCCAGCTTCCTTAGGGAACCGCTCCACCAGATCTGGTAGGTAAATAAAAGCATATGCTTGTGTGACCTCCTCTGCCTGTATGTGTCTTGGGGACACTCGGGCTGACTCAGGAAGCGCAAGGGCTTTGGGCTCTTACATAGTTGCTCCCCGGAGTCCCATCCAAAAAAGTCACAGAAGTAGTTCAGGCAAAACAGGAGTGCTGAACACCTGAAGTCAGATTCTGGAGATAGCTGCACTGGTGTGTGGAGACTGGGGGGTTGGAGGAACAGATGGACGATATGGCCTCTGAAGCACTAGAGTCCCAACTGGCTTTGCCTCAAGTGGATCCAGAGCACTGTTCCTGTGGGAGTCTGTCATACACACTTGCCTAACACCACAGAGGGAATCTGTGCCAGTGCTGGAATTAGAACTGAGGGTTTTCTGGCTCCCAAACTAATTTGGCCAAGGAACACTTTGGGGCTTTGAACATATTGACAGAACACGTACGTGCTGGTCGAGGGTGGGCTGAGGGGGTGGGTGTTTCCATGCTGAAAAATTGCTGCACATGTTGCTCAAAAGCTGATTTAAAAGAGGGGGTTTTTGGGTGGGATGTCCTTTATTTTACAAAGAAAAAAAAATAAAGAGAAAAAAAATGAAGGAAAATCATCTACTATTCAAATACCTTAGCATGTTTGATACACACAATTTCATATTTAATATTTTAGCAGGAATTTTTTTTTAGCATTAAAAATTTTTCATGGAACACCTGTTCACACTGCATGGAACACCAGCGTTCCATGGAACACAGTTTGGGAAATGCTGGCTTAGACCATAATTCCCTTAGATCCCATCTACACCAAGGGAATTTCCATCAGTGTATCTAGATGGGTGCAATTTCATTCAGTTACATACAGTATAAAACATACCAGCATAAACCTTATGTGGTAATCAAACTGTGCATCTACAATGAAAGTTTGCAACAATGTAATTACACTGATGTAGCCAACTGAAATTTTATGCCAACCTGTAATGTAGGCACTGCACCAATACAAACTAATGTAATAAGACAGGTGTAAATATCCTCAGTGGAGACAGTGCTTTAGAGAGTGCCAAAAATAGCTGAACACATTGCCAACAGGTGCCTCATATCCAGGCAAGCCACAGCTGTTACACGATCTCTCAGCTAGGCTTTCAAAGCTTTCCTCTGCAGTGGCAGCTGCTTTTTCCCTGCTTTTCCATCCTAGTGGCCACATTTTCATTCTATAATACTTCTGATGTCACTGTATGTGTTAGAAAAGTTTGATTTGTTTATTACAGAACCTCAAGCAAGCAGCAGCTGAACCTGCTCAGGTTACTGTTTTCTAATTGTCACCAGTCACAGAATCCAGTTTGCAAGTCACCAACTATTTTTAAAATTGGCTAATTAATAGCATGTGGAGTAAACAAGCCAGACAGTGCCTGGAAATGTTTCTGCTGCAAGTGCCTTCATTAGCAAACTGGTAATGACACACACAATCTCTGATTATGAAAACACCAGCCAGCATGTATGAAGAGGCTACTTCTTTTTATATGTTTCAAATGGTTTGTAAACACAGAAGAAGGTCTTCTGAAAAAGTTTGCTTGAAAATATTTATCCACTGTTTAATATGCAATATTTTATATATTGTAAGTGACTGCAGATATTCATCATCACAGGTGTAATGTTACTAATATGTGGATTTGCATTTCGTTTCTTTTAGATTTTAGAATTATG
The DNA here is from genome assembly GCA_007922195.1 of Podocnemis expansa. NCBI lineage: Eukaryota > Metazoa > Chordata > Testudines > Podocnemididae > Podocnemis > Podocnemis expansa. The sequence goes on along the minus strand of ML681994.1, from coordinate 11,584,376 downwards.
ACATCATTAGCCCTTAAAATACCACTAACAGAATGCTCTTCCCCAGCAAGTTGCTCGGAGACACTGCTCTGCAGATACACCTTATGTATTAATTTGTAATTACCACTACTTCTAACAAAACACCCCCCCCACACACAAATGCTTGATCTTCCCACAGTCCTCAGTGACTTAATGCGCTTGCTGTCTGTTCTTCCCCCAAACCCTGGATTTACACCACAACCTGACTCCTTTAAATCTTATTCCAGATCAGCTCCAAGCCAGATAATTGCTTCCATCCATCCTACTTGCTCTCTCTTTTCTGTTGTCACAGACCTAGATATCCATTCCAATCACTCTTGTTTCCCAGAGGGTTGGAGGGAGATCATATAGGGTCATGGGCCACCCTAGATTTCCACCAGGGTTTATATGCTTTGCCCTGGCCTAAACCATGCTGCATACCACCAGAACCTTTATCTTGTGCCTCCTACTCCAACCATCAACAGCTGCACCTTGGTCGCTATTCCCTCCCACCAGGAAGGTCCCCATCACACACACTTATTCCCTGCTGTAGTGCATCTGAAAACTGTCTCTGATCTTTTAGTTTCCTCACCATCTGTAAGGGCAAGAGCTTGGCCTATCCTACTTCCCAGGTTATTTGGACTGAAATATTTCTCCCTGTAGTGTTTATAGCCCAAAGACTGCTAGTGTTAGGCATCTCTGCAAAAGAAACGAGGAGTCCTATGGCACTTTTAAAGATTAACAAATTTATTTATTGCATGAGCTATGTGGGGAAAAATGCCACTTCGTCAGACACTTTGAAGATGGGGAACTTATAGAATGGGAGGAAAATAAATGGAGAGACTTGTAAATCACAGTGGGTGTGTTCACACAGCAGTCTTATTTCAAAACAACAGAGGTTGTTTCGAAATAAGAAACGCCATATTCACACAACATACCGTTGTTTCAAAACAACTTAAACCCCATTTGGTGTCAAAACAATGTTGTTTCAAAACAACTGTTTCAAAACAATCCTGTCAGAACATGTTATTTCGAAGCGACAGTGACTTGTTTCAAAATAACTGTTGTCCGGACATGCTATTTCGATTCCTGCTTTTTTCCTTATTTTGAATTAACATTTTCTTAATTCAAATTAACTTATTTCGAAATAAGGCGTTATTTCTATACAAGTTGCATCGAAATAACCCCCTGTGTGTGAACATAGCCAGTATCAGGTCAGACTTAAAGCAGATCACTGCAGTAGCTTGGATTCAAACACTGGGGACAGCACACCACCACAACAGACTAGATTGCTATATTGATTGTTTCCACCACCATGCAGAGGCTGAAGTTGTGGACAAACGACATCTCTTACACTAGTGGTTTTCAAACTTTTCTCCTCAGGACTCAGCTGAGATAAATCATTTATGCCCGTGACCGACAACAATGTCTTCCAGCAGTGGCAGCAAGGGATGCCATGACCCAGTATCTGCGGGTCTGAGACCCAGTACTGGGTCCCAACCTGAAGTTTGAAAACCACTGCCTTACACCATAAGCTCAGCCATGCAAAATGCAATGCCATCCACAGCCTCAGAAACAACTCTGATATTATTAATAAGGAGGCTGACAAAGAAGGTGCTGTCATCATCATGAATAAATCAGATTACGACCAGAAGGCTTATAAACAATTCTCCAACACAACAGTCTACAAACCACTATTCTCTATCCCCACTGAGGAAAACCTGAAGGAAATACAGCACCTACTCTAGAAACAACCCAAGGCATCACACGAACAAATAAAGACAGACACACTGCCAGAATCCTGACCTGGGATACTCTATCTATTACCTAAAATCCATAAAAAAGGAAACCCCAGATGCCCCACCATCTCAGGCACTGGCAATCTTATGGCAGGCTTATCTGGCTACGTGGACTGTCTCCTCAGGCCTTATGCTATCAACACTACTAGCTATCTTTCAGATGCCATAGATGTCCTGAAGAAAATGCAATCGATTGGTGAACTTCCAGAAAACACCATCCTGGCCATTACATACACAAGAGCTCTTTGCACCAACAATTCACACAAAGATGGATTACAAGCCATTAGAAGAACCATCCCAGATGATGCCACAGCACACCTTGTGGCTGAACTTTGTGACTTTGTACTCACCTACAACCATTTCAGATTTGAAGGTAATTTATACCTTCAAGTCAGTGGCACTGCTATGGGTACTCGCATAGCCCCACACTATGCCAACATTTTTATGGGCAACTAAGAACAATTCTTCCTCAAGGCTCATCCAAAACCACCTTTCCTCTACTTATGTTACACTGATGACATCTTTGTCATCTGGACCCATGGCAGGGATGTCCTTAAACTCCACAAGGATTTCAATAATTTCCACTCCACAAACTTAGCCTGGAACACTCCACACTGGAGATCTACTTTCTAGACACTAGAGTACAAATTAGGGATGGACACATCACCACCACCCTATACTGAAAACCTGCTGCTTGGTATAGTAACCTACATCCCTTGAGCTTCCATCCAAAACACACCACACAATCCATTGTCTACAGCCAAGCCCTAAGATATAACCACATCTGCTCTGATCCCTCAGACAGAGACAGCCATATTCAAGATCTCTATCAAGCATTCTTAAGACTACAGTACCCACCTGTGGAAGTGAAGAAACGGACTGACAGAGCCAGGCAGGCACCCCAAACTCAACTGCTACAGGAGAAGCCCAAGAAAGAAAACAACAGAATGCTGCTAGTCATCACCTACAACCTCCCAAGTCAGACCTCTACAGCACATCCTCAGGGATCTACAGCCTATTCTACAAGACAATCCCTAACTCTCTCAAGCCTGGAGAGACAGACCTCTCCTCACTTATAGACAGCTCCCCAACCTTAAGCAGACACTCACCAGCAGCTACAGATCTAACAACAGAAATATTAAAGCAGGCACATATCCTTGCAACAAACCACGCTGTCAACTTTGCCCACGTATTTGCACAAAAAAACACCATCATAGGATCTAATCAAACCAGCTCCATCAAGGGCTCATTTCCCTGCTCATCCAGCAATGTGATTTATGCCATCATGTGCCAGATACATCCCCCCTGCCTTATATATTAGGCAAACAGAACAATCTCTGTGCAAAAGAATAAATGGACACAAATCTGACATCAGGAATTGCAACGTTCAAAAACCAGTTGGTAAGCACTTCAATCTTCGTGATCACTCCATCGACAATTTTCTCATAACTGTGCTCAAAACAAATGAATAACAAATTGCAGCTTCAAAGAGAAACTGCAGAATTGGAATTCATATGCAAATTTGACAATGATGCTTCAAGGGTAAATATGGACTTTGGATTTGTTTCTCATTACAAGTGATTTGACCTGATCTTCCTCTATATGCTGTTCCCCAGCGTTTGAATTTAAACTACTGCATTGATTTGCTGTAACAGTCTGACCTGATTCTATGACTTAGGCTTCTCTGCCTGTATTTTCCTTCCATTCTGTAAGCTCCTTATCTTCAAAAGCATCTGATGAAGCAGGACTTTCCCCCACAAAAGCTCATGTGATAAATTTGTTAGCCTTTAAAAGCACTGCAGGACTCCTTGTTTGTTTTGCTTACCTAGACTAACATGGCTACCCTTTGGAACATCCCTTTAAAAGTAACATGCATAATAATCAATGTTAGGGGCCTTTCAGATAATGCAGATGAAGTCAGGGTCTCTGCAGGACATATTACATCTCTAATAAAAGGAGAGTTGTTTTAACTTTAAACTTCATATCCATAACTGGCATGCTAGGTTCCTGAAGTACAGAGGCTGCAGCAAACTCCCAAGGAAAATGTTCTTGGCTGCCTGACTGTATTGCAAAGCACAACACTAAGTGGAAATGAGAGACAACATAAGGCAGCACTTTTTCAGAGTAAAACAGGGGTCAGCAACCCACAGCATGTAGTGCCGCTCAGGTCTCCCCGCTCCCCCAGGACCCCGCTGGCCATGCTTCCCCACTGAGGAGTGCAGCCAGCAGGGACAAGGAAACTGTAGCACATGCCTGCTGGGCAGGGCTAGAGGACAGCGGGACAGGTCGGCCAACCTAGAGCCGCTGCTGCTGGGGATGGGTGCTGGTCAGCCCCAACCCTGACCCCCAAAGGTTACCCGCCACTGCCATGGGTGGGTGCTGGCCAGGCCTGACCTTTAGAGGCTGTTTTCAGCTGCCAGGAGTGGGTGCCAGGTCTGACCCCGAACCTTGCTCCTGACCCCTTTAGCCCTGGCCCCGGCACCCATTGAGGGTGTGGTGGGCAGGGCTTGCGCAGGGGCCAGCAAAGGTTGCTGACCCCTGGAGTAAAACCACACACTGAAGATGAAACCTTCTGGAAGAGACACTGATAAGCCTATCATTTGGCATAGGTCCAATTTAACTCAGGGCATAGCTGAGAGTAAGAAGATTTACATAAAGGTGATAGGTAAGTGGGGGATTATATGCAGGGTTATTCAGAATGGAAAGAAGAGAAATGCAGAGGGGACTTGATTGAAGTGATTCAAATTACGCTACAGGAAGAAGTGATTCTTCTCTCCTTTGTAACTTACTGCATGAGACAAGAACAAAGGAATACATGTACAAATTGTGCAGGTCAGACTAGATGATCATATTGGTCCCTTCTGACCTTAGAGTCTATGAATCTATAAGTACAATCTAAAGAGCATTAAAAGCAGAACAAAAATCAATGAAAATAATACTTTATATTACATTAAGGACACCATCTGGAATTCACTGTTACAGAATGACACTGTGCCAAATGTTGTGATTGCAATTTGCAAAATGTTGTGACTGCAATATTCAAAGTAGTAGATAAAAGTCACTAATAACATTTGAGGCTCAGATAATATATGGAGCCAATACTGTGGGACTCAAGAAGGAATGTTTTCCCCATGCCTACTCCATGCACAGCATTATTCAATTACATTGGTAGGTAGACAGGTGTAGGGAGTTGGTTCCTGTTCTAACAGATAAGGTATTGTTGGGCACTTGATGATATCACAATGAAACCTGTGCATGATATATTTTTCAAGCCACACACTCTAAAAATACCATTTTAAAAAGAAAGATTCTTCCTCAAGAATCTCTCTTGCCCAAAACAAGGCCTGAAATACAGAAAGACCTAGCATACATACTCACATAGCACAGACCAGTTCTTTGTTCTGCTGTGTTCTTTTAAGCAGACAAGTTCTTATAACACATCCCAATAATCCCACTCCCTTTACAGAACAGCATCCTGCAAAGTGTTCCTACAAAGATGCTGACTTTTAGAACTCATTCCCAAAGGATCCCTGGTGCATCACACCTGCATACTCAGGTACAGAAAAATCTTCTACGTAATTGTGACTATTTAGGCCCAGTGATTTGCAGATTCTCACAACTCAGTATTAAGAGAAATACCATTAAATCGGTTTAGCACCCCACTTTGTAACATTGTTATAATATGATGGGAAATATCACCTGGCTCTGAAAAGGGACTAGACATAAGAGTTTGGGTCCTAAATCAATATTAGTCACAATTTTAATAAGCCACAGCTTAGCTGTGGATTGGTTAAATGTTTTGTGGTTTTTCCTTATGCATAGAGAAAAACAAAGAGTTGAACAAAACAATGTCTATGATCTATGCTTGTAAACAACCCTAACCACAGCAAACTACCAACTATGACAAAAGTCTCATTCATCCATATCCTGTTCAACCAACACTCCTGATGACCTGCAACCTCATTCCATCCTGCTGTTCCACACAGAAAGAACTCTTGTACAGCCAACTGGCTTCTATAGGACTATACCCTGTGGATCTGCTCAGACAAGACAGCTGTCTGGACCAGGAGGGCCACCTGAGCATATTCATCAGTCACTGGCCCTCCTGATCCAAAAGTCTATTTTTCCAAATACCTTCATGCCCTGGAAATAAATTCCAATAAATGAGATTGTTATCTATTCCAAGAAGAAACACTAACTGACATCTTTGAGGAGGCCAGTTTAAACCAGATGTGGCCAAACTGCAGCCCAGGAGCCACACGTAGCTCTTGAATCAAAAACTGTGGCTTGTGGAAGATCAGCAAATCAATTTAGTAGGTAGAACTATATGTCTATATGGCTCAGTGCAGCTTTTAAAAGTTTAATAATCAACTTGCGTGGCTCTTGAGTTCCATAAGTTTGGCCACCCCTGGTTTAAACAATCCATCCTGTCCCATTTGGGATTTTGTCTACACTGTTTAATAACCCACAGCTTCAGCACCCAAACCTGAACATTTATACAGCTGTTTCAGTACCCAGCACAAATGAGAGTCTGTAGCCAGTCTCTGAGATTTGCAGCCATGGGTTTTAAAATGCAGGATTGATAGACATAGCATTGGTGAGGGAGAACACTCAACACACTGCATAACTACAACCAAGGTTTTTATTATATAGCAGGCATGGCCAAACTGCAGCTCTGGAGCCACATGCAGATCTTGAATGAAAAAGTGTGGATCCCAGAAGAATGTCAGCAAATCAATTTAGGAAAGCAGCCCCAGCCTAGGAATTCAGGAGGGGGTCGGGGATGGTGGGGAGAAGTGCGGCATGGTCAGAACTTTTAAAAACTCACCACTAGCCTGCAGTCTTCTACAATGAGCAACAGCTCAGTTGTTACTCTATAGGCCTAATTTTCATGATAGCCTTAAGTAATTATTAGGATCTGACATTAGTAGGATCAATATTTGCCCTCTTTTTACAATAAAATTAAAGTGTGCAATGAATTTTAAGCTTAGTAATTTTGGAGTAGGTAAATATAGCTATATGCCTCAGTGCCATGCTCAAAAGTTTAATAATCAACTTGTGTGGCTTTTGAGTTCTATAAGTTTAGCCACCCCTGTTATATAGAGAGGAAAGATGGTCCAGCAGTTAGATCACTAAGCTTGGAATTGGAGGCCTGGATTTTTGTCCCCGGTTTGGCCATAAGCTTCCTGAGGGACCCTAGACAAATCACTTAGGTGCAGAAGCACATCTGTGGAAGTTAGGAGTCTAAATACCTTTGTGGATCTGGCCCTTTATGTACCTCAGTTGCCCCCCTTTAAGATGGGGACAGTTGCACTGCACTACATCTCAGGGCATTGTGAAGGTAACCACATTAAAGATCAGAAGGTACCTGGATACTACACTTGGGGGGGGGGGGTGCGCCATATAAGTACCTTGAATAGCTATGTCCCTTAGCTGTTTTGACCAGAAATCCCTAAGAAGTGAAATCCAGCGAGGGGCTGAAGGAAACATCCTTTTCTCTGTGCTCTAAGACTCTGAGGCTGTTTGTCTTTTCACATTTCAGCCTCACTTGGCACTGAAAAATCTCTTCTTGTGTACTGTGTGGGAATCAAGGACCATGTATGAATAATGAGTGGGAAGCATTCACCTATTTTCTTTTCCTCTTCTGTTTAAATCTGTCCAGCCATACCTCAGAGTAGAAGAAGCCCAAATTCCCTTCTCCCTCAAATACCCTAAGTAAGAAGCTAATTGAAAAAAGTCCTGTAATTATAAAGCCACCTAATTAGGAGAACCTCAATCCATTTAACTTGCTTTTTCTTTTCCCCCTAGATCTAAAAATAGAGGTTCATACCTGATGGATGGAAGGGAGTTGCAGCAATAACAAATCCTCACTAGCTCAGACTAAAGAAAAACTGAGCAGGTCAGTTAGTTCCTGATAACTTGCTGCTCTGGCTTAAGCCACAACTAGCCTAGCTACAGCTAATTTTAACTGTCACAGGTGCAGTTGTAATCATCAGTTAGTGAGGAAATGTAATAAGAGTAATTGAAGCAGGTGGGCATAAGGATAGACATGAGGCTCTCTGGGTGGAGCAAAGTCTCTGAACTTTGTGGAACAACTTGTTTTTATTTCTTTCTTTAGTGTAACTTTTTGGTGTGTGTATTTTATCTCTTTTAGCTATGAGTTTGCACTCTGTATATGTCATTTAACTGGTGGTGATGACAAAAGTCAATAAATTAGTTATGTTATTGTCAAACTTCACTTGAGAACAAATTTTACACTCCTCTAATTTACTAAGCCATTCACCAAACTGACAGCACCTACAAAAGTGATATTTAGGCACCTGAAGTGTCACAAACAATGGAGTATAAAAAGGATGAAATTAATTTTTGGACACAAGAAACTGAACACTTCTTGCTTGTATCTTTTCAGCTTGTGAATACTAAGGACTTCCTTTAGTGGGTTAGTCTGCCTTTGTTATAGATCTTTTGTGACTTTTGAGTTTACCTCTCAACTGTCTGAAGTGGGGAGAATTCAGTGTCGTTACAAATTCAGATTTTGCAAGTGAAAGCAATAATTCAAGCTGCAAAAGACAGGTTCTGCTACATAAAGAGTGAACATTCCAAGTCCTCACTGATGTGGGTCATAGCACAAAATGGCAGACCTCAATCTTTGATATATGTCACCTGCTTAGTTACTGAAAGCATCCTATTTACAAGTAGCTGATTGTAAGATGGAAGGAAGCACAAATACGATGTTTCTAATTTGTATTGCAGTAGCACTTTAGAGGCTCCAGTCTGGATTGCTAGAGCAGGGTGTGATCATCCTAGGGCAGCCACAGTATGGAAAGTTCTACTTGTCACTTGGCCCTGAGTCTGTGCTCTGCAGGAGTAGTATGGCTCCATGCAGCACCAACCAGGCCAGAATGGAGGTGGGTGGAGGTAATGACCTAGGTTAGTGCAGTGGTTAGGGTGCTATCCAGGGACTTAAAAAAAACCCAATTCATAAGCTCTACTACAAACTTCCTCTATGACTTCACATAGGTCACTTGGTCCTTCTGTGCCTTAGTTCTCTATCTGTAAAATGGACAATGCTATTTCACTATCTCACAGGGACATTATGTGGATAAATGTGTTAAAGTTTGTGGTGTAGTCATGTAAGTATCATAGGTGGACGGTGCTCACTACTTGCACATGTCTAATGGCCAGGAAGTCCTACTACTTGCTCAGTCCCCATCCAAAAATCATTAACTTTGGCTATGTGTAAAGAGATGACTCACTGTATAAAACAGAGGGTTTCTGAAATTTGGACATTTGTTTAATCCGTTTTGATAGCTATGTTTGTTCTTTACTTAATCAAGTTTTGAAAACATTTGGTTCTGCTTGACTAAGGGGGATGAACTAGATGATTTCCTCAAGTTCTTATTAGCCCTTCCCTTACATTTCCATTACTCTAGGACTCTATATTAAAGAAGCAAATATAAAACACTTCCTTTATGGGAAGAAAATAAAGAACCAGCAACCTGGAAATTAAAATGTGTTAAACCTTTTAAATAAATTTAATTTAAAAGATCATTATTTCAGTGTTAACTTTTTAACTTATGAGTTATTTTTTATCCAACCTTACTAATGGTTTCAAGTCATGACAAGAAAGCATGAACTATAGAAATAAAGGACTCAGAGGAATATAAAATCATGCAGGTAGTAGCATCAGTCTTTCTATAGCAAATTCTCCAGCTTTTTATCTGCTGGCTTTGTAGAGGCAATTGCACCCTCTACTGGAATATTTCTTTTTACCAAGAGATTTTTTGCAGTCTCTTAGGCAATAGAACACGGTTTTCAGAACCGGTTTATCAGAGTCCCCCTAGTGAAGGTTCTGAATTTATCACCTGAAACACCTTGGGGTCACTCATGGAAGAAAGAGGAATCAACCTTATGACAAAGAGGAGGAGGCCAGGCTCTTTAGATTTTTAATAGATCTTTTGTTTCTACTATTTAGAAGCCTTATTCCTACAAGGGGAGCCCGAGCAGGACAAAGATGACTTCATAGCAGCACTTTGATGCGTAATCACCTGGGCTCAGGGATAGCTAAGAAGAGGACATGAATTGATGTGGAGCAATAACAACTGGATCCCTGCTGGTAAAATCCTACTGAGGAGAGGGTAAGTTAAGACATCTTGGATTAGGTTAATCTTTTATTGTAATTTAAAGTCATGATGGGTGGGGAATTTACCTCTTTTATTACAAGAAATAATTTTAACTCCTGGTGAGAAATCAGGGCACAGAACTACTGTAAATCAGAGATATTACACCTTGGGTCCAAAGATAATTTGAAAGATGTTAAATGCCAACTGAAGAGTAGTGGATAACAACTTATATAGTTAGGCATTAACTGTCAGCTAAAGTGGTGGGCACTATTTAAATTAATCCCTGGAGGGCAGGGACAGGATTCAGGGACACCTAGAGAAACTGGAGCAGTGGGCCAATAGGAATCTCATGAGGTTCAACAAGGACAAGTGCAAAATCCTGCACTTGGGACAAAAAACCCCGATGTACTGCTACAGACTGGGGAGTGATCAGCTAAATAGTAGCACTGGCGAAAAGGACCTGGGAGTCATGGTGGATGGGAAGCTGGATATGAGTCAGCAGTGTGCACTTGCTGCCAAAAAAGCCAATGGCATACTGGGCTGCATCAGAAGAAGTGTTGCCAGCAGATCGAGGGATGTGATCCTTCCCCTCTATTCTGCACTGGTGAGGCCACTTCTGGAATACTGTGTCCAGTTTTGGGCTCCCCACTACAAAAAGGACGTGGACAAATTAGAGAGAGTCCAGAGGAGGACAACAAAAATGATCAAAGGGCTGGAGCACAAGCACTGTGAAGAGCGACTGAAGGAACTAGGCTTATTTAGCCTGCAGAAGAGAAGACTGAGGGGGGATTTGATAGCAACCTTCAACTACCTGAAGGGATGCTCCAGGGAGGATGGAGCTCAACTGTTCTCAGTAGTAACAGAGGACATAATGAGGAGCAATGGTTTCAAGTTACAGCTGGGGGGGGGGTCCAGACTGGATATTAGGAAAAACTTTAGTAGGTGAGCAGTGAAGCATTGGAATAAGCTACCTAGGTAGGTGGTGGAATCTCCATTTTTGGAAGTGTTCAAGGCCCAGCTGGACAAACCCCTGGCTGGGATAATCTAATGGGAGTGGTCCTGCTCTTTTGGCAGGGGGTTGGACTAGATGACCTTGTGGGGTCTCTTCCAACCCTATGATTCTATAAATATTGGTTCATTAATGAAAATTATTTACAAGGATGTAGACAGATGAACATAATTACCATTGACACTGATTCACGGAATTCAGATACTTAAAAGGGATCTCCTGCAGCCCAGGGTCCTGTAAAAGGATTCATAGAAAAAGGATACATGCCCAAAAGGGTCTTCAGAAATTTTTTAAAGTTGTCTGAAGATGCCTGTGTGTGAAGGCTGCTCCCCAGATCCAGTCTGGTGTGCCACTATGACCCCCCCCCCAATCTCCACTCCTGAACCCTGATTCACCCCTCTTTGCCAGGTGACTACTCACTCCAGAGTCAGTTCACACCAGCCTCTTGCACATGATCAGCCCCAGGCAGAGAGCATGCTCTCTCCAGTCACATAGGGAATAGTCCCCCAGCAAGTACTCCCAATTTCAGTTACCATACTGGGAGCCACTGTCCTCCAGGGATTGGTTCCTACTCCCCAAGTCACCCTGCTCTCAAGTCTATCAATTTAACAAAGAATTGGATCGTGTCCAGCCTTCTTCACTTATACTCTCTAAGGACCGCACAGCTTTAGATACAATTACTATTTTATTGACCAGATTACAATTTTAAGTGAGAAACTGGTCAATCAAAGCAGAATCATGATATAAATGAGTCAGGAGTGACCACGGGAAAATAAAAGGTAAAACATACATACTAACCTAATATCACTACCTAAACTGCCCTCATAGTCCAAGTTTATGCTCAAGATGCTTGCCTGTCAGATGTTTGTAAAGCTAGTCTCTGTTTGAAGCCTGGCAGGGCCCACATCTTACTTGAAGTTGTTTCAAGATGGAGTTTCCCAGGCCAAAAGCCTCAAGCTCTTCCAAGTGTTTCACTTTGTTTCCAATCCCCATCTGACCCACCCCCCAGGCAGAGGTCATCTTTCCTCCTCCCTCCCCCCCAAGCCAGGGACCTCAATCTGAATAGTATTTTGTTACAACCTCCAGGTACTTGCTTGCTCGCAGCTTTGGTTGTTTACATGATGCAGGGAGAGAGTTCAGTCTGTCTCCCACCCCTGGAGCCATGCAAAACATTTCACACATCTGTACACCTACACAATGCTCCAGGAGACATGATATCATAACTATATGATGGAGTATTCAAAAGGGAATCCTGCATGGTGCAATCTGTATTGAATCACACAATCACAGTGCATAAGTGAAGAGAAAAAAAGAAGGCTCCAGAGGAAATCCTAGCAATTACAGGCCAGGAAGCCTAATTCCAGTACCAGGCAAATTAGGTGAAACTATAGTAAAGAACAAAATTGTCAGACACATAGATACACATGATATGCTGGAGAAAAAGCAACACAGCCTTTGTGAAGGGAAATCATGCCTCACTAATCTATTAGAATTCTCTGAGGGTGTAAACATGGGTAGGGAGAAAAGTAAGAGGGAAGGTGCTGTCCTTCAAAACATTCTTCAGAAAACCAAAAAAATATTTTTTAATTGCTCAATTTTGACGAGAAAATCTTGAGGTCAAACAAATAAAAAACAAAAAACACAACTGGAAACACAGTTAAAAGAAAATCTTTTAGGAACCCTATGAAAGCTCTGCTAAAATGGGACCCCTACCATGGATGCACACTGAGAGGCAGAGAGTTCAAGGCAGTCCTACCTGAGGGGCAGGCCAAAGGCCAGGCTCCAAGCAAAGATCTAGTCTGTGTCCAGTTGCCATGTAAATGAGGAGCACCCCAAACAAGAAAACAGTCTGATGCAGAGGAAAATAAGATGAGTTAAAGTGCAGCTAGTCTACTCTATACTCAAGGGCACCCCTTTTTATCTCCCAAATCCTAAGCTTCATGTGAATTCCTTTTTATTTCCCATTTGTTACAAGGTATTTTCAGGTTCAAACTGATAGGAGAAGTCATATGGGAAAATCCTTTGTTCATTGGACAGAAGGAATCTCAGAAGATCCATTGGATAGCCATTGTCTTCAGCATGCTTCTGAGTTCCCTGAAGTCTACACTGGTGTCTGCAAGATATCCTATAATGCGTTTTCATTACTGCTAATATGAACCATAACCTCGCTCATTGCCTCCAAAAGCCTATCCAGGGGTTAAAGTATAATTTGGCAGGCCCTGGAACCCTCCTAAATTTCTGGGCCCCCTTTATTCAGGTCCAGGTCCCCTTCAATGAACCCCAGCTACTGCCCCCAAATGACTGCCCCCCCTACCCCAGCTACTGCCCAACAAATACATGCCCTGCACCCCAGCTACTGCCCCACAAGTGCTTACCCCCCAGCCCAGCTACTGCCTCCAAAATGCCTGCCCCCATCAGACCTCTCTTTCCCCATGTCTTCCTCAATCCCCATTCCCTAAGCTCCCTGCTCCCATGTCCCCACTCCAGCCCTCCTAACCCCCACCTTCACTCCACCCATCAGCCCCCCCACCCTCCTCCAAACTGTCCCAGCCCATCAGTCCCCTTGTGCCCATTCCCCCACTCCACCCCTTTCATCTCCCCAACCCCTCCACAACTCCTCAGACCTCCACCATGCCCTTTCCCCACAGGGCCTCAGGGCTCCTTTACCCACACTGCTGAGGAGCCAGGCCAGAGGGAGGAGACTGCTTCGCTGGCCAGTGAGAGGGTGACAGGCCTGAGACTGGGCCTGGGTTATGCACGCAGCCCAGGCCCAGCAGGAGGGTGCAGGACTGCTGCAGGCCCCAGGAAAGGAGGAGGTGGCTGGGACCGCCCCCCCTTCCCTGAGCCAGCCCTAGGGGAATGGACTAGAATGCAGCATTCTGGTGTGTTCCCCTATTTTATGGGGCCTTGGAATGCTGTCCTCCTAAAAATAGGGGGCCCCAGAATGCCTTTCCAGGGCATTCTCCCTTACTTTAACCCCTGTGCCTAACCAACCATATTGTAACATTAAGTCTTGGCTCTGAAAAGATAGCACACCACTCCATTGTATGCTTGTCCCTTGCAGGCTGTTCTTTTGATTCTCCTAAATTTTGAATCTCTAACAAGGATTGTCTGTCTTCCTTAAACAGTTGGAGAACTCATTGTGGGAAACCTTGATTTTCCTACAAGTTGTAGCAAGCTGACATCTATGTATGCATATCATACACCTGTTTCCTTGGATCTGCTGGAGCCTGAGTGGCATCTTACACTGTTTGCACAGTGGGGACCTCATAGTGACTTGAAACTTCCTCTCTGATGGCCACAGCCTGCTCATTCTGAGCTGTCTACTGTACTGTCATGATTCCCAATGCTGGAAACAAATACAGACATTAATAAGACAGAGAACATTAAAAGAGATACATAGTTGCACCAAAACAAACAAGGGGTGCTGTGGCACTTTTAAAGACTAACACATTTATTTATCGCATGAGCTTTCATGGGAGAAAATCCTACTTTGTCAGATGCTCGAAGATGGGGATTTACACAATGGAAGGAAAATAAGTGCTGTTAAGTATGAGTCATAGGATCGGGTCAGACTATTACAGCAAGATGGGGAATTTACAGAATGGGAAGAAAATAAAGGCAGGGAAATGTAAGTCATAGGAGCAGTCAGACTGTTAACAGCAAATCCTATACCTTGTACTTCCCTGCAATTCATTTTCCTCCCATTCTCTATAGTCCCCATTTTCAAGCACCTGACATAATAGGATTTTCTCCTGCAAAAGCTCATGCAATATTTTTTTTAGTCTTTTAAAGTGCCACAGGACTCCTTGTTTTTCTGAAGTAGACTAACATGACCACCTCTTTGGAACTTGTCCAATTTGCACAAAGCCAGTCTCAATGTTAGTTTATGGGTTTTTACACCTCCCACATGAGTTTTTCACAACTGAAGGAGGAGTACACTGGAACAAAGGAACTTTTTTTTTTTTGTGCTGGTAAATACTGTATTCCTGATGCAAATATGACAATGGTTTATAAACTTGTTAAAACTCAAGGTACAGCATTAAGAATACTGTAAAGGACTTATGTATCATGTAATATGCTTAACCTGTGTATCAACAGCTTTTGGTGAACAGCAATTATGATGGGAACCAATCCTGTCTGTTGACTTTCTTGTTAGTGGGGTTTGGATATTGGCCATAAAATGCCATCTATTAAAGTTTTTTTTTTAATTTATTTATGTTGCAGGAATGGCCCCCATAGGAAGCAGGTTTATGTGGCTGCATCCAGGGAAAGACGTGCTGGGCTGTGCCTTCCTTTGCTTCAGCCCCCCAAATTTACATGTGCACAAGGTCCAAATAAAAGGTAATGGGCTATGGGAAGGATGCGAGTGAGGTGGAAAGCCAGCTGCGGAAGTAGCAGGGTCCCTCTTCCTACTCTCTAGAGCCTGTACCTTGCCCAGGAGTTTGCACACAGAGAAGGTTGTAGGCTGGGACTCAGCACATACCAGCACTGAATGCAGTGAGAGGCATGATGCAATGCTACAGGCCCTTAGTACCAGGGATTACAGTAAGCAGGAACACCCCAGAACACAGTTCCAGGGACCCAAAAAATAAAATCGGATGGAATACGTTCCACCCTACTCTGGCCCAGGAGCTTTCAAATCTCACACGCTGAGCATAGTCAATGTGTGCACAGGGCAGGAGCACCCTGGCCAGAGAGCAGCAACGGCTAGGTGGGGAGAGGCAAAGAGGGGGTCAGGGAATCAGCGGGGGGGGGGCAGAGATTAGGAGGGTTCCAGGGCTCAGATTATACTTTAACCACTGCCCAGCACCCCTGCAGAAACCCCCAGCCTCAGGCTGCAGCCCCTTTGCCACTCACTGCTGCCCTGCCTACAGGCAGGTTTTTGAAGCAGAAGCCAGGGAAGGTACATTCCAGCACTTTATTCTCTGACCGCAGACCCATAAAGTAAGTTTATGTTTATTAGCAACTGCTGGACCATAGCAGCTCTTTTTCTGGCAACCAAAGGGCTGGTAATAAGCAAAATCTACTGTATTCAGGCATCATCCCAAATAAGGGAATATTGAACCAGTATCAAATAAGAAGTTCCAGGAGACCTTAGCCTAGATTTTCTTGCACAGGAAAATGTATACCTGATGGTTTTAGAGTTATGCATGTAAGTTAGTGTTACTCACCCTAAGCCAATCAAGCTTTTTGCTAGGAAGCTATCCTTCTCCCTATATAAGAGTGGGCTGTGCAGCCTGTGGGCATATTTCTGTATAGAGTACCCTCTATAGGGAGCAGAAGTGAAGATTTCATGGAAATGTTGATTCTGCATCTGTTTTCCAGACAGGATCACCACCACCCGAGCTATGACAACTGCAACCTTGACAGAGTGAAACATCTGTTCCAACACTCTTTCAACTCCAGGGGGATGCTAACCAACTTTTAATGAGTATTTTTGGCTATCATATGGCAATATAAAGCCACTCCACTGTTACGTACCTTTAAGTGCATTGTTACATTTGCCCATGGGATGCTGGAAGTCCTATACTTTGTGGTTTTTCTTATGGTCAAATCTTGGTCTAGTAGTGGAGTGAAGGACAGCAGACAATTGGCTGTGGGAAATAGCTGATTTCATCTGAAAGCAGAAATTTACTTTTTAAGTAATGCTGCATATCTACCAGTAGATCACTGTTCCCTTTAAGCTGCGCGGCCACGCAGCCACGCAGCCCGCTAAGCCCCCCTGCGCAGGGAAGGCTGCTGGCCATGCAGGGCCGGCTGCTGGCCGCGCAGGGCCAGCAGCTAGAGGCCCTGCTCACAGCTCCTGTGGGGCAGGGAGTTATTAAAACTCCCACCCACAGAAGCTCTAACGGAGCATACCCAGAATATCTGAGCATGCTCTGTTAGTGCTTCTCTGGCCCAGGAGCTGTGGCAGGACCATACAAGGTAAGCGGGCCCGGGCGAGCCGCCAGGATCGGGCCCGTGGGGGGGCGGGGCTCTGCACAGCGAGCAACAGGAGTTGCTCAGCTGCCAGTGGGTCTTAGAGGGAACATTGCAGTAGATGCCAGCTGGACTTGGGTGCTAATAGGAACCAGTGGTCTTGTGAGGACAAGTAATAGGTATGCTTTTCCAATGGACAAGACAGTACCCTTTGTGAAAGTGGGGCCTGGCCAAACTGAGCCCCATTCATCTTCTCCAGTGTACTCCTGTCCCTTCTGAGAAACAGGCTCTCTTTATGCTTCCTTCTCCATACCACAGCTCCTCTCCCTTTAGTGGACTAGTGGGACTGGCTGCTTCTATTTTGTTGCATTTCCAACTGTTCTATAACATTAAAAAAAAAAAAAAAACCACACAACAGCAGTTCTAATATACAAATACATTTTAAAATAGGAAATATTTAAAAACACTGGACTGTCACAGTTTAGGAAAATGATATTGCTTTCCATTACAAGATGACACAGCTCCTCCATTCTGCATATTCTATTACATATGCTGGGTAAACCTGGTGCTTCTCAAAGATGACGAAAATAGAGGGATTCATTGGGCTGTCCACACAACTGTCATAAAAGTGGTTTGGATTGTTAGGTCTGGGTGGAGGGCGAAGGTAGTCACTGCTTCCTTGAACAGAGTCTCCAACTAATACTCGAGCTACAAACATGGTCTTGGATCCGGTGTCAGATTGACAATAATGATGGGAATAGCCAGCATCTCTGGCAAAGTAACTTCCTAGGAATAAGAAAAAGTCAAGATAAGAATTTTCTGTAAAATTTGTTTTATGCTCACATCTACAACTGCTGTAAGAGTTGATACGTAGCTCAGGGCTTCTAAACCCCTTCATCCTCGTGCAGAACACACCACCACCATACCTCACTGGTACCAGGACCTTCAATGGCAGTTCAAGCTGCAGTGGCCCAGCTGGTGAAGAAAGTCTCCCTACGAAGGGACTTTCGGCAGCAGAAGTCTTGACTGGCAGCCCCCACTGCCAGGGAACAGAGCAGAGCCATGCAGCTCTTGTAGAAAGCCTCCACTGCTGTTCCATCTCTTGAAGGGCCAGCAGTGTGAAATCAGCCTGATGCCACAGCTATACTTTGGCTGTCAGTGGAAGGCTGATTTCATGCAACACCCTCAGCCACTGTGCCACAACACACTTTGCGTAGTGACACACCAGTTGAGAAACACTTCTATAGCTCATAACAGTTTGACAAGTGCATGTACCTCCAGGTAACCCTAGCTGTCTCCTTATTCATATACTCACACATTATGTTTATTAGAAATAAGGCCTACATCTATAATGCTTGTTAAGTAAGACACACTCTATTACCTAACACTCAATACCATAGTTAGGAACTTTAAGTATTCTGGCTTTTAATGCATGTTTTACTTCATGGGTTGCATCCTGCTCAACAGGGGGGCTTTTCTGTACAAAGAAGTGTTTTAACTATACAGGTATAGTTAAAGCAACATCAACCCCTAATGTGGATGCACTTATAGATGTATAATTGGTGCCTTATGCCAATATAGCTTATTTCTGTACTAGAATAGGAATAAGCTGTCCCAGGACAAGACACTGATATAACAGTCAGTGATGTGACTAAATTTTACCCCAATACCCATACAACTCCTTCTATGGATGCACATATATATAGGTATAAGAGTATCTTACAAACCTATGTCCATGCTAGAGGTTGAGTTGGTATTTAGGATCAGGGCCACAACTATGGTGAGGCAAATGGGGCTTTGCCCTGGATGCCAGTTTGACAGGGCACCATAAGCCCTTCCTGGTCCTTTTAAGGCACATTCTTCTGGGAGCCAAGAAAGGCGCTCCCCACCAGTCTCTAGCCGCACTGAGCCAGGTGATGCGGGGTGCTTCCCTGCCCCCAGCTCAGTGCTGCTAGAACTGGGCAGGGGGCTGCCTAACCCCACCACCCAGGCCAGAGTTGCCAGAGCACCCCCCACCCAGCCCAGGCCAGCAGCCATGGTTCCTGGGTAGCAGGGGAAGACAAACCCCCAGCCAGCAAGGGAGGCACTTACTCACTCAAGGTACTGGGGCCTGATCCAGCTACCCACTGCTGGGATGGGTCGAACCCGAGAGGGACTGGGGCTAGTGGGGGGGGGGCGGCTTTGGCTCAGCTTGCCCTGGGTACCAGACAGGCTAGTTACAGCCCTGTTTAGGAAATAGTCACACCCAACTGTTGCAATTATACTAGTACTAGGGTTACCAGATACAAAAGCATGGAAAGGAGAGCAGGGAAGTACGAAAGGAGGACTTTGGAGGACACATGGACAAAACGTAGTATTAATGCAATATTCTTCTGTTTTTAGGAGGTCCTGAAATGCTTTCCCCTAAAAATAGTGTTCTAGGGCATTCCAGCATACTTTAACCCCTGTAAGTAAAAAGCCAGACTAAAGCATGTCTTTTTAAAATGCCTGCTGGATAGAGGACATGAAGGTAAAAAGGAGGACATGTCCTCCTTTTGCCTGACACCTAGTAACCCTAACCAGTCCTAAGCCTGTGTGTAAATGAGACCCTAGCTGGTCAGAGGGTTGTTCCTTTCACTCTGGGAAACTTTTACCTTTGAGATGCAAAGCAAAAGTCAGAAAAATCAGTCAAACTCAAACCCAATTTTGGTTTAGCCTATAGTTAAAAAATGTATATTTGCATAACTATGGCAGTATAAAAATACCCCCCAACCATACTGACATTGCCATGCTGCCAAAACCCTCAGCGTAAATGCAACTGTGATGACAGAAGGGTGTTTCTGTTAGCATAGCTAACATTGTATAAGCAGGTGGCACTCTTATACCAGAAGGAGGAGGAAGAAAAAAAACCCTTCTCTCAGCATATACTGTATCTACATTAGGGGACATAGCTATGTTGGAAGAGAAACTCTATAAGCATAAAATAGCTTCAGAGAAAAGAATTTACTTTCTGAAAAAGTTTTCATTTTGTGAAAAACCCAATTTTCTATAGAAAAACCAAACAAAACCTGACCAGCCCCAATCAATATCCTGGTGACTACAAAAGGAGGAGGATCAGGCCTTTTGAACAGCCTCTGAAAACAGTGTCTCAGCCTTTTTGATGCCAGGCACTGGCTTGCTGCCTTACTAACTTTACTTTATCAGGGAGATCTCAGGTCAGTCATTGAGAAACAGCGATTTCCTGATTGTTTCAACAGTATTTGGCAAACTTCTATTTCTTTGGATTAAAAAAGGGGGGGGGCAGGAAGAGCACTCCTACAAGAGGGTTCATGATCAGTTTTTTGTTTGTAAAAATAAACAAGCTAGGAGCAGCAGCTAGCTAGGAATTCTGGGGTTAATATTCCAAATAATGGAATCTTGTGAAATCAAGGCAAAGCTAGCATTTTTAAACTGATGCATAATAAAACTTAATATAGTAATAATGTTAAGGCTAGGAAACGATGGATTCAAGTCAGGAATTGCCAGCATATCAGGTTGTCTAAAATTATTATATGGAAACCAATAATCACTTCTACAGGTATCTAATTCATTGAACCCCTACTTGCAAGCAAATATCCTTTCAATATGTCTAAAACACAAAGACTAGTGATTTTATTTGAAAAGATAGGATGGTACTTTTCAAACTCAGAAACAGACCAAAAAGTATTTCTAGTAAGCAAGCACAGATTCTGCACACCCTTTGATATGCCTAACTTCCATAAACATGAAAACACAATCCCATTAAAATCAGTGGAGTTTTTAAACTGAGGATGATAACAGGATTAGATTTCAGAAGAGTAGAAGAGATCTTCTAACTTTGAAACAATGGACTCCATTCCCCATTCTGTGCACTTTGTGTAGTTGTATACATCTGTAGAAAGACATAAAATACCAGTTCAATAGCCTTTTGCATTCATTCTGCATTAGTAAGAAGTGGCCACAAAAGATGCAAGACTACATGATTAGGTCCAGCATGTAGGAAGCTGGCTTCTACAATATTTGAGTCTGTTTCATTACATTCTAGGAACAAGGAGAGTTCATGGTTTATTTACACAGACTACTACTTTACCTTTTCCATAGGCTGTTCCATGTGTCCCACAGATTCTCCAGTCAAAGTTCTGCTCACAGATAGCATGTAAATGTGATGTGTGCGTTCCATGGAATAAGAGCCTCTCATCTACATCTTGCCCTCTGTTTTTCTTCCTCATCTGCTCCTTTTGCCTAGGGACAGAAATGTGTCAAAAATCAGCAAAACACAACCAAAATCATTTATACAAGGGCAAAACAAGGTTTCTACTCTTCCTCTCTCTTTCAACCTCAACCATATTCTAGTTAGACCTCAAACATAGAAATACTGAAATATAAGTGGGTTTACCTTAGTTTTCTTCCAACCTCATCCAATAAATTCCTTAATCCAAGTCAGTAGTTCTCAAACTTTTTCCCCCCATGGACCACTTGAAAATTGTTGAGTCTTGGCAGTCCACTTGATGATCTTTCTAAATGTTGTTTGTGCTATTAGCTAACTATTGCAAAGTGTTTTGGATAAAGGTACTGTGCTAAAACTTACTAACTTTTTTGTTCTACAAGTAAAAGCACACAAATCACATTTTAGTTTTCCCCCCAACCCCCATACCCCAGTGAAGTAGTTCAGGGGGGAAAAAAAAGAGTCGTGTGGCACTTTAAGACTAACAGATTTATTTTTCACATGAGCTTTCGTGGGAGAAAAATCTCACCAGCAACTACAGATCTAACAACAGAAACACTAAAGCAGGCACACACCCTTGCAACAAACCATGCTGCCAATTCTGCCCACATATCTGCACAATAGATAGCATCATAGGTCCTAATCATGCCTGCTACTCCATCAAAGGCTCATTTACCTGCTCATCTACTAATGTGATCTATGCCATCATGTGCCAGAAATGCCCCAACACCTTATACATTGGACAAGCAGGACGATCGCTGCGCAAAAGAATAAATGAACATAGATATCAGAAATCACAAAACAAAAAAACCAGTTGCTGAGCACTTCCATCTTTCTAATCACTCAATAAATGATTTGTTAGCGACCATCATCAGAGATGTGACTGGGACATCAAGACTTCAAAGAGAAACAGCTGGACTTGAATTAATATGCAAATTAAATTCAGTGAAAGCAGGATTGAATTGAGACTATGGGTTCTTTTCTCATTACAAAAGGTAATTTGACTTCAGGCTTCGAACCTAACAACTGCTCTGATTTCCTGTTACTGTATGACCTGATCCTATGCTTTACACCCACTTGCATTTGTTTCCATTCCATTCTGTAAGTTCACCCATCTTCGAAGCATCTGAGGAAGTGGGATTTTCTCCCACAAAAGCTCATGTGAAAAATAAATCTGTTAGTCTTAAAGTGCCACACGACTCCTTGGTGGGTGGTTTGTTTTTTTTTTGCTGGACTAGACTAACATGGTTATCCTTTTGGAAATTGACAAGTTCGGGAAAGTCAGCTCATCAGCTTTAGCCTTAGGTCAAGATTCAACATTCTTCCTGCTTCTGTATTTGGACCTAAGGGTGGTAATAAAGGTCCTGTCTAACACAGTTACGCAACAGCAAATGAAATCAGAAAACACACTGCTTTGTCTGCAAGCTCAGGGTACTCTCCAGTTCTTTGTATCCAGAACAATTATTTAATGTCTTAAATTCTGACTGTAATGTTCTGTCACAAGAAAGCTTCAACAAGTAGACTTGTGCCTTATTAGACTAACCAGAGGGTAGCTCACTGATTTCAGTTCTGAAAAGATTACATATCCCATTGTTGGGTTCAGTTTACATGGAAAGTAATCTTCAAACTCTTGCTTAAGAGCAAGAAAGTTTTTTTTTTGTTTGTTTGGTTTTTTTTTTTTCTTCTTCTTTTGGAGGGGAGGCTGGGGGGAGTGTTAGTAACCAGTTCATTTTTTGGCAGAAAACCTTCTGCTGTCACTTGGAGACACCTCATGTTACTTTCAAAGATAAACCTCCTGAATTTTTTTTTAGTGAAAAACTAAATATATTGAAAACAAGGGAAAGTATGTTTTTCGGCATGTCAGTGTCTTCTTACCACCAGGAACCAGTACGTGTACTGGTAAATATGGGTCTTCTGCCCTCAAAATTTCCTTTGTAGATATATGTTCACTCACTATAGTCTCGTGTTCAATTTTGAACTTTTCACTGATTGCACTGTCACAGGTTTAGTTATTTGTTGTTTTCTTTTAAATATTCCATTTTCAACCACACATCCATTTCTAGAGTTGACTACTATCCTACTTACTCAACTGACAAACGTTGTATGGGAAGGTGGGTGATCAACCAACCACTGGATCCTGGTAGTCAGTCAATACTTCCCAAGTGATAACAACCACCAATAAATACAATACAGGTAGGTTAACTGAATTGTGTGCAATTAAAATCATGCATATATAGCAAAAAATTGTGAATTACAACTATGCATGTAGTACAGGATGGTACCAATTTAAAGAAATACACATTTTGCTTGTGGATTAAATGTGAATAAGAAGTTTTCCTTTAGTGCCAGCATCATTGTCACAAGGGCCTTTATCTCTGTCATCAGAAAAAAAAACGAACAACCTTATTACACATGTATAGTTTCATGCCGACAGAGATCCCTCCTTTGTTAGTTATATTAGTGTAGCTCCCAAAATGCATTGTGTACACACGTAGAAAACAGTTTCAGCCCTGAAGAAGCTTGAATATGCCACTCAGAAAAGACAGAATGGAGATGAGTGAGGAAAGCATAACTGTCTCACTTTACTTACCCTTCCCATTCCCAGACAGCACATAATTTGCCAGTCTCTTTTCCATGTGTGGCTTGCCAGACAAACACAATAGCTTCTGTTTGTAGCTCTTCTCAATCTCCATACACTGATCTGAAATCCTAATATTCCTACTCTCCTCCAATTCTTTCCACCTGAGGTGGTCACTTCTAGAATCCTAACATGTACTGATGAACAAGTATAACAGCATCTTAACTAAGGTCTTAGGTCCAATAAATCATCAGGATGGATTTAGAGCCCACTTCAGTAACAGTTTTACTGTTCCTAGAACGAACATTTTAGTGCAAAAACGATTTGCCATCTTTTCAAACAATTCATTTTATGACCACCTGGAATTAGCCAGCAAAAACCCCATGTACTGTTAAAACAGTTCTCTTCCCTGTCCCTGACCCCCTTCCACCTTAAACGCTTTCAGATGACATACCACACTGAGGCCTGAACTGGAACAATGCATCTGCAGCCCAGAAACATTATCTGCCCCTAAAGAATTTCATGGGGGAGGCTCAGTTTCTGATCTGGACTCTGGTCTGAATTCAGCACCTTAAATATCTGTGATTTTTTGAGTCCCAAAACACCCTAAATTTAGAGAATGTTTAAGTTTTAGTTCTGAATCCAGATTGGGACTTCATAGCTCAGGGCCATGCCCAATAAGGTATATTAATGAGCAAGAAGCTTGGTTAAAACTGATTGTGGGTTTTGATGTAGTCCAGCTAACATCCAAAAAATACAACATTTTACAGAAGCTCTCTCTCTCAAAGCCTGGAAGGTTAGAACATCTGGCAATGAACACTTGAGGGATTCAGTCAGTTCTCTTCAGTCTTATGATCCACCATTCCCCATCCAATTTACTGCACCCCCTCCACCCAAAAAAAAAAAACCACTTACTTTTCCACTAAAATGCTTAACCCCAGGCAGAAGATAATTTAGAGTTTCTGTCAGTAAAATACCCAGGTAGTTTGTAACCATAAGTAAGATATAGCTTTTCAGTTCCTCTTTTCCTCCAGGTTTCCCACGACATGACTAGGTTAAGCAGCAAGTTGCTTTTCCAAGTAAGGATCCTACTGGGGTTAAAGTACACTGGAATGGCCTGGAGCACCATCCAGGGGCCCAGCATTCCAGGCCCCCTAAAAATAGAAAATGATGCTGGAATGCTGCATTCTGGGGCCTGCCATTGAACAATAGCAGGCCCCGGAATGAAACATCCTGGTTCCATTTTCTATTTTTAGGGGCCCAAACACATTCCCCTACATTCAGACAGGCAGGGGAGGGGGGCAGGCTCCCCCATGCATGCACAGGCTGCAGTTTCGTGGCCCGGCACACTGCCAGTGAGTACCAGGGTGGCCCAGCTCATGCTGGGGGGGGGGGAGCATTGGGGGCACCTGAGCTGGGAGTGGATATTGGGGGCAGGAGTGGATTTTGGGAAAAGGGGAATGGATATTGAGGGCAGTAGCTGGGGTGCAGGAGGGGGGCCTGGACATGTGGGGGCCCCCCCACTCGATTAGGAGGGTTCCAGGGCCCTCTAAATTATATTTTAACCCCTGAATCCTACCACAAAATTCTGCTGGGCCCAACCCTCTTTGATGAGCAATTAGTTCATTCCTTCCCTGCCTATATTTGCATGGGAAAGCAAGACCTGTTTGTCACATAGTTGACTTGTTCTGCTTAATCACCCTCTGTCTCCTCCTCTCCAACTACAAACTTACTAAAACACTAAGCAATATAGCCAGCAAAAACACAAATATATTTGATGTTTCTAAAGCTCTCTGTGCCAACACAGAACTTCAGGCAAGTTTAAAAAATAAATCAGGGTGACTTTTTGAAAAAACAAGCTTTCTAGCAAAACTTGACCCTGGAATGGTAGTTTAACATCCAACATTTCAGAAAGATAGGTTCATTGTAATAGAGGAGAAAAAAAAGTTAAAAAAAAAAAATCACGGTTATAATGGGAAGCAACGAAGCTACATCCACTCCATTATCCATCACTGTCACCTGCAGGGATAGGGACCATAGATTAAAGGCCAGAGTGTAACCTTGCTCCTACCTAGGAACACTTCTGTACATATGCTTTCATAGTTGTGCTTTCTGCACCCTCCAGCACCCTTTCCCAAACACTGCAGCTTAGCAATTTGTTCTCAAAATCATCATTTTCTTACTATAACTTGCATCTGCTTTAGTTCTCATGTGCAGGTTAAGAAGCAGCGTAAGAGTCTTTGAAACACTAATACAAATCTCTACCGCTTCACATCTTCCTTGCAAGCTTTGCAGTTTCAGATGATTTACGATGTAGAACTGTGAATGGAAAACAACCAACTCTTCTAGCATTAGGCTTTGCTGCTGCTAGAGGTTGGCAGATCAATCAAGTCTTCCTGGTTCAGCTGCTGTGCCACCTTCTCTTGCCCATGGCTGCTGCTTGCCACTTCAAGTGATGAAACATCACTTGGAGCAATAATGTTTGGATTTAGCACAAGTTATTTTCCCTCTTTTAGGGTTTTGATATTTAAGAGCCAAACTCTGCTCATTGATGCACCCAGCAAACCCATCCATCAACATCACTAGGAGATACAGATGGGTAACTAAGTGCAGGGGATTTTTATTGTTTTTGTAAGTTGAAACACCTGGTCCAGATTTATTCTTGTGGCTTTCAGCAACAGGAAGAAGACATGAGTCAAAATACATCTAACCAACATCACACCCTGAGAGGCCTCTCCTAAATCAATTCTGGCTAAGCTTCTCTCTTTCTGTTTGGATATTCGGGTGCTAGTGAACACAAGAGAATTTCAAGCTCAAGTTATATTTGTCTGACAAAGTCACATGGAGAAAATCATAGTGTTTCTATTAATTACCATTAGCCCCATTTCTAGTTCCACTGAGCCTGTGTGAATGCACCTAGCCACAAGAGTCATCTACAAAGTATAAGGCTCATAGGAACATGTTTCTTTTCAGATTCTACAGTCACGTAAACTGTATTCCAACCAGAAATTCTACAGATGAGTTTCACATTAAGCTAGGAATGGCTTGCAAAGTTTCAGTAGAAAACATCAACGCATAACCTTAATAGAAGGGACCCAGAACTGCAATTCATGAGAAAATAGTCTTGATATACTTCACCTGTGATACAGTATTTACGGGAAGCTCTTTCTTTTTCATTAGCGTAAGAAAATCAGCAGCACAATCAGAAAGAACAGACCTTGGAATTATCGGGATTTAATGAAATAAAAAGGATACAAACCACTGGAAAACTTGCCAAAGTGATGGGTTCTGAATCCTCTGCAGACGGTTGATTCTATAGCCTTTCATTGTCTTCTCAAATAGGTCCTCAATTTCCGTGTACTCACTGGTAGCATTACTGATCTCCACCAGCTAAAAATGTTGAACACAGCAGAAATCAAGATGTTGAGTTTTTCGATTAACATTCCCCATCCCCAGTCCCTTCAGAGAAAAGGGACACCCAATCACACTGCATTAGAGATGTGAACATAGTTGCAAGGTACTTCCAATTCAAGCTGAGTTAATGTTTCAGTTTGTCCCCTGAACCAAAAATATCCTCAAAGAGTGCTGATCTGAACCAAACACACTGCCTAACAAACAAACAAAACAAAAATCAAATTGACAATTTCCCCCCCAAAAATTTAAATCAAAAATGTTTCATTCAGCTCAAAATGAATTGTCTTTGTTTCCATTTCATTATAGACCCTTTGGGGTGTTTTTCACCCACATGTGCATGTATGTCTGTTTTAAATTGGTCAAAAAAGCCTACCCTCACTTAAATTCACCCTTCACACACCTGAAAAGAACAGTAACTTTACTGTAGCAAGTATTTAAATGATTTTGTATCCATAATAGCAGACATTTTAATGAGGAAAGCAATAGAAGCTTCTCCATACTATGTTTTATGTGACTTAGTAATCTTTAGAATTCCTCTCACTCTGCAGTGTTCATTTTCAAAGAAAAAACAGTGAGGACAAAAATCAGCATTGAACTCTGGAGCTTTACATTGCAAGTCATTAGCTAGAATCCAGATTGTCAGTAGTAATCAACAAGTCATTATGATCGGATGGCAGTTCAATTATGCATTCGTGGAATAAGCTGGTGGTCTCAGTTTACTTCCTTGTGCATGTGTCTATGTCGGTGTTTCTCACAACGGCATCACTGGGGCGGGGGCTCAGAGGGTCTCAGCCTCCTAAAACTCAGGACCAGCCCCCAAGCAGCACACCCCAAAAACTGCACAGGGGTGCACCATCACGCCCCTGCACAGGGAATACTGCGGGCAGTCACCAGCTGCTGCCCCTACCCAGCCAGAAGACAGTCTTCCGGCTAGGAGGGAGCTGCCCCAAGCTGGGCCTGGGAGTTTTTAAAACTCCTACCCTGGCCTGACCTGCTCTGAGCATGCTCAGAGCAGAGTCATGCTGGGAGCCTCAGCCATTGCTGCAGCCTCACTCTCCCCTGGCAGCCCGGGAATGGAGCTGGGGGGAGGGAATCCAGGGGCAGGCACATCTGCCTGGCAGGGAAAGGGTTGGGCCCAGGGCAGCGGGGCACAGCGGCAGGACTGGGAGGTTAGGCAAGTGTCTCAGCAGCCAGTGGGGGCCAGGCCCCCCCTCTAAAATTTAGATATAGTGACACCCCTGGTTTCTCAACTGGTGTTCTGCGGACACAATGAAAGCATTCTGCAATCAAGCCCTCCTCTGCCTGGCAGGGAAAGGGTTGGGGGTGGGAGGACAAGTTCAGCTGAGTGGGAAGAGGTGAAGGAGCACCGTGGCAAGCCATGGACCTGAGAGATTTAAAATGCCCCAATCACAGCAAAGCTTCCAGGTGTGCATCAGCATTAGCCACTGCCTTCCTCCTTTACTGTGCATGCAGTATTTTAAATTTCCAGTGAATCTCTTGGACATAACTTCCACAGTAAGACCTTCTCTGATGAACCTCAATCCAAAAAAAGATGAACTTTGTTAGAACATGTAGGCTCAAAATTCCCATTGAAACAATCTCATTTTCAGTTTTAAGCTGTGCACATAATCTTTATGTATCTATTTTAACAGAAATAAATGCATGTCATATTTTGTAAAATTGTATTTAATTCAGTTTCCTGAATTGTTTTCACAGGAATGCATAGAACACCAATATTAAGAATGTTACCGCTGTTACATACTGACGTATATACTGATTTCTGAGAGAAAGATTTCATCAGGCATTCCGCACAAAGTAATAAATATCTTTGTGTGTTCCCTGGGCCATTAAAGGTTGAGAAACACCGGTCTGTGTCAAACATACCAACTGTGTATTTTCAGCTTGCACATGTCACTGGAAACAACACATGGAGCTTATCCCCTGAGCAGAAAAAGCTTTTGGAGTAGGCGAAACAGGCAACTGCCTATGGCCCCTGAGCACCAAGGGGCCCTTTCGCCTACCTCAAAAGCAGTGTCAGCCTCCCACCCCGCAAAACACATAACGGCAGGCTGGGGGTATGTGAGGAGGCGAAGCCCAGGGCCAAATCAGGCAGCAGGAGCCCGAGTGCTGCACACTGTTCTAGAGGCAGGGTTCCCACCCTGCCTCTGGGCTGGCTGCTCCACACCCAGGGGCCCATGTCTGCCTCTTGCCTTTGGCAGTGGAGGTTGGGGCCCCTGGCAGGGTGCTGGAGTTGTGGAGGGAGCTGGCTATAGGGAGAAGGGGCCATGTGGGGGGGGGGGGGTTGGGGCTCCTTGCAGGGCACTGGTGCTGCAAGGGGAACTGGGATGACAGCACCACAGGGGGGTTTTGGGGCTCCTGAGGGGCAGAAGAGACTGGCCCCAAGGAGCCAGTGCCTTGGTGGGGAGGTGCCATGGCTGTGGGAGGGCACAGCAGATGGGCTGGGGCCAGCAGTAGGGAGCCAGGACCATGACAGAGGTGTGTAGAGGGGGTCAGAACCAGTGGGGGGGGGGGGCTGGGGAGGCCTATAGAGAGAGCCCTATAATGGGCCTTTGCCTGGGACCCCCAATTGCCTAAGGCCACCTCTGAATATGAGCATTGCATTTTAAGTGGACTACCACCCATAAGAACCACCATAGAAAGATCTCTTCCCGAGTAGAGATAACAGGCCAGAAAGTACCTTGTACCCTATGTCAGGCAGTGCTGATTGGTCCCAGTTTGGAGGAAACAGATGAAGTGGATAATCAGTTTCCAAGTGGCTGTTTGCAAACAAAAAACAGAATAGCAGTGAGCATACAGTACTTCCATGCTGATTATTCTGCCCTGGAGCTTAAATCAGCTCTAAACACTGTCTTGGAGACATAAGCCTTTAACTATTTTGCCTTGGTAACACTAGTTACTAATTTAGGATAATCAAGCATATTATAGTGACAGGGCACAACAGGAACTAGAGATAACTTATAGCCAGAGCAATAAAAGCAGGGGTTGAAGTAGATGAGAATACCATTCTGGGGCCCCACAAATCTGATGGGCCAGAGTTCTAGGGCCCAGATTCCAGAATCTAGAAAAATCAGGTCGAACGCCCTACAGGCGCATGCATGAAGGGGGCCTGGACAATACAAGTAGGGGGCCCAAAGATTAGGAAAGTTCCTAAGCCAGTCAAATTATATTTTAACCACTGGATAAGAGGGTACTGGTAAGAGATTCAGGCAGCACAATTAAGAGGTTGAATAGGCAGGAAAGTTGATGAAGCTTAATCTCAAGGCTGGTCACAATGCTTCAAGAGGGAGTTCCAGTAGTTGTTGGACCCCTGAGAAATTAAGTTCCAAAGGGGTAGCTGTGTTAGTCTAGTGCAGCGAAATAAGCAAGGAGTCCTGTGGCATTTAAAGACTAAAATTTATTAATCGCATGATGTTTCGTGGGAGAAAAATCCTACCTTG
Organism: Podocnemis expansa; assembly: GCA_007922195.1. Taxonomy (NCBI): domain Eukaryota; kingdom Metazoa; phylum Chordata; order Testudines; family Podocnemididae; genus Podocnemis; species Podocnemis expansa. The sequence continues at coordinate 11,553,854 of ML681994.1, read as the reverse complement.
TCAGATGCTATTCTTTAAAGACAGATTTTCTCCCATGAAAGCTCATACAATAAATAAGTTTGTTACTCTAAGTGCCACAGGAAATCTGAGAAATTAAGGTGTTACCCTTCTTTGCCTTGGCTATGGACAAACAAACTAGCCTATCAAATCAGACAAGTGGTTTGCTGAGTCCATTATCCTGAACCAGATCCTTCAGAAAAGGGGTCTCAAACTCAAATCACCATGAGGGTCGCACGAGGACTAGTACATTAGCCGGAGACCCGCACCACTGAAACCTTTTCATATAACACTATTGCAAATATCACTAACAATCACGTCGCCGTGGGCTGCAGGAAATAGTTTTAGGGACTGCATGCGACCTGTGGGCCACGTGTTTGAGACCCCTGCTTCAGAAGGAGGCATAGGAAACTGAAGTGGACAGTTAAAGCATAACATTTCCATAACAAAAAAAGTTTATTCTAACTTCCAGACAGTTATGAAAACCATTATGTCTCAGGGTGTTAAACAGCCCTTCCAAAATACTATTTATTAGTTCATTCCAATTAATACAACTGTGGATCTCCTTATCCATGGAAATCCTTTTTCAAATCCTGCTGAACATTTGTCTGCAATGATATTCTGTGGAAATGAGTTCCAGAAGTTTGTTGTTTTGGGTAACAGACTTCTTTTCCCAGCTGGGGTCTACATTTTGTTGAACCAAATCATCCTTTAAATTCCCTGTCCCTCACACTGAGCTTCCTCAAATTAACTGAAGTTCTTCAAATCAGTGTGCCTGGTTCACTTTCAGGGAACCTGTCTTTGCAGATCACAGCATCCCTCCAGATGAGCATTCTTTAGCTCCTAATTTTTGTATGAAAAGGAAATAGTTTTCTTCCTTTAGTCACGTTAAAGAATAGAAGCCTGCTGAAGCAACAGAGGAAAAAATATTGTGAACAGTAGTAAGGTGTACACAATAGCTCCAGCTACCTACAAGCAGTCAGTCACAAGAGAGTACCATCAAAGTTCATATCTTGCATGTGGTGGGGAAACCTACACTCCCTACTACATCCACGAAGCAGCCTAGCATTAACCCAGTCAGCAAAATGCTTTTCAAGCAAACCATCATATGGCAGAAGCTATACTGTGAACGGACACCCCATATAGAACACGGGCAATAAAATAAAGAAGGTGTAAGTAGCAAAACACATCATCCAGTACCTTCTCTCAATTTTGCCTATACTTCCGAAGAGCACAGATTTTGGCCTCCTACAGACTTTCCTCTGAGTTTGATAGTACAAGTTTCTCTGGACCATGTCTTGAAAGAAAAAGAAAAACCAACATGGGAGGAGGTAAAGAACATTCACCCTCTGGGAACTCTGCCCATTTAAAAAAATCTGGTACAGCTCTACAAGGCTTCTACTATGGGTTTCACACTTGGGGTCACTCCTTCACCTGTTCCACTCCTATCTGAAGCCCTTTTTATTATTCTGACCCATGTGTAGTTCTTCTATTTCAGTCATTAGGAGTTTACGGGGGAAACTTTTAACCATATCTCACTAGCTATAGTGCTCTATCCAGGGCTGGATTATCAAAGGACCCAGGCCCTGGCCAAAGAGGAGGCCCCGGGCTCCAGTCCCTAAACCCCCAATAATTCACCTCTCCACCCCACCTCCCAGCTCAGCACCAGCAGGGCAGGAGCCCAGAGGGCGCTCCTACCCTGATGGCATTGTGATGGGGAAAGCAGGACCCAGGGCTCTAGGCCAGAAACTGGGCTCTGCCCTCCACCCCACCCCTGAACTGGCTAGCCTGCCACCAGGGGTGGGGCGGGGCAGGCCAGCACTGCTTGCTTCACCAGGGGTTGAAGCCAACCAGCTCACAGCTGGCAAAGCCTCCACCACTCCCGCCTCAGACTTCTAGGATCTGCCGCACACCAGCTGGATCCCACAGCCCCCAAGCAAAGTGGCCAGAGTGGAGCCGGGATGGGAGTGCCCTCTGGCCCAAGGCCTCCCCCAGCAACAGGGGAGGGTAGGGGTCAGTTTGTGCTGTCCCGGCATGGGGGGCACAGTTGGGGGCAGCCTTGTCCCCTGTGGTGAGGGCAGGGCCCAGACAGGGGGGCCCCCCACAGTGTGGGGGCAGCCCAGAGCCCCTTGACCAGTTAATCTGGCCCTGACTCTATTACCATCACTCATTTTCCTGCAGCTCCTCTTAACATCTAGGTTTCTGCTTCCGGAATTATACAGACTGAAGGAGGAAGATTTATTAGGTCACTCTAGTCCATTCTCCCTGACAATACGGAACTGGTCCTTGGAATCTAATGCTTCCTCTTTGTTTGCTGCTTTTTTGTCCCAACTGATCTCACAGATAAATCTCTAACACCACAATCCCTTTCACAGTAAAATACAGATGATGGCAGTTGAAGTGGTCTACCCGTGCATGCATTTCAGGGAACCACATATCCCACCTCTTTGTCCACATGTTAGATACCAAATACTCCTGAGACTTTGGAAAGCCAGTAAACCTTTTAATTTAGTCCACAGCATTTATCTAGATCACAAAACTCTCTGGACTGGATGTTTGTTTTCTTTCCACTGTCACCTTTGTTCAAGCAACTCATCTAACCCTTGCTGTATGCTTTAGAGCTTCCCTCACTATAATTAGCTTCCAAGAATATCTACTGGGTCTTTGTATCTTCATTTTTTAATGTTTATTCCTGTTATTTTATTTCCCTCCATCTGTTTGCATGAGTGGGTGTGCAGAGTCCAAAGAAAGTTCACATATTAGTCTGCTTGTCAGCCTTGAGTATCTGGATACACTTTATATAAGGAAGTGATGTTAAAATCAATTATGCTGTAATGTACCTGCTTGTTCAAAGTTTAACACATTACCTTGAAAGTTGATCTCGTATACCTGAGAACCAGCTTGAAAAAATACAGTGCCTTTTCGGTCAGCTAGATATGCCGCTTCCAGGTCAGCAGATGTTACCGTGGCAGTACAATAGTTTGCATGCTACAGAATGAGAGCATGGGAAAATTACACATTACAAAATGGACTCTTTGGCTCCAATAGTAATATATGCATTTAACAGAGCAGAATGTAGCCTATAATCTATTCATTTTTACTAAGCCAATAGTATGGTTGAATGAGCTCAGTCTCACATGTTTTCTCTGACCATTAAGCAGAGCTAACTGCTCTCCTTCCAACAGCTATTAACCTGGTTTAAGGTCGAGTTAGTGCACAAAAGCTCAAAAGGATTTACTCAAGAGAAGCCAAACAGAACTCACTCAGATTGCCATTAGCTGAAGATCTATGACAGAAAACATTAGAGCAGATCAAAAACAGTTTTCCAACTGGAAAACTTCCACCAAAAATGGTTTGTTTTCATCAATTTTCTGCAAAAATATCAAAACACAAAATATTTTGATTCTAAAGAGTGTGGCTGTGCCTGATGGGACTTTATTTCAGGTGCCTTAGGCCCCATCCACACTACCACTTCTGTAATTCAGTAGTATGAAAAAATAGTCCTCCCCAACTCCCCCAGGTGATACAAGTTTTGCAGGCATGGTTATACACACAAGTCTAATGTTGGCAGAGCTTCTCCAGTCAATAGTGATCTCAGCTCATGGAGAACCTTCAATTATGTTGATAGGAGAGATCTCTCAGCTTGCACAGCTGCTCTATGCCAATATCTTGTAGCTGCCTTGGTACAACTCTGCTACCATAAGCTCGCTGGCATAGACATGGCCTTATATTTCCCTTTTTTCTCTGAATTAAGCTGTCTGGCCAGATTACATCACCGTGGATGCCCCACTTTCTCCCTCTCTGCAAACAGGAAGGAGCACGTCATAGGAGATGTAGTACACCCAGAAACCCCAGCACACACAAGAATGGTAGCACCCAAACTACTAACAATTCCAACTACCATTTTGAATTGAACTGCAGTACTTGATATTTCAGTGGAAACCTGAAAACCAAACATTTCCCTTGAAAAGCAGATACCTTTCATGACACAATTTGTTTATCTGAAACACAGTTTGACCAAAATTATCTGACCAGCCCTAGAAAAAAATATCAGTTTGTCAAGCTACTCCTCACAAGCTTCTATGCAACATTAATGAAATGCTGAGGAGCTAAAACACTGAGGCACAACTGAGACTACAGTAATATAATGATACATCTAAAGAGCATGGAGGCCCTGGGGTGGTTTCACCTTCCTCTGTAGCATGGGGCCCAGGGCACTTGCTGGTAGATTCTTTAAATCACTATTTGAGGGCTTCAATAATGCAGTCATAGGTTAGGAGTCTATTACAGGAGTGGGTGGGTGAAGTCCTGTGGCCTGTGTTGTGCAGGTGGCCAGCCTAGATGACCTCAGAGTAGGGGGTCTCAAACACACAGCCCACACATGTGGCCCCTAAAGCTATTTTCTGCAGCCCACAACAACACTATTGTTACTGATATTTGCAATATCATTGTATGAAAAGGTTTCAGTGGTACAGCCCTTGGGCTAACGTACTAGCCCCCACACGGCCCTGTACTAGTCCTCATGCGGCCCTCATGGTGATTTGAGTCTGAGGCAGTGGTCTCAAAGTCTATGAATCTCTAAATATCTGTGTGATATGTATGGGCTGCTTCCAAATATTGCCCTCTGTAGGTAACTGGCTATGAATATTAGGCATCTGTGGAACAAAAGCTCACCTCTTTCCCATATTCAATCCACTCCCCGGATCCATCCGACCAGTACCAGCAGTATTCCATTCTGACAATGGACCGTGAATGCCTGACAGACGGTGCACAGAGAGAGGTCACAGTGGAGCAAAAATTGAAGATCAGCTTTGGGTAACGTCCTGAACTCTAGTATCAAAAGAGAAATCCAGACTTAATGCAAGCCTTTATAGACATTCTCAACTGGAATACTCTGAGCGAAATGGCCCATTTCCAGATCTTTGCGGAGGATAATTGGGGTTAAAGTAAGGGGGAATGCACTGAAACACTGTTTTGAGGCCCAACATTTTTAGGGGCCAGCGTTCCAGGGCCCATAAAAATAGAACAATGGGGCAGAACGCAGTGTTCCAGTGCATTCCCCCTCACCGGGCGTCTTCTAAAATTCACCCTAGTTATGGCCCCGCATGGCAGGAACCACGGGAGCCAGCTTGCCCAAGCGCCACCTCCTGGGAGGCTTCATCTGAGGGGCCACACTGGGCGCCACCGTCTCTGGCCTGGCCGCGCTGCGGCCTCTCCGGGACTGGACCGGCTCTGCAGCCTCTCTGATTGGCTTCAGGGGGAAGCAGCCACTCTAGGCTTCTTGGAGAACTTCTTCCGCTCTTCTTTGGGACAAGGTGTGGCAGGAACCTGAGTTCTCCAGCAGAATTAGGCTCAGAGGCCACCATGACATCACATACACCAAGAAAACAAAGAGAGGAAATCTCCAGGAATAAAGACAAACAGTGCCTTCCATCTGTGCTGCTATGAACTAAACAGACCAGGCCTTAGCATTTGGATGGAAGGCTATAACAGAAAATAAGAGTGGGGCCAGTGGGATGTGCCCACATTGCTACCTGCTGCCAGGACCTGCTGGCTGAGCATCCTGGGCCAGGAGTCCCCACCACCCCACAGATCCTACTAGCCCCCCCCCCCCACTAACCCCCTTCTGCCCTGTCCCATACACCCTCCCACAAGTCCACTCTGCCCCACAGACCCCCACCAGCCCTCCCTTATTGTCCCATCCTGCATTGACTCACAGAGCCCCATCCCACCCCAGTGGCCACCCCATCAGCTCCCCCACTGCTCTGTCTCATAAACCCCTTCCCCCCCCCCACTCCCCATAGCCCTCTCACCTCATGCCAGAAAGAGCTGGTGGGGATCAAAAATGCCTACCTGGGCTGGGGCCTGCACATGCATGAAGGGGACCCAGAGATTAGGAGGGTTCCAGGGCCCATCAGATTATACTTTAACCACTGAGGACAATGCAAAGAGTACATGCTGTGCAAAGAAAGAGGAAGCATCTGTGGCTAGTAGGAGGCAGGCGAGGTCAGAACACCTGCCTGTAGCAAAACATTTAGTGTGACTGCTCTTCCTCCATGGCAGGATAGAAATTTTAACTGTAAGGCTCCATGTCTTGCCCTGTCTTCCTCTGACAGTGCACCAATGGCCAGCAGGCCACACAGATGGAGATCAGCAAGCAGCTGCCAGGGGAGCATAGGGGAAAGTTCATCTTTCTGGCACAAAGTTTCAAGCAGCAGCCTGCTCTTCACCAAGTAGTAAGGCAGACTGTATGTTTGTCAAGAGCTCTTTTGACAGCAACAGTAGAATCTAGGGAATGGTTAAAAAGAAAGAGAGGGCTCTATGTGAACTGCAATGGAGTTCTGCAAGAATCTGGTTGAACACACTGGGCCTCCATATATCCATGCAATTTAATGTGGCATACTCAGCCCCAGGAGTCCTCCTAAGTAAATACCGGCTTAAGTCAAAGCTCATCCCACAATAATGGCCTGAGGATTCAGATCCAGTGATGGTTTAAACACACACACACACACACACTTCCCATCACCTTCTCCACTAAGCCACTTAAAAGTATAGGAACAATCAGGGAAGGACTGTCTACGCATTTATAAGACCAAAATGTATCTTCAGAGAAAGCCAGCTTGGCAGAAGAGGGAGGGCGCAGAGGGGCAAAGCTGGGTTTAATCCATTTATTTCATAAAGACCAACCCTGTAGTTTGGATTTGATTCAGACAGCCATAAAGCTCAGCCATCTTTGTATCCAGGGTTTTGGTTTGGGCCCATATCTAGAGGCTCATAGCAGTTGGCCAGCAATGAGCAACATTAATAAGGTTGCTAATTGGAGAATTTGTTTTTTTGACTCCACCCTCTCAGTTTACAATGCCAAACAAGTTCTGTTATTCCTTGTACAGCCTCTCTTTATAACTGGCTGTACATGCATTCAAGAAGTGCTCATCTGCTTAGAATGCAAGTTTACAATAAGTTGTGACTTGAGATTTTTCAAAGGTTAAAACTGACAAAAAAACCTGGACACCCAATTCCATGGAACTAAGCCTCCACATCTCTCAGTAGGCTTTGAAAATTCCACCAAGCCTATTTAAGTCTGAAAAGGTTCCAAGAACAACTTTCAAGCCCCAAGTACTTGATGAACAAGGGGAAAAAAATGAACCAAACCCCATCACTCAATTTGAATTTAAAAACAAAGAGCCCCTAGTCTAACTTTATTAGAGTACAAAGATTTGAGCACAAAGGTCAAGGTTAAGTAGTTCCAAGAATTAAGAGGCTTATAGAATGATCAGCATTTTCTTTTGATTGCCTTGACAAAATCCTTGATTTAGATTCTTCCCCCTCCATGGCTGTTGCTCCTTAATCTATAGTAATATGTGCATGGCCCATTCCTATAAAGGGAACCCTTGTTTCATCAGCTGGAGGGATTTGCTAGGTATATATTAGCACTGGTTTCTTTTTCAAAAGCTTACAGGGTAGCAATCATGAAAGACTCTTATTTTCCCTTCCAAATGTGCTCCTGTCATTATAAGTTTCTCCAATCTTTAATTTACTATAAGATACTGCCAAAACTGACAACTTGTAAGGACTTTTTTTTTTTTTCAGTTCACAAAAACTTCTCATTTTCTAGGCACATTCAATGGAAACATAGTCCTCACCTTTTTGTAGAGGTTACCAGCAATCAAATAGAGATCATCTTACATCAGAAAATTAAGTTCTTCATTCATTATAGCATTTTCATGAGCTGATATCATGCACATAAAAAGCAAACTGATGGTACATTTCTTATTGGCAGTAGATTTCAGATAGAGAAGTAAAAACAAACAATTAAAGAAACTACAGCAGCTAAACAGACAGATCATTACCTTACTCACCACAGACAAGTTTCTTTCCAGGCTGTACTATAACAAAGTCCAGGTACTGTGTATATGCAAACACTCACCCACCCACCTGCCAGGCTAACTTCATTAACAAAAACAATGCCAGATGCCAGAATAAATTATTTTCCTCAGACTTCAGTGCTCATGGGGTTGCTAGCTAACAATTACTCAGCCACAATCTTCTAGGCAGGGTGCCACACCCACCACCTGTATGCCCCAGTGGGGGTAGTTGGTCACCTCCCTCTGAGTCAGAGAAACCATTTAACCCCTTCCTAGCATAATGAAGACCTGTAACCTGGGAAATATGTTTCAAAAAAACATTAGCAATATGTTACACTCCTAAGCACACCCCTTCAGGCTGCTGCCTTTTCTCAAGTATTTCCCTTCCAGAGATTCTAGGCTGTCCTTTATATTTAAGGTTGTAGTGCTTAGAAAACTGAAGCTTGCAGTTACTATCATACATACTCAGGTCTCAAAAGGAAGTGCAAATAGGATAGATGGCTTTGGAAGGTATGTTGATTTCAGTTTCCCTGGACAAGTCAGAATTTTTACTTTTATCATCGTTTTGCTGTATCTCCTATAATGTGCTCAGAATATACAAAGGGGCTTAAGAGCCTACCCAAAGAGCTCATTTTAGGTACAGGAAAGCCCAGGACCCACCCCCCACCTAACCTAGAATTTTCTGGAATCCTCTCTCTGAGGTTCTTGTCTGGAGTGTGTCCTATCAAAATGCATTTTTCTAGCACATGCAAAGTCAAAGTCAACACTTTTCCAGCAGATTCAGTTGCTCAGCTGCAACAGTGTTACATACACTACACTTTTTTCTTAAAATTATTTCTAAGTAAAAAGGGAAAGCACCTAACCCTCCTCACAAATAAAATGTTTTTAAAATAATTTATTTGACATTCTGCTCTTCTGCCAGTCCTTCATCTGTACTTTTACATTCCACCCTCTTCTCAGACCAACAAAACCTATTTGCAGTAAGGGTGCCCTGTCATGAGATTCAATTTCAATGTCCTTAACGCTTTTGTCTAAATATTTGACCAATGTACTCCATTATTTCACATGTAATTGCTAAGGACCTCTAGATCACTGATTCCAATACTTTCCTGATAATACACTCCTTCTTCAGCAGAAATTTTCCTTTTCCACAGAATTGAAATCAAAGGGTTACTATACGAAAGGTTCAGCAGTGCTTTAAACTGTACAATTCCTTCAGGGCCTGATTACCCAAAGAGAGTCTGTTCTGAGGATGTAATGCCCAGGTTAACCCTTCCACCTGGTTGTGTCAACAACAGCAAAGGCCCTATTCAATATCGAGAGGTTCCCCTTACCATTACAAAATAGAACCAGCTCAAACCCCCGCCTGGAAATCTGGGAAAACTAAATATCACCCCTAGGTGCCTCTAAGAGGCAGTTCTTCCCCATTCAGAAGCTCAAAGTCTGTGTATAATGAAAGAGAACTTTGATTAAAAGGAAGAGAGAATTTTGCATTACTTTAGGAAAATGCACACCCTCCAGTATCTTGTTGAATTGTAACAACAATTCAAAAATATGCAAACTGTAAATAAACACCTATCCCATAGTAGTTTGGGCAGTGGTCTTTTACCTCAGTTTCTCACCTTGCAATATGAAAGTCCAACCCATGGAAGCCCCTTTAACACACCCCTCCTTCTTTCTCTCTTCTTCATCCCACTCATGGCTGGTTGTCTGAAGCTGGCAAAGTCCCAGAATTCCTGGGTGCATTCTCACGGGTTTATCTCCCACTCCTCAATGGTAAGAGGAAATTTTAGTTATGTTTCTGCTGTCTCCAGTCACTACTGCACTGCAGCAGGCCACTGTTGGTGCCACCATCTCTGTCACAACTTGTCACTTGCTTCCTCTGTCTCTAGCTGTGATGCCATGTTCTGAGGTTCCAACACTTAACCCCATCTTTAGTGATTTCATCAATAGTGAGAAACCCAACTTCTGGGTGGTGCACTGTCCCCACACTAGATCTGAGGTTTAGCCTCTTCAACTTGCTCATCAGTGGTTTCAACACCAGTAGTCAATAATAAGATCTTTCAATTTAATCAGATCACCCACCTACAAACATTTAGGGGCATTAATTAAATGGTGTCTGAAACTCTTTAAATAGACTCTACACTATCATATAAGAACATGTTCCCCTACCCTTCTGGCTTTTAGGTCATTTGGCATCACAACCTCCTGCTTAGCAAGTGAGGTTGCATTTAAGAGAAAACATCCTCACTCCTCACATGCACACGTGCACACACGCATGCACATGTTCAAGACATTTTAAGTACAGTATTGATGTACTTACTTACCCAATAAGAATAAGAACATTCTATTTCCCCTGCATCCAAAACTAAAGTCAATTTTTAGCCAAAACAGTGAGAATTGGTCACTTTGGCAAAACAGATAATTACGTCCATTCCCGGAGGTCTCATCCCCAAATCATCCGTAGAAGACAGGGAAAGCTCATTCAAACCCTGGCTTGCATCCATAACATGAAACCCTGCTGGGGAGTTTTGATGACAGTGAGGTTTCTGTAGAACCAAACAAAATGGAATTCCTTTTTTCACCTTGTTCAGTGTCCATTCAGTTGAACTCAATTATTTTCTTTTACTCAAATGAAGCGTTATTTTCTCACACCTCTCCTGCTACTTGTTGCTCAAAAACACCAATGGGGTGATAGGATACAACTTAAAGAAAGAAATGAGAATATAATAATTCTCTGAAGGTGGTCTTCTTCAAAATAGTTTGTTTGGCAAGTGAGAGTGGATCGTTGCTTCAAGAAGAGAGTTTTAGCAAAGAAAAAACCTAGAGAAGCACAAATAATATAGAATTGGAAAAATAAAGGCTAAGTTCCTGTTCGTGGTTTGGTCAGAGATGTATGCTCTATCGAAGGGCTTAGTGGCTGGGGAAAATTGGATAAAACTGAGAGCCAACATTCAGATTAAATTTTTAATCTGTGAAGTCTTATCCAAAAAATATATTCTCTGCAGTTCCAGTTTTATAAACATTTATGCACATATGTAATGAACTCAAGGGAATCATTCCAATCAGTAAAATTGCATATTAACATAAGTGCTCACATGACTGGGCCTCAAGGCACCATCATACATCTGGAATAACATGGGTAAATACCTGACATCGATCCAATTGCAGAATCAGATCCTACAACTATGGACAACCCCAAGGTGAATGTCATTGTCAGTCACAGGATGTTTGAAGCATAAATGTACGTTTTTTTAGGCTGGGAGCTGGTAACATGATATTCTGGTTATTACAAAATGTCTGGAGTAGAATCTTTTTTATTTTATTAATAATTTGGTATCTATTAATTTCCATTGCTCTGCCATTTCCTTTATGGCCTGGTTACCCAGAAAGCATTGATCTTGTTTAAAAGAAAAACTGAGCACCCCTGCTAAAGCAATAGCTCACACAAGTAAAGTCTCCTTTCGGTTGCTGCAGAAAAAGAGATGCTTTCAAGATGGTAAGGATTTGTCACTGTCACTGTAGTGTATTAATCTGGTTCCACCAAAACATAGTAAATCCAATGGCTAGCAGGCATAAAAGGACAGCACTTGCTGCACTTTTTGTTGGTAATAAGAGAGAAAGACAGCAGTGATCAGATCATTTCCATGTTACTTATAATTCTGTCTGCCAAGTGTGGAGGTTTTGGTTTTATTTTGTTTGGTTTTAAATGTAAATCTGCTGAATAATTATTCCAATTATAGTCAAGAAAGGGCAAAGACACTGTGTCAAACATGCCCTGGGTGCCAGCTCACCCTGACTGTACAAGAGTTGGACTTGGCTGAGTAGCAAACTTGACTGTAGGAAAGGTACGTGAATAGGGCTGCCTCTTTTGATAGTCCAGGCTTGATTCCAAAGGCACAGATTAGGTCATATGTGGCCAAACCTCAGCTCATGAGCCCATATGATTCTGTGACAGCTCTAGTACAGCTTGTAGAGCCCAGAAGCTGCCTACCAACCTGGTGAGAGCTCAGGCTTGTGCTCTGACAGGAGGACATGGAGCTTCAGTCCTATAGAATCCACCTGCCAGGGCTTTTGCACTGCAAGGCACATGCCAGCTGGGGCTCAGAGGCCCCTGCCACAGCTCAGAGGTCTTGAGCCCTGGAAGGCATCTCCCATGGATAGAAGCCCAAAGAACTCCCTTCCCATCACAGGGCAGAAGTCCTGGCAAGATGCCTCTCATGAGAAAAGCCCTAAGACCCCCTCATCTGCACCACAAATTACACTCATCCCACCACTTCACTAGGCCTTGCCTTCATTGCTGCTGAGAGGGGCCAAACATAGACCAGTCCTTATCAGTGACAAGAGAGAGGAGTCAGTGGCTGACCACGTGGAGAGGAGATGGAGCAGGGGAGCTCATTTGACTCTCAGGATGATAAGTCCTGACCTCCACCTGCTTTGTTCCGCCCTGGCACTGGCTCACTGAGTGTGAATGCTTCAGTTCAGACAACATTTCTTGTAAGGGGTGTAGGAGGAAATAAAAGGTTAAAATAGAGACAATGATTAGAAATGCCTAGGTGTTGGCGAAAGGCCTAACAAAATAATCCAACAGTGGGCCTGAATAGAATGTACAGTGAGCCTGAAATGAAGGTACAGATACGAAACAAATTGTGAAATTCAACGTCACTGGAATTGGCAAGAAACAAGCTGAAATTGTAATAAGTATGAAAAATAGAAAAGTACCTGAAAGGTATTAAGTCGGTCCAATGCCAATGACTAATGCCAAAGAGATAGGGAGGTATTATACAAGTATGGTTTTGGTCACAGTATGACACCTTGATGGATAGAGATAGGTAAGGTTTCGGTCAAACCATGATGCCTTGATGGATAGAGATGTCCAATGACATGTGGACCTGTCAAGTTGATGGGTGGCGTCAAGAAAGGGGTATGTGGACCACTCAAGGTAAATTTGGATCCCAAAGGGGGCCGAGTCAGTAAGTCCGAGTAGGATACAAGAATAGGAGCCCTGGAGCCCAAAGTTCATGTAGCTGAGAGGGTGACAGTGAGTCCTGCTATCAGTTGAGCTGTTCCATTGCATTGCGAGCACCAATGCTGCCAACAAATCTATTGGTATAGATGGTTTGCCATAGTGCTACGTTGCAATAAAGCTTAGCCTGGCACCTTCATTTCTACAAAGATTCATGGTCGTGTCGGTTTCCTCAATTATGAGTGTTGCCTCAGTTTACCTCTTGCACACAAGGTACACCTAGGCTCCAAATCACTGAGCTAACTGAGTCCTCACTTGGGATTTGAGCCAAAGGTAACCTAAAGCGTTAACCAAAGGAACACTTCAGCTTAGGATCACCAGGCTAATTCCTGCTTAAGATCCAAGCCAGGCTCCCAATATTTGAGCTAACTGAGTTCTCACTAGAGATTTGAGCCAGAGGTAATCCTGAGGGAGCACACCTACAGAGACTCACGCACACGTTCACACACGCAGCCAAACTGATATCAGTGCCAGACACAGAACAACACTGATAAGAACACATCTTGCCTGATGTGCCTGACTGCACTTCACCCAGCGTACCACACGGGTGACCCCAACATGGAGGAATTGCGATCTAATATGACAGGGAACCCAGAGCTAGGAAACCCTCTTTTCCCCTCCCTTCAGATACCCGTAGAGTTATGGATGCACTTGATAGCAAGTAAAGGTGGTCCATATGAATTTTAAAAAGATAGTGAGGACACTTGGACAGGTATCTGTAAAGCCATGGCTGAAACTGTTGCCCTGAAAGATAATAGTAAGAGTAAAAAATGTAAAATTCTCCAACTTAGGGCCATGGCAGTGAGAAGGTTTTAAAGCACCATGTTGTGAAAGTGTCCGAAGTAGCTACAAGAGTGATGAATGAGTTGGAGGAGCCAGCTCAAATAGCCAAATATTGGAAGAAACAGGTTTTGTTGGCAGGGCATATACATGATATACTAGAGCAGTTAAAGAAGGAAAACAGACCTCTAGAGACAGCTGTTGAAAACTTACAAAAAAGAGAAGTGCCACTCCCAGTAATCAATCTGGCCAGCTAAATCCAGGTACTTTCATAGCACTTGGTACATGGGACAGAGATGGAAAAAGGTAGCCCTTGCAAAACCAAAGGACAAAACTTGCGAGGACTGGGATGGAGATATATAGAATGATCCTGACCATTGCCACCTGGAGAGCTGTACCTACGGGCCACCACGCTGCAACCACTGTCTTACCCTGAGAGCCAGGTTTCGGTGACACCTACACCTAAACCTAAATCCATTCCTGTCAGGACTAGGGAGAGAGGTGGCTTGCCTAGCTCTGATAGGATTATGGTAAAGACAGAGAAAATGAGAAAAAGAAACTGGAAACAGCTGTAATTTTTGTCTTGGGATTAAATAACCACATAGACATAGAATTTAGGTCTTAGGAATGCCCTTCACAGGACTCAGAGTTTATTTTCCAGCAACCCATGACCGTAGATGTCTGGGGATGCTCCCATTTAAGCATCCAAGCTGGGGTTGGGCTTGTAGATTTTTTGTGAGACACGGGGACAGTAATTACCATAGTAAAAGAGATGTATAATAAATATACAGCAGTAGGAACAATATACATATTGGGAATCTCAGGAAAAATCTCAAAATTAGGAGGTTAAAATTTTACCCCTTTAATCTGGTAAACATGTAAATCAGGAAAAACATGCCATTAAAGAAAATGAAAATCTAACTGGAGCAAACACAGTCGGTCAGCTAGAAATTGTCATAAATGTTCTAAATATATGTACCTGGCACACAGCACTATACAAAAAAGAGAAAGAAACTAAAAGTTTGTTTCCCATGGGGGTTAGCCACTAAAACTGTAAAATCAATCAAACCTAAAGATCCACTGGCAGCACCAGTAGGCTGGGAAAGCTGGTGGAAGGAACTAACAAATGTCTGGTCTAAAGATTCCTTGGACACAAGAAAACTAAACATGGAAGTCACTTTAGAGGGAGAGACACCCCCCCCCTTTTTTTCTTAAACAACACCCAATACCACAAGAGGCAAAACAATCACTAAAACAAATTTTAAATGAATTGGAACAGAGAGGGCTCATTAGACCGTGTTCAGCACCTAATGCCACACCAGTCTGGCCAGTAAAAAAGCCAGATGGAACTTGGAGGCTCACTATTGATTACTGAGGATTGAATAAAACTGCTAAAGGCAGAGACTCTGTAGTGACTGCCTACCCAGGATTGCTGGAGGTGGTTTCCGCAGAGATGAAATGGTTCTCTGTATTTAATATTGCAAATGGCTTTTGGAGTCTGCCATTAAGCCCTAAATCTCAGTGTAGAACAGCTTTTGTATTTCAGGGGACCATGTGTTGTTTCAAAGTTTTGCCCTATGGTTATTTTGATGCTCCCATTATTTTCCATACTGCAGTATGAGACATGTTGGAAAAAGAAGGATTATTACAAACTGTGAAGGTAGTGCAATATGTCAATGGTATTTTGGTTGTCAGTGTAACATTGTTGTTCTTCTGCCAAACCTGTGGACCAAAACTTAATGACTCTAAGTCACAAATTAAATAAAGTGAGATACAGTACCTGGCGGTTACACTAAGTGCAGGATGCAGATCTGTGGCAAAGGCAAGAATAGAGTGTATATCAGTTTGTCCATGCCAGCAAACAGAAGATCCCTGCAATCAGTCTTGGGTCTTACTAACTTTCCTATACTCAGAAAAGTTTGTCAAAAGGACATTGCACGCCCACCTATAGAGACCTTGCCAACTTGCCCTTTCCCAGGTTTGGGTTTGTACCAGGAACTGGAGGGTGGGGGACCCTATGACTTCCTGGGTCCCGGGAAAGAGAGGGTATTGTCGCCCTTGTCAGCAGGAGGGTGGTCTTGATTTGGGCAACAGAGGTTTTTGATCCTCTGTGTGTGACCCCAAAAGGGCTTTCTATAAGAGGATAATTGTGAGTGCGAGGAAGGACAAGACAAGTAACAGTCATTTTCCTCTTTATTGACAGTGTGAGGAATTACAGACAAGAAAAAAAAGATTAAGTATATGACAGTTAGAAGTATTAGTCTATGACAATTCCAAGGTAAAAGCAAAAGATTAGCAAAAAGACTGCATCAAGCTAACACTGGCCAGGTCTAGTTCTATTTAGTTCCCTATTTGACTGTGTTTAGTTTCTATTTCCTACTTCATTTCTATCTCTCTCCTGTTGAGTTTGCTTAGTTTCTACTTTATTTAGTTTATATTCTTACCCAGTCCGTGAGAGCCAGTCCTGTTCCCCAAAAGCTGGGTCTTTTGGTTTAGGTTGCCGGTAATCTCGTTAAGATCAGCTCCAAGATCACCCACAGTCAGGTTTTGGAGGTGCTCTGAAGTCCACCCACAGTCAGGTTTTCGGAGGGTGAGTGCCACACCATTAAGCGGGGGGCTACATTGTTATATAGTTTTTCAAATGTCACACCAGACTGTGACATTTCCATCAAACTTCCCTTTTAGGGGCATCTGAGCCAAAACCATGCTTCCTCAGTAATTGAGAGAAGGCCGCTTGCTCAGTAAGTGAGCCAAAACTGCTTCCTTAGTCTATCTGGCTTGTCTTAGGTTTGCTATGCTGACATGGTTTCTTTCTTCGGGTGTCTGACTTACAGTTTACCGGCCTAATAAATTTGATTAACAGTTTAGGACAGGCATCAATCATTTGATTACTATATAAGACAGGCAGACATGTAAGAGTGGATAAAGCCATTATTTGGGTTTTTTCACTTAGGACAAAAAATGTACAACTAGTTACTGTTAAGGAACCCAAAGTAGCAGTGTGTGGGTTAACTCTTATTGATACAGCACACAGCTGTGAGCTGCAGGAGGAGGCAAAAGTCCATGCTGTATTTAAAGCCACCCCAGTTGAACAAGTAGTGGGAAAATCAGTATGGGTTTGTGGATGGAGGGTCATATTATGAAGAAGGAATGTAAGTTAGTGGGTTTGCAAGTGTGTGTATGGATGAAGATATGCAAATAGAACAATCCCTTCAGTACAAACTGGAAAAAGGAGGAACCCAAGTTGCAGAGGTTGCTGCAGTAATACAGGTTTTAGAGGAAAAGAAAGGCAAGCAAACAAAAGTCATTATTAAAACAGATTATGTTTACAAAGGCACCACTATGTACTTGTCATAGTGGGCTTCTCAAAATTTTAAAGGCACAAATGAGTCTGAAATAAAACACAGAGACCTCTAGCAAAAATTGGAATACTTAGCAAAAGAGTATACCAAAATCAGAATGATTAAAATAAAATCCCACCTAAAGAAAAAGGGACTGTTGCAATGGGGAAATAATCAGGCTGATAAACTTGCTAAGGAACTGCTTTAACTGGCAAAATTTGGAAAACCATGCCCGTGACTGTAACTACCCAGACACAGGCAACAGAAAGCACAAAAAATTGATCAGGCAGCAGAACAGTTTTTGCAAGCCTTACAAGAAAAAGACAAGTTGTTACAGCAGTGGATGGTACAGTTCCCTCTGCATGGCAGAGAAGGCCTATAAAAAGAGAAAATAATTTTTCTTGGCCAAACCAGATAAAGAATGGGTGTTCATAATACTGCAACAATTACAGCACACAGTTTGCATTGGATTCACGGCTCCATAGTGGGGGGAGCACCCCAAGCTAGAGGCGGCATTGGAAAAGTCAAAGAAAGTGGGCTAGCGGCCAAACATGAGGGAGGATTTAGCTATCCATATACATAGATGTTTAACTTGGGCGAAGCAGGACCCAGCGCAAAGAAAAAGGAGAGGTGAACTCATGCATCAAAGTTTGAAAGGGCCATTTCAAAGACTACAGATTGATTTTGTGGAACCATTACCCACCACATCACAGGAAACCAATGTCTCTTTGTAATTGTGGACAGCAAAATTTAAACAAACAAACAAACAACACAGCAAGCAAACAAAACAAGAGCCACCACATTGCAATCATTAGAGTATTATAAAAGCCAGGTTCCGATAAATTGAAACCTAGACTGGTGCCTGTCAGAACAGGAAAAGTAAGTGCACAGAAGAAAAAAGTAGCAAAAGATACTTTTATTGGATTGGTAAATCAGATAAAGGGGAAAATGGAACAGTTCACAGAGTACATTAGAAGACAGGAAAACTGCAACTCTTATCACAGAGGAATAGTGGAATGGCTATAAAATAATTTCAAAGTGAAAAATTAAAAATAAAATTTAACAACTAAAATAAACGCATTAACACACAAAGTTGCCCAGAAACAGTTAACTCTACAAGCAAGGGTTCTCCTGCACCCCATTTGGCATGCACACAGGAGCAACAGGTGCTGGGGAAACAAATTCAGGTTTCACAAGAACAGGCAATAACCCCCACTCTTCTTTCAGAGTCAGGATAAAAACTAAGAGTGAGGGTTCCTTTTTTTTTTTTTTTTTTTTTTTTTTTACTTTTTTGGCTCACCCCCCACTTCTGCATTCAAAGCTCAAACCTTCTTTCTTAACTATTTTCACATACCAGTCCAGTTTATTACAGAAACCATTGTTTGGAAAAAGATGACGCAGCTAAGAACAGAACAGAACACGGACAATGAAAAGCCAGGTAAAAAAGAAAAGTAAAACACAGTAAGTTGTTCATTTGTTTTTTTTAACTGTTCAGGAATGCAGCAGCTGGAAGTATGACATTTATCTTAAAAATATGATTTCTAAGCCAAAGAAGAGCAAACTGTGTGTAATCCTAATCACTAATTGGCACCATTTGTGCATAATAGGAAGTTTGTTCTCTTTGTCCTGTATGTTGTGCTGTGTTTTATGCTGTGTGTCATGTGACTACTTTTTTTTGCTTGTTGCAACAAAAGTCAATTTTATACCTTTTTCCTACAAGTGGTACCACAATATTCTAATATTAAAATTGGGTATAGCCTTCCTAATTTTTTTTTCTGAACACCAAAAAGGCTTTGTTGATAAATATATATATAAATATCCATTTTTTTGCCTCAACAAATAATGCAATTGCAAGCAAGTTTTTCTACTAACCTTTTTTTTACTTTTTCAAAGAAGAGCAAGAATAAGGGAAAACAGTAATATAAAGGTAATTAATGGAAACAAATATAAGGTTCTAATTTGGGTATTTATAAATTTATCTACACCTTTATGAAATATGGAAGTATCATTATAAGAATTCTGTGGTGAAATGTATAATGATATATAATTGGTCTGGTAAAAATGTTAAAACTAACCAAACAATTTCAATAGGTTTAGCTTGTGTTATGGAAGACCTGGTTCCTATTGCATTGTAAACAAACTAATGGTTGTCAAAAACAAAAGAAATTTAAAACAAACTTTTAAAAGTATAATTAGGTTAAGCTGTGTAAGGTTGCATTCAACAAACCAAAGGCACCTGAAGACATCACACTCTAAAGACACCAGAAGATACCAATATACAGTGAAGAAACCCTAAACACCAAGAAAAGGAACTTGAAGAACTTAAAAAATAATAGATTGTTCTGTTATAAACCTCAGTGTACCACATATGAATAATTAAGTTGGCAATCACCTAGAGCTGGAACAGGTTGATCAGTCATTTGGGCTGTATTTGGCTATTGTAAAAGTAATTGTATTCCTACAGTATTATTGTACTGCATTGTGGTGTCATTCCTGTGTTGCTATATCTTTACAATATGCATAGCAGTGCTAAATTGTTTAACCAACTGCAGGTAAAAATTAACACACCAAAGGCAGCAAATAATATAAAATCAGGTAAAAAGCAAATTGGTTAACGAAGGAACAAGTTACATGTTAAAGTGTGTTAGCAACTCTAGTGTTAGTCCTTTTGATCCTAGTCAATTTGAGGTTAGTAACACTGTATCCTAACTAAGGCATATGTAATTCAAAACAGTCTTGCTCTGTGTCAAGTACCAATTTTGAGTCCTTGCACAGCAGTTTAATAACTTGGTTATTGTCTATTCAATCATAAATCCATAGTCCCCAATCTAAGTCTCAGACCTGACATTCCTAGGCCCAATATATGACACTATCAATGACTGGCTAATAAAATCTATCCATCAGTCATATCAAGGAATCTGCAGACTAAGGGACTGAAAGGGCATGAGTGTATGGATGGGAACATAACAAGGATGGCCACATAACAGCATTTAGCCCACTGGGCCACCTTCTGTCTGTATGCTATGCTTTTCCAGGACAGTGGGTAAACATCCTCCCTATAAAAAGATAAAAAGTGGGGGAATGCAAGAGAAAATAAAAGGTTAAAATAGAAACAATGGTTAGAAATGCCTAGGTGTTTTGCTCAAGGCCTAAAAAATAATCCAACAGTGAGGCTGAAATGAAGGTACGGACGTGAAACAATTGTGAAGTTCAACATCAGTGGAACTGGCAAGAAACAAGCTGAAATTATAATAAGTATGATAAATAGAAAAGTACCTGAAAGGTATTAAGTCGGTCCAATGCCAATGACTAATGCCAGAGAGATAGGGAGGTATAATATAAGTATGGTTTCGGTCAAACCATGACACCTTGATGGATAGAGATGTCCAATGATGCGTGGACCTGTCAAATCAATGGGTGGCATCAAGAAAGGGGTATGTGGACCACTCAAGGTAAGTTTGGATCCCAAAGGGGGCTGAGTCAGTAGGTCCAAGAAGGGTATAAGAGTAGAAGCCCCAGAGCCCAAAATTTGTGCAGCTGAGAGGGTGACAGTGAGTCCTGCTATCAGTTGAGCTGTTCCATTGCATTGTGAGCACCAATGCTGCCAATAAATCTGTTGGTATGGATTGTTTGCCATAGTGCTACGTTGCCATAAAGCTTAGCCTGGCACCTTCATTTCCACAAAGATCCATGGTCATGTTGGTTTCCTCAACTGTGATTGTTGCATCAGTTTACCTCTTGCACACAGGGTACACCTAGGCTCCAAATCACTGAGCTAACTGAGTCCTCACTTGGGATTTATGCCAAAGGTAACCTAAAGTGTTAACCAAAAGAACACCTCGGCTTCAGATCACCAGGCTAACTCAGGCCCTGCTTAAGATCCAAGTCAGTTTCCCAATCACTGAACTACCTGAGTTCTCACCAGAGATGTGAGCCAGGGGCAATCCTGAGGGAGCACACCTTCAGAGACTCATGCACACATTCACACACGCAACCAAACTGATATCAGTGCCAGACACAGAACAACACTGATAAAGAACACATCTTGCCTGACGTGCCTGACCGCACTCCACCAGGCATACCACAAAGGGGAGAGGGGAGGCACTAATGGCAAAGGAAACCTGGGGAAGGAATGGAAGTCCCAACCCCCACCACTACCACCACAAGGCATGATGGAGAACCACAAGGCCTCTAGCTCTAGCAGTAATTAGCTGTGAAACAGTAAGTAGGCTGTTAATATTTTTAAAAATGCATGGGTAAAGGTTGTACATGTTTTGAAGCTCTCACCTTTCTCAAGATTATTGTAGGCATGTCCAAGGGCCTGTATGTTTTGCCATCCCTGTCATATATTGCTTTTCGTTTCCCAAGTAGAGGTTTTGTTGTCTGAGGAAGCTCTGCACAGCAGGATTATCTAGAATGAATTTATAGTGCCCTAGCCCAATATGAACTGAATTACAGAGCTTGGCTAAGTGAGTGAGTGTGGGCCTAGGCTACACAGGAATGTTGCTGAGGGATGTCTACTCTGAGGGTGACTCAAGTTGCGAGTTGGGCTTTAGGTAGGCACAGCTACAGGACATCTGCAAGAAGAGGAAGAGCATAGATATTGACTAAACTTCTGGCATGTAGAGTTGAGTGCCTTAACTGGTACAGATCTTTATATATATTGATTATACCATGATTTCACCATGTTCTTTTGTCTGTGTACTACATTCCTTTTTCAACCAATAAAATATTCCTTTATGCCCTATTCCAAGAGACTCAGGGGTTTGTGACAGGGAACACCTACTCAAGGAAGCTTTACTTTATTTCTCAATTCAGAAAAAGAAGTATGATTCTAAGTCAGGACTTGAGCATTTCCTTTAGTTGTTTTCTAAGGACCTCTAGACATTTTGAATCCAACTATTGTTGCTGCCATGGACTGCTGGTGGAAGGTTACAGAAATAATACACCAGAAGCAGAGGTTTCACAAGGAGATACCCATGCAACCCTGAGCCACTTATTCAATACTACACAACAACTTCAGCAACCCAGGGTGGCTTCATTACCTTGTTGACTCCACAAGGTGTGTGTGTGGGGGGGGGGGGAATCTATATCTGGGCATTGCAATCAGTCTCTGTGAAGAAAAATATGTATAGCATTCAACGCCATTTTTTCATTGGTTGTAAAATGAGTTCATGCTACACTGAAAGAGACTGACTGGATTCAGAATATATTTTTAGAGCTTGCTCTGTTGTTTTGGTTTTATGTCTTTTTCTTCCTGGGATAAATTACATTTAAGCCTTTAAGTTTCTGCTTGTTTCTGTCTAACTCCATCTCTCTCTTCTCCACTATAGCTCGTTTCCTCTTGGGAGTATGTGTTGTCTTTTGATTGCCCATTCACTGGGCTCAAGCCCACATTTCTTATCCTCACGAGTGTTAGTAACCGCCTCTAGAATTTAGCTTGCCTTTATTACAACTCTTTATATACTGCCTTGTGTGTGTTTTATTCGTTTACCTTGAGGTTTAAGCCCACTCTAGCCAGGTTCCCATTGCATCCCACAATCCTTCCTTGACTGCCCTCTGGAAGTGGATCTCCCCAATTTTTTACTTCCACAAAGGAAAGTGAGAGACTGAACAGGCTGTGGTCGATGGTTGTAAAATTGCTGGTTGAGCAGTTAAGACTCCCTTTGTTTCCCTTCCCTTGCTATCTGATCAGCGATCCTCATAGCAGAGCATCAATTTAGATTTCCTTCTTGTACTTATCAAGGAAATAACAGGGTAGGAAGTTGAGAGGATTCTAGTCCAGTGCTATCATAAATCATGGGAAATCTGAGAATTCTCACTGTGGTTCTTTATCCACAAAAAAGTCAGGGTCAACCTTGAGGAAATACTCCCTGGTTGGTTCAGAGTATTCAAACTGAAACCACAATCACTCAGGTTTCTTCACCCCTCCCCTTCCAAGCATTATGGGTTCCAAGTGAGATGCCAAACTGTCAATATAAAGCCCAAAGTCCTGTGTATCTGTGGAACAGCATAACCATCAACAAAGCAAGTTTCCCTAAAGACATTTTGGTGATACAGAGGCCCGTTGGTGGTCCTGTGGCAGCAACTCTTGTCAGGGTTGACACCTGACATGCTCACTGTATGCACTGTTGTCATAATCTGTATCTAACAGATGTCATTTAAGGTATCAAACACAAACTGGTAATACACTGATCTAAAAAAAAATCATTGCATGATGTATGTAGATATGTGCACAAGGAGTTATGGCTATGTTCTAGAATTATGTTCTCAAAGTGTATTTGGCCATCAGTACATAAACCCACTCTACCTTAGATGAAGGAATGTGTATTCACCTGTCTAACCTGGCTGGTCATTGCAGTCATCAGACAGAGGCCAAGGTGGCACATTTATATATATAAAATGGACAAATCTATCAGGAGAGCAAGTCTGGAAAGATGACCACTTAATTGTAACAGCCATTTTCCCCTCCCAGTCCTATCTGTCTCTCACCTCCCACCCCTTTCCAGCTCACCTAGAGGCAAACGTGGTCTTCAGTCCAAAAAGTTTGCCCAGACCTGGTGTAACATCACCCTTCACTCATCTGGATTGTGGCCCCCCTCTATCACAGTGGTTCAGTTCCTGCATTCATTCCATTGTTGCTTTCTCTGCTAAAACATGCAAAAAGGAGACCAACACCCATAGAACTTTTTGTGATCTGGACTAAAATGTGCATTGAAACCACCAACTTATTTTACAGGTTATAGAAAGGGTCTCAGCTGGTAATGACTGGGTGAAACTACAGGCCTGGGCTGTGCTCATGGCAACAACTTAATAAAGTAAAAAAGTTCTGCAGACTGTCAAGAATCCCCTGAGTTGTCTTCTACCACCATCAAACTTGATGATAAACTCCGATCCATGCAAGCTGTCAAAGCATATAAAATTCATTCTAGGAGAAATTGTCTCCCTCTAATGGCTGAGTTAAACAGGAGATGAATGAGCTTCTTCAGCTTGAAGACTTTGTTAGTAGAGGTTCATGCTTTCAATGATAAAAATCCAAAATTCAAACCCCGCCAACAGCTCAAATGGCATCAGTTACACATCTCTACTCAGAGATAAGTAAAAATTTTGCTGTTATTTTCAACTGAACTGACTAATGCAGAATTTGTTTTGACTAATCTGTTCAAACCAAACACTTAACCACAGAGCTTCATTCAACCCTGGTCTGAATTTCTGTGAGGGCTAGTTTGCATAGTGAATACATCTTAGGGGCACAGTCTGAAAAAAAAAGGATCAAATAAAATAGTTTACAAGGCACATCAGTACACAGACTTTTCTATTTCATTTCCATGGAACCTTTTGCAGTGACTCGTAACCTTTCTGACACTGCCATTCAACCATTTCTTTGGTTTTCAAAATTATTTGACCAATGAGCTATGAAGTGTCAGATGTTGCAATGTTATGATTATAAACTTATTGGGCCTAGGATATTGGAGGGAAGCAAGGTAAGGCAATATCTTTCATTGGCCCAGCTTCCCCTGGTTAGAAAATGAACTTTTGAGTTTACAAAAAGCTCCTCTTCTGATCTAGGCAGCATACTCAGAATGTCACTAAACAGAAGGTGGAACAGATTGTTTAGTATAAGGAGTTCACATATATTTCAAAGGACAATTTAAGGTGATGTGGTCATTTAACACTGCTCCAGTCAAGCAGGGGGAGAGAAACTGTAGCATGGGGAAGGTTGTTAATGGGCTGTTGATAGTTTTAATAAGCCACAAATTGAGTGTCTCTGTTGGGTGTATGAATTTTAGTGTCTAGAAAAGTTATGAATTTAAATTCTAATGATCATCTTTTTGAAGTGTTACGTAGGTTACCTGAGAGTATTAGAGAATTCTGTAAGTTCCCCATCTTCACACATCTGATGAAGTGGGATTTTCTCCCATGAAAGCTCACGGGATAAATAAATTTGTTAGTCTTTAAAAGTGCCACAGGACTCCTTGTTTGTTTTGCTGAACTAGACTAACACAGCTACCCCTTTGGAATTTGAGGATGAAAACTGAGAGGTCAGGTATAGAGTGACTGCTTTGTGAAAAGTATTCAACCTCAGGTGATGTTGTGTCTTTGTTTTTTTAACATTTTCCTGTGTGAGTTCATTCGAGAGCCTATTGTCAGGTTTCACCGACATGGTTGTTGGTAGGGTATTAAGGGAACTGAATGAGGTACACCACATGTTGCAAAAGGCTTGTGTGGAACAATGGATCTTGAAAGGTGTTCATTCTTCTAGCAGTGAAGATGCTGCAGGCTTTGTAGTTGTTGTTCCAGCAGGGTTTGTTAACATTTTGAGTTAGTGTGTCTGTGGTGAAATCTGCATACTAATTTCAAAATATGAGTCCAAGAGTTTAGTTCATAACTTTGCTAGACACCTAAAATCATAGAGTAAACAGAGACACTGGATTTATGGCTTATTGCAACAATCTAAGCCAACCTCACCCCACACTCCTTTTCTCCCCTCCACCTTTCTTCCTGTCCTCCCTATGACTGAAGGAATATTAATGGGGCACTTCACCTTGAATGATCCTTTGAAATACATGTTAACTTTTTATGCTTAACAGTCTGGTCCACTTTCTATTTAAGAGGGCTGGTCTATACTGCTGATAAAATTCAGCGACATTTAACAGGAGTTATGCAAACTACACAGAGTAGTAGAGCCTCTTCACTGAGCTATGCTGATGGGAATGCATTTCTGTTGATGCAGTGCTACACCACTTGAGGGTGTGGTTTTATTAAGTTGATTTCTGGATTGATTGAGCAAGTCTTAACTGACTGCCCAGTTGATCCAGAAAAATCAACTTGACAGTAGTGACTCTGATGCCATCAGTGTAGACATGGCCTGATTGTGTCTCCCAAACCTGAAGAAGAGATTTGTATAAACTCAAAAGCTTGTCAGTCTCACTAACAGAAGTTGGTCCAATAAAAGATACTACCTCACCCACCTTGTCTCTCTAAGAGGCTGCACTCTCATTTTCAAAAAGTGAAGCTACTAGCAAAGAATTTTGCTGAACTGAGAATAAAAGCAACAGCTTGGAGCCAGGAGTCAATTCCAGCAACATTCTGATTCAATGGAAAATTTCTTCCAGTCCTTGCCAGGAACAGCCTAACTCAATTTCTAGAACAAGCAAGTTGCCACAAATTGCAATGACTGAGTTCACTCAATACAGGTGTTTATTTTCTGTTGAACATTAATTTGTAAATAAATGATGCTTTTAGTCAAACCTGAGGTCTCATGCTACTGTAAGATCAATGGGAATAGACCTTTGCACCCATGGATTTCCAGTGTCAAAAGGGCACAGACTGTGACTATTTTAAAACTTCCAGCATCTAAAACAGCTATGTGAACTATACTCTTTCTTAATGAAACAGCCAAGGACTGATAATCTCCCTCATGTGTTGTAGTGATCCAGAAATTCTCCCACGAGCCTGCCAGGCATTGAATTGGAGTGGAATTTTCCTTATTTAGTGTCTAATTTGTCATCTGTAAATTATATTCAGTAAGAAGAAACTTGACCTAAACATTAGTGAAATAGGCACTTCATATGAAACGTAATTCCTGTTCCTTTTTCCCTGTATGAGGAAACTGTTTTATTTCATTTACTTAGGGCTTTCTTGAGATAGAGGAGGTGAAGTCATTCTGTAGTAATTTAGGAAGGTGGACCTGGTTACTGGGATATTTGCTGTATGGATGCTGATTTAGTTTAATAGCAGGCTGTGTTAAAACAGGAAGAAAATGGAACAATGGCTCAAAAGTCACCATCCACCAACATTCATAGGACCATACAAGGGCCATTCACTTTGCTGTTTTACCTCTGACCCAGCCCCACATTCATCAGACATAGTTTCTCAAGAGGGGACACAAATCTGTGAACATAGGAGATCTTATCAGATTTAGAGGAGAAGTAAAGACCTGAGTCCTGAGACAGAAGGGATGCACTCAGAAGACAAGGGATGGGTCAGAGGTTCCAGGCTAAACCTGAAACTGTGAAACAAAAAAGTAGTCCTGTGGCACTTTTAATGACTAACAAATTTATTTATAGCATGAGCTTTCATGGGAGACAATACATGACAGCCATGCAATAAATAAATCTGTGAGTTTGACTCTTTGTTTTGCTGAACTAGACTAACACAGTTACCTCTTTGGAACCTGAAACTGACTATCTATTCTTCTAGTTCCACTTCAGTGTGAGAACAGACAGACCTCAGTAAAAGGAATGACTATCAATCACATCTGAAAGCTTTATTTAAAAAGTCTTCATAATACATTTAACTGGGTTTTGACTGGTTACATTACAATTCTGTAAATACTACTTTGCTTTTGATCTAAATACTTAGAAGCTTAAAATGAAGGACTTAAAATGCTTCTTGATCTGGCCTTCCCCACTTCAGAGGGTGAGTAGAACCATTCTTGATATAGTCGTTCCCCTCTTTTAGTATCTGTCACACTTAAAAGTCTTTGTAAATAACTGATTATTATTGCACCTGGATAGAAGTTTTCAGCATCAATATTACACTGTAAACCAAAAATACTAATTTAAAAGAAAACTTTATTCAAATGTGCATTTAGGCCCTGATTCAGTAAAGCATTTGAGCATGTTCTTCCAGGTAAAGCATATATTTAAATGCTTTGCAGAATCAAGACTGTAATATCTATGCATTCTCACTGCAATGAATGATGTGTTTATTAAATTTCTGCTTTCAACTCACCAATGACTTAAGTCTGAGATTCCTTTAAAATCATAGAATCATAGAATGATAGGTTTGGAAGGGACCTCATGAGGTCATGTAGTCCAAACCCCTGCTAAAAGCAGGACCACTCCCACTAAATCATCCCAGCCAGGATCTAACCACGCCTTATATGTTTCCAAAGATGGAGATTCCACCACCTCCTGAGATAACCCATTCCAATGCTTCACCATCCTCCTAGTGAGAATCTTTTTCCTAAAATCCAACCTCGACCTCCCCAGCTGCAGATTGAAACCATTGCTCCTTGTTCTGCCCTCTGTTACTAGTGAGAACAGCTGAGCTCCCTCCTCTTTGGAGCACCCATTCAAGCAGTTGAAGACTGTTATCAAATCCCCCCTCAGTCTTCTCTTCTGCAGACTAAATAAGCCTAGTTCCTTCAGTTGCTCCTCGTAAGACATGTGCCCCCACGCCCTAATAATTTTCATTGCCCTCCACTGGACTCTTTCTAATTTGTCAACATTCTGTCTGTAGTGCAGAGCCCAAAACTGGACACTATATTCCAGATGTGGCCTCACCAGTGCCGAACAGAGGGAAATAATCACATCCCTCAATCTGCTTGCAACACTCCTACTGATGCCGCCCAATATGCCATTGGTCTTTTTGGCAACAAGAGCACATTGTTGACTCACATCCAGCTTCCCATCCACCATGACCCCAGGTTCTTTTCTGCAGTGCTGCTGCTACTTAGCCAATTGGTCCCCAGCCTGTAGCAGTACATTGGATTTTTCCATCCTAAGTGCAGGACTTTGCACTTTTCCTTATTGAACCTCATGAGATTTCATTTGGCCCAATGTTTCATTTTGTTTAGGTCTTTCTGAATCCTATCCCTACCCTTCAGCATGTTTACCATTCTCCCCAGCTTGGTGTCGTCTGTGAATTTACTGAGCGTGTAATCTATCCTCTCATCCAGATCATTAATGAAGATGTTCAATAGAACCAGCCCCAGGACCAACCCCTGGGGCACTCCACTAGTTACTGGTTGCCAAGTAGACACTGAGTCATTGATCCCCACCTGGTGAGCCTGATGATCTAGCCAGCTTTCTATCCACCTTATGGTCCATTCATCCAAACCATACTTCCTTAACATGCTGACAAGAATGCTGTGGGAAACCATATCAAAAGCTTTGCTAAAGACAAGGTATATCACATCAACAGCTGCTCCTGTATCCACATATCCCATCACCTCATCACAGAAGGCAATCAGGTTGGTCAGGCATGATTTTCCCTTGATGAATCCAGCCAGCATGTTCCTGATCACTCTATTTTCCTCTAAGTGTTTCAGAATGGATTTTTTGAAGATCTGCTCCATGATTTTTCCAGGGGTTGAGGTGAGGCTGATTGGTCTGAAGTTCCCTGGGTCCTTCTTTTTCCCTTTCTTGAAGATAGGCATTCTATTTGCCTTTTTGCAATCATCCGGGATCTCCTCCGTTTGGCACAAGTTTTCAAAGATAATGGCTAACAGCTCTGCAGTCACATAGGCCAAGTCCCTCTGCACCTTTGGATGCAGTTCATCTGGCCCCACAGACATGTGCACATCCAACTTCTCTAAGTAGTCCCTAACCTGACCTTCCATGCACATCAGAATGGTATCTTTCTGTGCCCTTAGAAGGGTTTCTTTAAAATACAGTCAGCTCTCTTGGACACCTTTCCCTTTCAGATTAGCCTCCCAAGGGATCCTATTCATCAGTTCCCTGAGGGAGCCAAAATCTGCTTTTCTGAAGTCCAGGGTCTGTGTTATGCTTCTTTCCTTTCTTCCTATGATCAGGATCCTAAACTCTACCATCTCATGGTCACTGCTGCCCAGGTAGACATATACTTAGTCTTCCTCAATCAATTCTTCTCTGTGAGCAACAGATTGAGAGGTGTCAGGCCCCTAATTGGTTCCTCCAGCCTTTGTACCAAGAAGTTGTCCTCAATGCTCTCCACAAACTTCCTGGATTGTCTGTGCACTGCTGTATTGCCCTCCCAGCAGATGTCAGGGTAACTGAAGTCCGCCATGAGAACCAGGGACTTTGATCTGGAAACTTCTGCTAGTTGTCCATAGAAAGCCTCATCCACCTCCTCCTTCTGGTCTGGTGGTCTACAGCAGACACCCACCACAACATCACCCTTGTTGCACTCTCCTCTAAATTTAATCCAGAGACTTTCACCAGGCTTGTCTCCACTTTCATAGTGGAGCACCGAACACTCTTTTACATATAGTGCTGCTACTCCACTTCTTCTTCTCTGCCTGTTATTCCTGAACAACTTATACCCATCTATGGCAGTTCTCCAGTCATGCAAGCTATCCCACCACTTACTGTTACTCCAATTACATCATAGTTCCTTGTCTGTGCCAGTACTACCAATTCTTTCTGCCTGTTTCCCAGGTTCCTTGCATTTGTGTACAGGCACCTAAGATACCGGGGCCAATTGCCCTACATTCCCCTGCTCATTCTCTCTCCTGTTGCATCTTCTTCCTTGGATTTTCTCCCAGTTTCCTACTTCCCTACTCACTTCAGGTATTAGGGCTTCATTAGGACATCTAAGACACTGATTTGATTCCCTCACCCCCCAGTTCTGACTAGACTCTCTTTTATCCCTGCTGTTACAGCCCTGGCTCCCCCCAGATTCGATCCTTTTCGCCAGGTCTCCCTCATTGTGACTTACCTGTGGGCTTTGGTCACCTTCCTAGTCATCATTCCAGTTATATCCTGAAAAGTGACCATATAAAAATTGCACCTTCTTACTCAGACCTGCTCCCTGTGTGAATTCAGGGTCATGGGTCCTGACTTTAGTCACAAAAGATTCTAGTATTTACTCCTTTTAGATGTATTGGCTATGAAGAACTATGTTAAAGAGAGGCATATTCTGGTTTAGTATACGCACCATCCATAGAATTGTTAACTAATGCCTTTCCGGGCAGAATTCTACTATTCTATCCAGGGCCGGATTAAGGAGCCTTGGGTCCCAAGGCTGCCCCCCACCGGTAGACCCTTCCCCAGCCTGAGGCCTTGGCCCCCCACTGGTGGCCTTTGGGTCGGCCAGTGCTGGGGTGGAGCCCTGCACGCAGAGGCCTCTTTCTGAGCCAGCACCAATCCCAGTCCCGGTCTGGGAGGGGGCAGAGCTGGCTGGTGTACAATGCAACTTCTGGTGTAGCCCTCCAGGGCCATAGGCCCTAGAAGGCTGCACCCACGCACCACACACCAGTTGACCCCACCCCCCGAGTGACCATGTGCACTGGCCTGCCCTGCCCAATCCCTGGGGGCAGACTAGCCAGCCGAGGGGTGGTGTGGGAGAATGGAGTCTGGCTCCTGGCCAAGAGTGCCTCCCCCCAGCATTGGTAGGGCTGGAGTTCTTCCAGTGCCCCCCTCAAACCTCAGCAGCACTAAGCAGGGGTGGGGGGAGAACTGGATCATGCAACATGCTTAGGGGCTGCAGCCCAGGGCCCCCCATAGGCCAGGAGCCAGGCCTTCAGCCCCTATAGGCCTCCACAGTACTCCGGCTCTGATTGTATTTGATTATACCAATGAAATCCCACTTCTAACAATGGTGGTACGTAGATGTGAGATCAGAATTTAGCATTAAGAATCTTTACTAATAATGTTGCTTGAAAAGTTGAAAAAGGTTGACTTTCAAAATACAGGCTGGGCAGGTATATCAAAAATTAATAGGATTTTTTCTTGTAAATCCAGGCAATTTGATCCAGAACTCACTGAGACATAACATGGCATTTTTGAGTCATTTTTTCAAAGTTGAACTGAACTCTGAAACCCAAAGATGATTTTGTCTAATGGAAAGAGAGTGCAAGTTCACTGGCCACTCTACTTCTCTTAAGTATCTCTCTTATTTATTCTCCGTCTCTCCAATTTTACGTTAAAAGCATTTGACCAGCCTTAGCACACACATCAAATCTCCATCATACTTCTGTCTAAAAGCTGAACTTGTTTTGCAGAACTGCCCATTTGAATGATATTTGGATTGTGCAACAGGCTCTCTTTTTCACTGTATCTTCGCTAGTGCTCGAAGTCTAGGAAACCAAAAATTATTCATGTCACAGACAGATTAATCAAGCTACAAAATCTGAATACGGATTTTTGAACACCTCCAAAAGTCAGATATTTAGATGGGGTGTTTTGGTTTGAAAAGATAGAAGCAGATACAAAATTCTGATCCAGACCCTAATTACCAAAGCTTGGAAGCGCTTAGATGCAGGTTATTTGTTCTGGACCATCTCTTGCTGAACTGCTCTGAGTGCAAAATTCAGAGTGTCTCCTTGTCTCTTAGTAGAGCGAAAATGATCAGAAATGGCTTTCAGTGGACAAGTCACTGTGAGTCTTCTCCAATAAGATGTGGTCCTCAGTAAGTCCTGACTTCCTGTCTGACTACTTCCAGCAATACCTGAAGTTTGAATGTCAGATAATCTGCCACAAGAAAAAAAAAGGGGGAGAAGAATGTTTAATTTGGGGATGTTTCTATGTTTACACTGTGATGGTGGGATAGAGTATTTTGTGTGGAGAAAGGATTTATTTATACACAACTGAAACCATGCCTAATACAACCCATTCCTTAGCAAAACATGATCTCTGCTGCCTTTCCTACTGTATCTACTCAGACATTTTCTGTGACTGTTGATAGTACAGATCCGGGGACAGTTTACTAATGCACTTAGCCTAAAGAAGTCCGGGTGCGAGATAAAACACAGATTTGGTCAAAACTCTATCAGAGTCAAACACTGGTGGCTGAACTACCCTGAAACTTTGTGCTTCATAGCACATAGGGAAATCCTCTTCAAATATATTGTACTTGTACTCCAGAGCCATTGTCTATACATACTTCCTAAGACTTTTCTTAAGACAGGATAAAATCTTGGTGCTCCATGACCACTGTATGTACTGTTTGTTTACAAGTATATACTGGGAAACAGAGAAAACATATATTTCCCTTCTCTTCCTATCAATCCTTTCCCTAGGCTTGCAACTTTCAAGTTCATGGCCATGAAAATTACATCACAGACCATGAAATCTCACCTCCCAAGTGAAATGCGATTCTTGACCGCCCAACTGTGAAGGCAGGATGGAGAGCAGCAGCAGCAGCTAGTCAGGGACACCCTAACTCACTCATTTTGCAGTGGCAACTGCTGATGAATGGCATGGCCGTCAGTGCTAGGCACCCTGCCAGCAGCCTTGGCTCTCCAGCTGACCAGTTGTGATAGCAAAGCAGAGAGGGGCAGCTGCTGCCCAGGTGCCTGACTCTGAAGGCTGCACCACTCACCAGCCACAGCAGAGAAGTGAAGGTGGTAAAACTGTGACCCTGTTTTAAGTCCAGGCCCCTAGTTTGAGAAATGCTGCAGAGAAATCACACATTTTTGTGGGTTCACCCCACATCCATGACAATTGCTATTTATGCCCTCACTAACTCATGAAAATTGTGTAATTTCTCCACAGTTTAAGTAGATTCCTAATCCTAATACACTTTTTATTAGAGATGAGACCAAATTAAAACCCTAGAGCCAAACACTCTTGTACCTTGGAGACATTCAGATCTGAGGCCAATCACTGCAGCCTGCATCATCCTCTCATTTTAATTGATATGGTTCCTTGCATTAAACCAGCCTCTGATAGGTGGTGATTTATGAATCCTGAATAGAAGCTTATCCTACATTATGTATACATTTAAATTCTTTTATCAGTTTGATACTCACAGAATACAGAACGGCAACATGTGGGCATTGGCCTGCAGACCACCAAATAGTAGACTGGAAAACCACTTAAAACCATGGCACAGCCAATGCTGATATATATTGGGTCTGAATAGAAAGACATTCCCACTGCGAAGAGGCAAATGATGGTGAAGGAGACAGGAATGAAGAGGGGAACCTGGGGAAATAAGCACAGACCTTTCTAGTCATAGCTGATCATTGCAATTTGTCCAAACACAGTATTTGCTTGTGCACAAATATTTATGAGTAACTAGACTCGTTTCCAGACGGCAAGAAATCTGGCCAGTCCTGTCTTTCTGTAGAGTCTATCCCCAACAAGTGGGATGCATATTGTCTTTGATATGGTAAAATTTGCTATCTATATTACCACGACACCACCAGCACATACTCTCAGCTCTCTTGATGAGGCACACAAGCAGAAATTAGTAGCTGTCTCAGGAGTGGCCATGTACAAAACCTAATACCTTTTTCAGCCAACAATTCAGCAGGATGGAAGAGGCAAAAGTCTATCATGCCGCAGCTGCTTTCTGAATTTACTGCTCTTACCATTCATGTGGTGATGCTACTGATGGAAAATCAACAGCCATGAGTAGCATGTGTTTTTTCAAGTAAATGATTTTCAGTGTGCTTGTGTAGTGGTGTGATTAATTTTGACCAGTCTCCAGTTTGCCTTAGGCTTGGGGAGACCAAGGATGTGTGTCAAGCTTAGCAGCACATCCTTCAGTGCATAGTTTAATTAAAGTAGCTCTCACTATAATGTAGAAAGCTGTCTGGGAAGCCAAATGACCTTGGGCTGGTTAACGTTCAGGACTAATTAGCATGACCTAATAGCACTGCAAAGAGGTTTTATGGACTATGGGTCCAATCACACAGAGTTCCCATACAATCCAATGGAAAAAATCTGATCCTAATCTCCAGAGAAATCTGATTGCTCTAAAACCTAAAATAAGTCTTAAATTAAAATAACAGTCTCCCTTCAAGTTCTTTTAGACTCTAGTCTTTAATAATCAGAGGTGACTTTTATTTTTGTGCCAATGTCCAGGAATCTTGATGTGATTTTGTATTATAAGTTTTCTTCTGTGTTCCATCCCTCTAACAGTGTATATGTGGGTAATGTACAGCACATGTGGATAAGTACTTAAGGGAAAGTATACATAACATATATGTGAGATAATTAGATTCTTTAATAATTTGTACCATATACTTTATCCAAAATCTATGTTCTTTTAAAATTTCTATCTACAGTAGTTGAGGTTGGAATCAGGTCCACTTACCCTGGGAGTAAATCAGGAGAAAAACTGAAGCCAGTGGGGTTATTCTGGTGTCAAACCAATTTAAAGTAAACCTTTGTGCTTTTCTTTCTCTATTTTATTCTTTAAAAACATTGATAACATTTATATTTCCTTCACCTTAGATAACAAAATTTAACCAGACAGACAAAGTGGAGGAGATAATATCTTTAACTGGACCAATATCTGTTGGTGAAAGAGGTCTGAAGAAGAGGGCTGTGTAGCTGGAAAATTTTTCTCTTTCACCAACAGAATTTGGTCCAATAAGAGATATTACCTCCCTCACTTTGTCTAACATCCTTGGGAACAACATAGCTACAACACCACTACAAACAGAAATTAACTAGTCATCTTCACATGTTTCAGGGTAGCTTTCTGTCTGTCATGCATAAAAGCGCACTATATTATGGTGTGTTGATGACACATATACAAATTGCAGGTGTAGTTTAAAATTGAAGCAAAATCATTTACACTGAAATTAAATGGTTCCATCCCTGTAGTATTTCAGCTAAAGTTTAATGGCTTCCTACCCTGGCTTCTCCTGTGCTCTCTCTAACAACAGTAAAATAGATCATCAGAACCATTGCCTGTAGCTTTTGCTGTAGATTTCAAAATGCCTATCACCACCCTAAAATCCCTCTGCCAGTTCTTCAGTCTTTCCATAGTAGGCCTATAGCACTTCTCCAGTTAGCATTGGCATCAGGAACAGTGTCTATTGAGTCTATGGACAGCTCTACAATACAGCTAACATCTCAAAAGGAGTGTCATGGTCAGTAAACACAAAGCTCACAGAGCTGGTAGTTCCAAAGGGGCAGCCATGTTATGTTTAGTAAAGCAAAACAAGCAAGGAGTCTTGTGGCACTTAAAGACTAAAAGATTTATTTATCACATTAGCTTTCATGGGAGAAAGAACTGCTAGTATCATCCAGAATTTGGAACTGGTGAAAAGAGGCTGAAGGAACAGAGTTATTCAGGGAATACCCTATGACCCACATAAGAAGAAGAAGTGATCTACTGATAACAGTGTTAGGCTAAAGAGTCTGTACAGAACCTTTGCACAAAACACACCAAGGATGGTTAGCACTAATAGTACCAAAAATGTATGGCTGGTTTAGGTTACAAATCCCTGTATTTTAACTGAAAAGGGAAATGGAATGTTATTTTTCATTGTATCCTGTCCTTTGATTGTACGAATTGTATTTAGTGAGCTCTGAAGGAAAAGTCACCATCTTTTTGCCTTCCTCTGTAGCATTGGGCATGGCTCACTTGCTGGTTGATTCTCTGTATTAAAGTCTTTAAATCATGATTTGAGGACTTTAATAGCTCAGTTATGGGTTTGAGGTTCATTGTAAGAGTGGGTTGGTGAGGTTTTATGGCCTGCACTGTGCGGGAGGTCAGACTAGATGATCATATTGGTCCCTTCTGACCTTAGAGTCTATGGGTATGTCCACGCGTCTCTCTTATTTCAAAATGACACTGGTTATTTCAAAATGAGAGAGATTAGGTCCACACAACGTATTCTTATTTCGAAATGATGGGCTCCGTCATTTCGAAATAAGAGCCGTCATTTCGAAATAGCTTAAACCTCCTTTAAATCGAAATGGCTGTTATTTTGAAATGGTTATTTCAAAATGACACTATTCGGATGTGTTATTTTGAAATAACCATTATTTCAAAATAACACTTTTGCCCTTCTCCTTCCCAGGGTGCCTTCCTTTTAGCCTATATTGGGTGAAGGCATGGCCCAGGGAGGGGGCCATGTTGCCACACCTCCCATGGTGTCCCTCTCCTAAAGTGAAATAACAAGTCCTGTGTTTGGACATTCTATTTCGCTTTGAGCTTTTCCCTTAACTCAAATTAACATTCTCTTAATTCGAATTAACTTATTTCGAAACAACGATGTATGTGTGGACATAGCCTATGAGTCTATCTCAAAAACAAAACTCAGAAGAGTGACTGATCCTGTTTTTCCAGTACTGAAAGACAAAAGCGAGGGGTGAGGGAGCATGGGTCCTGGATGGCATGAGTTATGACCTACAATGCCTAACTCCTCTCCATTGTTAAATGATAGGTTGATGATTCCTTGTGGGATCTTTTGTTATTTTGATCAGGAACATGTCTCTGCCATCATAAAAGCTGAAATCACTTAAAAAGCTGATAAAGGCCCAGCAGAGGTTGGTGCCTCTAGCAGGGAGAACAGCTTGCAAGCAGGAACAGATGTTAGGAGTAGACAGCACCACTGGATTGCTGACAGGGAGCACAGGGTGGATGGTATAAATGGACAGCATGAGCAACCAGTAGATGGCAGAAGTGGCTAGCATCTTGTCAATTTCCAAAAGGGATAGCCGTGTTAGTCTAGTCCAGCAAAAAAACCCAGGAGTCATGTGGCACTTAAAGACTAACAGATTTATTTTTCGCATGAGCTTTCTTGCGAAAAAGTTCACCCATCTTTGAAGCATCTGACGAAGCGGGATTTTCTCCCACAAAAGCTCATGTGAAAAATAAATCTGTTAGTCTTTAAGTGCCACACGACTCCTGGTGGGATTTTTTTTTTTTTTTTTTTGGGTTTTTGGTTTTTTTTTTTTTTTGTGTGTGGGGGGGGGGGGGTTGCTAGAAGTGGATAGGCCAGCATACAGCACTAGCAGTCAGAGAATGGCTGGCATGGAGCAGACAGCAAGTGGACCCTGTGATAGTGGTACCAGCAGGCAGCAGGAGCCCCACATGGTCACCATCTACTGACAGAGAGAGCCAGAAGATAGGACTCAGTGAGACCCAGAGGTGACAGAAGACAACTAGAGGGGACTCACTGAGCCCAACCCCACCTCTGCAAGAGGTAGACACTAAAACTATGATTGTCAGTGGGGTGGTAATAGAGAAGCGAAGGTCACACTCTATGTACACTGGGATAACACTAGATATAGAATCCAGCCTTTGTTGCTGCAGTCTTAACTGGGCAAAAGGGTTATATAAAAAGTTACTATGTTGTATTTCAAAGCTGTTTATTCAGACTTCCTGGCATTGTTAAATAAAACCCCGTCAGTATTATCTGTGTGTGGCTAGATTCTTTGGAAAAAGAATCCTTTTTGCTTAACATTTTGGTGAAGGGAGCAGGGTGTGATCAGTTATTCTCAGGTGGGGACCTCTCATGAGCAAGGCCAGAGTAGTTTTACACTTCCCACCTCTGGCACACACCTTGCTCTGGGACTTCCCGGAAACACCTTCCACAGCCCTTTTGGTATGGATCATATATATATAAAGGACACAAATAAGAGGACTGAACAGTACCCTATTCTATATATGTTAAAAGAATTTCTAGTGCTGGCATAAGCACTCTTGCTTTACTCTCTACTTCTTCCCCTGTGGTTATAATTAGGATTTCCTTCTCTGACACTGAGGCTGCTGGCCAAGTGCCTGCCATCCAGCAACATTTTATTAGCTCCATGTGCCTACATAACACCAGCTCCTTCACCCTGGATGACATTTATCTGCCTGGCCATTTGTTTACTAAAATAAGAATATTTCCCTGGTGGTACAGCAATTTGTATCTGTACAATACTCCCATCCAACTAGCCAAGAAGCTGCTGGCTAAAGTAGTTCTTGCTGATGCCTCTGTCTGCCACCATCCATGGGCAAGCTGCCAAAAGCCACATAAAAATCCATTTCTCCAACCAAACCCCAATTCATTTAAAAAATTCTGCTCCTAATTGATCCTCCAGTCTCATGACTTGTTGGAGTGAACCATCCAGCAGACAGCTGCTGCTGCTGCTGCTTCTCTACTTGCTCTGTTGTTTTCTGTTATTTTCTACTTTAAGTGTATGCTCACTAATGACTCTTCCCTTGCTGTTTTTCTTTCTATTCCCCCTTTTACTGCCCATGAACCTCCACCCCCTACTCTTGCCCACAAAATTAATCATAAATATTACTAGGTTTAAAGTGTAAACTGTATCTCACTTAAAAGTTCAATATGTCAAATAGGAAGGAATCTCTGGCTATGTCTGCATCAGCCACAGGAAGTTCGGACTTCTTAGTCCAAACTAAGAAGTTCGAGGTTAGTTTGAACTAACCGCCAACTTATTGGTTCGAACTAACGACGCTTTCTAGTTTGAACTAGAATGAGCAGTTAGTTCAAACTAACTGGCTCAGTTAGAACTTCTTAAGTTTGAACTAACCAGCTTACTTGAACTTCTTAACTTCAAACTAAGCATTAGTCCGAATCTTGACCAGACTTAGTTTGAATTAATGTGGAAATTAAGGCAGTTAGTTTGTACTAAGTGCCAGTACTAACTAGTTCGAATTAAGCTTTCCTTAGCTCGAACTAAGAAATGTCTTGGTTCAAACTAGGGAAAGCCTAGTGTGGCCATGGGCTAAATTAGGCCAGACTAAGCCTCCTTAGTCCAGACTAATTTGCCAGTGTAGACGTAGCCTGTTAGGCTAAGACCTCTGTACAGAGACTCTGCACAAAACATCTCCATGACTGCTATATACAACTGGTCATACACAGACTTGTTTGGTTCTGTCTCCTAGTCTGTGTTCCTTAAAGCAAGTACATTTCAGCACACACTGCAGTTACTTTAATAAGTAATTTTAAAAAGCCAAACAATCTACCATGGAAAAAATTAAACAACTGGTTGGGAGTTGGTCAAAAAACTCAACCCCCTGCATCTTATATTCTGAACACCTTGTGGAAACAGACATCATGGTGAAGAAAATAATTGGGGATTCAAATTACAGTTTAACGGTTTAATTCCAATGCAATTACCAATAGAGTTGCACCTCTGTTCAGGAGAATGCAAGAGATGCAGCATCTTGCTTTTGTTAGTTTTCTATCTTTTTAAGCATAAAAATCTTACCAATAAAAATGAATAATCATAATTATATAAATAAAGGGGAGAATATCAAAAGTAAGGGTTTTTCCCCCCTATGGCCACTAGAGAGCAGCATCTGTATATATTACCTTTATACTGTTCTTTCCTCTTTTCAGAAAGGTAATTTTCAGGCAGAAGAATAAACAACAAGGAGTTGTGTGGCACTTTAAGACTAACAGATTTATTTTTTGCATGAGCTTTCGTGGGAGAAGATCCCACTTCCTCAGATCTTCTCCGACGAAAGCTCATGCAAAAAATAAATCTGTTAGTCTTAAAGTGCCACACAACTCCTTGTTTTTTCACTGGACTAGACTAACACGGCTATCCCTTTTAAAATTCAGAAGAATAAAGCCTGTCTAAATTCTCATATCTGCTATTCAATTTGTCACTTTGCAATCTCTCGCAAGTGGTTTAAAGCCCACCCAAGAGAATGAGGCAAAAACCTTGGAGAGGGCAGGGAAAAATATCACAGTTTGGCTAATTTCTTCAACAAACACACACACTTCATCAAATGATTCTAGTGCAGAAAAATACATTTTAAATGGTGGTTCTGGGTGAATTTGTAGGTGCAGACAGCATACTTTCTGGGAAAGCTAAGGACATCATTTAATATGCTCCTCTAGCAAGAGCTCACAGTGGGAAGAAAGGGTGAGATTGAAAGAAAATTTATCCAGAAAAAAGTTCAGTTCCCATTCAGTTTGGGCTGGGGGGACAGACCAAGGTTTAAGCTAGTACTTGGTTTTTCTTGAACTGCTTCACAAATCCCTTCTCCAATATGCACAGACTAAAGCCTTCTTGCACCCATAACTGGCTGGAAGCACTGCACAAGTAAAGAAGGGGAACAGATATGAATCAATGCTTAGCATCTAAATAAAACCCTATCCACACACTTACAGATCAGAAGCTGACTATCCAACTGTGACTCCCAATCTAGGGCAGACCTGACAAGAATAGCACAGAGAAGAGAAGAAGATGGCTGCAGGAGTCAAGAAAACTGCGTAAGCCAGAATCCGCTTTGATTGTCCATTGCAAACATAATGCAGCAGGGAAAATAGTAGGCAGGCTGAAACTCACCCTTCCTTTCTGTTCCTGAGGAGGTCCCTAATACATCTAGAAGTAGGAAAACCTCCCACATACTGGGCTGGGGCTCAGGAAGCAATTTGCCAGGCCACACTTTGTCTCAGCTTCAAAAGCATGCATCTCCTGGTCCCACAGATGTACATGTGTTGAATGGCTTCCATAAGTTGCTGTTGGCTGACTGATGTACCTTTCCTATTCCTGTAACGTCTGAATTGGTGGTGGTTATACTTGAGGAAACTTACAGCATGCCATTTTAGAGTTGGAATAGAAGAGCTATTGGAGAACCTCCTGGGGAGAGGAAACTAGTAGATGGGATAGACGAGTCCTGCAGGGAGAAACACTGGGGATAAACTAAATTCAGGAGGGAGCCTCGACTAAGGCTTGTCCGTGGGGTTGGATTAACAAAGGGGCTATATTGGCTGGAGCCCAAGGCCCTGGTCTGAAAGGGGACCCCAGGCTCCAGTCCCTACGGCCCCTGCCATATCTAGCCCCCACCCACCCTACTAAAGCCCCTGCCCTGCTGGCATAGGGGGAGGGGAGACAAGTCCCTGGGCCAGAGTTGTTCCCCCTCTGCTTCATTTTCGGGCTGGTCTGGGCCGGGGCCAGCTGGTGCTTAGTATGGTCTCTGGTGCAGCCCTCCAAGGCCATGGCCCTGGAAAGCCACACCAGAGTCACACCATGCACCAGGCGTCCCTCTGATGGTAGGGGGCTGGCAGGGCACCAGGCTGGGGGGGCACGTGGGGGGGCATCACAGTGGGGGTGCAGCCCAGGGCCCCATGGCTTCTTGTGCAGCAAGCCCCATGTATGGTGCATATCTGAAAGTGGGATTGGGATTGCCTACTTTCACCCTATGTCCTAATTCCCTGTGTGATCCCCTACCCACTGGCTACACTGCCTTTTTAATTAAGTTCAACTCTTCACACCTAAGTAGGACCCAGTGTGACTGAAGTCCTCCTGGCTGACAATTCTAGGGGCATGTCTGCTAGACAGGAGGCCACCCATACATCTTGCTGGGTAATGGGGATAGCAATCCCTCCTATGTCTAAATGGAACTGAGGTTATGTGCTGTATGCTCTCGCTCTCAGCAAATGATGGAAGGAGGATCTTGTTATACCAATAAAAGCCCTTTGGAATCACCATTTTACCTTAAATGGACTGGGCAGCTCAGGGTGACGGCAACGATGGATGATGAGTCCAAGCGTGGCTAGTCCTATGAACAGCCATCGGGAAAAGCTGAAGAAATTCAGTAGGTGATAGATGTCTCCAATGCACACCATGACAGTAACCAATGGGAACTGGGGTTGTAAAGAAAAAACACATTCATTAAATCCTTATCCCAGCCTTCAGCAATTTAAACAACATGGATAGGCCACAGAGCCATAATGTGGCAAACCGGCATACCCAGGGCAAAGCCCCATCAGCCCCACCATAGTTACGGCCCTGATGGGCCAGAAACTCCCATTTTCAGTCAGCTACAGTAAAATAAAGCTAGCACTCTGAGATAGGGACTGATTTTAGTGCTGAACTGGGACCATTATGTTCTCGTTACCTGGGGTTTCAGGGAGACAATACATTTTAGGTAAAAGGCTGCATTTTCAAATAAATTCCAAATTTCACCCCTTCTATCAAACAAGGCATTGTTGGTGCTGGCAGGCAAAATTCATGAAACATTTTGAACAAAAATTCATTTAATGTGATTTGACCCACTTCCTGAAATGTCTGTGTTTCCAATATTTGAAGGACTGAATTATCTCCAAACAAGCAGACAAAACATGGAAGAGATGTATCTGTGGAATAATTCTGAGAAGTGGTTGTGGAAGGCAGAGGTGATAACAACCCTCTTAGTCATATGGCCAAGTGGAATTTCAGTTCAAGACAAGGAACCAGGAGGTCTTGAGTTTCAGTCCCACTGCTACCACTAAGCGACCTTCATAAGAATCTGCAATATGTGGTCAATGTAAACTTGTTTATGAGTGTGAATGAATATCTACAAAAAGCTTTCTGCTACATTCTACGCAATTATATGCAAATTTGATACCATTACTTGGGTTTGAATAGAGATATGGACTGCTTTTCTCATCAGAAAAGGTGATTCTCACCTTTCTATAGCTCCCAACATTCTTATGAGCTGTTCGATATAGTTTGAATCTAAACAATGTTTGACTTGCTGAATTAGTCTAACCTGTATCTGTCACTCAAACTTCATTTGATTTATTTTTCCCTCCCATACTGTAAGTTTTCCATTTTCAACTGTCTGATGAAGTGGGATTTCTTCCACAAAATATAAATGTGTTAGTCTTTAAAAGTGCCACAGGGCTCCTTGTTTGTTTTGTTTCCCTTTAACTCTAACATACCTATCAAGATCCTGCATAGTGACACATAAAATAAGCAAATCAGAACTGCAGAACAGTAAAAATTCCTGTCTTAAAACTTCTCACCATTAACATGACAGCTGGAAGGGGAGTGTGCCTTCGGATGTGGATCATGGAGAAGAGTGGAGGCCACTGACCCTCCCTTGAAGCCACAAACAGAGTCCTGAGAAAAGACAAGCAGCAATAGAGGAACCTGAACTCCAGTCTCCTGCATCTGCACTAGAGCACTTAATCACTGATATTTGGACTGGTGGCATAAAATCAACGTAAGTACAAACAATACAGAACATCCACCTTAACTATACTATTTAGAGCACAGTTTTGCCCCAAGTCTACATCCTTGTAACTGCACTGTCCTCTGCTCCCTATCCCATGGTTTCTGGCACAGCTTTCTGGAGTGGTAGCTCACGGGAGATTTTGAAAAACAAATTCAAAGTCCCTTATTTCCCTAGGAAATTTCCATATGTCCCCAAGAACTGATCCAATTTACAGGCCCATTTCTACTGCTGGAGACCAGAATGTTCTGGCATTGCTTTGAAGAACCAGAAGAAAGGAGCAGCCACTCCAAGTTATTGCTGCAACAGTCATCCAGCCCCATATCCCAGGAGTAGTTGGATCTGTGCAACACTTCAGCATGTTGTTCAGTGGGTAGAGAACACCACAGCTACCAGTGTCATGTGAGTCATTTTTAGCACATACCTTCAAAAACTTTCCACATTGCAGCATTTACCTACAAGGGGGAAAAGTGGAGCTCCCTGGGGGATTCTCAAGCCTCTGGCCAGAAGTCGGGGAAACTAGGTGGACTTGAGAGAGGCAGCCAAAATAACAATGGAGAGCTTCCAGCTTCCATCCTCTCAAGGCATCATGAAAGGTCAATTAGGAGAAAAAGTTGTGTATTTGTATCTATTTAAAATGTATACATACTAGCATCACATCTTTGGCTGGCTAGAGCACTACCAAGAGGAGGTAGGGTGGATGCACAAAACTCCATCCAAATCTTCGTGCTTTCCAAGTGCTGTGGCTGGCTTGTGAGCAGTCTGGCTCTCAGTACCATTTAAACACCCCTACACTGGTAGCCAGGAACGGTAGGTAACATAAAGAAGCAAAATTTGAAGCACTTGGAAGTCAAGAATGTGATCAGGAATAGTCAGCATGTATTCACCAAGGGCAAGTCATGCCTGACCAACCTGATTGCTTTCTATGATCAGATGACTTGCTCTATGAATGTGGGGAAAGGAGTAGATGTGGTATACCATATCAAAAGCTTTGCTAAAATAAAGATCTCCCACAATATTCTTGCCAGCATGTTAAAGTGCAGGTTGGACAAATGGACTATAAAGTGAATGGAAAGCTAGCTAGATCACTGGGCTCAACATGTAGTTATTAACAGATC
Organism: Podocnemis expansa; assembly: GCA_007922195.1. NCBI lineage: Eukaryota > Metazoa > Chordata > Testudines > Podocnemididae > Podocnemis > Podocnemis expansa. The sequence goes on along the minus strand of ML681994.1, from coordinate 11,509,369 downwards.
CATAGGTAGTTGGTAGACAATAACAAGCTAAGTGTCTCCTGGGGCCAGTTTTGTTTAACATCTTCATTAATTATCTGGATGATGGGGAGGACTCCACCCTTGGCAAGTTTGCAGATGACATTAAGCTGAGGGAGCAGTATGAGGGTAGGGGTAGGATGTAGAGTGACCTAGATAAATTGGAGGATTGGGTCAAAAGAAATCTGATGAGGTTCAATGAGAACAAGTGCAGAGTCCTGCAGTTAAGACACAAGAATTCCATGCACTTTTACAGACTTGGGACTAATAGCTAAGCAGCAGTTCTGCAGAAACGGACCTGGGGATACAGTGGACAATAAGGTAGATATGTCAACAGTTTACCCTGATTGCCAAGAAGACTAATGGCATATTGGCTACATTAGTAGGAACATTGCCAGCAGATCAAGGGAAGTGATTATTCCCTTCTATTCAGCACTGGGGTGGCCTCATTTGAAGTACTATGTCCAGTTGTGCCACCTGCCCCACCCAAAGGATGTAGACAAATTGAAGAGAGTCCAAGAGAGAGCAACAATAATGATTAGGGGGTGGAGTACATAATTAATGAAGAGAGGCAGAGGGAACTGAACTTATTTATTCTGAAGAAGAGAAGAGTGAGGGGGGATTTGATAGTGACCTTCAACTACCTGAAGGAAGGTTCCAAAGAAAACAGAGCTAGGCTGTTTTCAGTGATGGTAGATGAGAGGACAAGGAGAATGATCTCAAGTTCCAGTGAGGGAGGTCTAGGAACATATTTTTTCACCAGAAGGGTGGTGAAGGGTGGAATAGAGTATCTAGGAAGGTGGTGGAATCTCCATACTTAGATGTTTTTAAGACCTGGCTTGACAAAGCCATGGCCAAGCTGGATTTAGTTAGGGTTGGTGCTGCTTTGAGCAGGGTTGGACTAGATGACTGCCTGTGGTCTCTAATCTTCTATGATTCTATAAGACTTGCCCTATTCAGACACCCATTACCAAAGGAAAATCTCCATGTTGTTGAATCATAGTGGAGACTCCTTACCATAAAGTTTATTTTTCAGTCTGGAGCACTCTAATAAACAATATGAACTGTGACTTTTCTCAAAATTGATTTGTCCTTCAGTATCAAGGCTGTAAAACTGAGCCTGACAAGAGAAATCAGTAAATTCCCTAGTAACACCTGTGGTGGAGACAGGAACTGTCTTTAGCATGAGTGACATCCATCTCTCTAATTTGTATTTCTTCAAGGACTCTGTAAGGCTGGATAAGGTATTGGCCAGTATGTATATACCACTGCTCCATGTCGGCTGACTAACACCAAGGAAAACTCATTGACTGCTGAGGGAGAGTCTCTTCTATCTGAAGTAACAGGCCAGCATTTCTGAAGCTGCAGACTTGAGCTGTGTTCCAGGATCATTTGTGTGTCAGTTAGCTGATACGCAATATCTACAGGTATGTTGTTAACAGATTTGTTACAAGTGCTCACCTTCTGTTTATACTGTGAATGAGTTAGTAAGATTTAAAAGAAACTGACCTGGAAAATGTAAAGAGTCCCCCATTCATGGTTCCAAAGCAGGAAAGGGCAACCAAGATGGGAATCACTGAGATAAATCTTTGGAAAGCTTTTTGTGCAAAACTCTGTAGGCGGAAAACCACACAATTTAGACTTGAAATTAGACACAGGAGAATTCTCTGTACCTTAAAGTCTTTAAACCATGATGTGAAGACTTCAATATCTTAGTCATAGATTAGAGGCTTATTACAGGAATGGGTGGTGAGGTTCTATGGCCTGCATTGTGCAGGAGATCAAACTAAATGATCATATTGGTCATTTCTGACCTTAGAGTCTGAGTCAATGAGAAATAACTGGATGGTTTTCCACTGAAGTTCAGAATAGAATTCCAGTTACTTCCAAACGAGCATTACCTACTCCCCCCCCCAACCCCCCGACATCTTGATTTCTATTTCTTTTACTATCTCCTTGGGCCAGGCTAAGAGATACTATTATTGCTGATAATCACAAGAAGAGACAATGCTGACTGCCTTTCTGCTATGTAATCCATTATTAATGTCCATTTCCTGCAAGTGTCCCCACCCCCACCCACTGCGCAGAAATTGATCCCTCAGAAGAAAATTAACAATGGGGGTCACAACTCACCACTGCCACAGCTGGGGAAGCCAGCACATCCTCTGCTGTCAAGATTGTATAATAGGAAACATTGGTGAGCATGTAGCCCACAACTACAGTGACCACAGACACTATCACAGCCAGTGGGTTATTTCTACAAAAGCAGGAGAGAGACATGCTGCTAACGAATAGGGCTGTTCCTTGATTTTTACTCACCTATCTGTACTGCCCACTCAGGCAGTTAGAAGGTATAGCACTCATTTTTCCTGCCTAAAGGCAGCCTATTTTCAAATAATCCTGTCTCCAGTGGCTGAAAATAAAGACCCCTTTCCCATTCTTACCGGTCAGGTCGGACCAGCTCTTCTCGCACAAAGCTAGTCTGAAACCTGAAGAGCAAAAGAAGACAGGTTATGCAGAGCATTAATGATGACTCAGGAGGAGTGCCGTATATTTAAATGTAGATTCTGTCATTCATTGAAAGATGCTGATTGCACGTACCAGCCTGAATATGCAAACATCCCAGCATAAAAAGCCAAGGGCAACTTGTCCAAAACCAGCAACTGACTATCAAAAGCATCCTGGAAATTCTCCGTATGGCCTAAAAGTAGAAGAGAATCAGGATTACCAAATAGTGTTGAAACAAATATGCAGTAGAGATTCTCTTTCTCTGTCTTTCATAAAACCCCACAAGTCTATGGTTGCGGGATCTTCAGTTATGTTAATTTCAGATGTGTCTTGTCACTTGAATTCCTAGACCTGTGTTGAATTGCTGGAGCACAAGACACCAGAGAATGCACGACAACAAGTTCTGCTATAGGAAAGATTTCTGAAGGGGAAGGGGGGTGATTCATTGCCTCACGCACTGTCTGCTCTAGAGAAATGAAATCATAGAGCTGAAGAAACCAAAAGATAGTCTTAGATTGTCTCTACTTGCACATAACTTCTTTCTCGGCCTGAAGTAAACTCTTTGATCCTGAAGAATCCAGAGGCTGCAGACTCCAGAGGCTGCATGCGTCCTCTGTTTTGATGTTACACACACAACTAACTCTGCTCTAGCTGTTATCCCAACCCCTCTGCAAAAGCAGTGACCGCAGCCTTATGCTGTGTAGAACATTGGAGCCACAAGGTGAAAAGCTCTAGTAGGTAGCACAAAGATTGGAATTAGCGGTCCTTCAATGCAACTCCAGAAAACCACACTTCTTCTCTCTACACTTTGCTGCTATTGCTCCAGTGACTGCTGGAGGGAAGGAAAAACTGAAGAGTCTAACTGGAGGTGGACAAAAACAAAGGTGATTTGAATGGGGATCCTGTTTCATTAGATTTCCCCTAATGTTTAGCAGAAGTGATCAAGAAAAATATTTTCAGTATTAACCCAGTTTTATTTCAACCAGAAATGGGACAAGGGGTTGGTTTTAAAACCTTACCTGTTTAACAAAACCAAAAGGCAAAAACTATTTAAGTAAAGGTCATGTTTTCTCAAACTCCTCAAAACCTAGAAAGTCAAAGGGGAACCAGATATTTTCTCTCCACAGGAAGAGAACAGGCGAGACCGGTGGTGGGGGGACAGGGATATAAACCATAGAAGAATGAAGTTATGACATTTTCAAACCTGGTTTCCAAGTCCATAGTTAGGGTCCTAAATAGAAGTACCTTTATTTTCAGAGTGACTGTGCTTCTGTCATTAACTTCACTGGGAACAGAGAGTGCTAAGGTTCCCAGGAAATCTGGTCAGTTCTATTTAGATGGCTAACTAAGGGTTTCAGAGTCAAACCTTAGTCACCTAAGTTTGAAAGGACTGGCCTAAATGGCCTTGAAAATAAACACAGTAGAAGGGGAAAGAAAACAGGAGAGAAATAAAGAAATTAAAACAGAAGCTCAAGAAATCAAAAGAAAAACTACAGTTGAACAAAATTAAGCATCAAATTAAACTTGTTTTAAAGAGCCTAGAGAAAAGGGAAACTTTTTGTTTTTTGTTTTAAATACTTAAGAAATGGTATCTGCAGCAGAAGGGCAGAAAGAAACGCAAAAAGGAAGAGAAGAGAGAAGATAGGACCAAATTTTCTGAAATAGTAAGGGGGTGTATTGGAGAGAGTAGCCTACATTGTGTGAATCTATGTACTTTCTGAAATGTTTGCAGATAAATATTATTACACAATAAAAAGGATTTATTGTCTGAGACACTATTGAATGATTTACAATCCTTGTATAGTCACATAATGTACAAATTATAATTCTGAGGACTTTCAGTGACCACACTTCCCAGACATCACTGGCACTACTCATTCTAGCAAAGGTGTGGTACCATGGGTCCAGAGTGTCATTTGAAGGCATTCTGAACAATAATTGCTGAGGATTTTCTGGCTATGGGACAATCCTTCAGTTCAAAAGCATTGCTGTCCTGATGGGCTTTTGCACATCCCATGAAGTCAGTTCCAGTTGCTAGCCAGAAACATGAATGTCCATCCCCCTGATCTCTTTGTGTTCTCAGTGAAAGATATAAAATGAGGACATACGACTGATTATCCCCTGACTGAGAACACTATGAAGGGCTGGTCTATGAAGAAAAGTTATACCAGTATAAGCTAAGGTGTAAAATTAAACCAATATAGTTACACCAGAGTAACTCCAAATGTGCACACTTTTGTTCTGGTATGAGTGCTTTCTTTCATTTTATCTTATGTGCTTTGGAAGGGGTTTAAGATAAACCAAAAAAATACACTTATTCCAGAATATGAGTGTTCACATTGGAAGTGATATCTGTTAAACTACACTGGTAGTGTGAGGGTTAATTGCTCCTTGAGACCTGCAAAAGAAAGGCACTGCTATCATAAGGAGATCCATGGTAGGACCAGAGAGCTTCCGAATCAGTAAACTGTATCTTTCCATCATTGGTGGGTGAATGTTAGAGTAGGGTTAATGATTGCTGGCTGGGAGCCAGCACAGTACAAACAAGAATGCTAATGGACCTAATATTGCTGTATGGATCAAATGAGGGGAACTTCTGTGAGCTATTGGAAGGTTGGAAGCATGCTGGGCCGGGAAGGTGAAAGAAGAATTAATGGATTTGAAGAACAGAAGGAGTATGGAGCAGTACCGTAGGAGTATAACAGTAAAGCCTTCCCTTAATAAAGCCCTTAATAAACACCCTCCCACAGATCACACCTTGGGCCAGCAGCATCATCCCTGGCACAATGATAAGTGTGAGAGCCACAAGTTTGATGATGGATAGGACAGTCTGAAGCCTGGCACTCCAGCTGACACTCCAGCAGTTCAGGATGAGGACTACATCTGCAGGAGAAGACAGAGAGACAACACTGTATATGGCTGAGACTCAGAATAAATGAGAAAAATGTTATTTTCATGCTTTTTTCATTGTCTCAGCCTATTGCCCAGGTACACCGAACAGAGACAGCAACTGGCCCTTGGTGCTGGGAAGAATTCCTAATGATCAGAATGTTCAGCGTGACAGCTGTTTTGAGATCATAAAAACATGACCAAGCTATAACATTTCAAGGGGCAGCTGAAGTTACATTTGTGAGAGTGGAGCATGTCTGCTTCACTTCCCTCACATTTCTTGTTATGTAATCAGTGCCTGTCCGGTGAAATAATCCATGAGTGCCATTTCATCTCAGCTTCTCTGCTTCACACTGGTCCTTGCATTTGAATCCACCTGGACTGGAAAGGCTTGGAAGCTTTCACATATCAACTGAACTAGTTGGCATCACCACATCTGAACTATATGCTGATATGTTTTGATGGAGCTTGCATCATATACAAAATCTCTGCACCTAGTCTCCTCCAATTCCCTTTTTCCAAAATGTCACCAGCCTTATGGAGCATCTGGCCAACACTAAACCATAAATAAAAATAGACCTTGAAACAGACCTTCTTGACTACAAATCTGGTTTTATTTCCCAGCCAGTCTGACAGCAGTGCATGGCCAGTGACGATTTCTACTGTCTACCCAGTTTTGCAGCTCAAAGACTCATTCACATCAGCTTTGTCATCTCATCATTTTTCCTTTATTCCACAGACAGGCCCAAATCAGAACCCCAAATCCTGAACTTTGGGTGGCTCAGAATTTAAAAAGGAATCCAAGTTTCACAGTCTTATTTATAATGGAAAGAGCCCAAATCTTGGATGTAAATACCTCTGAATTTGAGGGAAAGGGGTTCAAAAGCTGAATTAAAATGTTGTTGCTTACAACCATCTTAGATTTATACTTACAGTACCCCATGAGAGCTACAAGCTTCACAGCGGGAAGTGGGGCTGCACAAGGGGCAAAAAATGGTTCCAATATATAGCGCCCGAATGCCAAAGAAACCACAGCACTGTTGGCTGGCCTAGCAGGAGGGAAAGATTCATGGAGTTAGAGAGGGTATTAACTATTTGATATGCAAAAGGCTACAGTGAAAGAATGTTAACATTTAAAACTTTAAATTCTACAAAAATCAGGAAGTTTAGACTTCAGATTCATGGAGTAACCTTTACTCTGCCAGTATTCATGTATGCCACCTTACAGTAAAAGCATTCTTTAAATGATTCCACAGGAAATATATACAGTAAAACAAAATATGGCCTCATGTGCATATCTAAAAGATTCTTTTTAGGCACTAAAAACTAGAGCAAAAGTTGGGATTTAGCAATATTATGGGGCCAGTATTAAAATTCAAGTTTTGATCTCTCACGTCATATTTATCTTACCTTGTTTGTGGGATTTTTCATGGGAAAAAATGACGTGTTTTACACTTCCCAAAATCATGATTTATTTCAAAGACTGGACCAAACCAGAGAATATTCAGCACAAGATAAAAAGAGAAAGTTTAAAGTGACTGAAAATAGAGGGCTTAAAATAAAACAAGCATCTACCTTCAATTATAACATCAGTGTCATGGTGCTATAATGAGGACACTGGAGCATTTGGCTATACCCTATATTGAGCTTGCTTGCATGCATTACTCCCTATCTATCTTATACAAATATATCTTTCGTTATGTAAGTTTAAGAAACCATAGTTTTATAGTATTTCACTTCTTATAGGTAAGGAGCTTGGTATTAGTTCTTTCCATAAGCTGAAACACATGTATCCTGCAGATCTTTGCAAAGGGTGTGACTCAGTTTGCAGAGATTTGTAAGTTTGCTATGCAATAGGATAAGACCTGCAAGCTTTGTAAAGTAAGGCTTGCATCTGTCTATGCAATAGGAGAAGGCTAACTAGGTAAGAGGTGAGCGTAGGCCGTGAAGAATTTGGCAGGTTGGGTTTTTGATTATGTTCTGCAGATAAACAGGTGGAAAATATATCTGCAAACCCACTGCAAAACCCACAAGCTGGTAAACAAAAAAAGGGTAGAACATGCCAGAAAATAGATGTCAGTAGACCCCTGAACAATAATCTAAAAGTACACCCAGCAATTTCTGGAAAACACCCATATTTGGGCCAGGAAGAATGAGATAATTCAATTTATTTTTGGAAGGGTAAAACCCCATAACTGTGCAAAAAGGGTATTTAAAGCCCCAAAATTTGCAGAGGTGTTGAAGCTTCCATGTTCCAGCCGATTAACTTGAACAATGTGAGAGGAAACTGCACAGGTCTTCAGCAATGCTCTACCTGATGTCTTTTAGCTATGTTTCTTTATTTTATTTTAATTGATCAGTTTAGAATTGTTAGCTCAGTAATTCAACTTATCTTCACTTTGAGTGTGAGTATGTCTTCTACAATTGTATCTTAAAGATAGGAAATCTTTGCAGCAATACTGTTTATAGTTGTTATAGAAATGTATTGATGTATCTTTTTACCATTTATTCCTCATTGTATTCATTTGTATTCTTATCCATCACTTACCCTGTGCAGTTGGTAATAAAGAATTGTTATCGAAATCTCAATTTAAGTACTCCTTGACAGCTTGTTTTTGGGAAGGAAGTCCTATTTAATTAACATACCTGTAGCCAGTTTGGACTAAGAACACCTGTCCTTCAAATTGATCTATATTAGCTATCCCAAATTCCTAAAGAATAACAGAAATTGGCTAGAACACCAAATAGCGTGAAGAAGAAAGATTTATGTGCATATTTTACCAGCATGTACAACATGGCTATTTCCAAACTAGTAGCCATCTTAGTCTATTTCAGCAAAACAAACAAGAAGTCTGGTGGAACTTTTAAAGACTAATAAATGTATTTATTCCATAAGCTTTTGCCTGACGAAGTGGGATTTTATCCCACAAGAGATCATGGAATAAATAAAATTTGTTAGTCTTTAAAAGTGCCACTAGATTCCTTGTTTGTTTTAATGTGGCTATTTAACCTTTTTGCCTTATTTTATAAGACTTTGGAAGTAATGTCTATAGTTTCAAACTCTCTGCATTTTTAAAAATCATATAAACTGGTTATCCAGCTACATGACTTTTCCAGGTCTCATTAACACTTCACTCCTGGTAATAGACTAGAAATCTTACCTGATAGCAAAGTACTCAGCCCACAGATACAAGAAGCTTGGTAAAGGACCCAGTGTCTCCAAAACATAGATATAATGACCTCCAGACTTAGTGATTCTTGTTCCAAGTTCTGCATAGCACAAGGCACCTAGAACAGTTGAAGTAGAAATGTATTCAGTAAATTGTCCCATACCTACCCACTGCATGGTGGTCATTTAGTAAATTGTCCCATAGAATATATTGAGAATTTAGGAGTCTGTTCAAAATGCATTAGGAACATACAATGTAAGAGCTGAGCTACTGTATTAGGTCAGTCCCTAATCCATCTTACCTAGTGTCCTGTCTTCAAGAGCAGAGTACAGAACAGGCAATTTTGAAGTGATCTGCTTTTGTCTACCATTCCCAGATTTTCATAGTCAGAGGTTTAGGGTTGCCCTGAGCATGGAGTTGTATTCCTTAACTCTCGGTCAATAATCATGGGCGGATTTTTCCTCCAAGAACTTATCTAGTTCTTTTCCAAACTCTATTATGCTTTTAGGCATCATGGCATCACATGCCAACACGTTCCACAGGTTAGCTGTGCACTCTAGAAAAATTACTTCCTCTTGGCTGTATTAAATTGGCTGCTGTTCATGAATTTAGTTGGCTGAACCCATGATTTTATATTGTGTGACAGGATAAATAACCATTTAATAACAAAAGCAGCAAGAGTCCTGTGGCACATTAGAGACTAACAGATTTCTTTGAGCATAAGCTTTTATGGGCTACAACCCACTTCATCAGATGCATCATGGTTGTAGCCCACAAAAGCTTATGCTCAAAGAAATCTGTTAGTCTATAAGGTGCCACAGGACTCTTGCTGCTTTTGCTATTCACAGACTAAACACAGCTACCCCTCTATTTAATAATGGAACTTGACATTGATTTAGCTCACAAATTATGCCCTTGTTGTAATTGTCCAGTCAGTTATTAAGAGCAAGCTATGAGGTGAATTTCATCCAATGTGAGGACCTACTATAATGATTTAAGAAGTTTCAGGACCTAATACTGGCCACTTGCAGAGGGGTAGATTTCACCCTCAGGTATGGCACACTAGTTAAAACATGGACCTCTAGTTTTCTTCCACTGGGCCCATATTAACTTATTTCTGAAACATGCCCTGCTCACAGAATAAACAATGAAAGGAATGTAGGCTGTGATTCACCAAAGCACTCAAACACATGCTCAACTTGATGCATGAGATATTCCATTGATTGCAACAGGTCTATTCACATGCGTCAAGTTGAGCATATGCTTAAGCGCTTTGCTAAATTGGCCCATAAGCATGCATCAGTCTGATGGTCAAATGGAAAACAGAGGGGTAAGCATTATTTAAGGCACATTAGCAAACAATAATATCATGGATTGAAGGATTATAAATCAGATAATGAGGCAGCATACTCAGAGCTCCATACTGAACCTTTATTGAAGAGAAAATGAACCAGACAGACAGGTTTTCCTAACACTACAACTACCTTCCCATCTATCACTATGGCAACTTCAAATGACCTAAGGTAATCCAACAAAAAAAAAAAAAAAAAACCCAAGGAGTTGTGTGGCACTTAAAGACTAACAAATTTATTTTTCGCATGAGCTTTCATGGGAGAAAATCCCACTTCGTCAGATGCTTCGAAGATGGGTGAATTTACAGAATGGAATGAAAATAAATCCAAGGAGGTGTAAAACATAGGATTGGGTCATACAGTAACAGCAAATCAGAGCAGTTGTTACGTTCAAACCCTGCAAAGCCTGAAGTCAAATTACTTTTTGTAATGGGAAAAGAACCCATAGTATCGATTCAATCCATTGTCAGAGATGTGACTGGGACATCAAGACTTCAAAGAGAAACAGCTGAACTCGAATTAATATGCAAATTAAATTCTGTGAAAGCAGGACTGAATCAACACTATGGGTTCTCTTCCCATTACAAAAGGTAATTTGACTTCAGGCTTCCCAGGGTTTGAACCTAACAACTGCTCTGATTTGCTGTTACCGTATGACCCAATCCTATGTTTTACACCCCCTTGCATTTATTTTCATTCCATTCTGTAAGTTCACCCATCTTCAAAGCATCTGACGAAGTGGGATTTTCTCCCATGAAAGCTCATGCGAAAGATAAATCTGTTAGTCTTTAAGTGCCACACGACTCCTTGGTTTTTTTGCTGGACTAAACTAACACGACTATCCCTTTGGAAATTGCTAAGGTAATCCAAAATACTACAGATAACAATATGACACTGATAAAAAGAAACCTTCAAGCTGGAAATAAGGGAAAAACAGTGAAAGAATGAAGTCTAACAAATTTGACAAGGGGAGCCATTTGGGTTGCATCAGCAAGTAGAGGCTTTCAAGAAAACACAATATACACTAGGGGTTTAGTGAAGATGTAGAGGACAACCCTTCACAAGTGCAGACAGTTTGGCTAGCTGACTCAAAAATCTTGTCATTATTATTCCCTTCAGTTAAAACTGAAACCTATATTTATGATGTTATGGTTTGAGATCTTAATATGCACATGTCTGAAAATTCAAAAATTGATGTTTCTATGGCAACCTCAGCTAGGCCAGAGTGTACATATAGTAAGGTATAAGTTTAACAGCATCTCCAATAATACAAAATATTACATATGATATACATTAGAAGAAAAAGTGACAATTGTTGTGGGATCTATGATTGAATTTCCTGATTTTTGTGGCTTTCTAAACTCTCAACCAGAACTCTACAGCAACAGTGGGTTTTTGCACTAATTTTCCTACTTTGGTTGGTTTCTAACTGTGAAGAAGGAAAAGATTTTAAAGTCATATACCATAATAAACACATGGCATGCCTCACAAGTCCCCAGAATTCTGTGACTCTTCACATGGCACCCTAACTAGAGATTTAAACCCCCATGTGATTCTATGAAAGAGGAGAACTATTCCCCTGTCAGTACCCCCATAGGGCCCCATAGTCACAGGTCCTAAGTCTTGGGTTTCCCCAAATCTCTCAAACAAAACAGTTAAACAAGAGATCCTTGGAACCTTCTGGGCACTGGAGCCTGTTATGGTTTCAGTTCTATGGCATTAGGAAACAAGAATTTTGATCCATTTTGTTCCCAACTAATTTTTCACGGAGAAGCAAAGCTAAGCTTCCCATTAGGCCTTTGTTGTAAACATGAATTATTCACTAGTTGCCCCACCTACCACGAGTTTAACACAAAAGTTAAAGAAACTCACCACCCACCAAAGAGAGAGAGAATCCCACAGGCAAACCAGATGATTAAGGAGAAACCCACGTTGCCAGAGTTTTTCAAAACTCCTTTTGGAGAGATAAAGATGCCGCTGCCCACCATGCTGCCAATGAGGAGTGAAAAAGCCCTCAGTAAGGTAATCTTTTTCCTCAGAAAAACAGCCTCCTCTTCTTTTTTAGCTTCTCCCATGGCCTCTACAATTTCAGGGCAGGGGCAGGTATTCAGAAGTCAAGGATCCTGAGGATGAGGTGTGAATCAGACTACCATATAGGTCCTTCCCAAGCGCATGGTCTACAGTGCTCACCTGTGGGAGAGGGGGAAAAAGTCAGAGATTTGTGGAGCTTCTTTCAGGAATGACTATTAAAGTCATTTTCCCAATAACCCACCAAAATCTGCTTGCTCTACACTCCTCCCCCAACTGGATACCACTGGCCAAATAAAACATGCTACAAGTGGACTGTCCTACTCCGCATCTATCTAATTTGTATGAATCAGCTATGGTCTAGTATGTGTCTATCTCTAAAAGTAGAGCTACAAAGCATATGGATCCAATAGTCAAATGTAGGATTGGTTAAAAATTTTTAAAATCAATCAAAACAAAGAATGAGTTCTTTTTAGCACAAATATTATTGCTAAAAGTTAAAAAGTGCACTTATCTGGTTGGTTGGTTTTGAACAAAGTAGACATGTTAACAACCATCCCAGATTCTCATCCCTGGTTGGACTCTCTGAGCAGTATCATGGACCACTAGCTTCTTTTAGCTGGCTGTGAAATTCCATAGCATGAACAAAAGAAACAGGATGTAAAACCAAATTTATGCATCAGATTAAGCATCTGAAGTAATTCCTGAACTCTACATCATATTCTGTCACATAATCTATCACATCAGTGCCTGAAATAGACACGGATTTGTTCCACAGGCTACTAACGAACAAAAAACCAACAGTGAGCTAATGCATACCACTTCAAAGAGACATCACGAACTGAGCGGCACCTGAACAGACTGTTTCAACTCTGCTTCCTAGCTGAATTCCTGTGCCTGACACATTAAAATGCAAATATGTTAATCCTTGTGGCAATGCTTAAGAATATGCAGAATATGCTTAGTATTAAAATAAAAAAAAGTACAAAGCTGCTTTTTGTTCACCTTTTTTGCTGATTATTGGCTCAAATGCTTCTCCCTCCCAGTTAGAGTATTTCTGCAACAATCAGCTGTGCTGGTTAAAATTACAGCCCCCCCCACGTTGCAGTCACACCAGTGTTTCAGACAGTTTTACCAACTTTTCAGAACAGAACAAAATGCTCCTTATTTTACCTAGCAGGACCCAAAGCTTGGGGTGGGCTGGAGATGAAGATGAATTGAAAAAAAAGTTGGTTAAGAGAAAAACTTTTTTATTTTTTGCCAAGTTCCAAAGGGGCAGTTGTGTTAGTCTAGTTCATTAAAACAAACACAGAGTCCTGTGGCACTTAAAGCATCTGATGAAGTGGGATTTTTCTCATATGAAAGCTCATGCAAGAAATGTTTGTTAGTCTTTAAGTGCCACAGGACTCCTTGCTTGCTTTACTTATTTGTATTACCATAGTGCCACCTTGAGACCCAAGCTGAGATGGGTACCCCATTGTGCTAGGGTCTGGACCCATGCAACCACACACACACAATAAGTGCAAACCTTCAGGGCAGGACTTGTCAATCTAAACAGGCAAGACAGACAAAAGGAATATTTTTATCTCCATTTTACAGTCAGGGAAACTGAGGCACAGAGCGACAAGCCTAATACCACACAGGAGGTGTGTGGCATAGCTGAAACTAAATCTAGATCTCCTGAATCTCAGCTCATTACTGTATAAACAGGTATCATTATGTCCACAGATCTACTCTATAGTTTCCAAGGAATATACCAAACTCCTTGCACCTATATTTTCTTTGCACAGGGCTCAGTTAAAATGACACCACCAAGAACTTTTTAGCTATGCCCCCTTCCTTTTCAGATACAATTAAAAAAAAAAAAGTAGTCTCTGAGCTGTGCTAAACAGACATGGTTCTTCCTTTTTTCTTCCACAAAGCATCACTCTTTTTCAATGAACATTAGAAGATGATGGGTCCAGCTAAAAAATCAGTGGTGAATATAAGCTTGTTCATTCATGTGTTAAAGTAATGTGGGTAAACTTAATTGGGCTGGCAGTGTTGTGGTCTGTTTACCTAATTGGAAAACCTACTTAGGCAAACTGAAAGGAATTTGTTTACGGAACTGTAATGAACACAAGAAAGAAGGCTAAAGAAAAGAAGTCCAAATAAATTTAATTTTTGCTTTTGTTAGCTACAGCAGACTCCCTAGTTCACGTTCAAGTTTTAAAAATGTGGAGGATTAGTAGCTAATAAAATCAGACATGAACTTGCAATGCCAGATGCTAGTAATAAAACAAATGTGATCCTGAGCCGCACTACTAGAACTGAGTAAATAATTCTTAATGAGTCCTTTATTTAAGAAATTTTCACCCCTTTCTGACTGTGAATTGTCCATGCTCAAATTGGAATTTTCTCGAATTCTTTAATTAAAATTACTGCCAAGTAATTACGGCAAATTATCCTTGAGTTGTGTCACCTTTCCGCCTTTGACCTTGGTCTTTAAGAATTTCCTGTGTGTTCTGCACTTCACATCTCCTAGAAGAAGATTCTTTAGTCTTAAAGAAGTTCTTTAGTCATTACTTCTTAATGATGAACCCAAGATACAGTAGATTCCAGTCAACCACCTCTCTTGGTTAGAGAATCAAGTAAACAGTTTGTCTTTAAAGCATCAGTATTGCCTTTTTTTTTTTTTTTTTTGTAGTGGTCCATTACCCAAATTTCTATTCTACATCAAATATAAAATTTTTGAGTAAGCCCAACCATCAAGCAGGCCATTACAAGTATTCATTATCTTAATTCTAGCTGTACTGAATAAATTTCACTGGCCATATAGGTCACATGGTGTTGTTTCTGTTCATCAGTTGGCAGAGTGCAACTCTGAATGTTAAATGAATGGCAGCAAGAAGTTGCTTTGGTAAACTAATAATTCACTTTCCATGAATAGTCTGCAATATTACCTTAATAGTGACTCTTTTCACAACTGTTGCAGCTAGGGTAACAAGACAGCAAGTGAGAAAAAATCTGAATGATGGGTAGAGTTGTAATATGTGCCTATAGAAGAAAGAGCCCTGAATACTGGAACTGTCCCTATAAAAACTGGGATATTTGGGCTATGTCCACACGAGGCTTTTATTTCGAAACAACACTGGTTGTTTTGAAATAAAAACCTGAATGTCCACACGACATTTTCTTGTTTCGAAACGACGGGCTCCGTCGTTTCGAAACAAGAGCCGTCGTTTCAAAACGGCTTAAACCCCTTCCATTTTGAAACGACGGTTATTTCGAAATGAGTCATTTCGAAATAACACCGTTAGGACATGTTGTTTCGGAAGAAACTGTTCCAAAGCAACATTTGACCTTCCTCCCAGGGTGCTTAACACCCTGGGAGGAAGGGTCACCCCCTCAGCACCCTGACCAGGGAGCCCTCAGCACCCTGGCCAGGGTGCTGAGGGGAGACCCGCCACAGGCAAGGGGAGCTGCCCCCATGCCTGGCGGGGAGCCGGTGGTGGGGTGCATGGCACTGGACTCTCCCCGCCGCTGGGGCTGCTCCCAAGCCCCAGCACCCCGCCATCAGGTTCAGGGGGGGCTGGAGCCCCCATGGGGTGAGCAGC
>ML681994.1:11393572-11488811 GCA_007922195.1 Podocnemis expansa | reverse complement strand
GACTTGGACTAAAAATAACTGTGACAAAATCTTACATCATGGAGACTACAGAAGTTGTGGATGCTGTGACTTCCAGAGGCGTCCGTGACATTTTCCATATCAGCCCCAAGGTGGCAGGGGTGGAGCTCGCAGGCACCCTGTAACTCTAAGCTGCCATGAGGCTCCCACAGCTCTCAGGTGCTGCAGGTAGGCAAGGGACCCTGGAGCTCCCAGCCATGGCAGGGACAGGTCACAGACCCCACGATCCCCCACAGCAGTGCTCAGGCAGTCATGCCCCTGTCAGTTCCACTTTGTCATAGCTATTTTTAGTAAAAGTAAGGGAGAGATCACAGGCTTCCACTGGTTTTTGTTTATTGCCTGTGTCCTGTCCCTGACTTTCACTAAAAACTAATCATGACAAAAAAAAAATCTTCACCACACTGCCTCCTGTATTTGTACAGCAAGTCAGAATGTCACAAATCCCTTACAAGTTCCTTCCTGTTTTTCAGCCCCATCCAAATTCAACTGAAATCAATTAAATGACTCCCACTGAGCTCAGGTGATTTTGGATCAAGTGATGGATACCTTTCACCACTTGGGTGGGACACCACATTTGGCAATTAGGCAGCCTATACCAATACTCTCACCACTCCTTTACCTTACCCTATTTCTCTGTCCTGCCCTGCAGAGACAGCTTTTAGGGTAAGCAAAGCAAGCGGTTCCCTAGGGCCCTGAGCAGTAAGGAGCCCCGTAGTGGTAGTCTGCTTCACCTAACCTTGTTCTCGCAGGGTGGTGGGGGTGCTGGGGGAGTGCAGACCACCAGGGCCAGAAGCTGCACCACCTGCCTGCCCACCCGGCCCCTCTGGAGGGGGGATGAAGCAGCATTCATCGCCTACCCCAGCCAGCCGCACCTCCCTAGGGGAAGGAGGAGAGCAGCCAGCATGGAGCAGTGGCTTGTGGAGGCGGGGACCTGAAGTGGCCCACTCCGAAGAGTTTGAACCGCTTTGCTCCTGGCCACCCCAGGCCTGAATACAGGCTGCCTCGCTCCCAGGCCCTGGATCAGGTTTGTTCAGGCCTGGGGTGGCCGGGAGCAAAGCGATCTGAACTCTTCACAGCAGGCCGCTCCAGGGCCTCGCCGCCAAAAGTAACAGCTCTGCGCCGGCTGCTCTCCTCCCTCCCCCTGGGGAGGCACAGCTCACTAGGGGTGGGCAGGGAATGCTGCTGCACCCCTGCTGCAGAGAGGCTGGGCAGGCAGGCGGTCGGTGCAGCTTCTGGCCCTGGCAGTCCACAGCCCCCCGCTCCTCTCCTCATGGGAGTTGGGACTGTGAGGGGGTGGTTAGGGCTGCAGGGGGCCCCAGTGACGGTGGCAATGTGGCCTATAGGGTGCCCCATAAAGGGCCATCAGCTAGGGCCCCCAATTGCCTAAGGCTGCCTCTGCTGCCTTGAACCCATTTCTCTTCATTTTAGGCACTTTATTTTGTCCCTGAATTTGAGTCTCTTTGTTGTCTTTGCTTGTGAGCCTCATTGCATCAGCAGTAACAGGTAAATTCAGAACAAATAGAAGGAAATGCAAACATTGCTTCACACAGTGTGTTTTTGCTAGGAGAATTCACAAGTGATTCTAGATCTAACTGGATTTAATTAAAAACCAGGTCACTCAATGACCAGTCATTTAATTTATAGAGATGTACATTAGACTAAAGTAATCAAAGCTCATGCTACAGGGGCTGATTTGGTTGTGAGAGGGTAGGGGGTCTAGGAGACATTTTTTTCTCTGCATACAGCATTCCACAATAGACTAGGGTTAGTCTTGCAAAATTCTGCTTGCATAGGGCAAGTTGTTTTTCATCATCACCACCACAATGAATGGTCGAGAAACTTTGGTATCTGGCCTGCTAAATTTCATAGGGATCTTCATCTACCATAATGTAACTACCTGCACCAGTGAAAACCATGATATCCACCACTGGTGCACTTGCCTTCAACCTTACTCAAAACTGGAATAAGCTGCGCCAGACCAGCGCATTTGTGCCATGGATTTGCATCAGTGCCAATACACTCAGCATAGACAAGGCACCTTATGATAATTGTGGGCAGGGTAATCATCCTCTGAAGCATCGAGTGTTGGCCACTGTTGGAGTTAGATTTGGTAGGCCAGGTTTCTGAGCCACCATGACCAGCCTTTAGTTCCTATAATATTTTGCACCAGACAGAGCTTTAGCCCTTGGCCAGCTTGTTGTTTAGTCTGGATTTTAAACTAGAAATATAAATCCAACTGGGAAATTTATAGGCCTGATTCTGGTCTGAATTACACTACTGCAAAGCAGGAGCAGATCCTCTGAAGTCAACAAAAGTGTGATCAGCATTGTGACCTTCGAGCATGTCCAAAGTGCACACTACACTGAAATTCTAACTCAGGTTTGAGCCCCAAACCCACTTCTGTCCACTCACAGATCAGCAGGTTCATCACTGGAGCTGAGTTTACAGGGCTTAAGCCCCGAGTCTGCCATAGCGGCGCCTGCAGCGGTGGCATGCTTAAAGCACACAAGCTCTGAATCCTGGCGCCTGAGGCCCAGGTCTTTTTCTGAGCCAGGGGCACACCTGCAGATCAGTCTGATTCAGGTCAGGATCCAGATCCTGGGACCAAACTAGTGGCTGAGTTAGGGGCTGAGTCTGTCTGTGATTCACACCTAAACCCTAGCATTTTTTCACTGTGAACACAGCTCAAGCCACAGAGCTGAATCAGAAGATCTGCATCATGCAGAAGACCTGCATCAGCAAGGTTGTGAGATCTGGGTTCAGCAATTGTAAACCCAGTTTTACAGTGCATTCTGGATGCTCCAGCACTGACTTGGAAACATCGAGTTCACAAACCAGGATCCCAAAGTGTTGAATTTCCATTGTAAAATTTGGAATTAACATGTATGATCTCTGCTTTCTGTGTGGTGTAGGAAGAATCAATTTCCTTCCAGAGGACTCTGATCTCTTTCACCATCTCACTTTTTGTTTATGTGGTTCATACTTGTTATAATTAAAAGCTTCCAGCCAAGGCTGTTCTCTGGCAGCCTGCAAGTGCAGAGGGAGGGAAGCTTGTGCAGGACTTGGAAAAGAACTGGAGAGGATGTGTCAGTCCTAAAAGTCAGGTGATAGACACTGCTCTGAAGAAAACCAATGCTTGCAGGACAACAGCCAGAGCAATGGGATTTTGCAAAGAAAAGTAAAATGTGAAGGAGGAGGGGAAAAGGAGGCAGTGCTCCTGAGGAAGATGACCCTGCTGATTTGGGCTTTCTCCCTAACTACTGGCACAATTGTTGGCCACGGCAACATTATTGCTCCAAAAGAGGTGTTGAAAATCTCCAGCAATATGGGTCTCTTCTTGGTTGCCGGGCTGGCTTGTGGGGGTCCTCTCTATTGTGAATAGTTTTTCCAGTTCTCCTTTGTGATCTAGCAAAAATGTTGCAAAATTCAGAACATATGTATGTATTCTAGAGCTAATAGATTTTCACATTAAATACATAGGAAAAATTTCAGCAATAAATTTTGTGCAAAACAGCTCAGTATAAAATAACATGGAGCACCACAGGCTAGACCATTGGCGGATGTAAGTCTGCATAACCAAAGCTTTATGAGTCAATGGAACTGTGCTGATCTGATCCACACCAGCTGAGGATCCAGTCTCATAAATCCAAACCCTATTCAAAAGGGTTGGGAAATTACAGTTTCTGGGCTAAATCCTGGTTCCATAGCACAAAGCCTGCTGGAGCTAGATGGCTTAACTGGGGCTCTCAGCTGTGGGAAAAGCCAGCTTTCAGAGCCCAGAAAGCATACTGCCATGGCAACCCCATGTGTTTGGGATTTAAGGGCTTATCTCAGTTTTTTTCCCTTTAACACAATGATTGTTTCTAGCCCTTTTCCTTGCAAGGGCATCCAGGAAAATGTACAGAAATTGTGAGGATTAAAATTCTGTAAGGATAATTTGAACTAGACCAGGGGGTCTGCCACATGTGGCTCTCCGGCTGCCTCCTTGCAGCTCTGTGCTTCTGGCTCTAGTGCATGCCCAGGGCCGGCTCAAGGGGTTGTGGCGCCCCAAGTCAAATTTTGATTTGGCGCCCCCTCCATCTCATTCATGGAGGCTGAAAATGGTTTTCCAAAGTGCATAAATCTCCAGTGTCTGTCTTCAGAAGGATTTAAAATGCACTCTGCCTACATGACTTAAGCTGCAGGTTGACTAACAGCGCCTGAGCTGCTAGGAAAGAGTTGAAGAGGCGGGAGCCAGCCTGATCTTCAGGAGGGCTAGGCACCCCTAAAAACTGTCACCTGAAGCTATGTCTGTCTCTTGCCTCACAGTAAGAGCCAGCCCTGTGCATACCACCCCCTTCCAACACAGTAGGGGACCCCATGGGCAGGGCTATCCCTAGTTGGGTGCAGGGCCCTGGGCGAATCACCCTTTGCGGGGCCCCCACTTTCCCCCCTGGGCACTGGGAGGCAGAGCTGCCCAGCCCAGGGGAGGGGCAGGCCCCTGCGCTAGCTGTCCCATGCCAGGCACCAGGTGAGCTGGCCAAAGGCGGCAGAAAAGGAGTGCAGGGTCTGGTTTCCCAGCCACCCTTAACCCAGTGATTATCAAACATTTTCCAAGGGACCTAGCTCCAGACCCCTCTGCCATGTGGCAACCCACCACTGAAAAAAGCAGCCACCGCCAGAAAACTGAATAGTGACCATGGCTGGGTGGGGGGAAATTGGGGGAGTGGCAATCTCTCATGGCTTTCATCTTTTCTCTTGAGGCTTTTATTGCATCTCTGAAATCTACACATCTAATTTGAGATCACCTACATGGAACATGCAGAGGGTGATCCCACATGCCATACTCCTGTCTGAAATCAGGAAGTATGTCAAGTCTCTAAAATTGCATGTAGTAGCCTGGGGTGTGTGCATGGGAGCTCCTTGCAAATGGGGGTAGGGGGCACGACTGGGTGGAGAAATGAGATGGAAGTGCTGAGACAGGGGAAGGAGAAGAGAGACATTGCCAGGCTGGAAAAAAGGTCTTTGAAGATCCTGTCTGCTGCTGAGCCTGTTCAAGTCCCTCCAGGTCCTACTTCCTTCTTCACTGCCAAATCCCAGGTACTGAAGCAGCCCCTCTGGGTTCCACTTTCACCTCTGCACTTCATCTGCTCCCTGAGTCTGCATGAGTTTCCATGAACACACAATTGTCCACAGTATTGTGACTGAAGGGGCGCTAGCCATCTCTGCTTGGTCTGTTGACGCCTGGCAGTGGGCATAAGGCAGCAACACAACGGGGCTATCCACTTCCCCCTTCAGATTAGGGCCTTGTTATAACTTCTCCTTCCAGCAGATCCATCCCTGAGTTTGATTCTATTCTGTTACTTAGGCTGTCTAATTGTAGAAAAAATACCATACTTTCTAACAGAGGCTCCTACTAGAACAGTTTGTTTTTCTCTTCTCTTCTTAATTATCAGTCAAAAAAAGTCTCTGGAGATTTTATTAAAATCTACAGGTTATAATTTTTTTTTTGCAAGCAAGGGAATTCTCAACCCACAAAAAGAGGCAAGTCTTAATTTGCAAAAATAACTGCAATCCCTAGATCCCGGAAATAGTGGAATAAGTGAATGTTCTTCTTCGAGTGCTGCTCAGATACATTCAGAAATAAGTGTCTCTGTGCTGGAGTGCCTCACTGGTCGGAAGTTTTTGCCCTAGCCTGTCAGGAGACAGCAGGTGGCCACTGCCCCCCATGCCACCCTGTGGCTATATATGTGGCCGCTGCCCGACCCCTTCCCAGTTTCATTTCTTCTGCCTTCGCATCAGTTGTGGAACTGCCCACTCCTTGCACTTCGCACGCGGCCTGACCTTCGTTCACTGTATGAGCTTTTCGCCCAACTGGGAGCACCTATTTGTGGACTTAGTTACACCAAAGAAGGTCTCCTCTCTGGAACATTGCTCTCCTTCATCATCTGCCATGCTGGGGTTCAAACCTGTGCCAAATGCAGCAAGGCCTACCAGTGGGACGATCCCCACAAGAAGTGCCTCCGGTGCCTGGGCAAAAGCCACATGGTCACCACTTCCTTCATCTGTCTGTCCTTCAAGCCAAAGACAATCAAGGACAGGGAGCAAAGGCACTGTGCCCTGGCCTCTGAGCAGGCTTGGCACTCTTCCCCCGAGGCTTCGGGACCTCCTGTGGCATCGTGTGCCAGTTCAGCACCAGAACCCACCCAGAACCGTGCTGACAGGGGCTGCAGGACAAGCTTGATACCGACCTCAGTACCGCAGCGCCATCACAGCCCCACATCTCCAACACAGGGCTCTCCCCAGGACTCGTTGCGTTCGACCCCAGCACCATGGCGCCAACATAGTCCCGTGTCTTTGACACAGGGCTCCCCCCAGGACCGGTTGGGATTGGTGCCGATCCTGACGACCCCAGAGGCAGTGGAGGCTGCCAGGACGCTCCTCCTCAGCACCGGTTAGAACAGGGAAGTCAGCCTTCATGTTGAAAGTCTGGGCGCAGCACAAGCGGCACCGTTCCCCTTCCCCACCACTGGCCCCAGGCTCCGAAGCTCCACAGCCTGTCACCCCCATGGGTCCCGGTACCGTGGAGCCGTCCCCTCAGCAGCATATCACCCTGCTGTCTCCGGTACCACCCCGTGAGTCCTGAGATGCTTCCCCATTCCAGCCTGGGGGAAGAGGTGTCAAAGGGGTCTAAGTGGCCTTGGCGCCAGGTTTCAGTGCCATCGCCCTTCTGGTACCGCCCCCATGAATGGTCCCTGCAGAAGGCCTCTGCAACTGCACCAGCACCACCCCCAGCACCAGAGAGAGCCTTAAACCCGGTGCCGTCCTCTTACACGGGCGATTTGTCAGTGCATTTTCATGCATATGGAGGTCCAATCCTCCAAGGCGCCCTCTGACATTTTATTCGGCCCAGTGTTCTCATTGTCGGAACCAGTCACAGTTCCCCTCCACCATAGCATCTGGGACCTGGCCTCCTCCTGCTGGCAAAACCCGGGGTCCATCTCCCCAGTCTCAGATACGGTGGGACTCAAGTAGAGTCCCAGGGTCAGCATTCCCCTCACTCACCCACCACCCACTCCCACCTCATGCTGTGGTGGAGGCACTCTTAGAGCCGGGACAGACTCCCCGTGATCCCCTCCTGACATCAGGGGATGCAAGGGAGTTAAAGTTACTGGGGCAGAAAGTATACTCTTCCTTGGCTGTCCAGTCGCAAGTTGCGAATAATCAGGCCCTAACGAGCAGATACATGTTGGACATGTGGGAGTCAATAAACAACTTTAGACATCTACTCCCACCAGAGGCCAGGGAAGAGTATGATGCCTTCTTGGAGAAGGGTGGAATAGCATCCCATGACCTCCTCTTGTCAGCCTGGGACACGGCGGATACAGTGGCCTGCACTATGGCCTCAGAGGTAACCCTGCACCACGAAGCTTGGCTACAGGAGGCCAGAGTGCCCCCAGCCTCTCAACAGGTGGCCCTCGATCTCCCCTTTGGGGGCAACAAAGCCTTTCCACCAGGGACCTCAGCCATCTTAGGTACCGCTTGTGACCCCCAGACGGAGTTAAAATACCTCAGCGTTCTCCCGACAGGGCCTATTCCATGTCTTCCTGACCCCCCCCCCCCAATAGTTACTGGTGAGGACTTATTCCTCACCACCACAACTTCAGTTCAAAACCCACTGGTGGACCTTCCCGGCAAGGCCCTCCCCCATGCAACACCAGGGCAGGAACCCAACCGGTCAATCAGCAGTATTGATTATAATCACAGCCTTGCTGCCAACCATCCAAACCCTACCGGGCAGTGTCCTCTGCCTTGGGACCATTCCTCCAAGCTGACAGATAGCCCTCTCCTCCCCATCTTCCTCTCCCTCTAGGTGAGGGTGGATGGCTCAGAGGTTAAGAAGCCTCTCCTCCGATGAGTAGAATTAAGGTTTGACCCATATCCATACTCCCACTATTGACCCTAATGCGTCCAACACTTGAGGGGCTCAACCTTCTTATTATCCAAGCCTCCTTGACCACCATAGCGGTCACAATGGAGATCTGTGGTCAGAAATCCCGTGGGTGCTACTTAGCAAACTGTTTTGACTCTCAGGGCACTATCATGCCCCATACGCAATGCCCCCCGCTCCCTTGGACGGCAACTCCTTCACCTTTTGGGACACATAAGGGTTCACGGAACATGCTCCAAACATCAAAGAGTGTTTCTCCCCGCCAATCCCCACTCTGAACTAAATGGGGCCTTCTTGTTTACCGTGGCCATTCCCATACCAGGGAGTGTCGCTCCCGCACGCTTCCCCATGGACAAAGCCCTACCGTTCTACTCTCCAACCAGATTGTCGGTGAACCCCTTGTCGATCCTTGTTTCCTTCCCATAGAGGGCATCTGCTCCCCTACCCCCAGAAGTAGGGGAGGTGGGGGGAGCCTTCCCACACTTCTTATGTGCCACCCTAACCAGCCCTCTCCGATTGTCACCAACGGAATTAGCTGTGCTTAAACATAGCTCACATCTGTTCAACCCCATCAGGGTCCTGAGGTATATACTTCCAGCCTGAGATACTTCAACCCTTCCTGAGCCCATAGAGCAGGCACATCACTTCTGCCTGTCACATATCAGACATGCAGGCCAGAGCTTGGCCCCGGGACACAGGCCTTTGGCAACTCACTCGTGATCTCCATGCCAAAGGTCAAACACCAGCACTCGTACTACCAGGTGGTTCTTAGCCTGGTGAACAACTTGGTGAGGGGTTGCACCAACTGGGCATCCTCCTCGTTTCCCGCCTACCTTTCCCTGTACAGGAAAGGGGCTTCCCCAACAAACAATGGTTTCTTTCCCTCTACGGGCCTGTCGATCACACCTACTCGGAATGCACCATAAGCCGGAACATCTGTATACGGGGTTTTTCCTTTGATGAAGTGGACCAGTATCACTTCCCCCTCCTCTCTCTCCCCACCTCTAATGTGGCCCTTCCCTCCCATTCAAATTGGGAGGCTCTCGGGTCATGCCCAACAGAGGAGACAACATAATAATAGTAATGTTTCTCTCCCACCCCTTTGCCACTCAACCAGAGGTGAAGACACTCGTTTCTCTGCCTTTCCTCATTAAACTTGCAGTCAAAAGCTTCTCGGACAGTTCAGGGGGTAGGCACGATGTCTTTAACCTCAGAAGTAAGGGGTCCAAGGCCTGTAAAGGGCACTTCCAGCAGAGCTTCAGTGGTACGGTCCGCAGACCACTCCCACAGGTGGGGTACTAATCTGGGCCCGGTCATCGCCTCCTAGAATCTACCCAGCGGGGTCCCCTGATAGCTCCTTCTGTGGGGATGGTCATAGCACCATGGCCATCCCAGCCTACCTCCAGGACACTCCTGTTCACACGTCCTGCAGGGTCAACTCCCTCTTCCTCATCACGTTCCGAGGGTTCTCTCGCTCTTCCGGTTGCAACTTAGCATATTATGCTTCCGTCCTAAGCGAATATTAGGGGTCTTCCTCACTCGATACAGCTCACATTACACCTGTGTGATTCCGACCAGCGACTAGGAATTTGGGAGCTAGCCGTCCCCTGATAAAATTTACTCTTCAGGGTAAGATCTAATAACAGTAGCACATTCATAGAAGACACTTCGGATGAACTGGAAGTGTCTTAAAGGAGATGGCAGGATGTGCACCTTAGGGGTGGTGTACCTTCGTACTGCTCCCTCAGAACACGTTGCTCCCTCCTCCTGTATATCCCGTTTCTCCCTAAGGGCCCTTCCTTCAGGAACCCTCAATCCTGACACACACCTCTGTGAGCCTCCAGGCTTAAGATCAGTGCCATACCGGGCTGGGCTCTTCCCGGTGGTACAAGGTCATGTAAGCCAATGTGAGCCTAGTCCCATAGGCCATGGGATCTGGCACTCAGGACTATCACACTCATGAGCCTGCCCTTAGGCGTCACCTTATTGCAATCAGCTCCTTGCCTCCTATACCCCTTCGGCTGATTGCCAGGTACTGAATTCAAAAAAAAAAAAGGGGGGGGGGATAACGATAAATCATTTCCTTGCATCTTTACAAGGTTATCGATACTGACAGCCCTCCTCAATAGGGACCATCACAGTGTCATCGGTGTGCTCATATAGGCCTGGGATACATTCATCAGGCTCACGGGAAGTTCTTCCCCCAGCCTGGCTTGTATAGGGCCGTTGGGTGGGTCGGTCACCTGTCTTTCCCCACGTCAATCTGGATGCTCCACTTCTAAGTATGCTGCATGAGGTCGTCAGTTGCTGCCTATGGCTGTTCACATTCCAGACTTTCAATGTTGGACAAAGTAACTTTCCTAGACCCTACCCACACCTGGAATCCCATCCCTTCCACAGGATGCCGAGTGCGCCAGATTCATGTATCCATTGGGCTCATGGCCCACAGGTGCTTCGCACTGCCGAACCAAGGGAAACACGGTCTACCTTCCCTCCACCACTTATTGTGGTGTCAGTAACCACCACTGCCAACCTGACAACCCTACGGCCTTCTGAATTTCCTTACAGGAGGTACGTCAACATGTGTTGCTGCCAGAACACTAAATCCTCTGGCCTTCTCACGCCTCTGCCACTGCGCTCTTAGGCAGAGCAGCTAGAGTTGCATTTCTCGACTATAGCCACGATGCGTTGGTATCATGCTTAAACATAAGGTGACCTCAGGCCCTCCTGCACAAGCATGACAATTGGCGCTTGGACAAACTGGGCCTACTTCTCTTCACTGGGTTAGGTCCTGCAATCCCAGGCTACCCTTGCCTGGATGACAGTCCTTAGGTCAATTCCTTAGACCTCTCAAGGACCCTGCTCATTGGACAACTACCCAAGCCAGAGATATGCTGTGCTGAAGGTGGAAGAACAAATTCCACCCACCATCCATCAGCACGGCTAGCAGTCACTTATTTCTGAATGTATCCGAGCAGCGCTCGAAGAACAGTGAGTTACTTACCAGTACTCCTTCCTCGAGGTGGGCTGGTCAGATTCATTCAGAACCCTCCCCCCGTTCCTGCATTTGGAGTTGGTGACTCTTAGGAACAGGGGACGGGTCGGTCGTCGGCCACATATATAGCCATGGAGTGGCACAGGGGGTGGTGGCTGCCTGCTCTCTCCTGGCGGGCTAGGGCAAAAAGTTCCTACCAATCAGGTGCTCCGGCACGGAGACACCTATTTCTGAATGAATCTGACCAGCCCATCTCGAAGAAGGATGGTTACTGGTAAGTAACCCACCATTCACAGTTTTTTCTTTTCTTCATTGGGTCTATTGATAAAAAAAAACACAAAGATTGCTTGCCAGTGACCTCAGTCCTTTTCATATGAATGAGAGAAGCCCAGAGAGATACTGACTCAGGAGGCATAGAGGTTGTTTGAAAAACAATTAGTACCTCATTGTTAGTCCTAATGTCTCACCTTTGTTGTAATGCTGATCTACTGCCTTACGCAGCTTTCGATGCAAGCCACTCTTCTGCCCATAAAGCTGGCCCTGTGAACTGGGCTGCTACTTTTGGCCAGCTTGCCCAGTCCTTGGCATGGGCGTAGCAGCAGTGCAGCCTCACGGGGCCCCCCAAAGTGCGGGGCTCTGGGCGGCTGCCACACTCACCCAACCCTAAGGATGGCCCTGCCTTTGGGCAGTCCACTCCTGGCTCTGACCCCGACCTTGCCCCTGGGGGACTCTGCAAGTGGCCCATGCCAGGCTCCTCCCACCACAGGAAGACCCTACAGAGGGCCAGCTCCTGGTTCCAGGCTCCCCCCCACCAAGAGACCCTGTGGCAGGTGCCCTGGCCCAGCAGCCCCCAGCCCATATCAGGAGATTACATCCATTGCAGCTCTCAAAACGCTTGGTTATTGAAGGAGTTTCTTAAAATGGCTCTTTTATCTTTTGGGTTGCCAACCCCTGAACTAGACACATTCATGATCATAAGGTCCTTCTACAAATAGTTACCACAATCTTCCTCCCAGCAACGGTTTGCCTACCTATAAGCTGAGCTGTCTCCTCTCCTTTGTAGTCAGTGTGGGGTAGGGTGAGCAAATATCCTGATTTTAAAAGGACAGCTTTGGCTTAAATAGGTGCCTTAAATAGGGCCCACCTTCATCCCAAGTTTTCACACTTCCTATCTGGGCCAACTGTGGGGTCTGGCAACAAAAAAGGCAGCTAAAAGCATAAGTGAGAAAGTTGTCTAGGGGTGCTTCCAGTCACTGCTCTACACCACCCCTCCAGCGTGGAGTTGGTTCAAATAATTTGTCTTCACTGTTACAGCCTCCCCATCTGGTTGTGGGATTGTGGAATAGACTGTGGCCCCCAAGGGCATGGCTACATGGCAGTTAAAAAGCCTACAAAACCAAACCAAACCCAACACACCTCACAGTTCTGAGGCTCAGAGCCTAGGTCCCCTGACTCAGGCTGCAGGACTATAAATTGCCATGTACAAGTTCTGACTCCATGAGCCCAGGTTCCAGACCCAACCTGAACAACTATGCTACAGTTTTATAACCCAGCAGTCCAAGCCCCATGAGCCTGAGTCAGCTAGCTCATGCCACAGGTCTTTTATTGCCTTTCTCTATACCGTAAGGGTGGGTCTACACAAAGAGTAGCAATGAGTCTCAGGGTCTGGTTAATGAACTTGGTGCTTCAAACAGCTATGTAGACACAGCAGCTCATATTTCCCAGCTCAGGTAGCTGGACATGCTGGCTTTGCTCATGCTGATAGCGTGACTAAAAACAACTCAGGTTTATCACCTGAGTATGTTGGCAGGAGCTCCAGGCAGGTTTTGGCTAGCCTGAACCCAGTGATTAAAGCATAATTTGATGGGCCCCAGAACCTTCCTAATCTTTGGGCCCCCTTCCCATATTGTCCAGGTCCCCTTTGTGCATGTGCAGGTCCTAGCTCAGGTAGAGATTTGCAACCATTTCTCCATACCATATGCATTGGTTATCACGCCATAAAAATATTTATAATTTTATATGGTATTTATGTCTATTGCAATTATTGTCACAAACTAGCAAACACTGCATAACATAATAAGTATTGTGATTAACAACATGATAATTAGACAAAACGTGAGCTGTAACTGACTGAACATAATGCAAGGCATAAGCAGAAGCAATTGAGACAAAACCAAAAAACTGCATTTATTGCTTGCAGTAAAATACACACACGCAAACTCTCATTAATATCAACACACATCCATTTTTGGTTGAAGCTAACTCCAATCAAAACGTTGTACAAAATCAATTAATATTCTTCTATTGTCTACCACATTGATTTAATTGCTGCACTATCATCTTAAAGGCCAGTCTTTCTTGAGAGACTCTGAGCACTAGTTGCTGCTTTCTGGTTTAAAAGTAACCGAGAGCTGACATACTTTAAATGTTCCTGCAATGCAAATGGAGGTCCATCAGCTTTGTGGGGCCCAGGAATGGTATTTCTAGGCATTCCCAGGTACTTTAGCTCCTGCCTGAGCCAGCACCCTTCCTGCCACTGCACTGCTATGTTGGGACCTGCAGCTCAAACAAAGCCAGGCATCTGGCATTTAAAGACTAACAAATTTATTTTTTCGATGAGCTTTCACGGGAGAAAATTCCACTTTGAAGCATCTGACGAAGTAGGATTTTCCCCCATGAAAGCTCATCCGAAAAACAAATTTGTTAGTCTTTGAGTGCCACAGGACTCCTTGTTTGTTTGTTTTACTGAATTAGACTAACACAGCTACCCATCTTGGTGTAATCCTTAACCCTTCTGCCCGGGTGAGATGGCAGAGCAGGGGTTCCAAATAATGTTATGCCAACAACCAGCTCCAGCCCCCATCCAGTTTCCTGAGAAATGTTGCACAGTTCTCTGGGCACCCTGAAAGGATAATGCTTCCCCACTCGCAAGCACGAGTATGAGTGTAGTATACAGGAGTTTTAATAGTAGTATAAAAGAATGTATAGACACAATAGCAAAACCAGCACCGATTGAGAGAATCAGTGCAGAACAGGATTCCTACCAAAACGCCACACAGCATAAAAGAATGCATAGACACTATAGCAAAACGAGCACTGACCTGGAGAATCGGTGCTGAACAGGATTCCCAACAAAACCCGATACAGCACTCACTCCACCCCAGTGTATGTAGAGCGTGTCCCTCATGCCAGCTGTGCACTGGCTCCACTCACTGGTCACTCACGCTCTCCCACCTTCCGCTGGCCGCTCACACTGTCCACTAGCTCCACCCACTGTCCACTGGCACCTCCCACTGGTCACTCTTCAGTGATTTCAGCTCTAAGAGAGTCTCAGCCTTCAGTGATTTCAGCTCTTGACCTCAGGACACTGCAGACAGCTTCTTTTTATAAAAATAACAAAAGAAAGGCTCCACAAGAAGCCAGCCGTTTAAACCTATCCTTTAACAGTGGGGCAGGGGTGAGGCAGTGCCTCAGACATAGCACTTTGACAGAGCTGAGGCTAACCCCCACCCCTTTCTACCAGGGTGAAAACAGAGGGTCGCTTACTCTTTCCAGTTTTTTGTTGCTGATGGTGACTTTTCCACTAATCAGATTTTATATAATCAAAAGCAATCAAAAGGGTAGCGTACTATGAAAAAGACAGCTGGGGGGAGGGCAAGAAGAGTGATTGCTCTGGGCCCTGCGCTGTCCCCCCGGGAGCAGAGCAGCACAGGGCCCACACTGCTGCCCCTCCACAGCCATGCTGCCCCCCACCCCTTCCCCACTGCTTTCGACACTGAGCCGAAGGCAGCAGGAAAGGGGGGAGCGACGTGAGAGCATGCAGAGCCAGCCTCTGCTCCAGGCCAGCTCACCCCACCCCCAGGATGGGAAACAGCCAGCCCAGGGGTGGAGTGAGCCAGCCCAGAGGCCAGACTTCACTCTCTCGCCTCTTCCCTGGGCCGGCTGTTCCCACCTGGAGGCAGGATGGAAGAGCGGCACCCAGCCCCTAGACAGGCCTGTGCTGTCCCCACTCCAGTGCAGGGAGGGGCGTGGGAGCCCCGCCACAGGCTGGTTGGCCCAGGCCTTGTGTCCCTGTAGGGACGGCCCTGCATGGACGTAAATGATTCATAGATGTTAAGCCAAAAAAGAACAATTATGACTATCTGCCCTCACCTCCAGTATAGCACAGATCATAGGTATTCCCTGAATTCATTTCCATTTGAATTAGACTCTTTTTAGAAAAATGTCCAGTCTTGATTTGCCTGTCCTGCAGAATCGACCACAGGTCTTGGTAAAATATTCTATGAATTACTCTCTATGCCAAAAAGGCATGCCTTTTTCCCAGTTTTAATTTGCCTACATTCATCTTCCAGCCATTAGATCATTAAACCTTTGTCTGCCAGACTGAAAAGACCATTATTAAATATTTGTTCACTGTGTACGTATTGATAGACTGTGATCAAGTCATGCCTTAATCTTCTCTTGCTTAAGCTAAAGACCCTGAGTTTCTTGAGTTGAACACTGAAAGTATGTCTACACTGAATCTGGAAGTGAACCTTCCACAGCCCAGATCTACAAACTTGTGCTAACAGGGCTCACAGGAGCACATTAAAAACAGCTGTATGGATGTTACAGCTAAGGCTCTGAAGCCTGGGGGGAAGGGATAAATGAAAGTCACATTTTCCAATTTGTTAATCAGCCTAGTGGCTCTTCATCCTCACTAGTTTCTCAACATTCATCTTGAATAGCGGGAGCCAGGACAGACCACCATACTCCAGCAGCATCAATTCAGTACAAACAGGTAACAGAATGCCTACAGGGACTGAGATTCCCTGGTTTACACATCCAAGGATCATCTTAACACTTGTGGCCACAGAGAGCTCTCATTCAGCAGATAGTCACTATCAGCCCCAGCTCTTTTTCAGAGCACTTTCCAGGATAAAAGGCCTAGGCCTGTAAGCACAGCCTGCATTCTTTGATACATCTACCCCTATTAAAACACAGGGCATTGGCCTATGCCCACCAAGTGATCCAGATTTTTCAGGATCAGTACTGAGACTACACCGAGATGCCAGACAGTGGAGAATCAGGTCCATAGACTTGTGGTAATGGTGGGAAGAGCCTGAAAGAATAGAAGAGAGAGTGATGAGAGGGGAGATAATAAGACTCCAGAGGAAGTGGAGAGCAGCAGGCTCCAGGCTCAGGAGGAGGATCTCAGGGATTCATACATGCTTCTGAGCCCATTCCAGCCACCCCAGAGTCGTGTTCTCCACAGCCTGATCCCAGACTCTGCAACAGCTGCTCCAGCCCCTCTGGATGCAGCTCTTACCTTCCCCTACCCTATCTCCACTCCCTGCCAAGCAGGGGCATTGCTGGCTGGGGGAGGGACCTGGGGCACGGGCCCAGGCCTCGCCCGCAGGCCCCACCCCAGCCTGCAGGCCCCACGCCCTGGCCGGGGACAGGGCCAGGTGTCACCGCGCCACCGCAGGCAGCCAGGCCCCACATCCCCGGCTGGGGACGGGGCCGCCACAGCTGCTGGTGGCCAGACCCCAGATCTCTGGCCCAATTGGGCCGGAGATCCAGGACACTGGCACTGGGATTCGGGGCACGTGCCCCGAAGTGCTCAGCACCAGCAACGCCCCTGCTGCCAAGCATGCATAAATTCAGACAGGGGCAGAGCCCCTACAATATTTTCATTGCAGAAGCACTATCTACACCTGGCCTCAGTTCGGCTGCCCTTGCCCATAGATTTGACTACAAACTCTGATACCTGATTGCTGTAAATATGCACCCTTACCACCTCTTTGCACCCTTAAACTGGCCCTGATACTTGCTGCCATTTTTGGCAGCAGTTGAAGGGAGATATGTAAGTTACTTAAAATAACTTGTGTATCTCCCTTTGACTTCCTAACATCCAGTTACCTTGGTGGCTCCACTGTGCTGAATTGAAGTGAAATATCCTCCTTTTAACTCAGTGCTTCTCCACTTGAGGGGATGGTCTTCAGCAATCAGCTTCCCAATCAACTAAGCAGATCTTCACAGACCCCCTCAATTGAAACTGCGAAGTTCAATCTCACCACCATCAATGTAGACATGCCCCTGGAAAGTAGGGCTGCACTGCTGCTGCCTGCTTTGAGATTTACAGTGTGAACGCAGTGGAAGAGGTTATGATCAGATCACCACAGACCTTTCACTAGTCTGAAGTGAGATGTTTTGCAGCCACTGGGTGCCTGGGATAATGGTCTCTCTATACACACAGTTCCCATGGCTTCATTTCTAACCCATGGCCATCTCTGTCTTCTTTACTTGCCAACAAGGTGTTGGTGAAGAGGTCCTATAGAAATGATGCTTGCCTATGTTATATAGAAACATAAGTAGATCCAAAAACCTATTTCCTAAAAATAAACTTAACAATAGTCAACTGAGACCTGGTAAAATATGATTAAAGTGAGACCATTCAGAGGCAACCTAGCGATAAACTACAATGTGGTGTAAATATTTTGTGGCCCTCAGGGATTTTCACGAGTCTTTTAGATACAATGTTAATGTTACAGAGAATGCTCTCTGTATGGTGATAGTTACTGGTGTGACATTTACACTGCTGTTAACTGAAGTTAAGTTTAATATTAAATAGCCAATGAGGGAGTAAATGGCATTTGAATTATGGCAGCAGAAATATAGGTATAGTAAAAGGCAGGCTTAATGCTAATTAATAATTATAAAAAGCATAGCACCCTCATTTTATATTACGTGCACCCATCCACCAACAAGGAACCATTAGAAAAAGGATTACAGCTGTTCTTACCACTCAGGAATGGACCACCCAGCTGCATCCTTTGTATCTTGAAATGGGAATATCAGTACACTGTACAGAATTAGAGTCTCATAAAACGTTAGGGCTGAAAGAAACCTAGTCACACTGTGATGCCTGTTTGCTTTAACTAACTGCTTTATTTGAAATAAGGTATCATTTTAACATGTCATTCACAGCCCTCCACTACATTAAATCATGTGTAACCATGCAGGAGACTTGACCCCGGAAGAATTCAGTTTGATTTCATGCCTGGTCCTTAAACTACTAATTGGGAACACAGAAATCCAGGTTACAACCTTAACTGAGCTGTGCAGGGAAAGGGGTAAAACTCCCATATTTGCCTGTGTAGTACAAAGAACACTAATGGAGCCAGACTGGTGGAATATCTTAGAGGTTTGTAGTTTTCTTTAAAAACAAATATAGGAAATTTGGTAAAATAAAATAATAATAATCATAGCTGCAAATTGCAGCCTTCTCTTAAGTGGCAATTTTGGAGCTAATCTAAAGCTCATTGAAGTCCATCTCTTTTCATGTTAGAACAAGCCCTCTTACTATAAAACTGTCTCCAGAGACCAGAGCAAGTCAGAAAGAAAAATCACTTTCATTTGGGACAAAAGGAGGATTCAAACACATGCTTCCAGAGATACAACACTAATTCATTGTCCCGTTGGAACGCCTAGTCTCTTGGGGATCTGAAGTCCCAGATTAAGACATTCTAGTGGGTGGTGCAGTCTGTACTAATAGTGCTGTGATGTCAGGGAACAAATTAAGCTCTGGTTATTTGTACTCAGCCTGTAGACCCTGACGACAGCTTAAGGATTCTAGGGCTGATTCAGAACTCTTCAGTGCATTTAATGAACCCCACGACTGGCTCAGGGCACTTCTGCTGTACAATGCCAGGCCCACATTAGACACTGTATAATAAATACTAAATGCTAAAAATTATAGCATTAAGTATCACTTCAGTAAAAACTCACTGAGGGCCAGCCATTTGCCTGCCTTTACCTAACTTCACTGCCTGGACCTGGCTCAAGCCCTCCTGACAGCAAAGACTGAAACAATTCAGTAAAAAATACGAATCCACTGAATAAGGTACAGGTGGTATAGGTGGTAGAAAGTTCTAAAGTATTTCTCTTTAACTGTGTAGACCTTGCTGGTGAACTACCATAGGTATCTTTCAGAGCACTCTAGCAGGGTCTATGCCAGGCAGTTAAAATATAACACAGAGTGTGCTACCATTTATACCCCCTCCAGTCATCAGGATGGACTCCAGAGAGCAGGTTGGTCCAGGGGCACAACCCAAGGGAGTTGAGATGCTGCAGCCAGCATGAGATGGGGAGCGTGGGGACCAGTGCTGCCAGGAGACCATCAGGGCCACCCAGGCAGTGCAGTTCCCTGCAGTGGGCAGGATGCCAGCACAGGACTGGCTCTATAGGCAGTCAACCCTGGAGCACCCCCCCCAGCTCTTTTCCTGCCCCTATCCTCCTCCCAGTTCTCCCCACTACAACTCTGCTCCTCCCAACTCCTCCACCTGTGCAGGTAAAATGCCCTACTTGCCTGAAAATTCACCAGCCACCACTGGACGTATTCTGGCTGTTGTATATTATGTGACCTCTTTACAGCCATTAAATCCCAGATCTCCCTAGCAGCTTTTCTTATCTGAGGAAGGGTGGTCTCATGTGACTAGGATGCAGTAGACTTGGGTTCAGTTTCAAGCCACTGACTTCCTGTGTGATCTTAGCATTGAAGTCACAGTCTCTCTTGGCATCAGTTCACCAGCTCTGAAGGGAGATTGGAATATTCTTCACCTTTTCATGTTAGTCAGCCTCAGTAGCGCTTGTTCTTAGTCTCCAAGCATTCATGTTGAATGCTTCTTCCAGGCTAACACCAACCTTCTTCATGTCCTCCTTCAGCCTTTCAAAGCAGCTTTTGCTGGGTCCTTCTCATGGGACTAGAAGATCCTGAACTCTCTGACCAACTCCTTGGCTGTGATGGCTCTTTAGGGGTTCTTACCTTGTTTATGTAAGCAAAGTTCTCCAGGGTAGGGACTGTCAATAAGTGTTTGTTCATTTAGGAGCCATAGACACTACTGGAATATAAATAATTTCCCTTCATTTTTTGTGTCTAGATACTCTATCTTATGCAGACCTTGGAACCAGCATCACAAAATCTGCAGGCCATTATATCTACCTCCTAGAAACTCTTGAGCCTTTGCCAGGCATCTTAAGACTGTGGGTTGAATTTGTTATGATCCAGTAAGAACAGCTTCCTCTCTTTAGATCTCTAATTGGGGCAGATTCCAGCTGTGTGACTAACAGAGCCAGCTGGTGAATGCAAAACAGCAACAAGCACATGGACTTCCAAATGGCTAGAGGAATAACTGAGGGAAAGAAGGGGGAGAACTGAAGGCAACGAAAAGGAGTGAGAAAGGAAACAGAGGAGGAAAATGAAAGGGTAAAAGGGTAAAATAAAAAGTGAGATGAAGAATGAAAATGGAAAACAAGGAACAGCATGGAGCAAACATAGTAATGAGACAGACGAACATTTCTCTGCAATGTGCCAACTCGGCAGGACCTCCTGGGAAAAGACGCTGTGCTCCTTAGAAATCTGTTTGATATGTGACCTTCTCCTCTCCCCACCCACTGCTCATGCCCCAGTTCCAATAGTTGCTGAGGAAACAGAAATGTCTACCATGACACATCGGGGTTCAGCAGTGAGGCCTTCCCCCATGGAGAATGAGATCACAGTTTGTGCAACTGTATCCCTAGAAGCAATGGGACAAAGTAACCAACCCCCTGCTCTAAGGGTCTGATAAATATAAAGAAAACAAAAAAACAAAAACCAACTGCTTAGCCTGCATGTTTTTATGGCCAACTAAATTAAAGGGGTCATGGGCTAAATGAAAATGGAGCCTAAAATACCCTTTTCATGGCCTATCTATCTGTCTAGGTTCTGCACAACCCCCCAGCAGTAGTTCCAGGTCTGGGAAACAGAAGGGAAGCACATTGTGTGACAAAGTTCCTCCTCTGTCTGGTGGGTTCTGCTCTTCCCTTAGCAGTGGGTTTGTTTCCCTCAGTCCTCCAGGCTTGGGAAAGGTTTTTTGACCCCTGGGGGGTGGGAGGGAGAGGGATCCTTCCCCCAGTCTTTGTACCTGTGGGGCTTTTCCTCACCAGCATTCTGCTCCTTCTCCAGATCTGCTACCTTCCAACCCCACCTTGCCTCTTCATGCACACCAGCTATCCCCCTTCTCTGAAGAGAAGGCTTTTTAATAAGTCCTGGATGCGGCCTTAATTAGCTCCAGGTGTGCTAATTAACCAGGCATAACCACTGCTCAGCTACAAGGGGGAAAATGATTTGCTGAGGCTAGGGCTGTCATATTGGCCTTCTAGTGCTTTCCGGAAGCCATCCAGACTGCCCCTGCCACAACTGGTAGGGAATGTGGGTGGTGTGCACTGCCTTTGCCCCACACATTTTATTTTGTGGGCCTTGGATATCACAACACTGTGTGTGTGCTTTACAGCAGCACCATTCAGAATGGTCAAAGCATGCAGCAAATAAAGCTTAGAAAATAAAAGGGTATTTACAGAACAGTAAGTTCGCTATGCAGGGCTAGAATGATTTTTAAACCAAAATCTCTTGCTTTCTTTCTGGGGTTGGAGTGTGGAGGAGACACTCCAATTCACAGCTCAAGGTGACCATTTCAAATCCCTTCTAGGGAAGAAGTAAGTGAAAAACAGTCTTATTCTATGGTTCCTCAGTGACCTGACTGTGATGTGTTAGTAACATCAGGCCATTCCTAGAATAAATAAAGATGGCCCTGTGGTAAGAGAGCATGCCAGAGATCTAGCTTTGATTGTGTGATGACACTTGGACTGTGTCTGTCAGTCCCACTATGCCAAATGGAGTAGTTTCACTTCTTCCCTTCCTCACAGGAGTGACGTGAGGACAAATACATTACAGGTTGCAAGGCACACAGATGTTATGGTAACAGGGGATGTAAGTACATGAAATAAATAGATTGCAAGAACTACAGCCCACACAATCAGCTCCCTGGCAGTCTCAGCAAGGGTTCCTTCAGGTAATAGGTGGGGCAATATGGGAAGCTAGCACACCAAGCAAGTTATTCTGGGGATAAAGGACTTCAGTTTCCAGAGCTGTCAGCCTAACAACTTCCAGCAATACAAAGTTCACTGAAAATAGGAGCTCGGAAGAAATTCATCCAGGTCCATTCTCAGAGGGAGAGCAAAGAGGGCATCCACGAGGTATATCTATACATTGAGGTGGCCTGCAAATTACTCCTCCCTGACTGAGTAGACACACTTGAGCCAGCTCTGATCATGCTAGCATGGCAAAAATAGTGGTGTTGCAGCAACATGAGCTACAGATTGTCCAAGTGGGCATGTAGCATCTCAGAGAGGATGATAAACAAGGTGGCTAGCCCCTTGCACTGCTGCAGCCACACTGCTCTTTTTAGTATGCTAACTCAAAATATAGGCATACCCTGCATATTGCAGAGGCAAAGATATCAATTGTCCTTAAGCTCCCACATCATGAGAAGTCCTATCTCCTCCAGTCTTGGAGGAAGAAAATGAACAGACAGAGCTCTAGAAGTGCCTGCATCTGCTCTTGGAAAACAGTCTTCATGTCCCCACCTTTCACTAGCCTCATGAGAAAGCTGTGGTTGTTTCTCTCTTCAAATCTCATCTGTGAAAGACCCTATTAGGGAGAAAGCTAATGAGCTCGGCAAGCCCTAACTAGATACACAGGACAAGTTTGTTCTGGCTGGAAGGAAGGCCTGCCAGAGAAAGGGCAAAGGGGGTAAAACTGCTGTGCCTCAAGGATAGCTGATTACAGGGACAGATCAGCAAAGAAAATGGTCACTCGCCAGATGTCCCGTAGACTGCTTGGGCCAAGTATGGACCAAATGTTAACCAAAAACATTTATAGCTCACTGTGGGGGCATGTTAAGGTGACACCTGTAGTCCTGGCAAGAAATTGACCTACTCTGTGATTGTAAGCCAGCACTAGCCCATTTTGGGGGCAAATTGTTAGCAAACAGGCCCACCCAGCATACAGAGGCTTGACTGTTACAGAGTGACTTCTAAAGCCTGTTAAACGTCAGGGAATTGGAAGATCCTGAGGAAGGAATGTCATGAGCAAAAACGGCAGTCAACTCCCACAGGGAAGGAAGAGGTTATCAGGTTGGACCTAATAGTGACTCATACACAGTGGGAATTTCATGCAGAAACTCCCCCTGCCCTGAGCCATTTGTAAAACCAGTTGGTCTCTGTAAATGAGAAAGTAATCCTGCAACCACACTCTCTCAGAATGATCAGTGTTTACCTCAATCAGTCTAAGTAAGAAAGGGCTCTAATTTGCTTTGGCCAGGAAGTGTCACTTTCTATGTGTTAACATAGTACCTAGTACAACCAGGCCCTAATTTGACTGGGGCCTCTTGGTGTCATAACAATACAAACAAATAAACCCAAAGCAAGTGCAGTAAAAGTCAAGGATATAGCATGTATATAAAGCACATAGGCTGTTAAAGTATTTTCAACAAAGTGTAAGGGAGTTAGAGGCCCAGATCCCTTTGTTTCAATGGAACCTGAACATCTTATTCACATCTATGAGTTTGAAAATCTTCCCCTTAACAAACAAGACGTAAACGCCTCTTCCCCTCATGGAATGTAATGTTCAGTTACAACCAGACAACCATCTGTCAAATCATAAAAACAGACTTTGCTCTCTGGGGTCATGAGAGATATTATACCACAAGTTCCCAACACGTACAATACAAATTCCCCTCATGTTTGCCAAGAGGACTAGTCTTTGTCTAGACCACTTTACAGTGATCTAAGACATGGACTTTGTGCAACTGCCCAGTACCAGACTCCCAATGAAAATAATCATCGCATTGTGGGGAACATTGATATTGGGTTCTCTTAAAGAGGAACTTCCCAGGTGAAGGGTCATAGAACCGAATATCAGTCTCACACTACGTCTGCCCTGCAATGAATTCAGTGTATTCCAGGTATGCTTTTCAGGGCCATAAAGTGAAACTATTACATCCCTCTTTCCTGAGGGGTTTGCCTATATACAGGAAACTCCAGGTTTCACTGGCTTTCAATATTGTTGATGCCATATGGCATTGCAAGCTCGTATTGGATTTGTTATTCATAAACCTGCCTACATCCTCTTTTAGACAGATGCATTTTCAAATTTGTATCTCATTTTAGTTATTTCCTCCCCAAGTTGCTAATCTCCTTAGATCCCATTGTATTATTTCTGTCCTCACTGGTGTTTTCAGTAAGTCACAGCTCAATCTTCTCTAACAATATTCTTATACATTATTCTATAACATTCATGAAGATGTTTAATAAGACAGGATCCAACCTTAGTTCCTACTCTGCGTCAACTAAACACCTCCCTACACATCTATACCTTGTCATTTTCCAGCACTTTTTGCTTATTACTTCAAGTCAGGTTTTGGTCATCAAGTGATTATGCAGCCAGCCATTCCCAGCTTCTGTCAAACAGCAGTTCCTGCCCCTCCTGGCTAATAGCCATAATAAAGCTATCTTTCATGAACTTATCTAGGCTTTTTTTTTTTAACCCCATTATAGTCTTGGCCTTCACAACATCCCCTGGTAAGGAGTTCCACAGGTTGACTCTGCATTGTGTGAAGAAATCCTTTTGTTAGTTTTAAACTTATCTATTAATTTCACTTCCTGACCCTCCAGCTTTTATGTTATAAGAAGGAGGAAATAATACTTCCTTTTTTAATTTTTCCACAACAGTCATCATTTCATGGACCTCTACTATACCCCCATAAGCAGGGCCATCCCTAGGAGTATGCAGGGCATGGGGCAAAGCCAGTACCCCAGCAGCAGTCACCTATTTCGCAATTGTGCAAAGAAAGGGGCCTTCAAAGTGTAGGGTTGGGGGCAGTCACCCTGATTTGCCATACCCTAGGGCAGGGGTCAGTAACCCAAAAGATAAGAAGAGCGATTTTTTAAAATTCCTTCTATAACCAAGTGTTTTGAGAGCCACAATGGACATAGCCTCCTGGAGTTGAGCCAGGGTACCTGCCGCAAGATCCCGTGGTGGCGAGAGGGCCTGGAAGCAGGAGTGTGCCCCTATCAGGGTCCCTCAGTGGTGGTGGGGATCCTGGAACAAGAAGCCAGTTGCCCACAACAACCGGGGAATAGGGAGGGACCAGAGCCACAAGTGGGAAGCCAAAGAGCTGCATGTGTCTCCAGAGCCACAGGTTGCAGACCCCTGCCCTAGGAGCTGCTCTTCCCCTTAGTTGTCTCTTTTCCAATCTGGGAAGTCCCAGTCTAAATCTCTCCTCGTGTGGAAGCTGTTTCATCCTCCCAATAATTTTACTTGCCCTTTTCTGTACCTTTTCCAATTCCAATATATCTTATTTGAGATGGAGAGACTAGATATGCATGCAGTATTCAAGATGAGGGCTTACTGTGGATTTCTAAAATGGCAATATGATATTTTTTATCTCCTTATGTATCCCTCTCCTACTGATTTGCAATATTCTGTTAGCTTTTTTGACTGCTGCTGCAAATTGAGTGGATATTTTCAGAGAACCATCCACAGTGACACCCCTGGTATTAGCGTGTTCCATTGATTAGCCTCAATCACCAAGTTTCTGTGATGCCTATTATATCAATATCATCATTTAATATGAGGCACTCAAGTTCACCCATCATAGTATTTAGCATTTGACAGTTGTTCATCTAGCATTTGTATAAAAACACTTCATAATTGTCACTTTTCAGCTGTCTGTCATTATGTAATGTAATTGAATGGGACTCTCTCATTTGACAGTTGCTCATCAGATCCTACCCATATTTTATCCTCATCCATCTCCTCCTCCTTACTAGGAGAAGGTATCTTCATTAATAGATCCTCCCCAAAGGATGTCTCTATCCAAACTATGTGCTCTTCCATACATTATGGCTTTCCCCCAGCCCTTAATTTAAAAACTGTTC
Organism: Podocnemis expansa; assembly: GCA_007922195.1. Classification (NCBI taxonomy): domain Eukaryota; kingdom Metazoa; phylum Chordata; order Testudines; family Podocnemididae; genus Podocnemis; species Podocnemis expansa. Next base: position 11,463,069 of record ML681994.1, on the reverse strand, counting down.
TATGACCTCTTTAATTTTATGTACCAATTCCACTTCAGTTTAGCTGAGGTCCATCCTTGCTTTATAATCCCCCCTTCCCAAAAGGTTTCCAAGTTTCTAATAAATCTAAACTCCACCCTATACCATCTTCTCATCCATGCACTGAGACTCTGAAGTTCTGCCTGTCTAATTGGCACTGCACATGAAACATAGCATTTTAGAGAACACTGTCAGGGGGTTCTAGACTTCAGTCTCTTGCCTAAAAAGTCTAAATTTGGCCTCAGAACCTCTCTCCTATCCTTCTCTATGTCATTAGTACCTACATGTACCTTGACCACTGGATCCTCTCCAGCACTACATCTAACTCTGTCTATATGTCTCAAGAGATCTGCTGCCTTTGCACCCAGCAGGCAAGTTACCATGTGGTCCGCATGAATTCAGTCCACAGGAACAACACTGTGTTTCTGCTTCTTTTCTCTCTTTTCCTCAAGCTTTAATCATTGCTTTGAACTGTTGGAACATCAGCTGGTCTGCAAACATACAGACAGCTCTTGCAGTCCTCAAGATGGTCATCAATGGCCTGATTGTTATCCCTGGGATGACGGTGATACTAGAAGGTACTAGCTCAAGACAGCAGAAGATAAATAGAGGCACAGGAGACCAAGGGAAGGCCAAAGACAATTGAGAACAGAAATAGAAAGTGGAAACCATAGAAGGAGATAGGTCAGAAAGAAAGGGGGAGGAGGGTTTGAAGATTTTAGCCAGGAGAAAACCACTGTTGGAAAATCAAAAACTTACCTGCATGTTGCTCTCTGCCAACTTTTCCTTGCACTGCCCTTCAGCTCTTCTTTCATGTGCCAGGGTAGTCAAACCTGAACACAGCACTTCCAAAATAAGCTGTGGTATTTGACTGAATTTCTGATCACTTGCCAAGATAGGCAGGTGGAGGACAAGAACAGCTGAAATCGGAGCAGCATGGTGAACATGCAGACATATCTACCCATGTCCAACTTTTTAGTCCATTTGTGCCAAATCACCACCTTAAACATTACCATCTCAGGAGCAGCAATAAAATGGGAAGTGCAGCACCTTGGAATGCGAACTGCAATCACCAAGTCACATGGTGAAAACAGGTGTCTTAGCTTAGTGCTTCCCCCTCCCCAACACCCTAGGTATGCAATAGGTACTTGGTTGCATTGTTCCCATGCCACTTACAAAGGGTGATGGCTCACACACCTTCCCACCTAGGTGAAGAAAATGAAAGCTGCATGGTATAGTGGGTACTAAATCAATTGCTAGTTCAGTGGACGATGTGAGCCTTGAAATGTTCCATGATAGCTCAGTGTGGATTTGGACTCATCTTTCTTTCTGACTATAAAAAAAGTTAAATGGAGGCGTATTCAGCTTGCAGCAGAGTTCTGACATTGATGGATTGCACACCATCTAAAAACTACTATTTCTCTGCAGGCTGAGGTTGGATCAGAAAGGCCTCTTTAATCCAGGAGACAAAGGCACAGTAAGATCCAAGAGCTGGAAGCTGAAGCTAGATAGTTTGGGTCAGGAAGGAATTTCCCCCCATGGCAAACTGGCCAAGGTTCTGGGGTTTTTTTGCCTTCCTCTGTAGCATGGGGAATGGCTCACTCACCAGTGGATTCTCTGTGTGCTAAGGTCTATAAAGCATGATCTGAGGACTTTAATATCTGAGTCATAGGTTAGAGGCATATTGCAGGAGCAGGTGGGTGAGGTTTTGTGGTTTGCATTGTGCAGGAGCTCTGACTAGATGACCGTATTGGTCCCTTCTGACCTTAGAGTCTATGAGTCTATAAATTTAGACAGAAAGTAAGTTATCTTTTTAGCAGTCAGGGAAATTAATCACTGGACCAGATTACTAAGGGATATGGGATCTGTCTAAATAACGCTGTAGCTCAATCCCAGGTTATTGGGCTGGCTCCATTAATTACTTTGTGAAATTCTTTATGTTTTGTTATGCAAGAGCTCACACTAGATGATCATGCTGGCCAATTTTGTCTTTAGAATCAATGAAATTTGATGGAGTCTGTAGAGTCCCTATGACCTAGCACTTTCCTGTCAGAGCTATAGCAGTGACTTTGCTGGCTCAAATTCCTAGCACCAACAACTTCTCAGAAACCATCAGATTTATTTGTTGCGTTTCCCTCTCCTCTGATGTCACTATGAGAATGTCTAGAATGCTTTTGACATGAGTTTGCTGGCTATGGACCATCTGCCTCTGGTTTTACTCTAGAATGTTTGCATACAGAGGCTGGTAGGCTTCCACATCTATATTGGATGTCTATTCCAGTCATTGACAAAAGCCAGATAAATCCCAAAAAGGATGAGTATTGAGCTTGTGTCCAGCATTGAGATCGTGTGGAGTGGTTTCATCACAACTACAGATACAGAAGCACTCTGGATCAGCCATTGCCAAGTCATTATAGCAGCTGTTGACCTGTCCCTTAAAGTCTGAGTTGAGACCATTTTACTTAGGCAAAACATCATTCAAGTGCCAAATTAAGTAATGTCAGGGACCTGCAAAGACACCTCTGCTCTAGTTTCTTTTGTAATATTTACAATAATGTCCAGAAAGTAAAGATGTCAACAATTGTACAGTGTGCAACTCAGAGCACCTCAATATCTTAACATTTGGGGAAGAGGGAGAGGAGGGATCCCTACTCCCTCCCAGCAGTTTGACTTTCCTAAAGAGAGATCCTTGTCTCACTGCCCTCCCTAAGGGGAAGCATTTTATTTTATTTGTAGAAAGTCTGCTTTTATTTATGTAAATTTTAAAAGGGATAGCCTTGTTAGTCTAGTCCAGTGAAAAAACAACAAGGAGTTGTGTGGCACTTTAAGATTAACAGATTTATTTTTTGCATGAGCTTTCGTGGGAGAAGATCCCACTTCCTCAGATGCTTCGAAGATGGGTGAACTTACAGAAAGGAATGAAACTAAATGCAAGGGGGTGTAAAACATAAGATCAGGTCATAAAGTAACAGCAAATCAGAGCAGTTTACAGGCTCAAACCATGGGAAGCCTGAAGTCAAATTACCCTTTGTAATGGGAAAAGAATCCATAGTCTCGATTCAGTCCTGCTTTCACAGAATTTAGCTTGCATATTAATTCGAGTTCAGCTGTCTCTCTTTGAAGTCTTGATGTCCCAGGTACGGCTCTAACGACAGTTGTTAACAAATCCATCATCGAGTGATTAGGAAGATGGAAGTGCTCAGCAACTGGTTTCTCTGTTCTTTGATTTCTGATATCAGCTCTGTGCTCATTCAGTCTCTTACGGAGCGATTGTCCTGTTTGTCCAATATATAATGTGTTGGGGCATTTCTTGCACATGATGGCATAGACCACATTAGTAGATGAGCAGGTAAATGAGCCTTTGATGGAGTAGCAGGCTCGATTAGGACCTATGATGGTGTCTGTTGTGTAGATATGTGGGCAGACTTGGCAGCGTGGTTTTTTGTAGGGGTGTGTGCCTGCTTCAATGTTTCTGTTGTTAGATCTGTAGTTGCTCGTGAGTATCTGTTTAAGATTAGGGGGCTACAGATCTAACAACAGAAACATTGAAGCAGGCACACACCCCTACAAAAAACCACGCTGCCAAGTCTGCCCACATATCTACACAACAGACACCATCATAGGTCCTAATCAAGCCTGCTACTCCATCAAAGGCTCATTTACCTGCTCATCTACTAATGTGGTCTGTGCCATCATGTGCAAGAAATGCCCCAACACCTTATATATTGGACAAACAGGACAATCGCTCCGTAAGAGACTGAATGAGCACAGAGCTGATATCAGAAATCAAAGAACAGAGAAACCAGTTGCTGAGCACTTCCATCTTCCTAATCACTCGATGATGGATTTGTTAACAACTGTCGTTAGAGCCGTACCTGGGACATCAAGACTTCAAAGAGAGACAGCTGAACTCGAATTAATATGCAAGCTAAATTCTGTGAAAGCAGGACTGAATCGAGACTATGGATTCTTTTCCCATTACAGTAAGATCTATTCTTTGTGAAGATAGGGTTTTTAAAAGGGGACCCAAAATGAGCCCCAATTCCCATAGCTATTCTCCCCTCAGCAACTGGGTACCTGAAATTTAGCCTACCAGTGTTGCATTGTCCTAGGATGTTTTGCTGGTGCAACAGAGAACAAAGAGGACCTACACACATTTATTTCTTTAATACCTCTTGATCAGGAAGTTTTATTTTAGGCCCAGCTCTCTCCTGCGCAAAACAAGTGTGGGTACTTTGGAAAAAGATCTGAACTGAGAGAGTCACAAGAAAAAAATGCCACCACAATGGACTTTAACAATTGGTACTGTTTGCTATGATTTCATTCTCCCAATTCTGCATTTATATCAGTGGCAACCTATTGTACATTAAAAATCAGAGATGCAAAGCAGTCCTAAAGCTGAGAAGGACATTGTTTACCCATCCTGAAACTTTTTTCAAAATCTTAAATTTTCTTGCCCTGAACCAGATGAGAAGCTGAAATGAACAAACAGTTTGAAACAATTTCACTGTATGTCAATCAAAAACATTTGATTTATCCATTTTAAAGTGTTCTGTTTTGCCTTTCTCTATAATTAGGTTAAGGTTGAATATCCCAGTCAGAATTTTCCTTTTTGGAAGTATCAAAATGAGATAGCTCAGCCATTTCAAAACTTCATAAAAACCCTTTTCCACAAAAGCCCTGGTTTTGACAAGTGAGTGTTACTCACCCTTGTGCAGTAGCCAAGGTTCTTTGAGATGCGTGTCCCTGACATGGTCCACTGTAGGTGTGTGCTCGCATCTGAATGTTGGATCAGAGATCTTTTGCAGCAGTGCCCTGAGGGGGAGGCACGTGCCACAGGAGCTCACAGCAGTTTTCGCACTGCTCAGAGCTCGCGTGCCTCCTCCCCACCCACCCCGCAGTACCTTCCACACCCCAGAGCATAGATGGTTTGGATAAAGAGTGCACTCCAAAGTAGAAGGGAGGAGGGTAGGAAGTTGGGGACATGCATCTTGAAGAACCTTGGCTACTGCACAAGGGTGAGTAACACTCACTTCTTCTTCGAGCAGTGTCCCCGACTGCTCCACTGTAGGTGAATGCCAAGCAGTTCCCTTCAGGAGGGGGGCACTTTGGAGTTGGTATTTTGCATGGACCTAGCACTGCTTGTCTGATAGATGCATCATCATTTGCCAGTTGTTCAACAGCATAGTGCTTTACAAAAGTGTCAGCTGAAGCCCAAGTAGCAGTTCAGCTGATGTCTGCTATTGGAATGTTCTGTAAGAAAGCGGCAGATGTAGCGATAAATCTTATAGCGTGTGAACAAATGGTGGCAAGTGGTTGTCTTCCAGACGTGATATATGCCATATGTATGCAAGAGGAAACCCACTTGGAAAGCCGCCGCTTAGAGATAGGTTCTCCTTTCAAGTGTTCTGCTGTAGAAACGAAAAGTTTTGTCGTTTTACGAAATGGTTTTGTTCTTTCTAAATAGAAGACTAGAGCTCTTCTGACATCAAGAGTATGTAGTCTAGCTGGTTGGGAGGAAGAATGTGGCTTCAGAAAGAAAACCAGTAGATGGATCATCTGATTCATATGGAAGGATGAAGAAATCTTAGGCAGAAATTTCGGATGGGGGCGTAATGATACTTTATCCAGATAAAAAACAGTATATGATGGGTGAGCCATAGAGCTGCTAGCTCGCCTACCCTCCTTGCAGATGTAATCGCGACAAGAAAAGCTACCTTCATCGACATATGACGTAATGAACAAGTTGTGAGGGGTTCAAAGGGGTTTTTAGTGATTGCACTGAGAATGAGTGTGAGGTTCCATTGTTGTAGAGTTTTAGGGAAATTATAATCCAATAATGAGAGGCAGCATATTCAGAGCTGTGTAAGGAGTCTTTATTGAAAGAGAACTGAGAGAGAGAGGACCCAGCAGACAGATTTCCCTAGCACTTAAATGACCCTCCCATTTATCACTATGACAACCCCAATGACCCTAGGTAGTCCAAAATACCACATATTCCTCCCCCTTTAATGAAAAAGCCCCCCCCCCCAAGAATAAAGCCCTCCTCCCCCTAGAAAGAATAAGAACTGAACTAGGAGATGAGGGTAGACTGCCCCATCTCTGGCAAACCCCCAGGGAATTATTCTGCCCCATGAAGATGGGGGTCACCACTAGCTAAAGATCCAGCCAATTAGAAGGCTTTCTGTCTCGAGGTGGATTACAGCGAACTTCTGGTGAGCCCACACCACAAGGTGGTATTGGTGGTGGTGTGACCACAGGTGCCGGGGAAGTAGCTGGAACCGGAGAGGATGTTGTGTCTGGTTGGTCCAGGGAGGCTGAAGGCGTTGAATGGGTGGCTGGAGCAGGAGAGACAGAAACAGTTGTTTCATGCTCTGATGTTCTATCATCAGTAAGGGTGAAGCCAGATATGTCTGCTGGAGATGCATCTTCTGGATGGATATGATGGAGAAGCAACTGATCTACATGCCATCACCAAACTAGGCCGCTCACTGTCAGGACAGAGTAGGAAACAGGTCCTGTCTGGGCAATGACCGTTGCTGGGACCCATTTAGCTCCTGAAGCATAGTTTCGAGTGAGAACCGGCTGTCCAATACTGAAGGTGCAGTCCTTTGTTCTTGGTGAATGTCTGCTGACCTGGTCCTGCTGTTGGCATTGAACCACTTGCTATGTGTCTTATGGTTTCAACAAATCAAAGCAAGAGCGCACCTGCCATCCCATCATAAGAAAAGCTGGAGATGCCTTAGTCGTAGCCTGCGGAGTGTTTCTGTAGGACAACAAGGAGTTGTCCAGACGCTTCTGAAGAGGTGAACGTCCCTTCGCAGATTTTAGAGCTTGCGTCATAGTCTGTATGAACCTTTCAGCGAGTCCATTGGTGGAAGGATGATACGGTGCTGACCTGATGTGATGTATTCCATTGGCCTTCATAAAAGTTTCAAAATCCTGAGAAATGAATTGTGGTCTATTGTCACTCACCAGTTGTTCTGGAAGACCATAATGACTAAAAAAGCCATGCAGGGTCTAAATAGTAGTTTCTGTAGTAGTGGACGGCATTACAGAGACTTCTGGCCATTCTGAATGGGCATCCATAGCAATTAAAAACATACATCCTTCAAATGGGCCAGCAAAATCAACATGGATACGTTGCCATAGCCTTTCGGGCCAATCCCATAGGCAAAGAGGTGCCAACTGAGATGCGTTCCAGACGCTCTGGCATGAGGTACAAGCTCTAGCCATTTCTTCGATGGCCCTGTCCAAACCCAGCCACCAGAAATAGCTCTGTGCAATTTCTTTCATGCGCACTATGCCGCAGTGACTTGAATTGAGCTATTCCAACAAACGTGGTCTTAATGAAGGTGGGATAATGACGTGCATACCCCACAACAAACACCCAGATTGGGTCGATAACTCTGTCCACCTAGACATGTAGGGGTGGAGGTCAGGGGAGACCTGAGAGTCAGGTAAGAATGTTCCATGCATCACAAATCCATAACTTGTGAGAGTATTGGGTCAACCCGTGTCACTTTCTTCACTTGAGTAGCCATGACAGGTATGTTTTCCACCTGTTCAAAGTAAAAGATTCCTTCCTGACCCTGATCTTGACAGTGTGCCAGTAAGGGTAGCCTTGAAAAACCTTCAGCGTTGCAATGCAAAAAGGATTACCTATACTTGATTTCATATCATAGAATCACAGGGTTGGAAGGGACCTCATAGGTCATCTAGTCCAACCCCCTACCAGAGGCAGGACGACTCCCACTAAACCATCCTAGTCATGGTTTTGTCCAGCCGGGCCTTAAACACCTCCAAAGATGGAGACTCCACCACCTCCCTAGGCAGCTCATTCCAAGGCTTTACCACTCGCCTAGTAAAGAAGTTTTTTCTAATATCCAGCCTCGACCTCCCTAACCGCAACTTGAGACCGTTGCTCCTCGTTCTGTCCTCTGTTACTACCGAGAACAGTTGAACTCCATCTTCCTTGGAGCATCCCTTCAAGTAGTTGAAGGTTGCTATCAAATCCCCCCTCAATCTTCTCTTCTGCAGACTAAATAAGCCTAATGCTTTCAGTCTTTCCTCATAGGGCTTGTGCTCCAGCCCTTTAATCATTTTGGTTGCCCTCTGCTGGACTCTCTCTAGCATGTCCCTTTTTGTAGTGGGGAGCCCAAAACTGAACACAGTATTCTAGATGCAGCCTCACCAGTGCAGAATAGAGGGGAATGATCACATCCCTTGATCTGCTAACAACACTTCTTTTGATGCAGCCCAGTATGCCATTGGCCTTTTTGGCAGCAAGAGCACACTGCTGACTCATATCCAGCTTCCCATCCACCATGACCCCCAGGTCCTTTTCTACACTGCTGCTACTTAGCTGAATATTTCCCAGCCTGTAGCAGTGCATGGGGTTTTTCCGTCCCAAATGAAGGATTTTACACTTGTCCTTATTGAACCTCATAAAATTTCTATTGGCCCACTGTTCCAATTTATCTAGGTCTCCCTGAATCCTGTCCTTGCCCTCCAACGTGTCTACTGGTGTCCCCCCCCCCAGTTTGGTGTCATCCGCAAACTTACTGAGAGTGCAGTCTATTCCATCATCCAGATCACAGATGCAAATGTGAACACTATCGGCCCCAGGACCGACCCCTGGGGCACACCACTCATTACTGGTTGCCAGCTAGACATGGATCCATTGATTCCTACATGCTGAAACCGTTGATCTAGCCAGTTTTCTATCCACCTTATAGTCTACCTATCCAACCCATACTTCCTTAATTTGCCAATGAGAATGCTGTGGGAAACCATAACAAAGGCCTTGCTAAAATCAAGGTATACCACATCAACGGTTCTTCCTGCATCCAGAAAACCAGTCATCTGATCATAGAAGGAAATGAGATTGGTCAGGCATGATTTACCCTTGGTAAATCCATGCTGACTGTTCCTGATCACTTTGTTTTCCTCTAAGTGTTTTAGGATGGATTCTTTGAGAATCTGCTCCATAATTTTTCCAGGGATTGAGGTGAGGCTGACTGGTCTGTAATTCCCTGGATCCTCCTCTTTCCCTTTCTTCAAAATAGGCACTACATTTGCTTTTTTCCAATCCTCTGGCACCTCCCCCGTTCTCCATGAGTTTTGAAAGATAACGGCCAGCGGTGCTGCTATCTCATCGGCCAATTCCCTTAACACCCTTGGATGCAGTTCGTCCAGCCCCACGGACTTGTGCACATCCAGCTTCTTTAAGCAGTCCCTAACCTGACCTTCCATCACCAAGGGCCTCTCTTCTTCTCTCCAATCTGCCATACCCATGGTAGTGGGCTGGGAGCTGACCCTGCCTGTGAAAACTGAAGCATTGAGCACTTCAGCTTTTTCCTCATCCTCTGTCATGAGGATGCCTGCCCTATTCAGCAAGGGACCTACACCATCCTTGATCCTCTTCTTGTTATTAACATACTTGTAGAACCCCTTCTTGTTATCCTTTACATCCCTCGCTAGCCACAACTCCATTTGTCCTTTGGCCTTTCTGATTTTATCCCTGCAGTCCTGAGAAATATCTTTATATGCCTCCTTGGTCATCTGACCAAGCTTCCACTTCCTGTAAGGTTCCTTTTTATGTCTAAGCTCAGAGCAGAGTGCTCTGCTAAGCCATTCTGGCTGCCTCACATGTTTGTTCTTTCTCCTAATTGGAATGGCAACTTCCTGTGCCCTTAGCAGGGTTTCTTTAAAATATAACCAACTCTCTTGGACTCCTTTCCCCTTCAGATTAGCTTCCCAAGGGATCCTGCCCATCAGTTCCCTGAGGGAGCCAAAATCTGCTTTTGTGAAGTCCAGGGTTTTTGTTTTGCTTCTTTCCTTCCTTCCTTTAATCAGCATCCTGAACTCAACCCTGTCATGGTCACTACTGCCTAGCTTGCCATTTACCTCTACCTCCCTGATCAATTCTTGCCTGTTTGTGAGCAGCAGGTCAAGAGGTGCAAGGCCCCTAGTTGGTTCGTCTAGCATTTGTACTAGAAAGTTGTCCCTAACACTCTCTAAAAACTTCCTGGATTGTCCATGCACTGCTGTATTGGCCTCCCAGCAGATGTCAGGGTAATTGAAGTCCCCCATGAGCACCAGGGCCTGTGATCTAGAAGCTTCTGCTAGTTGTCCATAGAACACCTCGTCCACCTCCTGCTTCTGGTCTGGTGGTCTATAGTAGACACCCACCACAACATCACCCTTGTTGCTTTCCCCTCTCAATGTAACCCACAGGCTTTCTATTGGCACGCTTCCACTTCCATAATGGAGCTCTGAGCAGTCACAGAGCTCTTTTACACAGAGTGCTACTCCTCCCCCTCTTCTTCCCTGCCTGTCTTTCCTGAACACTTTATACCCATCCATGGCAGAGCCCCAGTGGTGCAGACTATCCCACCATGTCTCCATTATTCCTATGATATCATAGTTCCTTGTCTGCGCTAGTACTACCAATTCTTCCTGCTTATTTCCCAGGCTCCTGGCATTAGTGTATAGGCATCTAAGATACCTGGCCGATCGCCCTACTTTGTCATTTTGATTTTCAATTCTATTACATAAACCTCCTTGCATTTTTTCTTGGAGTTCTCCTCCCCCACTCTCCTCACGTATTGGGGCTTCAGTGGAACATTTAAGACAATTATTTGAGCCCCCCCCCCATGTTCCAACTACCTTCTCTTTTACTCCTGGTGCTACAGTGTCAGCACCCCGCAAGTTTCATCTCTTCCCCCAGATCACCCACATTGTCACTTACCTGTGGGCTTTGGTCTCCTTCCCCCCTTGAACCTAGTTTAAAGCCCTCCTCACTAGGTCAGCCAGTCTGTGCCCAAATACGCTCTTCCCCTTCCTGGACAGGTGAAGGCCATCTCTGCCTATCAATCCTCTGTCCTGAAACAGGACTCCATGGTCAAGGAAGCCAAATCCCTCCTGACCACACCATCCTCGCAGCCAGGCATTCACCTCTAGGATGCATCTGTCTCTCCTCAGGCCTCTAGCCTTGACTGGAAGGATCGAGGAGAACACCACCTGTGCTCCAAACTCCTTCACCCTCACTCCCAGAGCCCTGAAGTCACCTTTGATCTGCTGAGGATCACCTCTCGCAATATCATTGGTACCCACATGGATAAGAAGCATGGGGTAGTAGTCTGAGGGGCGGATGATTTTTGACAATCCCTCTGTAACATCTTGGATACGGGTACCTGGCAGGCAGCATACCTCTCTAGAAGCCTTGTCAGGGCAAGAGATGGGTGCCTCTGTTCCTCTCAGGAGTGAGTCCCCAATCACCACAACCCTACATTTCCTCTTAGGTGAGGTGGCTGTGATCTCCCCAGCCTCTGGGGTGGATGGCATCTCCTCTACCTCCTTCATTGTGTCCAGCACTGCGTAACAGTTCCTCACCACAATGGATGGTGGGATGTGAGCAAGCATGGAGCACTGTCTGTTGCCAGAGGTGACCAGCTGCCAGTGTGCTTCCTCTGCCATAGGCATCCCATCCATTTCCAGAGCTGTGGCAGTAGCCCTTGGCACTGGGATAGGGACCTCCTCCTTGCAGGTCTCATCGTGGACACTGTCAAGGAACTTTTCCAGGGCATAGATGCCCCTGAGTCGTGACACCTCCTCCTGTAACTCTCCTACCTGTTTCTGGAGAGATGCCACCAGAAGGCACCTATCACATAGATTCACCTCCCTAGCCTGATCATCAGTGGCAGGAAAATGAAGGCCACAGTCCCTGCAAATCCACACCAGGATCTGGGTGGAGATATCCATGGTCAGATAGTCTGTCTGGCTACAAACAGAGGCAAAGAAAACAGAAGGGGCACTGGCACAAGCAGTGTGGCTCCTCTTCACCATTATGGCCTCCCCAAACTCCTCCCCAGACTCCCTCGCAAACTCCCCTGTTTGCAGTCTCCTGTTCGCAAGCTCCCTCTGGTCGCTCAAGTGGTGTCTTTTAAGGCCTTCTCTGCCTAGGTCAGCCCTTGCCCCTTGCTAGTCACACAGCAGCAGGCCAATAACAAGGCTGCTAGAGGCTGGTGATTAAAGGTGATCAGGGAACAATGGTGCAAACAGCCCCCACTCAATCACACAAGCACAGTCCCACAACTAACAGCAATCACCTGTAGGGAAAAAGACACAAACACACAGCCAGCAAATAACCTGTAGGGAAAAAGACACAGCAAATCATGTACCTGGCTCCAACTCCTTCCCTCGCAAACTCCCCTGTTTGCAGTCCCTTGTTCGCAAGCCATATGTGTATTCAGAAAGTATCAATGTCCATCGTTGCATCCAACTAGCAGCCAAATGTGGGATGCCTGTGTGTGGCCCCAAAATTGATGTCAGGGGTCGATGGTCAATGAGAAGTGTGAACTTCTTTCCCTACAAGTACTGGTGAAATTTCCGAATGCCAAAAACAATGCCCAGTGCTTAGCGTTCAATTTGGGCATAGTTAGTTTCTGCCTTGGTCAGGGAGCGTGAAGCAAAAGCGATAGGCCTCTCTTCACCAGAAGGCATAATATGTGACAATACAGCCCCAACTCCATAAGGGGAGGAGGCATCACAAGCCAACTGTAGGGGCAAAGATGGGTCAAAATGTGTCAGAACCCTAGAGTTTACCAGTGAGCATTTAGCTTTATTAAATGCAACATCACAGGCTTCAGTCCAGTTCCAGACCTTTTTCAGCCCAAGAAACTCATGTAGGGGTCTCAGGAGCGTCGCTAATTGTGGAATAAACTTGCCATAATAGTTCAATAACCCTAAAAAAGAGCAAAGTTGTCTTATGTTTTGAGGTAGTGAAGCATCCACCATAGCCTTAACCTTGGCCGGAGACTTGTGGAGACCATCAGCATCAATTATATGTCCTAAATATTTAACTGAGGGCTGGAAAAACTTACATTTGTTTCTGTGAAGACATAGACCATACTCTTCCAATCTTTGCAGGGTAGCCTCCAAGTTCGTAAGGTGTTCCTCCTCATTTTTGCCAGTGACCAGGATGTCATCCAGATAGAACTGTACTCCTGATAAACCACTCAAAATCTGAGCCATTGCCCTTTGGAACAAAGCTGGGGCTGAAGTAATGCCAAAAGGTAAACAACAGTATCTGTACAACCCCTTATGTGTTACAATTGTCAAGAACTCTTGAGATTCTTCTTCAACATGCATCTGTAAGTACGCTTGACTCAAAACAATCTTGCTAAATTTTTGTCCTCCAGCCAAGCCTGCAAAGATGTTCCCAATGTGGGGAAGAGGATATTGTTCTGCACTTAACACTGGGTTGACAGTGACCGTGATATCTCCACAACTCCGAATGGAGCCGCCCTTCTTCACTATTGGGACAATGGGTATCGCCCACTGGCTGTGAGTAACTGGCACTAAGACTCCCTCCTTGACTAACCGCTCCAAGTTTTCTTCCACCTTGGGTCTGATGGCAAATGGCACCATCCTGGCCTTCAAACATTTTGGTTGGCAATCAGGCTTTATATTTAATTTCACAGTGATTCCCTTCATACTGCCTAAGTCTTCATCAAAAACAGCAGCGTGTTTCATTAGTACCACTGCTAGATTAATTTCTTCTTTAGTCAATTGATGCACTTGTGACCAATCGAGTTGGATTTTCCTGATCCAAGATCTTTCCATTAGGGCTGGGTAATTCCCCTTTACCACAAACAGTGGTCATTTTGTGGTCTGTCCATTGAGTTCTACTTTCACATCAATAGTACCCAACAGGGGAACAGTCTCCCCAGTATATGTCTTCAAAACAACTACTGTTGGCTTAAGTGGCAGATGTCTAAAGTCCTTCTCATACACAATGTTAGAAACTAATGAAACTGCTGTGCCAGTGTCCAGTTCCATGCATATAGGTTTGCCTTCCAACACAAGTGTTACCCAGAATTTACGTGGGCTAGCTGTTATAGACAAAACATGGAGGGAATCTTCATCTTCCGATTGGGTGTCACTATGATCACCTGTATTCTGCTCTACTGCATGCAGAATTTCCCTCTTAGTCCGCCAAACCAATGGCCCATTTTTCTCAGGTCTGCCTCTTCTGTTTGGCTCATCCTTCCTTTGTTTGCAGGCACATTCAATGTGCCCTCTCTTACCACATTGTCAACACAGTAGTTCCTTACACCAGCACTCTGATGCGAGGTGACCCTGCTTCCCACACCGGTAACATTCCTGTCTCCCTGGTGCCCTGAAGGCAGGTTGTAGGGATACTTTACGTATGCTGATGCCAATCTGTTGCATGTCTTGGGTGACACATTCCATGGAGACTGCAATTTCCACAGCGTTCTGCAAGGTGAGTTGACCTTCAGTCAATAGGCGTTTCCGTGTTGATTCACTGTGCAGGCCACATACCAGCCTGTCACGCAGCATTTCCTCTAATATGTTCTTGAAGTCACAGTGTGCTGCCAGCTTCCGCAGAGCTGCTACAAACTGTACAACTGATTAACCTTCACCTTGGTTCCTTTGGTAGAATCTATACCTCTCTGCGATTACTAGTGGCTTTGTGCTCCCAGAAAAATGTGCTCCCAGAACTTCCACTGGGTCCCCGTAAGGTTTCTGCTCTGGCTTCTCGGATAAAGCAAATCAGATAGCAAATTATAAGTCTTAACTCCAATGACTGTTAGAAAAACTGGTACCTTCTTCTCATTAGTAAATCATTTGCTATTACAAAATTTTGAAATCGGGCTGTATATGTCTGCCATGAATCTGCTGAATAATCAAATGCTTCAAGGGTTGTAGTAAGCAAAGCCATGATGCCCTCTTGTGGTTATTGTTTTTCTCTACACTTAACAGCAGGCAGATCAGCTTTAGGAATAGCCAGTCAGCCTTATCTCTTTCTTGTACTTAACAAGAGGCAGATCAGCTTTCAGAATAGCCAGCTAGCCCTTAGGCAAACAGATCCGCTTTCACAGCTACAACCCAACCCCCATGCAAGCAGTAAAATAAAGTTTTGCTTCTTACATTGCATTCTGGTTTTCCAAAGTTGCCAGGATGGTTTAAGATAGCCAACTCCATCACAAATCCCATCCTCTGTCACCAGACGTAGGGTTTTAGGGAAATTATAATCCAATAATGAGAGGCAGCATATTCAGAGCTGTGTAAGGAGTCTTTATTGAAAGAGAACTGAGAGAGAGAGGACCCGGCAGACAGGTTTCCCTAGCACTTAAACGACCCTCCCATTTATCACTATGACAACCCCAGTGACCCTAGGCAGTGCAAAACACCACAACTGTGGTACTGGTAGCCGTACATATGGATACATATTTTGGATGCTGGACATGAAAGATTGGTTACTCACCATAACTGTCCTTCTTCAAGATGGGCTGCTCACATACATTCAGTTACAGGTGTCTACGTGCTGCAGCACACAGTAGCTCAGAAAGTCTTTAGCGTTAGCCTGTCAGGTCAGGGCGCACGGCCAATGCCCCCTCCACGCCGCAGCCGCGGCTATATAGGTGACCGTGACCCTGACCCTCCCAGTCCCATATACCTTTGCCAATTCCATTAGCGGGGATGGTGGGAGGGACCTGAATGTATGTGAGGCGCCCATCTCGAAGAAGGACGGTTACGGTGAATAACCAACCGTTCTCCTTCGAGCGCTGCTCACATCATTTAGTTACAGGTGACTGCTAGCTGTACCCAAGGATGGTGGGAGGAGTTACAGTCTACCCACACAGAGTACAGCTCTGCCCACAGCGGCATCATCTCTCGCCTGTTGGGCAATGGTGTAGTGCGTCGTGAATGTATGTACCGATGACCACGTAGCAGCCCTGCAGATCTCTTGGATCGGGATCTTAGCAAGAATGGCCGTGGAAGATGCCTGAGCTCTGGTAGAGTGGGCTCTCACATGTTTGACCTTCCGTAGCAGTCTTTAATGCAGTTCACAATCCATTTGGAGATGTTTTGGGAGAATACCGCAGAACCTCTCATGTGTTCCGTGACCATCACAAACAGTTGGGAGTTCTTGCGGAAGGATCGGGTGCACTCAATGTAGATTAGGAGCACTCTCCTCACATCCAGGGTGTGCCACCATCTCTGGTTTTCTGTCACCTGTGGGTCTGGATAGAAGACCAGCAGGCAGATCTCTTGATTCATGTGGAAGGGGTGGCAACATTGGGCAAGAACAAGGGGTGGTGACGCAGAACCACCTTGTCTGGGAAGAAAACCATATATGGGGGTTCAGAGGATAGGGCTCATAGCTCTGAGACCCTTCTGCCTGATGTAACGGCCACCAGGAAAGCCACCTTCCAGGACAGCATGAGCAGGGTGGCTGAGTCTAACAGCTCATACAGCGGTTCTGTCAGAGCCCGTAGCACCACATTCAGGTCCCACTGTGGATTGGGTTTACGGACGTGGGGAAAAAGTTTTTCCACTCCTTTCAGGAATCTATGGCAGATGGAGTGTGAGAAGAGTGGGACCCCATCTGTCGTTTGGTGAAAGGCTGAGACTGCTGCCAAATGCACTTTCAATGAGGACAGAGATAGGCCTTTCTCCCTTAGGTCAAAAAGGTCATCTAAGGTTGCCTGAATTGGTGCAGAGATAGGGTCTATGTTTTTATCACGGCACCAAGTGGAGAAGTGATTCCATTTTACCATGTAGGTGGACCTGGTGGAGGGTTTTCTGCTCCCAGCCAGGACCTTTTTAACCCTATCTGAGCAGCGTCTTTCTTGTTTGCTGAGCCAGAGAGCATCCAGGCTGTCAGGTTCAGGAGGTCCGGGCTGGGGTGCTGAAGGCATCCTGAGTCCTGTGTCAGAAGGTCTGCCCACCATGGGAGGTGTAGAGGGGTCCTCACTGACATGTCTTGAAGGAGAGGGAAACAGTGCTGCCTGGGCCAGTCCAGGGCTATCAGGATGATGAGTGTCTCATCCATGAGGGTCTTCAGAAGCACCCTGTGAATCAGGGAAATTGGCGGGAAGGCATACGTTAGGGCTCCTGACCAGTTGAGGAGAAAGGCATCATTGACAGACCCTTTCTCCCAACCTCGGAGGGAGCAGAACGGGGGGCATTTGTGGTTCTGCACCCTGGCAAAAAAGGTCGATCTAAGGGGTTCCCCACCTGGTTGTCAGCAGGCAAAAAACCTCTTTGTGGAGGGACCACTCATGAGTCACCAGTGGCTTTCTGCTGAGTGAATCCGCTATGCCATTGTCCACCCCGGAGGGATGGGCAGCAGTTGGCGTGAAGTGATGGTCTATCACTAGTTGCCAAAGCTTGGTCGCTTCCTCGCATAGGGCTGAGGAGTGAACTCCCCCTTGGCAATTCGTGTAGAACATGGCTGCTGTGTTGTCTGAGAGGATTTGGACCACTCTGCCCTGGATCTGGTGTAGGAAGGTCATGCAGGCCAGTCTGATGGCCCTGAGCTCCTTCATGTTTATGTGGAGGAAGCTGTCCTTGGGGCTCCAGGCACCTTGCGTGGAGAGACCTCCGGACAGGTGAGCACCCCACCCCAAGTTGGAGGCATCCGTTATCAGGGTCACTGCAGGCTTGGACTCCCTGAATGGGATTCCCCCCATTGTGAAGTCAGGGTCCCTCCAGATTTGGAGGGACTCCAGGGCATGTTGGGGTACCAAGATTACCATGTTGAGACGGTCCCTTTCTGGTCGGAAGCTTGTGGCGAACCAGAGCTGGAACGGTTGCATCCGCAGATGGGCCATTCAGATTACCAATGTGGCCGCTGCCATTTGACCCAGGAGCTGCATGCATCTGCGCGCTGTGGTCAGCCTGGGCACCTGGAGCTCCATGATGATGGTGCAGATGGACTGAAATCTCGACAGGGGCAAGGATGCGATGCCTTGCCGGGTGTCTAAGCGTGCCCCAAAGAACTCTATGTCCTGAGTGGGGCAAAGCCTGGACTTTTCCAAGTTTATGCGGAAGCACAGGAACTCTCACAGGTTCATTACTACGTCGAAATGGTTTTGTACTTGTCGACTTGACTTGCCCACTATGAGCCAGTCGTCCAGGTAGGAGTAGATTCTTACACCCCTCCTGCATAGGAATGCTGTGACTGGTGCGACACATTTTGTGAACACCCTGGGGGCTAGTGATAACCGGAAGGGGAGGGCAGTAAACTGGTAATGGCGTCATGCCACTACAAACCTGAGCAACCGCCTGTCATGGGGCTGAATGGCTATGTGGAAGTAAGCATCCTTTAGGTCAAGAGCCACAAACCACGCTCCTGGGGACAGGAAGGGGATGATCTGCGGTAGAGAGATCGTGCAGAATTTTATTTTCTTTATGTTTTTGTTGAGTGCTCTGAGATCTAGGATGGGCCATAGGTCCCTGTTGGGTTTGGGGACCAGGAAGTAATGGGAATAGAACCCTTTGCCGTATTCCCCCTTGGGAACCTTTTCGATGGCTCAGAGGGAAAGTAACTTTTGGCATTCGGTCTCGAGCTTGCCTAGCAGATCAGGGTTCTCTGGGATCATGGGAGGGGACGGTTTCCTGTCCTAAGGGGTTGAGAGGAACTGAATGCAGTATCCTCTTGCCACTGTGTCGAGGACCCACTGGTCCAAAGTGACCCGGGTCCATTGTGGAACGAAGTGGCGGAGGCAGTGGGGGGAGAACAGGGGTTGTGGAGCGCTGCCCTCGGAGGGACCGTCAAAAAGGCTGTTTGCAGCCCAATGAACAGTCGACCCCTGTCCGTACCACCCCAACTGGGAGGCTCCCAGCTTACCCCCTTTACCTGACCGGCCTTTATCCTTGTCCAGGTCCCCAAGGTGGCGCTGTGGAAACTGGAGAGATCTCAGAAACTGGGTCTGCAGTTGCAGCTGTTCTTTCAGTTGCTGTAGCTGCTGTTGTAGCTGGTGCAGCTTCGAGGAACGCCTAACAGGTTGTGGGGTGTAGATCCCAAGGGACCTGAGAGTGGCCCTTGAGTCCTCCATACCATGCAGCTTCGCATCTGTGGAAGATGCAAAGAGATCAGGGCCTTCGAAGGGAAGGTCCTGAACAATTTGTTGCATCTGTGTGGAGAGACTGGAGTTCTGGAGCCAGGCCAATTGGCGCATCACCACTGCCGATGCCATTGTGCATGCTGCTGTGTCCACTGCATCCCAGATTGCCACAAGCGCATCCCTGGATGCTCCGTCTCCCTTGTCCAGCATTGCTTCAAAGTCTCTCAGGCAATCCTCCGGAATGAACAGCCCGAGATTTCGTAGAGCTTCCCACAGATTAAAGATGTAGCGCGTCATCAAGGCTGAATGGTTTGAGATGAGCAGCTGGAGGGCGGCAGAGGAGTAAACTTTCCTGTCGAGCAGGTCGAGCCTCCTTGCCTCGTTGTTCTTGGGTGTGGTGCTAGGTTGGCATTGTCTCTCCCTTTGGTTGACTGCATTGACCACCAAGGACCCTGGAGCCGGATGATGAAACAGGAAGGGAAAACCCTCCAGGGAGATGGACTATTTCTTGTCCACTTCTTTGGACACTGGCGGGATCAAGGAAGGCGTTTGCCAGCATTCCTGGACAATGCGGAACACCCCAGCATGTAAGGGGATTCCAATCTTAGCCGGCGGGGCTCAACGAGATGCATCAAAGAGGGAGTCATCCTCCCCCTGGATCATTCCTAGCTTGAGCGTCAGGTTCTCCGCCATGCACCAGAGAAGGTCCTGTTCAACACGTGGATCCCCTTCACAGTTGGCGGACATGTCGATTAATCTCTTGTCGCGCGACAAAGATGATGGGGCCCTTGATCTGCTTCACTGTGTAGAATCAGGGGCCGGCTTGTCATCGGAAAAATCCGAAGACTCCAGTGCAGGCGAACGAGCATAACGGGAGGAGGTGTCATCTGCCATCACATTCAGCCACTCGAGGGTTCATTCGCTGTGCGGAGACCTCGACGGCAGCATAGGCATTATGAGGGGGGACAGGTGCTTCCCCCAATGGGTGTCTTCGCTGCGAGCTCGGCAACACGGAGCTTTTGTGGGCTCGCTTTCTCGTGCGTTCCTCCTAGGTGGGAAGAAAGGGGTCTTCCGAGGACGACCTGGATGACCTCCCCCCCGACAGTCGGTGGTCCAGTACCGAGAATTCCTCAGAGAAGTGGTGAGGCGGAGCCATAGAACTTGGGCCCGGTGCCGCGTTTGATGGTGCCGGGTCAGAGAGAGGTGAGGAGGCCCAGGATGGTGCTGGCATTGGTGCGGGTGTTGCCGGTGCCGAGTCCGACAGTACAGAGAAGTGATGGTACCGGAAGTGGGGTTATTGGCGACGGTGCCGGGTCCAGTGGTACCAGGCTTGGTGGCGGTGCCAGACTTGCCAGCGGTGCCGGATTTGTGGGCGGTGCCGTGTCCAGGGGCGCCAAGGGAGGCGGTGCTGTTGTGGCTGATTGCCTCTTTTTCTACACCAAAGCCAGATTTAAACGCCCTTGGCGAGCTGATGCCTGAGCCGGGGCCCTGCCTGGGGTGGCTGGAAGGCTACCAGGAGACCGGTGAGGTCAGTGCCTAGAGGGTACCGTGGAAGGCCGAGATCTTGGGCCTGGTACTGGGGATTGGCAGGAGTCTTGAGCCCGGGCCGATTGAGGGTCCAGCAGAGTGCTGGTGGCTCAGCTGCTTTCAAGCAGAGCGGCTCCAATCCCTGAAATTAGGTGAAGGCGACGCTCCCTTTCCAGCCAAGTCCCCCACTTGAAGGTTTGGCAGTTGGGGCAGTCCGCTGTGATGCAGGACTCACCCAAGCAAGCAAGGCACTTCTCGTGCAGATCGTCCATGAGGAAAGCCTTGCAGCATCCTAAGCATGGCTTGAATCCTGGCATTTTGAGTTTTGTGCAAAAAAACAGGCCCTTGGGTTTTTGCAAAATAACGCTGATCCGAACCAATGCTGATGGCAGAAAAAGGAACTGGGAGGCTCAGGGTCACGGTCACCTATATAGTCGCGGCGTGGAGGGGGTGTTGGCCGTGCGCCCTGACCTGACAGGCTAATGCTAAAGACTTTCCGAGCTACCGTGCGCTGCAGCACATAGACACTTGTAACTGAATGATGTGAGCAGCGCTCAACGGAGAACCTCTTTACTTTTGGATGTGTGAAAAGAGAGGAGCCTTGTACCAGTATATGGAAGGTTGAAACTGCTGCAAGGTGGACTTCAATAGTGGTAACGAATAGATTTTTGTCTTTCAGGTGAAGAAGATAGTCCAGTATTTGGGAGATGCTTGCTGTGTCTGGGTCCATGTTTTGTTCAGAACACCAAATGGAGAATCTGTGCCACTTTTGAAGGTAGGTACGTCTTGTGGCAGGCTTTCTGCTGTTTAGAAGGACTTGTTTCACTGGGTCTGAACACTGTGATTCTAATTCATTGAACGATCTAGATATCAAGCAGTCAGATGTAGTCTGTCAAGATGGTTGTGTAATATCTTGCCCTTGTTGTGTGACAGAAGGTCTGGGATTAAAGGAAGGGTGATTGGGCACTCTGTGGACATTCGGAGAAGGTAAGTATACCATGGCTGTCTCGGCCATGCTGGCGCTGTTAGTATCACCCTCGCCCTGTCCTGTCAAATTTTGGAAATTGTTTTGGCTATTAGAGGTATTGGGGCAAATGTGTACAGGAGCTGAGCTTTCCATGACATTAGAGAAGTGTCGCCCATGGAACGGTGACCGATTCCTGCTCGTGAACAGAAGGCTGTGCATTTCTTGTTTGCATATGTTGCAAATAGATCTACTGATGGTGAACCCCATTGGTTGAATATATTGGAAATTATTTTGTTGTTTATTTCCCATTTGTGTTTCTATAGGAATATTCTGCTCATGGAATCCACAGTTGCATTGTCTGTGCCAGATAGATACATTGCTGATATCTGTATCTGATGGAGAAGGCACCATTCCCACAGTTTCAGAGCTTCTATGCATAGAGATTGGGAGCATGCTTCTCCCTGGCAGTTGATATAATACATACAGGCCAGGTTGTCTGTTTGGACCCTGACAACTTGGCCCTGTATCGTCAGTAAAAAGGATTGACATGCATTCTGCATTGCTCTGAGCTTGAGCAAATTTATGTGGAGGGTTTTTTCTTGACTTGTCCATCCACTCTGAGCTGTCATGTTGCCAAGATGAGCACCCCAACATATCATGGAAGCGTCTGTGGTTATAACGATAGATAGCCTGTAGCTATGTATAGTGTAACAACCCGGAGGATTACCGCTGTAAGGGCACTTCGGATCACTAGCACCTATAAGGCAGCATGATGGCCTTAGGCAGTGCTGTTGACTTGGTACCTATAAGTACCTAGTAAGCGTGAGGATTCACGGAGAGAGCCAGCTGATTGGGCCTTACATTGTCTTCAGGATTCCAGCACCAGGAAGACTGTCTAGAGGACAAGGGATGTGTGAAGGATAGGAGAAGGGAAGGCGGGAAACAAATGCACTCTGATAAAGTGGATTTCTTGCATAGGCCCAGAGAATGAAACAGTTTCTGTGCTGCGTATGGCATGTTGGGCTGTCTCGAATGATTCTGCTTTTACTAAAAAGTCATGGAGGTATGGAAAAATTGATATGCTCCTCTTTTAAAGATGGGCAGAAATGACTGCTCTCAGTTCTGAGAAAGCCCACAGTGCTGTGCACAGGCCAAAAGGAAGTACAGTGTACTGGTAATGATTGCCCATAAAAGTGAACCTTAGAAATTTTCTGGGTGCCAGGTGGATTGCTATAGGAAAATATGTATCCTTGAGGTTGAGGGATGCTAACCAGTCCTCAGATTCCAAGGCAGGAAGGATTGTAGATAGAGTAACCATCTTGAATTTGCATGGGTGGACAAACTTGTTCAGCTTCCTTAGATCCAAGATTGTTCTCCAACCTCAGGTCTTTTTTTGGGTCAAAAAGTATTGGGAGTAGAATCCTCTCCCCCTGTAATGTGGTGGTACTTCTTTGATTGCTCCTATGGATAGGAGGCTGAGTATGTCTTGTTGGAGCAGGTGTACACGAGAGGGGTCCCTGAATAGGGATGAGGAAGGGGGGTGGGATGTGGGTATAGCTATGAACGGGATGGTGTATCCATTCTTAATGGTATCCAGAACCCACTTGTCTGAGGTAATATTGCTCTAGTGATGAAGAAATGGAAGCAATCTGTTGTTGAAATAATGATGAAATGGTAAGTTGATTTCCTGCCTGGGACTGAGGTGGTCTGATGATCCCTCGACTGCAGCTTCAAAATTGTTGTTTTAGGTTGGAAGTTTGGTTGTTCGAGGATGTCTGATTCATCTGCCTGTGTCTTTGGTGTTGTTGTCTAAGTCGAGAATGAGCATTGTCAGATCTTCTATTTTACTGGTATTGGCTATTTCTGTTGCAATATCTCTGGTAGGTATTGGTTCTTTTATGTGAAGAAGGGGAACAGATCCCTAATGTGTGCAGGGTGGCTCTCGAGTCCTTAATCATGTGCATAATTTCATTTGTCTTTATTCCGAACAGTTTTTTCTTGTCGAATGGCATATCTTCAATCATACTCTGCAGCTGTTTTGGTAAGCCAGCAGAGTGAAGCCAAGAGGCCCATTGCATGACTATCACCATTCCCACTGCACATGCCACTGCATCTGCTACATCAAAAGAAGCCTGTAATGCTGTCCGGGCTACTAGTTGCCCCTCCTTTATCAAGGGATCAAATTCATCTTTTTTGTCATCTGGAATGAAGTCAATAAATTGAGCCAGTTTTGAATAGATGTCATGGGCATAATTAGAAAGTATAGCTGTATAATTTGTCACTCTCAAGATCAATGATGCAGAGGTGTACACCTTTATGCCCAAGTGATCTAGCTTTTTATCCTCTTCGTCTGTCGGGGTAGACCTATTGTGAAGTTGCCTGGATCTTTGATTGGCTGCTTCTATGACCAACAAATTCGGGTGCAGATGTGTAAATAGGAATTCATTATCCTTTGGTGTAATAAAGTATTTATTATCCATCTTTTTATGCGTGGGTACAGCAGAAGCCAGCGTCTGCCCAATAATGTTAGCCAGCTCCATAATGCTGTCATCTATAGGCAAAGCTATTTTTGAAGACGCAGCCAATTGTAAAATTCTATAAACGTTATGTTGGGTCATGGAGTCATCATGCATAGGAATGTCCATGGTGTCAGCCACCCTTCTGAACAGTTCCTGAAACTGTTTAGAGTCATCGACTTTCCTTTGGTGTGTCAAGGAATCCTCTTGAGGATTTAATTCTGAGGACTGGTGCTGTCACTGAGAATCCTGGGTATTCAAAGCTTGCTGCTGCAGTGTCATTGGGGCTATGTTGGGTTGGCACGGGATAGGTATCTGTGCTGCAGAGGGCATGCCTTATGGTGTCCCATAACTGGGCCAAGTACCCCATCCATAGCCAGGCATTACATAAGGTACATTATTATACCAGGGGTACGTTGGCCAATTGAAGCCCAAATTGTGATTATAAGTTTGTATCTGAGCTGTTTGTTGCAGTGGTAGGGGATCCAAGGTTTGCAGTGTAGTACGACTGAATTGCAAGGAAGGGCTTGATGAAAGTGAGATGGAAGTAAGTTGACTTTGAGAAGATCCCACTGAAAAAAGTGGGGAAATGGGTGAGGAAGTCCCTGAAGAAGCACTCCCCAGGTCGCAGTGATTGGTTTTTTTCTTTTTCTTTTATGGGGACCCTGTCTGGGTTTTGTGCCCCTTCCAATGAGATTGACTGTGGCTGTGTATTTTATACTTGTATTGGCACCGTAATTTCTAGAGGTGCAGATTGCTGATCTGTACTGTATGGTACTGATGGTGCCACCGGCACATAGAACGCAGGCACCAGAATGCTCATTGCTGCCACTTGCTGAGCCCTGCTGTGGCTCATTGGCACGGAGAGCAGAGAACAAAATGTTGGCACCGTGCTTAGGTTATTAGTAAACAGGGCATACGGTGCCACAGGTATGATCGGTGCCAGACTGCTCACGGGCTGGGCCATCGGTGCCGACAGTGGTGTGGTGTCTAAAGCTGTAGCCACAGCTTCTGCTGTCGGCTTAACTGGCTTCAAAGCTTTTTCACACCCACTCTTCATTTTTGAGCTGGTAGGGCAGCTTCCCTTAACAGGGGAAAAAGTACCCAAGGGACCTTTAGCCTTGTGGGTACTAGCTCATTTGTGGCTGGCTTTAGATTTTTTTGCAGCCACAGGAGAAAGCTCAGAGGAATGCCTTTTTTGTTGTGTATCCTTAGGGATTGGCGAGCGCGCGGGCTCTGACGCTGGTCTCAGGGAGCCCTGCATCAGTAGTAGTTAACTTCATTTTCCTGTCCTTCCTCATTCTTGAGGTAAGGTTTATACAGTGGAGACACTTTTGATGGATGTGGCCCTCTCCCAAGCATCTAATACAAAAATCATGGCCGTCAGAGGTCAACATCGCATCACGGCAGGATGAACGGCATTTGAAGCCTGAAGGGCTCAGCATCATTGGTGTGTTGATCGTCAGCATGGTTGTCTTCTCACAATGATTTCTTAGATATTGCTCTTTTTTCTTTCTTTCTTTCTTTTTTTTTTGGGGGGGGGGGGAGCAGATAAGTTGTCAAGACCTGCTTATTCTCCGTCTGTTGCCAGAGGTGCTTGGAAGGAACTGAAGGGTGGGGGGAGGTGTGCGAGTTCCGAGTGGCGCGAAAACTGCTGCGAGCCCCTGGGGTGCATGACTCCTCCTCAGGGCACTGCTGCAAAAAATCTCCAATGCAGTGCTCAGATGTGAGCACACACCCACAGTGGAGCAGTCAGGGACACTGCTTGAAAACGAAATCTGCATTATTTTGTGAAAAAATGTGTTGCTGCAAATTCCCAAACAGTTCTACTAGATTTGTGTGGGACAGAGGTAAACCTGATTGACAGTTGAGAAGTGCAGCAAAACAGTGGGTTACTCAGCAGTAACCGCCCTTCGAGATGGGCTGCTTGGATCCATTCAGTAATAGGTGTCTCCATGCTGGAGCACTGGATTGGTCAGAAAACTTTTGTTCTAGCCTGTCAGGAGAGGGCGGACTGCCACCGCCCCCCACACCACCCAGTGGCTATATATACGGCCACCTCCTGACCCCTCCCCAGTTCCTGAGAGTCACCAACTCCAGATGCAGGGATGGAGGGGAGGGACCTGAATGGAGCCGAGCAGCCCATCTCAAAGAAGGACGGTTACTGGTGAGTAACCCACCATTCTTCTTTGAGCACTGCTCAGATGCATTCAGTAATAGGTGACTACTAGCCATGCTGACGGACGGTGGGTGGAGTTGGCTCTTCCGCCTACAGCAGAGCAAACCACCCCAGAAGGGAAGAAGCCCAGTGAACGAGGTTCTAACAGGAGCCAAGAGGCCAACTAGGCTCTTGGCCTGCCAAAGGAGAACCAACGACTGTGGGGCCAACCCAAAGCAGGGGGTAGGTCCAATCCATCTGAGGCAAGCGTGCATGGGATGAACAGACTAACGTCACCTTAAACAAGAGTTGAATCAATGCAACATGACTAACATGGAGGAAATGCATTAATTGCTGTACCTAGGGGTATAGCATAAGGTATGAAGGCCAGAGGGTAAATGACTGGCCATAGGGGACCTCCAGCATCGACTTAGAAGAGAAGTGCCGGAAGCCAAAGGATTACGGGCCTAGCCATGATGGCTGCAGCCTACACAGATAGCCATAGAAGGGATGAATGTTGTCCCTTGAACTGGCCACGGATGGGACCTTAAGGTACATGGCTGAAGCGTGTAAGAATTAAAGTATGTAGCAGCACGAGGGAATAAAGACTACCGAGTTCAATCAAGAAGGGTCTAGAAGAAGACGCTTCATGCTAGTACGATGAAGACAGAAAGCCAAAGGTGATGCGATGGGTAGCACCTGGCATGCTGGGCCAAAGGTCCTTAGGTTAAGTGCGCGAAGCGCAAACTTCCAGCCATGTATAGTGTAACAACCCAGAGGATTACCGCTGTAAGGGCACTTTGGATCACTAGCACCTATAAGGCAGCATGATGGCCTTAGGCAGTGCTGTTGGCTTGGTACCTATAAGTACCTAGTAAGCGTGAGGATTCACGGAGAGAGCCAGCTGATTGGGCCTTACATTCTCTTCAGGATTCCAGCACCAGGAAGACTGTCTGGAGGACAAGGGACGTGTGAAGGATGGAAGGAAGGCGGGAAACAAATGCAATGCCACCGCTTGGCCACTTAGTCGAGGTGGCCAGTGGGCTCATGGACTTCGAATATCAGGAATAAGATTTCGCGTGCCTAGGGCATTGCCAGAAATGATATTGTCTCAACTATGCTGCACCTACGTGTGCGCCGGAGATAAGGACACATTAAGGCAGAATTACCCCAAATGATACGGGTTACAGGAGGAAGGAGAGGTCTCCTCCCAACCACCTGGGAAGTGAAGCTACTCTCGGAGTGTCAACTGCGGTACTGCCAGAGTACCCTCAGTTTTAGAGAAACCAATCAAGGTGGATTATCTCCATCCTTGGAAATATTCTGGGTGGCATTCCCCATGGAGGATACAGGCCTCTGAATTTCCGAGCACATTGGAAAACGGGTTTTCTCTTACATCTCTTCCTTCTCTCTTCTCTATTTTTTTTTGGGGTCCCTCAAGAAAGTGAGGGAAGCAAAATGGCCTTTGTAATTGCAAGTATCATGTGGAGATAACCCAATGGTTTTTGGGCCTCAAGGTGTAGCAAATTGCCACATGCCCAGGGAGCAGTGCCCCAGGCCAAGATATGAATGATCGGTGAAGCGAGGTGGCTAGGGTGAGACATGTACAAACACCCTGGTAGGGGAAACTCCATGCGTGGAACTCAGTATTGCGCATGGAGCTTGTTAGTGGACTGATGCTGCGGTAGCTGGACGTTAGCATGGGAGGCCCAAAATGGGTTCTTCCCCACTGCTGTTCACCTGCTTTGGGGGAGAGACATTGCCTCCTCCCCCCTGAGCTCCTTGATCTGGTAGATTCCAGGTCTGGTGAACTTAAGTTGTTGCTTCAGGGGTGAAGGGGAAGAGATATGAAGAGGGTTTCACCACTGCTTTCTTGGTAGGGTGGGCCTAAGATAAGGACTCCAATAACAGGATGGCCTGATAATAACCGAGAGTGCCTGAAGAAGGAGAGGAGGCTGTTACATAGCATCAGCTTTCTTTTGTTTAGGGAAAGGGATAGAGTGGGCAGGAATTTGACAGCTCTGCCTTGGTCTTCCCTGGAGCATAGGACCCCTTATGATAAAAAGCAAATCATGTTCCCACCTGACAGGTAGGGTGGTGGAGGGTCACTTCTACTGTAGAGGTGTCTGAGGACCCAGCAGGGCTGACCTAACCAGCGTGCCAACCAGTATGTTAGAGAGGAGAAGTGTCCAAGGTGTCCCTCCCCATCCCAGGAATGAGAATGGGTCCTACCTGAGGTAAGACAGTCGGGTAGGCGGGAAGGGTTCCGCATCTCCAGATGAGCACCTGTGTCTGTGCGTACCAGAGCATCTGCAGTCGTGGCTGGAGCTGCTATAAGGTGCGCTTCTCGGCCTTGGCAAGGCCCGTCTTGTGGCTTACAAGCGCAGGAGTTGCCCATCAAGGGGTACCTGAAGGGGGGGGGGTTGTTCCCTTTTCCAATAAGAGCTCAAAAGTAGTACCTGCTAAGAGACATCTGGGTGTTGGGCCTCAGTGTGGATGTCTCAATGGCTGAGAGGGACTTGGGTTACACGCCCGTGTCTCCTCCAAGACCGGAGGGCAGGACCAGGGACTGGCTCATCCCTGTTCACAATGTCAAGACTGGGCTGGTCCCGATAAGTTCCCTGTTCCCCCCTGAAGGAATGGAAAAAGGGGTATCAGCTGCCCACTCCGATGGTGCACTGAAGTCATGTTGTGTTCTGGATGTTATGGGAATGGGGTGGCAGCCAACTGGGGCAGGCACCTTCCTTGCACGTGAAAAAGAGGGAAACACTCCGAAACACCCCAGAGATGGGCTGATAGCGGTGGGGGGGGGATTTTAAGTTTCTGCCCCTGGGGTCATGAAAGAAACTGGGGGAAAAGAAGGGCAGCTCGTTGCCCCGTAAAGTTTATGAGGGAGAAAAAGGCCCCAATGGGAGGAGGCTGAGGTATTTGACTTCTTCCCTAGGGTCCTGCACAGTGCCTACCACAGTTAGGGTCTCGGGAGGAAACAAGACACCCCCCCCCCGAAAGGCAGGTCAAGCACTGCCTGCTGTGCAGGGGGGGCACCCTGGCTTCCCTAAGCCAGGCCACTTGGCGGATAGTCACAGCCGAGGCCATAGTGTGGGCAGCTGCATCCACTGCATCTTGGGCCGAGAGGAGGAGGTCCTGAGAGATTATTCTACCCTCCTCTAGGAATGCGTCATACTCCTCTTTTGCCTCTGGTGGGAGCAAGTGCTGGAATTTTGCGACCGACTCCCACACGTCCAGCAAATACCTGCCGGTTAGGGCCTGATTAGTCACCACCCGAAGTTGGAAGGCTGAGGAGGAGTAGACCTTACGGCCCAGGAGGTCCAGTTCCCTGGCTTCCCTAGAAGCCGGGAGGGGGTCACTAGAAGGCTCACCCAGGCCTAGCGCCATTTGCACCACGTCCCTGGGAAGGACTGGATGATTGGGGAGGGAAGGGAAGTCCGACTCAGGAACCCGATACTTAAAGCTCGCTGTGTCTCAGACCGGGGCAGTAGAGTTTGGACTCTGCCACCGGGAAGATGTTAGGTCCCAAATGCTTGGGTGGAGCTGAACTGTCAGCAGCTCTGCCGAGGCAAAGGCCGGCCTGAACAGGGTGTCTGGAGGGGGACCGGAGGGCTGGACCTCCATCCCAAAAAGGGCCATAGCACGGCACAACAAATCAAAGTGCACTGACAGGTTGCCGGTATAGGAGCCCAGTGCCAGGGACAGGGTGGTACAGGGTGTTCGCCGTGGAGGAGAAGGGATTTCCCAGGGGGACCATTCTTGGGGATGAAAATGAAAGGGTGACGGCGCCAATGTGCAGCGCCGGGGTTGCTTGGAGCCCCTCAATGGGCCTTCCTCTGGGCTTGAGGCGGGAGAAGGACTTCGTGATTCCAAGGGCAGTACCGGTGACGGCAAAGTAATATGTTGCTATGGAGATGGCCCTACGGTACCGGGGCCCAATGGAGTGGGAGATGGGGGACTTTGTGGTGAGGGGGAGAGATGGGGCCCACAATGGACCCAGGCCTTGGAAATAAATGCCGGCTTGCCCCTTCTAACTGGAGTCAGGGAAGGTGGTGTGGGTAGCAGGAGGAGTGCCTGAGTGGCCTACACTGCCTCCAGAATTGTTGGCATCAGGAGTGACTCTGAGCAGGCCTGAGGTAAGTCTTTACCCAGGAAAGGGGGGCTGCCTGGCTGAGAAAGTTCTTGCCCCATCAGTACCGGGCTATACTGAACCTGTGGTGCCGAAGGTGACTGTGGCGGTACCAGACTGTGCTGGGGTTGCGGCGCTGGGAGCAACCTTGAGCGGTGCCAAGGTGCCAAGGCGCTGGGTTGGCGCCAGGGTGCCGTGGTCGGCACCGAGGTTGTCCTGCGACGGCCACCGGTGGCACAGTACTGTGTTGGCTCTGGTGCTGACCTAAGTCTCGGCGCTGGGTGGGAACCCGAAGCCTCTGGTGGAGTGTGCTGAGCCTGTTCAGAGGCTAAGGCACGGCGCCTTTGTTCTCTCTCCTTGATTGTCTGAGGTTTGAAGGACAAACAGAGGGAACAGGCTGAGACCAAGTGGTCTTTGCCTAGGCACCAGAGGCACTTCGCGTAGGGATCGTCCCAAGGGAAGGCCTTGCCACACTTGGAGCAGGGTTTGAACCCTGGCATGTTAGGCGGTGGTCTGCAATATTCCGGCCCGACAGTGGAAAACTCCTGTTCATGAAAAGGTGCTCCCAGTTGGGCGAAAAGCTCATAGAGGGAGGACAGGCTGCTTGCATTCGCAAGGAGCGGATGTCCCAGATCCAACGCGTAAGGCAGAAGAAATGAAACTGGGGAGGGGTCGGGAGGCGGCTGTATATATAGCTACTGGGTGGCGTGGGGGGGCGGTCGCCGCCTGCCCTCTCCTGACAGGCTAGGACAAAAGTTTTCCGACCAATCCGGTGTTCCGGCATGGAGACACCTATTACTGAATGCATCCGAGCAGCACTCGAAGAACGAGGATTGTTTTTATTTTATTGTAGGACTGTACCATTGAGCATGGTTATGTCGTTGCTCATTGTTACTCTAGGGTACCTCCTCACTAACATCTCCTACTACACAGTCCTGATAGCAGAGGAGGTGCTGGCCTCCAAGGCTGTAACATGTGTGATCCTTTGCTATTACTGGATATTTTCAATGCAGCACAGGTAGTTGTCACATCTGGAACTGTCTTGAGGGGCTACTGGAGAAATACCAGAGCTTCATTAAAGAAGGGAACATATTGCAGACTTTTATGCCTAGGGCAGAGATCTGTTTCCACATATGGAAAGAAGGAAGAAGTATAAAGGAGATGGTCTGGGAATAACATAGTCCTCATAAAAAGTTTCTGTCTTCTTTAGCAGGAAGAAATATACTTAAGTCATTGGATTGCAGGGGATCCCCCCCACACCAGCACAACTTTTCAGTGTTTATATGAGATGTTATGCCTTCCGCTTTTTGTCTTCCATGTTCCAGTCTCACAGGTTATAATGTTATATAAAGTTCTTTATACTAACACAACTTTGCTAGAAGGAAGAAGTAATTTTTCTGAAATGACACGTGTTAGACTGCATTTAAGGTTCTCATGCCTGACTAACAATGGGGATGGGATTATCCTGAGGTGATGATAAAATCTGGATGCTGTACCAGCACAATTATAGAAACAAACATGCGAGATAGGCGTAACTGAACCTGAATAATTGGGTTCTCTATTTTTTCCTAGAGCTTTGTAGAGAGTTTTTAAAAGCACTTCCTCAGCAAGTCAAATCCTAATTGTTCTGTCCTGCTTCAGTTCTCTGAACAGAGGAATCTTTGCAATTGTAAGCTAAGAGCCTGTTCGGTTCTTTCAAAAACCAAATATTTCTTCCATACTAAAAGTAGCTAATCTTTAGTTCAAACACTTTCTGAAACTGTTAATCTGAAAAAAAATTTATGTCAATCAGTGGACTGAAGATACTCATCACCTGGGAAAGCTACATCAATGTTATAACAAGCATCATACCATCTGGGCACTTTACACCTTAGGTCACCATCTATGTTGTACTTCTGTTGGGTCTTTCCTTTTGCTAGAGAAGTTTTATTTTGTTCATTGTCCCATATGAATACCTGAAGCTTAAGGGAAACAAGATCCAGGGAGCTGCTAAAAAACACATGCTGTACCAGGAGCTCCTCCTGCTGCCAATGAGTAATATTGTATCTACCTTTGTTTCTACAGCCGGTCAAAAATTTTCTGACTTAAAAACTTCTCTTCATGACAAGAAACTTAAAAAAATGAAGCTTCATTTCCATTTTATTTTTTCCTGTGAAAGAGTGGATAAAAAGTAAAAGAATCCCTTCAGAAATATTTTCATTAAAAATGCAAAAATGTAACTGAAAAATTTGTAAGTAAGTTTTCCCACAAAATAAGCTTAGCTGTTTTTCCACTCGCTTCTACCTATTTCTTTCTAATAGGTTGTTGCTTACAGCTTCTCTGGAGGGACGGTGGCGATCACTCTTCCACCTGATTCATAGGCAAACACCTCCTCCCCAGTCCTTTTATTAATAGTGAGCAGAGCTGTCTGGATTCTGAATGAGGGTTGATTTTTTTTTTTTTGGTCAATTTCCAAAGGGATAGCCGTGTTAGTCTAGTCCAGCCAAAAAAAAAAAAAAGGCAAGGAGTCATGCGGCACTTAAAGACTAACAGATTTATTTTTCGCATGGGAGAAAATCCCACTTCCTCAGATGCTTCGAAGATGGGTGAACTTACAGAATGGAATGAAAATAAATGCAACGGGGTGTAAAAGATAGGATCAGGTCATATAGTAACAGCAAATCAGAGCAGTTGTTAGGTTCAAATCCTGGGAAGCCTGAGGTCAAATTACCTTTTGTAATGGGAAAAGAACCCATAGTCTCAATTCAATTCTGCTTTCACAGAATTTAATTTGCATATAAATTTGAGTTCCACTGTTTCTCTTTGAAGTCTTGATGTCCCAGTCACATCTCTGACAATGGTCGTTAACAAATCATTTATCAATTGATTAGAAAGATCAAAGTGCTCAGCAACTGGTTTTTTTTGTTTTGTGATTTCTGATATCAGATCTATGTTCATTTATTCTTTTGCTCAGGGATCATCCTGTTTGGCCAATGTATAAGATGTTGGGGCATATCTGGCAACATGATGGCATAGATCACATTAGTAGATGAACAGGTAAATGAGCCTTATGCTTGAAGAAATCTGTTAGTCTATAAGGTGCCACAGGACTCTCACTACTTTTGCTATACAGACTAACATGGCTACGCCTCTGAAAAAAGTGATAAGTAGAAGGTAGGCAAATGGAGGGAGGTTTGCAAGGTATTTTAAAAACTTTGCGTATCTCTGTTCAATTGCCACCAAAAATCTCATGGCTGTATAGACCAGACCTTAGAAAGGAAAACCACTGCCACGCAGTTTCGGTGCTAGGTATAAATTTCTTTTTTGTTTTTGCTACTTGATATAATGACAGCAGCCTATTAGGTGAATGAGTCTAAGTTTTGCCAGTAGACTGTGCAGAAACGCCTTCCATTTCCTAGATTCCTTATTTTTGCTAGGTACCTCTACTCTTCCCATTGGTTCTCACAATAATATGTCTCATCATCATGGCAATGTCCCTTTCTCCAGACCCCATGAATACATTGGCTATGCCATAACTCAGAGTGGTCTGCCTGTCTACTGTCTGGTGGTCCAGAAATCAGGAGTGCCAACCAGCTGCACTGAAATATTCAGTAAGTATAGGAGATAACTTAGAGCTGCCTAACCCTGAGTGCCCTTTGAAAAAATATGCTCTTGTTCAACCATGTTTATAGGCTTTGATGCAAGAATCACTGATAAGGTTCTTCTGCCTGTGTCAATGCAGATGGTCAAAGTAGATGAGACAATGATTTCTTCTGGCCTTAAAAAGAAGAGATCCATAGACTCAAATTTTAAGGCCAGAAGAGACCATCACAACTATCTAAGTCTGACCTCCAGCACACTGTAAGCCACAAAACCTCACTCACCTACTCCTGCAACTGACTAAGGTTGCCAAGTGCCCAATTTTTGGCCAAAAAGTCTAGTTGAAAAAGGGACCTGGCAGTGTCTGGTCACCGCTGTACATGGGTAGGAGCTGGTTCATTAACCCACTCCAGCCCCTGCTTAGTGGGGACCACCTGCAGACAGGATCCTTGTAAGGCTGCCATCCCAGTAACCTGCAGCAAAGCCCAGCTGGATGGGAGAGGGAGATGGAGATAATCTAGCAAATGATGGAGGATAAAGAGATGAGTGAGCAATGGGAGGTGAATCCCTGTGGAGTGGGGGAACAGATTACTAGCAATTAGAAAGGTGGCAACCCTAAAACAAGCCCATAACCTCTGGCTGAGTTGCTGAAGTCCTCAAATCTTGATTTAAAGACTTTAAGTTACAGAGAATCAACCATTTCCTCTGGTTCAGTGATCCGTGAACTACTGGTGGTCTGCAAGAGTACTTCAGGTGGTCCGTGTGGGAGGAGGTGATATAAATAAATAATAAATGATCATCCAGCTACATTTTTAATACCCATTGACATAAGTTTGATTTCTGTGAGCCATGAACTATGTTAAAAATGTTTTAAATGGCTTGCTTACATGCTAGTCCACTAAGGCTTTTGATGATGAGGTATTGGTCTGCATAACAGAAAAGGTTGGGAACCACTGCCCTAGTACAAACCAGCAAGTGACCTGTGCCCCACACTCTAATTGTGAAACAGGGATACATTAAAAGAAAAAAAGAATCTTGTATCATTCTATGCAAAATTATGCATACATGTATAGTGACTGCCACAACATCCAATTCCAGCTTTTTTAAAAAGCATCATTATCCGTCCAACCACAATTGACAGCAGTAGCTTAGACAGCACTTATTATAATCTTCTCTCCCTTTACTCACAAGCCATAATCTGTCCAATTGAGGTTCTTAGATCTTATCAACCTGTATCTGAGGATCTGCTGTCCTAGGTCACCCTCAGGCCTATTTGGGAAATAAAAGACAATTTCTTCCTTCTTCTGCAACAGGTTGCAAGTCACACTTCTTGGCCTATTAAGGCTTAGATCAAGTGTTCTATTACTGTAGCACTTAACTGCCATAAATCAGGGCCACTTGATTCTAAGCAACACCTAACTAAGTAGAGGTCAGAAAACTGCATCACAAACTACATAGGAATGCTTGACCGCGGCTGTTTAAAACAGAGTTGCACAGGGGATTTGGTCCTTGCTGCAGTTTTCACTAATTTTGTACAAGAGGTATTGAAAAAGGAGTGTTTGGAGACTCTTCAGACTCATTGCCCTAGTTCAGCAGTTTTCATGTATGAAATAAACTCCTCTCCACCTCCGCTTCTTTTTCAGATATTGTTTTCTCCTCTCACCTCTTCATTTTATTGTGGTTAGATCCATGACAGTGAAGCTACAGATCTCAATGGAAGTCATCCCACAGAAAATCCAGACCTACTGAAAGTCTCTTGCACACTTCCCAGACTTAAGTTTTAACACACTAATTTCAAAGCCCAAGAAAGACTCCTCATTACTTCCATTCTTGGTGGTAGTTTGTTTAAAAAAAAAAAATCCAAGCAAAGGGATCTACAAGATCTTCAATAATTCCTTCAGTGAGGTGAGACCATAAGAAGACATTAAGACTATTTTAATGTTAATGTTACTTGGTCACCTTCATGTGCCATTACCTAATGCTGATTTTTTAGAAGCTTGCATAAAAAAATGTTTCTTTTTAGTCAGCCTTCTTCTGTGTCATTACTTCAGTGATGTTAATCTGGTATAGCCAACACCAGTAATTCCCTGCTGAGTGGATGAATCTGAAGTCAAATTGGATAGTGGTGCTATCCAATGACTGTAGCAAAGGACAAAGCTACCTTCAGTGCATATTGTCATGCAAAGTAATGATGGGGAAAAGGAAGAAGAAAATACAATAGTTTAGAGAGGAGAAATCATTTTCCAAAATGCTCCAAGAATGCCTGAACAAGTTGAAGCTGTTCAGCTCAGACGAAGTGACAGCAATGAGCGCCTCTGGATATTACATGGAAAAATATTCTTGGTTTTGGCCAAACCATGTAAAGTTTTAACCAGAAGTTTGTAGTAATTGTTTCAGGCTATACCAAAGGATACATGGGGAAACTGATTTAGCCAAATTAAGACCTAACCAGAACTTCAAGATGCCCAGACTTTTCAGGTAATCCCTCATAATACCTTTTGAGAGCCTTAAATTCTCTAATAATCAATTTCCAGATGTTCCAATGGATAGCATGATCTGTTTTCAATCTTATAGTTGTACAGAATCCTTTACAGATTAGAGACTTCATTTAACCTTACTCGTGGGTTTATAGTATCTTCACTGTTTTCCTGTTACAACACTCAAGCCACAAATTCATGTTCAGGTTTTCCAAACTCAAAAACTATAAAATATAGCTCAATCCTGCCACAATGTGTGAGATCACTGTCCTATCAATAAACTTCTTAATTTCACAGTCAAACAAAAAGAAGATTGGGGTGTAGTGCCCATAATAGAATTATGTGTAGAAAGTCACTACTGTCCTTAGGGATCGGGTTTATTCTCAAACAATAAAAGGATCATTTAAAGGTGAACCTGGAAAGGGATAATGGCAGCAAAATTGTTACATTTGGCAACTGGGATTTTTCTATTGTAAAGAAAATGGAAATTGAAATAAGAGGAAAGACTAGGATGAAAAATAAGGATATGCTGAATTTATTATTTTCATGCTGCTGTTTGAGGATCGTTTGGTTTTTGGAAAAAGGGTAGAAATAAAGCTATGGTTAGGATTTCTCACACCATACTCTGGCAAAGCTGCAGAGGGACTGCTCTCAACTTTAGAGAAAATGTTTTTATCTTTCCAGTCACTTTGTGCAACCACACTAACTACAATGAATTCCCCTAATATGCACTATAAATACATATTCTCTATATACACAGTTCACATGGCTATTCCATCAAGAACATTTAAAATTTTAATTTTCAATAGTGAAAACTCACAAAATATAAAGGCTCCTATCAGCATTGTTCAGTAAAGTAGTGGCTGCCATTTCTAAACAAGGCAGTTGAGAGACCCAATGGCACATCATAAATCAATTCTATTATCATTGTCTTTAGATATTGTGGATTTAACTATTTAAAGATGAATTTCATAATAGTAAGAGTTGGATTAGTAGTGCTGAAGGTTGACATTTTATTTAGCTGCAGTAAAGATATGTAAGATAATGGCCCTGCCTTGCTTCATGTGACCCACTAGTGCTTCAACCCTGGGCTAGAAAAATAGCCTCTGAGAGTAAGAAAATAATTCAGATGTGATGTCACATGTAATGCTTTGTCCTTCTGCTAAGACTGTGGAAACCTTACTGTCACTGCTTTTAAGATGTGCACATCTGTCTATTAGCATTTGGAATGTGATCAACTCATTTCACAACAATCAATTGCACAGCCATGAGATAGGAATCTGATCCCCACTGACACAGGCTAAATGTGAACTGACAAACTAGAAATGAAAGGCTATACATTATGTATTTGAGCCACTCAAGCACCTTCTAAAACCACTTTTTAAAAGCATTCAGTTTAACTAGTGAAGATGTTCTTCTGACCACTTCCCACTCTGAAAATTCAAAACCCTGTGGAAAATAGAAGCAAACTGCCGCTATTGCAGGAGGATTTTATCCAGATAGAAAGGGTACTATATTCTCATAAATAATTGTCAGAGGATGGAAATTGAGCATGCAATTCCCATAGTGTTAACTGGAGAACAAGAATTGCCTTACTCAGATCAGATCCATGGGCCACCCAGTCCAGTATCCTGTCTGACAGTGGCCAACACCAAATGTTTGAGAAGGTCAAAGAAATTTCCCAATACCTATTAATTATAGAGTGAATTAAGAGTGAAGCATGAAATTTAGTATCTGCTCCAAAATGTGTATTAGCATTGACTAGTTAGGAGTTTGCTCACACTGCCCCCCTCACAGGAGACTGGATTAGTAGGTCTCAGTTTTGCTGACTTCCTTACCTCAGTGTGACTTATAATTTCACAAGTTATTGCCAAGCTATATACTTGGATCACAGATAGTTCTTTCAGGTGTACTAAAGTTTAAATCTCTGAGCATGGGTGGAAATATCACTCTAAATAACTGCACAAAGTTAAACTGGTGAACTATTATTTCTCATTAAAAATTATCTTTGGAGAGGAGTAAGAGATAGAATCATCATGACTTACACTCCCTTGCATTTTTCTTCCCACACTGTAAGTTCCCCATCTCCAAAGTGTCTGACAAAGTGGGATTTTCTCCCATGAAAGCTCACGCGATAAATAAATTTGTTAGTCTTTACATGCCACAGGACTCTTTGCTTGTTTTGCTGAACTAGACTAACACAGCTACCCCTTTGGAACTCGGCAATATGATCCCTTTGTGGTAGATGCTCTACGTACTGTATAACAAGGCTATTTTCCAAAACCAGAGGGCATACAGCAGGAGTACTGAGTAGAATAGCTAGAGTTATTAATCGAAATGCAACTCCTTCTAAGTTTCCAACACTTGTTCTAAAGTCTTGGTATAATAAGGCTTCAGGAAGTCACACTCGAGGTTGCTAAGATAAAGCACAGTGGCTCATGAGCCTGCCTTCAGCTGGAACACAGAGATGGTAGGTGAAATAATATCGTTTACTGGACCAACTTTTGTTGGCGAGACAGACAAGCTTTCAAGGCTTACAAAGTTCCTTGAGGTCAAAAACCTTCTTTCTCTTTCACACCACAAAACAAGTCCAATAGACAATACAATCTCACCCACCTTTCCTCATTAAATATCCTGGAGCCAATGTGGCTAGAACTCTGAATACTTGAGATGAAACAATAAAAATTCTAACTGTAGAGACTTTGTTCCTTACCTTTCTTAGCAACTACCACTAGTGGAGAATAAATTAACAGTGATTTCTCTCAAATATAAACCATCTGTCTGTTTATATTTTAACTGCTACTTAGTTGATGTGTTAAATGCCATAATTGCCACAGCACTCTTAAAATGAATAAAAAATAATATAGTAGCATTTGCATTCCAGTCCTCTTTAACTTTTGTTGTGGAAGCGCTCATGCATTACTTACCAATGTTAAAAGCTAAAGCTCCAAGGTCTCCTAGAGCGAAGAGTACTCTACAGGCATGAATATTCAGCAGGGCATATTCCAACATTCCCACCCTTGTACCTTTGTTCCCAATAGCACAATAGCAAAAAAATTGTGTGTTTGGAAATTAACATTCTGTTAACTAACATGTTCAAATCCCACTGTAGACAAGGCAATTGGAGCTTTGAAATGTTACCAGGAAAGGGTAAACCCCAGGGAGCAGCTCAAGTTTACCTCTAGTAATGAAGATAGGAATAATGTGCTAAGTGACCTATTGCACAACAGATGATTCAAGACTTCAAATGCAGTATAGTATTAACCATGAGAAAGAACTACCCTAACCTCTCTTTAACATATGAGTTTTTAAAACTGTGAAAATTCAGATGCTTGCCCCACTCGCTACAATCTTACAGCATTAAAATTTTACCTGTCTGGTAAAAAGAGAATGCATATCCCCTCCCCTCCACCACGAACCCTTCTGTGTTAAAGGGAATAAGAACATGCTGTAGTAAATGTGTAAATGGTCCATCCAGTGGTGTTTCCATTCAGATATTTGTTAAATATTTAAGTTTGGATATTTTCTTGTAATATCCTATGCACAGGGCACTTTCATATGTACTTCTTGTTCAGTCTGCAATGGAATGTGACTGATACTGGCAAAAACCAATTTCTACTAAAAGGCACCAGGAGGAAAAGGCATTAAGAGTATATGATCTCTTCTTAACAGCCACCTCTGAAAGACAGGTTAAGTGCTCATAACACTTTTTGAAATATGTGCTTACTTGATAGCTTAACATTTTGAGATTTTGTGTATGTGGCTGAACAACTTTATAACTGTTTTTCTAGATGAAGTTAAAAAAGCCATGAAAGGCATGCCAAGTATATGCTTGGTGAAGTTATTTATTGATACTCTAATATTTGAGATCTTTGCCCTATTAAATTAAGATCTTCATATCAGAGCCCTTCCTTCAAACATGAAGGTTTTTTTAAGTGAATGCATAAGAAACTTTTGTTCAAAAAAATTATGAGAGCTGTATGTTTTCAGCATATGTACCAAATAGCCTGTTAATCTACCTTTGGATCATTTCTATCCTAGCGCTGGGCTACACACTGCAGGTGTTTCCCGGTAGCAGCAGAATACAGATACACAGGTTATTTAAAATAATGTGTATTCCCCTTTGAATGCTTAATACCTACTCACCACATCCACTCAGCACCATATTACTTGAAGGGTTGGTCTTCAAGGATCACTTTTCCAATCAACTGAGCAGGTTTTCACAGACTGCTGTCAGTCAGAAAGAGTGATCTGATGGCAGCAAATGCGCTGCTATCAGTGAAGACCTATCTATATACTGTAAGCTCTTTGGGGCAGGGATTATCTTTTCTGGTTTTATACACTGCCTAGCACATTGGGGTACTAGTCCATGCTAGGGGGTCTTAGGTGCAACAGTAATACAAACAAAATAAATTTCTCCCAGTAAGCTGAGAACCAGCCTGAGGACCAAGTGACTTGGCCAGCTGCACAGGATACTTAAAACTAAAACCCCCACACAATTTCTGCCATCCTATTCTCCTGAACCCACTGACACGCTATATAAGGTTTTATACCATGACCGTCACTGTGGTATTGGAGCACATCACTTGCATTGGGGGACGAAGGGTGTTTCCTCCATGCAAACAGTGCAGATAGTTCAGCAGCACACCGCACTATTTCTGTCAGGAAAGTCAAACACTGCATCTACATGCAGCGTGGCAGGGCTTCTTCCTCCAAGTGGTGTGATGACACACAAATACAAACTGGGGACCAGTGATGATTGTGAAATGAAACATGATGCAGTCACAGATGGAATGGACAGAAAAGCAAGCAAGAATAAAAGGAAATGCGGGGGGGGGGAGCGAATGACAGAGAAATCCATTCTAATCAAAATAGTACCTCTTGTCAGTCACGGAATAGCTGCTCCCCAAAAGCAAACTTGACCAAAAGTAAGAATAGGGAAAAAAAGAGGCAAGAAGAAAAGGAAAAAATAATTTCTTTTAGCATTAAAATTCTTACAAATTGGATCAGTTTCTTGAAGTTTACTAAGCAATGGACTGTTTGAAGTCTCAACCATCTCTATTTACATTTAGGTGTAAAAAACAGATTTTATACATCCTCACAAAATGTATCCAGCTCCCAGAAAACATTTTGATAAAAAGCAAACTTACACTTTAAAATAGTTAGAGAATGTGCTGCATTCCCCATATCTCTCCAGCACATCTTCATGGAAACCAAGAGTCAAATATATCAGGCACAAAAATCAGACCCAGAAACAGAATTAGGCATTTCTTCCTCATAAGATGTTCTGTACAACATTTTGTATTTACACTATTAAGCAAGTGAAACCTGTAGAAATTAAACACTATAGATTGCTAAAATCAAAACATAAGTAATACAACTTTTTAATTTCAATATTTTAAAGTACAGAAACTGGAAACTATGAATATCAAATACAAATTTAAACAAGCCACTTGTCATCCTCTAGAATAACCTATTTGGGCTACTTATATAAATTTACAAATTTAACGTAAAATTAAACAAAAATAAATACTGTACATACACTTTCCCTGCCTGCAGGCAAAAGAGGATGGGAAATACTGTTATTAACTGGGGGGGGGGGGGAATGCTGTTAAGCTGCAGCATCCCCTTTCCCAGCCAAATATTCTACACTGTAGTGCGTTTCTGTAAAAAGACACACACACACACACGCCCGCGCCCACCCCCCCCCCCCCCCCATGAACACAGCAGAGATGTTTATTCCAGCGCACAAGCTAGCATTTTCCACAGATGTTCAAAAAAGGAATTAGAGTAGAAAAGGGAGAGGGAAAGACAAATGGACCAGCAAAACATTACTACAAAACTGGTAAATATAGCCAAGAACTATCCCCTTTTTCAAATTTCATGGATTTTAAAAAAGAAATTACTGCCAAAGCACTGGCAAAGTTAGACATTTCACAGCAGAAGCAATAATTCATATTAATATAATCTCTTAAAGTGATCCCTTTCACTCCCTTCCCACAGCATGAAATTGTTATGGCTTAATTTTTATTATAAGTAGAAAAAAGTCCTTTTCCAAAAGGAAATGCAGCTTCTGCAGAAGCATGTGCATTTCCTGATCAGTGCTATTCATATTTCCTATCCACTGCATGATTCGTCACTTGTTTTGCACCCAGAAATAGTTTCTTTTCGGGGGAAATGGATGTTGCAGCTTTTTAATTCAGTTTACCACAAACTGTAAGGCCTTGGTTCAATTTATATTTCTTCTGCAAAATAAAGCAGCTCTGGGTTTGCTTAGTCCCAGGGCTATGGACAGCTTTTAATGGTCTGGAAGTATTATGTAAATGAGCTTTAAAAAGACACTCAGATTCTTGGTGCCATGAAGGCTAGTTGGGGCCACTAGTTTTGGTTTGCTTGTAGCCTCAGCCCTGCTTAGTCCTCACAATCACCAAAAAAGTGTCAGCATGATAATGACTCAGCCCTGGGTTATGCTCATGCAAATGTTTCAATATTTATGATTTCATCTCCTGATAAATGAAAGCAGCCTATACCATGTAACAAAGCGTGGGAAAGCTGAAGCTCTTTAAAGGGTGGCCATGGAACTCTGTGCTTTCTTATCTCTATTAAAATTAACACAGGTACTTCAGCTTTAAAAAAAAAAAAAAAAAAAAGTGGCCAAAAAGTAACAATTGTTCATTCTTAACATCAGACTCTTTTGAAATGATTTCTTCAACAATTATTTAATGTAGAATATTATAGGTTGCATAGGTAATCTACCTCAGAGGTCATTAAAGGCTACTTTGT
The DNA here is from genome assembly GCA_007922195.1 of Podocnemis expansa. NCBI lineage: Eukaryota > Metazoa > Chordata > Testudines > Podocnemididae > Podocnemis > Podocnemis expansa. Next base: position 11,420,022 of record ML681994.1, on the reverse strand, counting down.
AGCCAGGGTTATTAGCAAGTAGTATATATAGGCAGAAAGGGGGAAGTTGCTGGAAGAGTCCTTGTTATAATTTCTAGGTGGTCTTTCCATTTTCATATTTTATTTTTAGAAAGTATAAGAACACAATTACTTGGAAAGGGCAAACCCATAAATGTTTCATTTCATACAATCTTTCCTTCTAGCAACAGAAAATTTAAGATAAAAGTACTGTACTTCAAAAAAATAAGTCCAAATTTTTCATGCCCCCCCACCCCCACCCCAGCCTTAAAGTCTCCTCCTTGAAAATACATTCTCATAGGAGGACTCAGTCTTTTGGTTGCCCACATCAGTGCTCCAATCCATCCCCCCTCCTCTATAGCACCAGATTAATTCCACCTACAGAAAGTATGGTGCAATGGTATTTTCTCCCCAGAATATAACAATATGCCAACACACAAATGCTTGAGTAAGTGAGATCAATGCACCCTCTTCATGAAGCTACCAAAAGGAGATTCATTTGCCATCAAACAATTACTTTTAAACTGATTGACTGAGGTTTCATCTCACCCCAATAAAGTCTTAGTCTCTTACAGAGACTTCTACTGGAAGCATAAAAATCAGGAGAAAATGGAAACAAAACTCTACTTGTTGACAGCCTATGAAGAGATTTTACTACACTCACTACAATGGAGAGCCACCTTGAAAAAGCGGGACAGAAGGGAAAAAGAAAGAAAACTATAAGGAACAATTGAACATGTATGGGTCCAGCCAAGTACTTCTTCCACTAGTAAGATGATAGCTATATACTTTGTTAATGAAAAGATTTCAGAGAGACCTGTTGCAGATCAGTCACAGGTAACAGCAGCACTGTATGCTCCATATTCCAGACCTCCTCATTCCAGATTCCATAACGGTATCTTTCCATTTCATTAAGCAGTGGTCTCAGAATCCACATCAAAAAATAAGGTCAGTCTTTACTCCTCTCTGACTCTGCTTGACGTCCCTTAGGAAATATTGCTCTTTGGGACACCTTGTATTCTTAATCAATTAAAAAGATAGCAAGTAAGAGATTTGCCAGAACTGAACCAGTTACTCCAGGCCTGGCAGATAGGACCTTTTTTAACTTGAACTGACATGAACAGATCAAAAGCAACCTTTTTTTCTTACAATTTTCTAACAATTTGAACCACTACTGATATTATGATACACATTTATCCAATATTTCCTGGAGAATCTATCAGAAGACAGAAATAAAATATCATAGCAAGTGTTGAAAGTATTCTTTCTTCTCATCATTATTAACTGGAAAATTTGTTGCCTGAAACAATGTCATGGTCACTTTCAGAGCCTGTAGAGCATCTGTTCTTGCTAATTATAATTAACAAGTATCACTTTTATCATCTTCTTCCTCCTCACCCCCCTTCCCCCAGCGCACTAAACAAGGAAGGTAGCATGTATTAAATAAAAATGATTCACCAATAGAGTTTGAACTCATCCAATGTGTTTGTGGCTGGAGGTGAGCAAAATCATCTAACTATGGTGTATACACTACATCAAATCAAGTCCAAAAGCTGAGCTGGGAAGAGGAGAAATGAGCAATAACTTTCAAGTTCTGGAAGAAGAAAGATCATGAATGTTATTTACACTATCTGCAGCCATGTTATATTTTGATATTTTCCTATCCAGAAATGAACGATCCTCAGCTAAACAGTTCTAACCTTGTAATAATCAGGAAATCTTGACAGCCTATATATCTATAAATTTCCAAGGGCACTATTCTTATCCCAATTTAGATGCAGACATAGCTATGTTATCATGTAAATCTGGAAAGTAAAACTGAGTTTGTCTTTAAGCACAGCAGGAAGAAGCTATCCAGAACAGAATATGGAGAACAGGCAAACTGTGAATGGAGTTAAGACTAATCAATAAGTTGAATTCCTAAGCCAAGCCTTTTCACTCCCACTAACAGGAAAAATCCAAGATGGTATACCTAGCACATCAGTGTTTTACTTGTGGCTGGACCCAGCAAAATGCCCTTTTTACAGAGTCAAGTAAAGATGTCCCCATCCCTCCCCCCCAACATTAAATATTTAATTTTATGTTACAGAAAAATACAAATTTAAAATCAACATTATTTACAGGCAATTTAGAATTGGTATTTACGATCAGCACTATGTAAAGCATGGCACAAATGATCATTCTGAGATCAGCTAGCTACTAAACTCAATACTTACATATGCACCAGTTAAGACTCCAATTGGCTGTCATGTGCAGTCTTGCAAGCAGCACATGTTCAACTGCCTCCTTAGTTCCTCAGTCAAGTATATGAAAAATTAGCTCTGGTTTTAGTGCTCCCTCCACCCCCTGCAGAAAGTAATCTGTCAAATCTTAACCTGCAATTTATATTTTAAGAATTGTTTCTTCAATCAACACAATTATTCTGAAACTTGGCCCATCATATTGCACACTCTCCCATCCCTCTAGGAGAGATAAACGCTGCTCTCCTCTGCACTAACATTTAAATTAAGTTGTAGAAATAAAACTTCTCGGAGACATTTTATTTTCTCCTTAAGGGAAAAAAATCACCCTTATCTGAACTGAATATCAGCCATGTTAGGAAGAAGAGTGTAAACTCCAATTTGAGGGAGCTGTGCAGTTTACAACATGTTAGCTACTGAACTCGAATACCCATGCTCTTCCTGTAGACAGAAGAGACTTTCCTCCTCCACTTTGGTGAATCAGCAATGTGTACAGAAGAGGGGAGAGACTAAGGTATCTAAACTGGCAGTGAGCAAGCACCTTACAAGCCAACAAAAGCCCAACCAATAGCTTATAAAGAGCAGAAAAATATAAAATAAGATTCCATATGACTTAATTTAAAAATAATTAATAATGTATCACATCCCTGTTTAAGACTATAACCTGAATATCAAATTTAGGAGTCCAGACTAATCACCATTAATGTGGCTCTCCACTGCACCAAACATACATTATCAACAATAAAAACCTTCACATTCTTAAATCTAAATTAATAAACCCCACAAAAAAAAGTTTTCCAAATAAATAGTTTCAAATGACTTTAAAAGTTGTAAAAATCTGTCAGAAATAAATTATGGATAACCACCTTTATCATCTTCCCCACTCACAAATTAGCTCAGACACTACCAGCAACTACTGTAAGTGATATTCAAGCCCTGATGAGAGACCGTTTCCCAGTCCATTGTCTCTCTGAAGATTTCCCCATTCCCAAATGGTTATTGCTGAGCAGATGTGGCACAGTGAAAATGCAGCATTGGTTTTATTTTTTTGTTCATCAGGCAGTGCTCTGTGTGATACATGCAAGTCTGCTTTGCTCAGAGGATAACAGCAGCTCCAGGCTCTGTTGCCCCCAATACTGGCTGTGAAGAAAAGACAGCAGTAGTAGAAGTAGCAGCAGCAGCTACATCAAACAAAGAAGCGTGCATGGCCATTTCGGTTTAGCTTTAGGATCTTTCCAAGGCGCTGTTTGGCAGTAGCCATTCCTTTCTTTGGACGCTTGCCTGGAAAATAGAAACCAGAATATCAGTTATTTTTAGAATAGCTTTTGTAAAATCACTAAACCAAAACGGAAAGCAGAATCTCTCCTGAAGCCAGTGACTTTTCCAGATGAAATACTCTCTACTTTGCGGTTCTTCTCTATTCACTGATTCTGGAGGAAAACAATGGGCACAATGGACGTATGTGAAATTCAATATTATTTCTTCTAATTACAGTCAGCACTATGACAAAGAACTAGATCATATTTTTCCAGATTTTCCTAGTTTAAATAGGAAAACTCACTAATCTTAGCTCCCTTAATTGTGTGCTTCCCTCAAATTTGTAGTCATGTAAATTACACAACTAAGGAAATAATTAGTAAGTTCAGCAAGATACCTATTGAAGCCTCATATTTTGAATATCTTCACTCAGAAAGAGGAAGAAAAAACCCACATGCTTACTCTAAATTAGATGTTCTTCACAGCTGATAAATTTACAGAGGTTGTCAACACTAACATCAGAAAGCTCAAAATGGGCACAACTCATTAAATACCCCTTTTTCTACTACACAAATGTGACTGCCAGGATAAGCTTATGCTGGGTTCTCAAACCACCCCCCTCCCAAGTTGCCTCTGTGTTTATTGCAACTTCTGCTTCTAATAACTTTTTCTTAAGATTATAAATAATCAAAAAGGAAACCAGGTTTGTTTGGGGGTTTGTTTTTTTTTTTTTGGTGAGAAGAGGACAACAAAAGAAAATGTTACCTTTTGTGGCCTGGTTGCTGATAGGTGGTGGATTTGATGCTGGCCTCTTGGTTGGGTGAAGGGGTACAGACAAGGATGTCTCACCATATGGCCTATCAGGGCTGATGCTGCCGTCACTCAACTGGCACTCCCCTTGGATCAGGCTAGAGTCCCGTGTGCACTTGGCATGTTGGTAGCGCAAGCCATTGCTGGGTATAAAATTTCTATTCTCCTGAACCTTATGACTTGCTTCTGATGCACCCTCCTTCTTTATATATTTCTGAGCTTTACTTGTATCCTGGAAAGAGGGCAGAGAATCAACCAAACATGACAATTTATAATTGCTGAATGCAAATACCTTGTAATTCTTCTCATTTTACTATTGGACACATTAAATATTTCTAAATAAAGATACAGTTCTAACAGAAATAAAGCTGATCTGTTTTAGCATCCTCTCCTTTTATCTACAGTACATGTCTGTTCAAAAAACTTACATCATTCTAATGTAATATTTCTGTGTAACTATTCTACCCATGCAACTATTTAAGTCACTAAAATAGTGATAAGGTGAGTACTTATTGCAAGGACAGATTCAGAGTAGCAAGGAACCACAAAAAACCATCACATTTTCCAGTTTTATTAGTTTGCAGAGACCAAAGTGTATGCACAATGCCCTTGATTTCAGACAGTTCCTAATCAATGTTCCCTGTAAGCTGTGCATGTGCGTGCGCGCGCAGCAACAATTACTCTCCAGTGCACAGATCGCTGCCAGCAGCGCACAGCCCAGCCACAGACCTTAGCGAGCCGGAAGACGCAGTCTTCCAGCTAGCAGGGGGCTCAATCGGTTTGAAATTTCCCGCCCTGATGATGGTGGGGGCAGCAGCAGCCTGTGGCCAGGGAGCAGCTCCAGCAGCCAGGCAAGCAGGAAGGGGGGATTTTAGCGGGGTTGGAGTGAGCAGCAGGAGAAGTGTGGCTGTGGGTTCGGCTGGGAAGGCGCCCAGGACTCAGGGAAGCGGGTGAAGAAGGAGCCCAACCACAGGTTGGCTGGAGAAACTGGTGCATGGGCAGGGAAGGCTCTTGGCCAGGAGTTGCATAAACTACCCCTGCTGCAGGGGTTAGAGCGTAGTTTGCTGGCCCCAGAGCCCTCCAGCACAGGTCCCCGTCCCCCCCGCATGGGTGGGCCACCCAATAATCACCCCCAAACACACACACACAGACACCCCCAAACAGACAGACAGACACACACACACAGCCACGCCCAGACAGCCAGAAACACACACACAGCCAGACACACACAGAGGCACCCCCAGCTAGATAGACAGACACACACACACACAGAGGCACCCCCAGACACCCACATACATGCACACACACACACCCCACCCCCCCACACACAGAGCTACCCCCAGACAGCTGGACACAGAAACACACACAGAGCCACCCCAGACACACACACCCCACACAGCTAGACAGACAGACAGACACAGACACACACGTGCGCGCGCACGCAGAGGCACCCCCAGACAGACAGACACACCCCCAACACACACACACACACACACACACACACAGCCACCCCAAGAGAGGCAGAAAGACAGACCCACACAGCCACCCCCAGACAGACAGACAGACCCACACACACACATTGGGCCACTGATGCAAGCACTAAGCAATGTCAGCATAGCAACTCAGCTTGTACCCAGTATGTTGTATAATGAACAAGGAGTCCTGTGACACTTAAAAACTAACAATTATATTTATTGCATGAGCATTTGTGGGAGGAAAATCCCACTTCATCAGACTTATATTCTAAGTTCCTTCATCTTCAAAGCATCGGATGAACTGGATTTTCTCCCACAAAAGCTCATGCAATAAATATAGTTGTTAGTCTTTAAGTGCCACAGGATCCTTCTTTGTTTTACTGAACTCGACTAACACAGCTGCCCCTTTGGATCTTGAAAGGATGTTGTATTTCACCTAATAGAGTGTTTTAAACTTCATTCCTGAAATAGATGAGCACCATAGTGTGTATACACAGAACGTATATCACCCTTAAGTTCATGTGTATGCATCTTCATTTCTTTAGTGTTATGTGTAGACATTCTGGCTCAGTGTAACTTCACAACAGTGCAACAATGTTCTCTATATAGGGTTGTAAGCAGAATCCATTGCAATAAAGTAGCAGCAACAGAGCAGAAAAATATATCCAGAAATTCTGTTCTTTCATTCTATTTTTCCCTTGCTATTCACAACACTGTATAATTGTACCCCTCCTTTTTGCATATTCTATCATGGGCTTTGTCAGAAAAAGAAAGGAAACTACTTGCTCCAGTAAATGGCAGCTTGAATTTCCAACCTCTGCTAAACTGGTCATATGGGCAGGAAAATTAATATCTATGTACGGTAAAGACGGGGATATCAATAAATTGTCTGTTGATAAAAGGCTCTACAATTTCAAGAAGGGTTAAATCTTAGGATCAGGATGAATTCTTAATTAAGAAGTATGTTTAATTGAGGATTACTGTCTGGTTCTGACTAAACTGTATGCCAGTTTTTATTTGGCTAATGTTTGACATAGTGCAGGGGTCTCAAACTCAAATCATCACGATGGCTCCATGACGACTAGTACAGGGCTGCATGAGGAGGGCTGCACCACTGAAACCTTTTCATACGCCAGTATTGCAAATACTAGTAACAATGGTGTCTGTGCAGGCCACAGGAAATAGCTTTAGGGGCCAAGTGTTTGAGACCCCTGACTAGTGTGACAAGAACCCAAACACTAAATCTGCCTCTCAGGCTCCCAGTGAATTTGGGGAGTGGAAAAGATATTTCTAATCTAATTCTATTTTCTTGCTTTTTGTTTACTTACACAGACTCAGTGTTCCCTCAAAGCTGATGATGCAGCTGTACAAGTTGTTGGATGCACCGGAGGTGCTGGAAGGCAGCAGGGAAGGGGCCCAATGGGAGTCGGGGAACCAGCAGGGAACTTGCTCAGTGGCATTCAGAACTTGCTCAGCTGCATCATGGGCTTAAAGGGAACATTGTAATCCTAACTATAATGAACAATATCTCAACCCGTGAACATTTAAATTTGCTATTTGTCTTGAATATTCTATAGTTGAGACACAGCTCATTCTAAATTAAGAACTATATAAGCATAAGGAATACCACAGATCCATAGATTTTTAAGGTCAGAAGGTACCAGTATGATCTTCTAGGCTGACCTGCACTATGCAGGCTATAAAACATCCCACCTACTCCTGCAATAGACATCAAACCTCTGACTGAGTCACTGAAGGTACAGAGAAACTACCAGTAAGTGACACATGCCCCACGTTACAGTGGAAGGCGAGAAACACCCAGGGCCCCTGACAATCTGCTCTGAGGGAAAGTCCCCTTCTGACCCCCAAATATGGTGATCAGCTAACTCCTGAACATGTGGGCAAGACTCAACAGCCAAACAGCCAAAAAAGGATTCTCTGTATCATCTCAGAATCCTCCCCATCTAACACTCCATCACATGCCATTAGCGTATTTACCGCTACTATCCAAAGGTCAGTTAAATGCCAAGTTAGGATACCCTATCATACCATGCCCTCCATAAATTTATCCAGCTCAGTTTTGAAGCTGACAGAGCTTTTTTTCCCCACAGCTCCCCTTAGAAGGTTATTCCACAACTTTACTCCTGCAATGGTTACAAACCTACATCTAATTTCAAGTCTATACTTCCCAATGGCCAGTTTATATCCATTTGTTCCTGTGTCCACATTGGCACCTGTAACTGATGCCTACTAACTCCAAAGTTATCAGTTAGCAGACATGCAGTGAGGAGATACCCTTCACCATGTTTACTCGTTTTGACTTTTGTTGACAGCTGCATAATCCTCCTTCAGTAACGAGGAATAACATTTCATCTTACCTGAGAAGTAACCTTGGAAGCTGCATTTAGCTGTCTTGCCCATATTGAAGTCCCCAAGCCTTTTTCCTCTTCCCTCATGTGCTTACCTAAAAAGAAATTCAGTAAGTTGAAACTCATAATTTTGACTGCGAAATGAAGTTATTCAAAAGCCTGAAGCCTACAACTGAGATAAAACAGAAGGGAAGTATTATGAAATATGTTTCCTAAAGAAACAACTCCCATAATACATGTGTCTGTTACCAAAGTTCTCACGCACCAGAAAGGTCAAGATTTCTCACCACTCTCCCATACCTATCTGGCAAATCAGAGCAGCCCAAGTTTTAACTGAACATAAAATTCATAGAACCTGGAAGAGACCATGGGAGGTCATCGAGTCCACTCCCCTGCACTCACGGCAGGATGAAGCACCCCCATTAAACCATCCCTGACAGGTGTTTGTCTAACCTGCTCTTAAAAACTTCCAATGATGGAGATTCCACAACTTGTGTAGGCAACTTATTCCAGAGGTTAATCACCCTGGCAGTTAGGAATTTTTTCCTAATATCCAACCTAAACCCCCCTTGCTGTGATTTAAGCCCACTGCTTTTTCTCCTATCATCAGCTGTTAAGGAGAACAATTTTTCTCCCTCCTCCTTATGACACCCTGTTAGGCATTTGAAAACTTATGTCCCCTTCTCTAGATTAAACATAACCAGCTCTTCCAATCTTCCCTCATAAGTCAAGTTCCAACCCTTTAATCATTCATGTTGCTCTTCTCTGGACTTTTTCCAATTTGTACACATCTTTCCTGAAATGAGGCACCCAGAATGGGACACAATACTCCAACTGAGGCCTAATCAAGGCAGAGCAGAGCAGAAGAATTACTTCTCATGCCTTACTTATAATATTCCTGTTAATACATCCCAGAATGGTATTTGACTTTTTGCAACAGCATTACACTGCTGCAGACGTTGCTGCCCCGGGCAAGCACCCAGGGCACCAGCCCAGGCCACGCCTCCGGCCAGGAAGCCACGCAACCGGCCGGGGATGGGGCTGGGAGCAGCCGTGAGGGGCTGAGCCCCGGATCCCCAGCGGGGGACAGGGCCAGGAACGGCCCCCACAGCCGCGGGCAGCTGAGCCCCAGATCCCTGGCCAGGGACGGGGCCACCACGGCTGCAGGCGGCTGAGCCCTGGATCCCCAGCTGAGGACACAGCTGCCGCCACTGCAGGCAGCTGGGCCCAGGATCCCTGGCTGGGGAGGGGGCCCCGGATCCCCTGCTGGGGACGGGGCAGCCGGGCCCTGGATCCCCCACTGGGGATGGGGCTGCTGCAGCCGTGGGCGGCTGGGCCCCAGATCCCCAGCCCAATCGGGCCGGAGACCACGAGAGGCGGGCCCCGCCAGACCCGGGGCACTGGTGCCAAGATTCGGGGCACATGCCTCGTGTGGCCGGCGCCAGCAACGCCCCTGCACTGCTGACTCATATTTAGCTTGTGGTCCATTATGACACCCAAATCCCTTTCCACAGTACTCCTTCCTAGGCAGTCATTGCTCATTTTGTATGTGTGCAATGGACTGTTCTTTCCTGTGTGGAGTATTTTGATTTTGTCTTTATTGAATTTCATTGTTTACCTCAGACCATTTCACCAGTCTCTCCAAATTATTTTGAATTGTGATCCGACCCTCCAAAGCACTTGCAAACCCTTGCATCTTGATATCATCCACTAACTTTATAAGTAGAGCCCTGCACGGATACAAATAAGTGGATCTGTATTTGATCTGCATCCACAAGAAATGGTCCACAGATATCCGTGTTGTATCTGCGGATGCGGATATAATGTGGATATCCATGTATTTTCAGGGCTCTAGCTCTGTGCAGATAAAAATGTGGATCCATATTCAATCTGCATCAGCAAGAAATGGTCCGCAGATATCTGTCTTGTATCCGCAAATGCGGATATCTGCAGATATCTGCGGATTTGCAGTGCTCTATTTATAAGTGTACTCTTTATGCCATCATCTAAATCATTGATGAAAATATTTAACAGCACTAGACACAGAACCACTCCCCAATTGTTATGTCCTTTCAGCATGTCTGTGAACCATTGATAATTACTCTCTGGGAGTGTTTATCCAATCAGTTTTGCATTCATCTTACAAGTAGTTCCATCCAGGTTGTACTTCCTTGGTTTTTTAATGAGAAGGTGATGTGAAACCATATTGAAACCTTACTAAAGTCTAGATACACCACATCTATTGCTTCCCCTCTATCTACAAGGCTTGTTACCCCATTATAGAAAGCTATCAGGTTGGTTTGACACAATTTGTTCTTGACAAATCCATGCTGACTATCACTTAACACCTTATTCTCTTCTAGATGTTTGCTAATTGATTCCTTAACTATTTACTCTATCATTTTTCCCAGTACAGAGGTTAGGCTGACTGTCTATAATTCCCTGGGTAGTCTTTATTTCCCTTTTTATAGATGGGCACTAGATTTGCTCATTTCTAGTCCTCTGGAGCCTCTCCAGTCTTTCATGATTTTTCAAAGATAATAGCCAATGGCTCAGATATCTCCTGAGTCAGCTCCTTGGGTATTCTAACAAGGAGTCTGGTTGCACTTAAAGACTAAAAAATTTATAAATTTGTTAGTCTTTAAGTGCTACAGGATTCCTTGCTTGTGTTGCTGAACTAGACTAACATGGCTGCCCTTTTGGAATTTGGGTATTCTAGGGTCCATACCATCAGACAGTGGGGACTTGAAGACATCTTACTTGTTTAAGTAATTTTTAACCTGTTTTCCCTATTTTAAGCTTCTGACTGTATCCCATTTTTACTGGTCTGCCCTGTGTTTCCCTACATCACACATCAAACACCACAAACCTTCTCAGTAAAGACTGAAACAAAGAAATCATTTAGTTCCTCTGCCATTTCCACATTTTGTTATTGTTTCCCTCTCTTTATTGAATAAGGGTCATTATGCTGTCCTTGATCTTCCTCTTGTTTCTAAATACATTTGAAGAATATTGTCTTGTTGCCTGTTATGCCTTCAGCTAGTTTGATCTCAGTTTGTGCCTTGGCCTTTCTGATTTTTCCCCAACATAACTGTGTTGTTTGTTTATAGTCATCCTTTATGATTTGACCTAGTTTCTGCTTTTGGTAGAACTGTTTCTTTTTAGATTATTGAAAATCTCCTGGTTAAGCCAGCGTGGTCTCTTCCCATACTTCCTGCCCTTCCTACACAATGGAATAGTTTTCTCTTGTGCCCTTTTAATGATGTCTGTCTGAAAAGCTGCCAACTGTCTTCAGTTGTTTTCTTCCTCTTAAGACATTCTACCCATGGGATCCTACCTACAAACACCCTGACTGTGCTAAAGTCTGCCTTCTTGAAATAAATCCATATACAAGTCTGATCAACACAGCCATGTGCATCTCAAAGTTCTGATACTGAAGACAGCTGCCTTCCATTACCACAGTACCTTCAAAATATACCTGATAGATGCTTCCTCAGTATCTGTTTCTTGACTTTTCTGCACCCTTACTCATAGACTCTAAGTTCAGAAAGGACCAATATGATCATCTAGTCTGACCTCCTGCACACTGCAGGCCACAAAACCTCACCCACCCACTCCTACAATAAACCTCAAACCCATAACTGAGCTATTAATGTCCTCAGATCATGATTTAAAGACTTTAATACAGAGAATCAACCAGCAAGTGAGCCATGCTCAATGCTACAGAGGAAGGTAAAAAACCCCAGTACCCAAGCCAATCTGCCCTGGGGGAAAATTCCTTCCCAACCCCAAATATGGTGATCAGTTAAACCGTGAGCATAAGGGCAAGTCCACAACAGCCAGTCAAGAAGAACTTCTCTGTAATACCTCAGAACCCACTCGATCCAGTGCCCCTTCCCAGGTCACTATCATACCCATCACGAGTAGTAAAAGACAGACAATGGCCAAGCTACACTGTCCATCATATCATTCCCTCCATAAACTTATCAAGCTTTGTTTTGAAGGCAACTAAGGTTTTTGCCCCCACCACTTCCCTTGATAAACTATTCCAGAACTTTACTCCTCTGATGGTTAGGAATCTGCATCTAATTTAAAGCCTAAATTTTCTGAAGGACAGTTTGTATCCATTTGTTCTTGTGTCCACATTGGCACTGTATTCAAATAATTCCTCTCCCTCCCTTGTATTGATCCCTCTAATGTATTTATAAAGAGCAATCATATCTCCTCTCAGCCTTCTTTTGCTCAGACTAAACAAACCAAGATTTTTAAGTCGTCTCTCATAGGAAAGATTTTCCATTCCACAAATCATCCTTGTAGCCCTTCTTTGCACCTGTTCCAGTTTGAATTCATCTTTCTTAAACATGGGTGACCAGAACTGTACACAATGCTCCAAGTGAGGTCGCACCAGTGCCTTGTATAATGGTACTAACACCTCCCTGTCTCTACTGGAAATACCCTTTCTGATGCACCCCAGGACCACATTAGCTTTTTTCACTGCCACATCGCATTGGCTATTCATTGTCATTCTGTGATCAACCAGTATGCCCAGGTCCTTCTCCTCCCCCATCACTTTCAGCTGATGCATTCCCAACTTATAAGAAAAATTCCTCTTATGTGTCCCTAAGTGCATGACCTTGCACTTCCCAATGTTGAATTTCATCTTATTTCTAATGCTCCACTTTACAAGGTCATCCAAATCATTCTGTATGCTATCCCGATCCTCCTCCATATTGGCAATACCTCCCAGCTTGGTGTCATCTGCAAACTTAATTAGCACATTCCCACTTTTTGTGCCAAGGTCAGTAACAAAAAGATTGAATAAGGTGGGTCCCAGGACCGACCCTTGGGGAACTCCACTAGTAACCTCCTTCCAGCTAGACAGTTCACCTTTCACTATGATCCTCTGTAGTCTCCCCTGTAACCAGGTCTTTCTCCATATTTCTATTTTCATATTAATCCCCATCTCCCCCAATTTAACTAATAATTCCCTGTGTGGAACTGTATCAAATCTAAATTAATTAGGTCCACCGCATTTCCTTTATCCAAAAAATCTGTTGGTCAGGCATGATCTACCTTTTGTAAAGCCATGTTGTATTTTATCCCAGTTACCATCTTCCTCAATATTCTTAAGTACTTTCTCCTTCAAAATTTTCTCCAAGACCATGCATACTGCTGAAGTCAAACTGACAGGCCTGTAGTTACCTGGATCACTTTTACTCCCTTTCTTGAAAACAGGGACTACAGTAGCAATTCTCCATTCATAAGGTACAACCCCTGTGTTCACCGATACTTTAAAAATCCTTGCTAAAGGGCTAGCAATTTCATGTGCGAGTTCCTTGGATGAAGATTATCTGGGCCCCCTGATTTAGCTCCATTAAGCTGCTGAAGCTTGGCTTCCACCTCAGATATGGTAATTTCCACTTCTACATTCCCATTAGCTGCCCTATCTCTGTCCCCAATCCCACCATCACCCTCATTAAAGACAGAGGCAAAGTACTTATTTAGATATTCAGCCATGCCTAGATTATCCTTGATCTCTACGCCATCTTCAGTGTATAGTGGTCCAACCTCCTCCTTCTGTGTTTTCTTTCTATTTATATGGCTGAAGAACCTTTTACTATTGATTTGATTCGCTTTGCAAGATCCAACTCTGCCTGGCTTTTGGCTTTCCTCACTTGATCCCTAAATGCTCTGACCCCTAAAAGGTAGTCCTCCTTTCCTATCCCTCTCAACTTCCACTCCTTGTAGGTCTTGTGTTTCCTCCTAATCACCTGTTTAAGATGTACATTCATCCAGCTTGGTTTAGAACCCATGCCTGAAATTTTTTCCCTCTTCTTTGGAATGCAGGTTTCAGATAGTTCCTGCAGCTTTGTCCTGAAGCAGTTCCAAGCATCCTCAATGTTCATATCCATGAATTCTTTGGTCCAGTCCATTTCCTTCGCTAACTCCCTTCATTTTTTGAAGTTAGCCCTTTTGAAGTCAAAGACTCTGGTCACAGATTTATTTCTGTTTACCCTTCCATTCCGTTTAAATTGGATGAGCTCATGATCACTAGAGCCTAGGTTGTCTCCTACAACTAATTTCTCTATGAGGTCCTCACTACTGATTAATACCAAATCTAAGATCGCATCTCCTCTCGTTGGTTTGGAAACCGCTTGATGGAGAAATTCATCTGCTATCACCTCCAAGAAAATCTGGGCCCTTTTATTGCTGCTAGCACAAATCCTCCAGTCTATATCTGGGAAGTTAAAATCTCCCATAATGACACATTTCCCAGTAGTGTTTACCTCCTTAAAGGCCTTTAAGAGTTCTCTATCCATGTCCAAATCAGATCCCAGCAGTCTGTAACACACCCCAAGCACTAATCCAGGAGAAACTCTAGTAGCTTTCTTCTCCAATGTGATTTTGGCCCAGATAGACTCTGTCCTGCTAATTTCATCACTCTGAATTTCTTTATAATCTATTGCATCATTGATATACAATGCCACACCACCACCTTTGCCATTACATCTGTCCTTCCTAAAGAGCACAAAGCCTTTAATGCCTGTACACCAGTCGTGACTACTATTCCACCATGTTTCTCTTATCCCTATAATATCCGGTTTCAATTCCTCTACTAGTAGTTCCAGTTCCTCCATTTTATTACCTAGGCTTCTCGCATTGGTATATAAACATTTTAGCTTATGCTGCTCGGCTGCGCTCACATCCTGTACCCAACATGGCCTTTTATTACTACTGCCAACATCGCTCCTCAGACCAGCATATGTGCTTCCCTCCTTTCTAGCATCTATACTATCTTTTCTGAATTCCGCTTCCTGCCCCTCAATGCTAGTATCAGGCATAGAAAATTGTCTGAGCATCTCCCAAACATCTCCCCACAGTCCGTAGTTTAAAGCTCTCTTAATCGGTTGAGCTAGCCTCCCTCCCAGAAGTCTGTTATCCTCCCTACTCAGGTAAAGTCCATCCCTTGCAAACAATCTTCTGTCCATGAATGCCTCCCAGTGCCCATATATCCCAAAGCCCTCCTTGTAACACCAATGTCTGAGCCATCTGTTAACTGCCAGAATCTTCTCACAGCTGTATTGTCCTCCTCCAGGGACAGGCAGAATCCCGCTAAAGATTACCTGAGCCTCCAGCTCCTTGAGAGTCCTCCCCAGCCTGGCATAGTCTCCTTTGATACGTTCCCATGAGAATCTAGCTATATCATTTGTACCCACATGAAGGATAATCAGAGGATTCTTTCCTGCTCCCATTAGAATCCTCTTCAGCCTCAGATCCACAACATGTATCTTAGCTCCAGGCAAGCAGCACACCCTCCTGTTCTCAGGGTCACTTCTAGTTACAGGCCTGTCTGTCTTCCTCAGCAGAGAATCCCCAATCACATACACTTGCCTTTCCCTGGAAACAGTGTGCTTCTCCAATCTATCCCCAGTTCTCCTGGACTGGGAGTCATGATGTCTACAGTTGCTGTTCACAATCCTCTGCATCCGGTCCTGAATGCTCCCTGGGCTCGTAGTTATCTCCAGAGGCTCAACTCCCCTTTGAATGGGACTAGCTGCTCTCCTCTTCTTCCTCACACTCCCACCTTCAGTGTTCCTCTGCTGGTCTCCTTCATTTGCTAATTCAGCAAACCTGTTACTGAGTTCTATTCCACCTTCACTAGCTGGTCTTTTTCTCTGGCACCTTCTCACAGTCATGTGTTTCCATTGCTCACTTTTCTCACCTAGCAGTCTCCCCTCGGAAGTGGTTGCTCCTGTTTCCATCTGCAGGTCTGAGTTTTTGTCTCCAGCCTCTCCAGTCCTCTGCTACATCAACTGTTCAATCCCCCTTCTAAACTCAACCATAGTTGCCACCTGCATCTCCAACCATCGGATTTTCTCCTCCAGCAGTTCTATGAGGCAGCACTTCATACAAACAAAATTCTTTGGGGTTTTACCCTCCAAGATAATGTACATCCCACAGCTTCCACCTCCTCTCATCTTCATTATCTCTTCCCTTGTTGGAGTGACTTCTGCTGCTACCTCCATCTCTGCCATAAGTCTGTCTTTCTCCCTCCAAACTCCTCAACAAACTCCCTCTCAAACTCCCCTGTTAACAGCCCTGTTGCCTGCTCCTGGTGCTGCTGAAAGTCCATAAAAGGTGCAAACTTTCCGCAACTCACATTCATAATTGGAATTTGGTTGATTCATTGCTTTTTGAAGTTCTGATCTGATGTGACTGGACAGCCTCAGCTTTAGTAGTGTCTCCAATTCTGGGTACCACACTTCAAAAAAGATGTGGAAAAACTGGAGAGTCCACAGAAGAGCAACAAAAATTATGAAAGGTTTAGAAACCCTGACTGATGAAGAAAGGTTAAAAACAGGATCTGCTTAGTCATAAGAAAAGATGACCATGGAGAGAACTGATAACTGACTTAAAAAGTGTTAAAAGGATGTTATGAACAGCATACTGATCAATTGTTCTCCATGTCCACTGAAGGTCAAAAAAGTAGTAATGGGCTTAATATGCAGCAAGGAAGATTCAGGTTAAATATTTGGGGAGAAGGGGAGAACCATCTCTATCTATAAAAGATCACTTAAGTTCTGGAACAGGCTTCCAAGATAGGTTGTAGAATGCTCATCAGTGGAGGTATTAAAAACAGGTTGGGCAAATTCCTATCAGAGATGGTGGTCTAGTTTACTTGATCCTGCCACAGCACAGGGGGTGGGACTTGACTTCTCAAAGTCTCTTCCAGCCCCATATTTCTATGATTCTATGATCTTACAAGAAACAAAACAGATGCTCTTTGCTACTGACCATGAAAATTACTTTTCTTTCCTAATAGATAGATATCAGGAGATTTGAGATTCACCTAGTGTCAGAAATGCTGCCAGTGATCAGGATCTTGCTCATGCTAACCTCTCTGTTACCAAATGGCCTGGTGTCACTGACAGTACCAAAACCAGACTGCATACCAAGATTATGTTAGGGCAGTGGTTCCCAACCTGTGGTCCATGGACCACTGGTGGTCCGCGAAGGTACTGCAGGTGGTCTATAGGGGGAGGAGATAATGTAATAATAATATAATCCCATGAACCTCTTATGTATCATATTCGATGTTACAGTATTACTTACAATGTAATTTACTTCACATACATCGTTGTTTAATGTAACATTCTCTGAATTTAAGTAGTTGTGCTTTTGTATGCTATCAGTATGAACTGACACTATACATTTGGTAGTTAGAACTTGGCCAGCAAAAGCCTTTGATGATGATGTAGTGGTCTGCATAAAGGAAAAGGTTGGGAAACGCTGTCTTAGGGCATTCACCCTTGCCCTTGCATACAACTTTGATGCTGGATGATCAGTGGGAGACCTGGAACTGCCTCTGTGCCAACAGTGCCAAGGATACCAAGCAAGATGGTTTTGGTTATGCAAGGGGTCACTAACAATCCTTCAAACACAGAATTCTGTGGGGAAGATTCATGCTTACTCATGAGCTGTGGTTGGAGAGCTGCCTCCATAAAAGTGATCTGCTGGTGAAGCTGCCTTTGCAATATCTTAGTTGGAGTTGCTGGCAGAGGGAACATTTACTTTGATTGTGGTCCTCACCCAGACAACAAATGTACTGACACTGCTTGTCTGAGACCACAACAGCCTCACTGCAAGTGCAACACTTCTTGAAGGTGGGCATACCCTTGTCACAAAATCCCTCCCATCTCGGGTAGGGTCAATGCAGAACAGTCTTTTCTTTTCATTTGCTTTTTTTTAGGCATGGCCAAATAAAAACTAAAAGAAGCAAACTGGGAAGTTTGTGAAGTAAAGATTAACAATCAAAAGAGAAGTTAATGGTCTGCTAACTGACAGCTAAATGCTTCCTCTCTAGTTGGGGAACTGAGGATGGTTAGCCCCCACATCCTGCTAGCCTCATGGCCCATCAAAAGGAGGAACAACGCATGCGAAGGGATGCTACTACCTAAGTTTTCTGATCAGCAGCACACACATGCATACACACCTAAAATGGAGCACCCCCAGGGATACTACTAGAAGAAGCAGCCCAATATTTTGGAACTCTCTTTTTTTCAGCCTGAGATTCAAGGAAGAATAGAGAGAATAAATGTTTGTAGTAGCTTTATGTAATCTTGTTCAGGTAAGAATAAATGCAAAATCCTAACACTGCGAGACATCTCAGAACATGGTTTCTGCTGAAACAGGGTAAGCATGGCTGTAATTTTTTACTACTTCCCCTGCGCAATGAATCATCTCTCTTTTTAACTGCCTGGACACCCAGGTAAGTCATGAGCTTGCTAGTTGCATGGGGGTGTTTTGTTTTGTTTTGTTTTGTTTTGTTTGGGGGGGGGTTGGCTGTTTGTCAGTAGGTCATGTACTTTAAAGAACTGAATTGTAGTGTTAGTATACTGTCTGACTTTGTCTGCTAAACTCTGAAAAATAGATAGTTGAAGAAAGGATGGTATGGATTCTCTTCACTCAAACAGCTACTGTGAGGACCATTAAGACATCTGTGAAGATTATAGGACATGTCAGTAATCTCAACCCCCAAAATTTGTAAGGGGAATATAAACTGTTAAGAGAAAAATGAGGGAATTTCATGTGGAGGTCTGGAATAGGCATATGTTTCTTTTAGTTCTATGATGTTGATTGAGAGAATTTGCTGATAAAATAGCCTTCAGAGCGTCCCTGTGAAATTTTAATTTTCTTGCTATGCTGGTCCAGTACCAGCACAGATTCCTTCCACCTGCCCAGTGTGGAAAAAGACATTTTTGGGGTCCTAAAGTTATTGACCAAACCTTAGGCCTGTGTATACAATGGGCTACAATTTGGCAGGACATCTACTTGTCAGGCCTGTGCTAAGACAATAGCTCTATGTGACTTTATCTCCCAGGGTCAGCAGCCGCATACCAAAGCAATCTCTCTAGAACTCACTGAAAGCACATACAGCACTGGTTCCCAGCGGTTTTTGAGACCAGAAGGAAACTTTTTTTTGCAGCACCGGATTAGAAACAAATTTGTGATCAGGGACAACAATTTCCCAGGCAAATGGGGGCAATATGCTGATGTGGGGGCTTTGGTTATAAAAGAAGGCCTAATTTGTTAACTCGTCGGAGGGGCGAGAGGTTAATAGCTTCCCGCACCGCTGAGGGTCTGGCCAGCCCAAAGCACCTTCCCACGCCAGCCTAAAGAGGCGGCGTTCTAAACCCCTTTGCCTGATCAACAAAGGGTGCCTGGTTTTTTTTTTTGAGCAGGTCTTTTTCTTTTTTTCCAACTTTTTCCTTCTTATATTCTTTCTTCTTTTTGGAACTTTACCTGGGCACTCCTGGAGAGCAGGGACCACGGCGGGCCGCTGCTTCTCCCTGAAAGAGGTGTCAGGAGCACGCAACCTTGTAGCCGGTTGCAGTCAGACCTGGTAATTGTAAGGTCCAGGACTGGCCAAGTGCAGATTTGTTTCTCTCCCTGAATTCTATACTGTGCTGGTTCTTCACTTTTTCTAACAAGAAAGTGGATCTGCTGAACCCTCCGGAGATAACATCCAGGTGGTAAATATAATCTGGTCAAATTTGGGATTCAAATTGGAAAATGCTGTTTTGGGAATGTGTGTATGTGTATTATTATTGCTCTGAACACAAATCAAAATCAAGCTGGTGTTCCACAATCAAATTGAGAGACAGCAGTGTGAAAAAGTGTGATGAAAGAATAAATTCACTTGTGTTCCCCGCCAGGCACCCCAGCTGACCCTTGTAACTCCTAGCCGCAAACAGCCCATGGCTAGCCTCACTGGGCCGTGACCCATGGTGTCTGGAGAGCAAGGGGGAGAAGCAAGGTGTTCGTGCTGTCCTGGGCTGCGTGTGACATTTTAGTGTGTGTGTAGTAAATAGCGAAGCTCTTTTGCCCACAAATTGTGTGCTCTCTCTCTGTCTCTCATAAACCCCACTCTGTTAAGTTATATCAACCAGGATTGGAACTGGGGATTTTAATTCAGGGTTAGGCACAAGGATTGGAATTGGTGTTGTAGTAATATTTGTACTCTATTTTCTGTTTATTGGGCTATTAATTTGTATTTTGAAGAACTTTAAATGCCTTAAAGAAATAGAGTTCTAAAACCACAGTTTGTATGAGTTTTGATAAGTGTAATTTAATAGGACTTGCAAGTTTTTTAATGTTTGTAATAGGAATATTAGTAATTAGATAATATTAACCTCTTATTTAACCTTTTTATTCTCTTCTTTCTTTTTTGTAATTTTAGTTATCTCAATAAAAGTCACATAAAAAGTAGATAACCCAAAATTTGTGGTTTGGTCTCTTGCCTCTCGATTGGGACTCCTTCTTGCAGTGTGGGGATCGTGCCTCCTGCACCCACTCTCCCCCAACACCCAGAAGCACTCATGGGCCACAAAAAAGTATTGAGGAATCTCCAGTTCATAGCTCTGCTGAATTGTGTGCCTCTATTATTGCTTCTTTCCTAAATTTCTTCTTTAGTGTTTTTTTTTAAACTTCTAATACTGTTATGCATATTTGGGACCATCCTTCATTCCATCACATTTCCCCTTCTAGAATATGTCTAGGACTCATTTCTCCAAACTGTTTTTGTAGATATTGGAATACTACAAAATGACTTCCCCATTCCTGCAACAAACTGCTTTATCCTTTTTCCAAAGGTAAAAATTTTCTTTATCAGCTGTTTCAGATATAGGATTTTCTAAAGTTCAGCAAACTGCTTTCCCTTTGAGAATGGATGCTGTCATTAATCAACTGGCCTTTACATCTGCATTCCAGGAACAAATTTAGACATGCTTTCTAGAGACATGGTATTAGAATCCATCAAACAGAGTGAAAATTCAAGGTTTATCTAGTGAGGAATATGCCATGAAACCAGCAACTAGGGAGATCTTATCAGCTATTGCTTTCAGCTTTTACCTCTAGAAGGATTATAGTTTTCAGTTCCTCCATCTATACCAGTGCAAGTCTTGTGAAACAGATGGATGCTGAAGAAACATTTAGGTTGACAACTAAGGCCTTATTAAAGTTAAGCTCCTAAGGTTTGGCCTAGTTTACAGATATGCTGAGCACAGTTTTTTCTCACTGACTTCTAGAAAATGTGCCAGACTTATTTAGGAACTTGACTATAGAGCTAGGAACCTAACTTTAAATAATTATTGTTGAAAATCTTATCGCTCATGTAACAACGTAAAGTGGCAATGACAGTTAACATGAATACCTACCACATTCTGTTTTATGACTCTGGGATGGCTGCCTGTCCTTATGCCTACTTCTAGGGTAACTTCTGTGTTCTTGATGAGCAGTTCTTTTATCTGTGCAGTCTGTGCTTTGTGTATGACCTGGTAAACATGTGGTATAGTGCAATCCTGCCATAGAGAGCATGCCCTGAATAGCTTCTTCTTCTGTACTTGTCGAGGTAGGACATTCCCTAGGAAAAAGAAGATTAGAAAAGAGAGAAGAGAATTTTAATTTCACTGAAGGAAATTACTTTTATATTCAAATTAAACAAAGGTGTACAAATACGTTTGGAAGTTGTATCCATTTATGAACAAGATATTCCTAATCATTTGTCTCACCCTTTACTTGGAGTTTCATTTTTAGATGGCTTCTGTGTAGTTTGACAGAGGTCCTTTATCTTAGATTCCTCCTTGAAGTTTGATGTTACTTTCTGTTTCTCATCATCACCTGAGCTTTCTAACTCCTCTGAAGAGGAATTCTTTTGCTAGAACAAGAGTAAATAGTCCATAAGGGTAACGTAGTCAATTCCGAAGACATCACTGCTATTCTAAGCTATACTTAAAGCTTCTCCACCCTTCAGTTAATTCATCTTTTAGTTAATACTCACAGAATAGTTAAATAGTGAACAAACAGAGAGGTCTAATATATTAGATTTTAGAAAACTTGGTCAAAAAAAGTTGAAAGTGTGTTTCAGGGAAATACAGCTAAAAACACCAAAAACCCAATCTGTCTTACAAAAACTCTATACATTTTAAACATCAAAATTAAAATATGAAAATAGGCAGTTAAAGAATTTATTTAATCTGCCTGTTGGGTGACCCATCATTCATCTCACCTGACTTACATTGCCCATCCAATCTTACTTAAGCCCCCTTTGTTTAGTTCTGTAATGAAAACATGCTACTGGATTGTTGCTGTTGAATTTATATACTGTTTACTGAGTATAGAACAAAAGATTATTAAGGCAATATAAATCTGGGAATAATTAACATATAGAAATATGACAAATTGATGTGCTGATGAAGTGGAAGAACACCTTAAGAGAAATGAAGGATGTTAAAATCTGGAATTGATTTGTCTTTTTTAAACAAAAACTCAGTGTAGCTTATTGTGGGGAGCGAATTTGAATTTGTTGAAAATCTGAAATATTTTCAAGAACTTTGTTTGTTATTATAAAATCATATCTCGCAAATGACACTCCAGTTTTAGAGTAGTTGGGAGAATTAGATACATAATTAAATCTGGGATATTTTTTAGTTTTAGATATTGGGCCAACTTGTACATGAACAGATTTTTTTTTAATTATTGTTTTGTACATGTACCCAAGTATGGATGGATGAATGTATGGATTTTAAACACATGAATATAAGTAAATAAAATGCTGGTTTAAATTTTCATTTGATCAATTCCTATGGTCTTCTCTAGCATTTACCTGGTTAGTGCAATCAGGCTCAGATTCTTCTGAATCAGAAATATCAGAGTACTCTGAGGATCCATTCCTGAGTTCTGATTTTACACTTTCAAAGAACACTGGAAATAAAGGACAAGATTGTTTCTTAAAAACCTATAATTTCACATTAGCTTTCAAAAAAAAACCCAAAAACCAATAATCACACATATTTAGTTTTCAACATCTGGTTTCAAAGCCTACTTAAATGAACAAAAATCAATCTATAAAATCTGCTTTCCTTTTCAAAGAGATCTCTCTCTAGATGCAATTACCCAAAAATGACTGACTGATGCATCTTAACAAGTTTTGGTTTGAATTTCCTTGTTCCTTCTAATTAAATATTTCATATATGAACATTAAACAAGAATCTTAAAGAGAATATTGCCACATTTTTCAATGATCTGAAGATATGAACACGCACAGCTTAGGTTAGTCAAGACCAAAGAGGATTTCAATTCCTTTCTAAGCTAACTGAAAGGACAACAAAGATGGCAAATGAATGTTAATGTTGATAACAGGGAAGTAATACACATGGCAGAAAACATTTAAGCTACTTATCACTTAGTAAAGTTCTAAACTATCAACTCAGGAAAGGGACCTGGGTGCCACTATAGAGAAGTTCAAGTAACACCTCTGCTTAATGTGCAACTGCTGTGAAAAATAGCAGTGCTACGATAAGAAATGTGATGGAAATTGCAACGCCATTATATAAAATCTATGGTACAGCCTCATCTAGAAGGGGCTTCTGAAAAGGACAGCAAGGACATTTGAGGCACAGTAAAACTCGTATGAAGAGATTCAGGCTGTTCACCTTAGAAAGGAGATGAACAGGAGGAGCCATGATAAATGTACATAAAATAATGAATGGTGTAGAGAACGTAGATCAGGAGCTTTTGTTCTCCCTGTCTCATAACACAAGAATGAGGGAACATTTGATAAAATTAAAAAAGGTAATAAATTTGATAAAAGGAAATACTTTTGTCACACAATAAGTACTTGGACTGTGGAATGCACTGAAATCATTGAGGCCAAGAACACAGCATTATTCAAAAAAAGAACAGATATTATTTAGATAAATATATAAAAAATTATGGTAGTTAATGCTAGCAAAACTTTTAGTAGGGATATTAAACCTAAAGTTTTTAGAGCTTAAGCCAATTTTTAACTATGAGAGATCAGAATCAGACAATGTGGGGGACATATCCTACATCTGCCCACTATGGAGTCTACTCCCTACACTTTCCTTGAAAGCTTTTGATACCAGCCCAAGTTAGAGACAGGATAGTGGACTACATAGATTTCAGGTGTGGTCCAGTGTCGCTGTCCTTATGTTCCTTATAAGCAGCCATAACATATCAGCTAGCTTACTACTGCTTTGTTTGCCAGTACAGTGTAAAATGGCAGCTATGTACGTCCTAGTTTCCTTTTGCCTCCTATCTTTCAAATTCCCCATGCCTGTTGCAACTTTTTATATTCCCCTGCACGTATCCAAAATTTCTCCCTCTCATCTGTTTTCCACATTCCCCTGCACAGACCTGTCTCACTTTTCCATCTTATACCAACAACTTTCATGAACAAGCATACATCCACATATACTTACTTCACCTCTCCCTCCTGCTCTATCCATCAAGTAAATGAGGTACAATTAATAGCTTGTGAAAACAATTTAAGATAAACTGGAGGGGGGGGGGGGTTGGGGGAAGGGAGTTGTTTGTTTGCTTTTTAATTTTCACAACTGAAAAGTGATCTATCAGCAGAAACTGGTGCATAATCTTCTTCAGAGAAACTCACAAAGAAGTCCTGTGGCACTTAAAGACTGACAAATTTATTTATTGCCATGAGCTTCCGTGGGAGAAAATCCTACTTTTTCAAATGCTTCGAAGATGGGGAAACTTACAGAATGGGAGGAAATAAATGCAAGGAAAAGCAGCGAGAGTTCTGTTGCACCTTATAGACCAATAGATTTCTTCAAGCATAAGCTTTTGTGGGCTACAGCCCACTTCGTCAGATGCATGAAGTGGAAACTACAGTGGAGAGGTATAATATGCACGTACCAGAATGGAGGAGGGCAAGTGTTAGCAAAGTCAGTTCAGAGAGCAGATGGGGCCCATTCACAGCAGTAGATCAAAGGGAGAGAATATGTGAACAGATGAATGACTTTTTGTAATGTGCTAATCATTCTAAGTCTCTATTCAGACCCAGCCTGATGATGTCAAACTTGCAGATTAGCTCCAACTCTGCAGTTTCAGAAAACCCCACCCTAGCCATTATGGATGTAGAAGCCCTGTACACCAACATTCCTCACAAAGATGGACTACAAGCCATTAGGAACAGTTTCCCAGATGATAACACGGCACACCTGGTAACTGGACTTTGTCCTGACCCACAACTATTTCAGATTTGGGGATGATCTATACCTCCCAGTCAGCGGCACAGCTATGGGGACCTGCATGGCCCCACAGTATGCCAACACCTTTATGGCTGGCCTAGAACATCGCTTCCTTGCATCTCATCCACTATTGCCTCTCCTTTACCTGTACTACACTGATGACATTTTCATCATCTGGACCTGCGGAAAAAGAGGCCCCAGGAGAATTCCACCAAGACTTCAACAATTTCCACCCCACCATCAACCTCAGCCTAGACCAGTCCACACAAGAAATCCACTTCTTGGACACCACCATACGTATAAGAGATGGACGCATTAACACTACCCTGTACCATAAACCAACTGACTGCAATGCATACCTACACGCCTCCAGCTTCCACCCAGGACACATTACATGATCCATCTTCTACAGCCAAGCTTTAAGGTACAACCGGATCTGTTCCGATCCCTCAGACAGAGACAAATACCTACAAGATCTCTACCAGATATTCCTGAAACTACGATACCCAGCTGGTGAAGTCAAAAAACAAATTGACAGAGCCAGACGGGTACCCAGGAGCTGCCTACTAGAGGACCGACCTGACAAGAGAAAACAACAGAACACCTCTGGTCATCACCTACGGTCCCCAACTTAAATCTCTCTAACACATCATCAAAGATCCACAACCTAGCCTCAAAGATGATCCCACACTCTCTCAGGCCTTGGGAGGCAGGCCTATTCTTGCTTACAGATAGCGTCCCAGTCTGAAGCAAATACTCACCAGCAAC
Source organism: Podocnemis expansa (assembly GCA_007922195.1). NCBI lineage: Eukaryota > Metazoa > Chordata > Testudines > Podocnemididae > Podocnemis > Podocnemis expansa. The sequence goes on along the minus strand of ML681994.1, from coordinate 11,394,034 downwards.
CAAACACCATACAACAGGAACACCAGCGCAGGAACCTATCTTTGCAACAAACCCCGTTGCCAACTCTGCTCACACACTGACTCCAGGGATACCATCACAGACCCCAACCACATCAGCCACACCATCAGGGGCTCATTCACCTGCACATCCACTAATGTGGTATACACTATCATGTGCCAGCAGTGCCCCTCTGCCATGTATATTGGGCAAACTAGACTGTCCTTGCATAAAAGGATAAATGGACACAAAACAGATATCAAAAATGGAAACATCCATAAACCAATAGGAAAACACTTCAACCTCCATGGACACTCAGTGGCAGACTTGCAAGTTGCCATACTTAAGAAAAGAAACTTCAAAAACAGACTTCAGCATCAATGTTCCCTCTAAGAGGAGAGAGCAGCTGAGCAACTCCTGTTGCTCGCTGCACTCCCCCCCCACGGGGCCCGCTGCGCAGCCCCT
>ML681994.1:11279852-11388572 GCA_007922195.1 Podocnemis expansa | reverse complement strand
CTCCTGCTCGCCCCCCCCCCCGGTCCCAGCATCACCCCCCCCACTCCTGCTAGCCCCCCTGCCCCGGTCCCGGCATTGCCCCCCCCGGTCCCGGCATCACCCCCCCGCTCCCACTGGCCCCCCCTCCTGCTACCCCTCCCCCGCTCCCGGCAGCACGCCCCCCTGCTCCTGCTCGCCCCCCCCTGCCCCCACAAACTTACCTCCGGGCTGGACTGGAGGCTCAGGGCCCAGCCCTAACTCCTGGGCCAGAGAAGCTCTACGGAGCATGCCCAGATTTTCTGGGCATGCTCCGTTAGATCTTTTCTGGGCGGGAGTTTTCAAAACTCCCTGCTCCACAGGAGCTCTAACCAGGGACTCTGGCTGCCGGCAGTGCGCTGCCAGCAGCCTTCCCTGCGCTGGCGGCTGCGGCAGGCTGCACTGCAGCATGCCAGCACTGCTTAGAGGGAACATTGTTCAGCATGAAACTGCAGAGTTGGAGCTAATCTGCAAGTCTGACATCATCAGGCTGGGTCTGAATAGAGACTTAGAATGGTTAGCACATTATAAAAAGTCATTCATCTGTTCACACATTCTCTCCCCTTAATCCACTGCCATGAATGGGCCCCATCTGCTCTCTGAACTAACTTTGCTAACACTTGACCTCCTCCATTCTGGCACATGTATATATACCTGTCCACTGTAGTTTCCACGTCATTCTTCTGACAAAGTGGGCTGTAGCCCACAAAAGCTTATGCCTGAAGAAATCTGTTAGTCTATAAGGTGCCACAGGACTCTTGCTGCTTTTGCTATGCACAGACTAACACGGCTACCCTCTCAAAATGCAAGGAAGTGTAAGTCACAGGAATAGGTCACACTGTAACAGCAAATCAAAACAGTTGTAAAGATTCAAACACTGGGGAAACAGCATAGAGAGGAAGATGAGGTCAAATCACATGTTGTAATGAGAGAAAAATCCAATGTCCCTATTAAGTCCTGAAGCAATGCAACCAAATTTGCAAATAAATTCAATCTCAGCAGCTTCTCTTGGAAGCCGTGATTTGGTATTCATCTGTCTGTATACCACGATTAGGAAATGATTAATGGAGTGACCGCAAAGACCGAAAAGTGTCTGACAAAATGGGATTTTCTCCCACAAAAACTCATACAATAAATACATTTGTTAGTCTTTAATTACCACAGGACTCTGTGTTTGTTTTACTGAACTAGACTAACATGGCTGCCCCCTTGGAAATTAACAAAGAACTGCCCTCTTTCAAAGTTCCCACCATCTCCCACTGAGAATGAATCTGCCCTTATGGAAGTTGATGACTATGCAGTCAAGAGGCAGAAGGAAATATTGACGAACAAATGAATGGAAATAATGGCCAATCTTTGCCTTAGCCCTACTAAGAGCAATGGAAGATGGCAGCTCTTTTAAAAAGAATAGTTTCTTCAAGAATTCTCTGCATGAAACTTTTCTTCAGCCTCCACAGAAAACTTCAGTTATGAAGAATGACAAAAAATTAACATAAGCCTTAAATTCTTCAGCTACAGCCTATGCACAAAATATCAGAGAGTTCGTCTATTATTTAATTAATATCACAAGGGAAAGTCTGATACTGGGTGCTAAATTCCTTAAAAAAAACATTTTAAAATTAATTTTTTACTCTGAAATTATTTACCAGATCTACTCGTAAATTCTCAGAAAACTCATTCTTTACTCTGAGTAAATGTTATAATTTTGGGAAGGATAATCTTGTGTTTTTCCACCTTTAACAAATTCCTGATTTAAGTGAAAAGCTCAACTCAACCTTAAATGATGGTAGCACCAGTTTCTGATTCATAATCATCTACAGACCTATCTATGTATCACGCATTTAGCCAAATCAATCTAAAGCTACAGCCATTATACTTTAGTGGAAAACTGTTTCAGTTTGTTGGTAGCTTCTTCAGTAGACACGCTACCATTTGAAATGTATGTCATTTAACTCCTGGAATTACTCCTTTTAAACTTCACCCCCCCACAACTTTGCTCATGAAAAAGTTTAGTCAGATAAAAAGTTACACAGACAAGATTCACAGTACATGTGGACTTTGCCCTAAACATAAAAGGTGTTAAATTGCTTAGTTCAGACAAAAACAAGCTTACTATTTAGTGGTTTCTGGGCATCTGCAGTCCCTTGTCCTTCCAACCCTGAGCTCTGATCTTCCATCTTAATGGTCTTTGCCTTTTTTGATCTCGTCCTGTCATCCTCATCCTCACTGTCTGCCGTGTAAAGACTTCGATCTGTAAATGGTCGCCGTTCATCTCTATCTCAGAAGAATTGAAATGTTGCAAAGGTTACATACCGAATTTTATATCACTGTTATTTACAGTCTTACATAAAATAGTTGTTTACATTCTTTATTTGTGATACTCTCTTAGATGCAATATAGTAACATTCTCACACCGATTGCCCTTTTCTTCTCCTTTTATCAAATATTTTTCCACTGCATTTCATCTGGAGCAACAGCCACATGGTTCTATATATTAGTTTCTTCTTTATCTATCATAATTATTTCAGCACATTTTTGGGAAGATTCATTAGTTCATTCACATTCTTCCTAAAACCTGGACTCTGAACATGCTAAATTTGACCCTTTGGCAATATTTATAAAAATTATTTGTTTGGGGAATATTTTCTTTATCATGCTGTAATAAATTTATGTATTTAAAATATTTACAGTTTGAAGTTTAATGAAACAACCAAATTTAATGTTATCTAAAGGGACATGCAAAACACTTCCTTTTGCTTTTTTTCATCTCCAAAGAGCACAACAAGCACAGAGGCTCATGGATTCTTCTCCACTCTGCTTTCAGCATGAAGCTTTATGGTAAGCATGAAGGAAGACAGAACAAAGGACACGAGAAGTAGGTGGGAAGAGGTCTGTCACAAAATGACAGTGCTCGGATGCAAAATGATTGGACCAAATGATCCACAAGCAACTTTTTAATACCTAATTATTCTTCCATTTGAAAGCAGAAGGCGTAGATCATTGTCCTTTGTTCTCCATTCAGGTACCGTAGAAGATGGCTGAAAGGACTTGTTAAATTTTCCATTCAGTTTAGAATTTGCTGTGTCCTAAAGAATCAAAAGGACTGTTTATTGTTTCCTCAAATGACAATAGTGTACACACATTTCTATGCTCTGCAATCCCCAACAACCTTTCTCCCCAAAAGATCATAGCAAATATAACTCAAGCTGGTGAGCAATAGCTGAAGTCGTTTAGACAGAACAAGCTTGGTTACAAGCAATACAAAATTGCTGAGTTCATTCCTCACCTGTAGATTTTTTTCTGCTTATTGTAACTACCCTCAATTGCTATATTGTAACAAATATCCTTCTAGATAATTATGCTGAAGACTACTCTCTCTAGAAGTTATCTTCATTCTTGAATTATAGGAATAGCAACACAGTGATGCAAATCAAAGTGTGAGTGGGCAGATAATATGACAACTACTCTCTAACCCACTACAATGGTGGGTTACTCACCAGTAACTGTCCTTCTTCGAGTTGGGCTGCTCGGATCCATTCAGTAATAGGTGTCTCCGTGCCGGAGCACCGGATTGGTCGGAAAAAACTTGTCCTAGCCTGTCAGAAGAGTGGAAGCAGCCACCGCCCCTCGCACCACCCGAAGCTATATATACGGCCGCCTCCCCACCCCCTCTTCAGTTCCTCAGATTCACCAACTCCAGAAGTGGGGACGGAGGGGAGGGACCTGAATGGATCCAAGCAGCCCATCTCAAAGAAGGATGGTTACTGGTGAATAATCCACCATTCTTCTTCAAGCGCTGCTCGGATGCTTTCAGTAATAGGTGACTACTAGCCATGCTGATGGCTGGCGGGTGGAGTTGGTACTTCCGCCTTCAGCACAGCAACAAGCCCTGTAAAGTAGGGGCCCCGCAGCAAGACATTCGCCGAAGACAAGAGGCGAACGGGCTTTGGCAGCCTGTAAGAAGCAAGGGGTGAGGGTCAACCAGAACAGGGCAAAACCAAACCCACCGAGGCAAAGCGCATACACAGGTCAGCGAAGTCACCGGAGCTGGAGAAAAGGGGCGCAACCTAAGAAACGGGTTGCGCAGCTGCCCTGGCCTAGGAGGAAACATGGAAGGTAACCAACAGACTACAACGTCTAAGCCTGGGCTGTGTCACGTGGACTCGAAAAAGAACGCTAAGCTAGCAAAAGAGACTAGCCATATGGGCGTGTCTTGCACGAGAACAAAGAGAGGGAAGGCATAGAGCACCCGGAAGTTTTGCAGGAGCCACGTAGTCATGGACTGATCTGGCGACTACTGAGTACACAGGGAGAAGTAAGGGAATGACAATGCCCCTTATCTAGGATGCAGTCAAGCAAGCCATCTGGGTAAAGGAGAGAAAAAGATACAAGGTCATGAGATGGGCTCGAGGGCAGCTGAGGAAACCACGAGACCCTAGCCGCGGCGTATAGAGTCGAGCCAAGCAGAACGGGCCTACAGCATGCTAATTAACGACCTGGTAGCACCGAAGCGCACGTTTTCAGCTCAGCTGGCACCACGACTGGGCTCTCATAGGAGAGAGATTCCGGAAAAATATTGATCGCAAGGTGGCCTGAGGCAATGTTGACAAGATGTGCCTACTAGGGCCCACAAGGCGCTAGAGTGTGGGGGAGGGCCCCACTGGTCTGAGCTTGTGGGCTCTGCCTCTCAAAGTTCTCACTCAGCGTGAGGAGGAAAGGAGGAGGACGGAAGGGAACTCTTACTACCGTCTAGTCAGCCCCTCAGCGACCGAAGAATCAAAGGAGGGCCGTAAAGGCCGCAGACTCAGTACCTATGGTGCTTGCCCGAGGGATAACTCTACCACTATGCCATGCCAGGGCTGCCGAGGAGGAAAAACTCTTCAATACATGGATACTGAAGGACTCCGCTACAAAGGAAGGGTCCTTCTTAAGCCAGAGAATGGGACCACAACAAGGTGGCAGCTGCCATATCTGAAGGGCACCCCAGGATCAGAGAACCCAAAGAAGTTTTCTCCCTGGAGGGAGCCAGAGGGCAAATAAAAGGGGTACAACCCCAAACTATTATATGTTGTATAGAATGGGTTCTCTGTATATCACGCCATCAGGATGACAGTGGGTGTTAACGGGTCCTTGAGAAAAGAAAGAAGGGACCGCAGAATTGCCAGGTGCCACTAACGTGCATGGGGAGAAACCGCAGTAGCACTAAGGGGCTACGCGTGGCATAGTGGGACAATCCCACGGGGTGGCAGGGCAGAAGGGGAGGGAGGGGGTTGTGTCCTGCCAGGGAATAAAAGCGTAGGGCACAAAATTACACAAGTGCCCCAGAAGTAAGGGACCTTCTATCTGACGTAGACAGCTGTCCAGAAGGCAGTGGCTGCTGAGGCGGGAACTATATGCAGGAGGGCACTCAGAGGGACAGACTTTCCGCCATTTCCCAACATGTGGTAGACAACAAGGTGTTCCCCCTCAGGGTTCTAGAAGTGTGCCCCAGCCATGCTTTGGTGAGGTCGGGGAAGCATGGGCCCCCTCGAAGAGGGTAGACCAAGGTGAGGGTTCCTGAGGTGGGCCCCTGTTGCCGCTAGATGACATGGGGTAGAGATGAGGAACCGTGCGAGGGTGGAAAAAGGGGAAGTGGGCCGTACCTAGGGTCCGTGCATGGGTAAAACCCGCTCTAGAGATACCTTCTCGAAAAAAGAGCTATCCAGGTAGCTGAATTGCTGCACAGATGTGTCCCCTTAGTACACAGGAGAAAATCCTGTCAACAGGGGTTGGGGTCACACTGCAGAAGACAGTGGCGTGACCAGGGGCATCCCCTCCCCTTCCCTGACCCGGAACGAGGGGGCCTACCTGGGACACGCGTCACAGCCACAGGCACAGTCCTGTTGCGAGTAGGCTTCGGATGTGCACATCTCAGAGCCTCGCCACAGCTGGCTACAACGAGACGCGCTTCCATCCCTCGACGAGGGGTTTGGGTGGAAACGCAGTGGGGAGTATTCAGGAAGGAAGGTTGTTAGGGATAGGAGAGGGGTGATTTCCGTCCTCGGAGTGAGAGATGGGGGGTAGTAGCTACGGTATTGGGGTACCGGCACCATAGGCAGGCGTCATTGTATTGTCAGCCCCCGGCATCCTGATCAAATTCCTCCTCCCGCAATTGGAGAAGGGGGAGAACAAGGAAGGACCGGGATGGATCCCACCAGACATATGGGGGGGGGGGGTGGCCATCTGCGGTTGTGACGCCCTGGGACCCCCTGCACCCTAAGGGTAAAGAGGGTGGCGGTGGTCAGAGGGGCCCCTCCTTGGTGGGGAGGGGGGTGGGGAGAAGGCCCGCCTCCCGCCATGAGTGAGGCGGGAAGGAAAGAAAGGGGGCTGCCCTGTCCGGGGAGTTGGGGAGCTAAGTTGGGGGGGGGGTCCAGGAGGGAGGAGGCCAAAATATCTAGCCTCTCCCTGAGGATGCCGGGCTGTGCCCACCACAGAGAGGGTTTCAGGGGAAAACAGAACGTTCCCCTCAAAGGGCAGGTCAAGGACGACCTGCTGTGCATTAGGGGGCGCTCTAGCCTCCCTAAGCCATGCTATCTTGCGGAGGGTAACTGTTGAGGCCATGGTGCAGGCAGCGGTGTCCACCGCATCGCCGGCTGAAAGAAGTAGGTCTTGAGAGATTATGTTGCCTTCCTCCAGGAAGGCATCATACTCATCCCTGGCCTAGGGCAGAAGCATATTTCTAAATCTCCCAAGTGACTCCCAGACATCCAGCAAGTACCTCCTGGTTATAGCTTGGTTGTTTGCCACTCACAGTTGAAAGGCCGATGAAGAATACACCTTACAGCCTAACAAATCCAGTTCCCTAGTTTCCCTGGGGGGGAAGGGGGCCCCTGGGGGGGTTCTCTGGCCCCCACTGCCATCTGGACCACATCCCTAGGGGGAACTGGGTGGCCAGTGAGCGAGGGATAGTCCGATCCGGGTACCCAATACTTCATGCTCGCCGTATCCGAAACCGGGGGAACGGAGCTTGGACTCTGCCACCGGGAGCGTGCGAGGTCCCACACGCTCAGGTGGGGTGGGATTGGTAAGAGCGCTGTGGAGGCGAAAGCCGGTCCAAACAGGGTATCGGGGGGGGGGGCCCGAGATTCAGGGGCTCCACCTCCATAACTAAATGGGCCGTGGCCCGGCACAGCAGGTCCAAGTGTGCCGAGAGGTTTCCCATAAATGACTCTGGTGCTGGGGACAGCATGGCACTGGGGGTCCGCCACGGAGAGGAGGGAGTTCCCTCAGGGGACCATTCTTGAGGCCGAAACCGGAAGGGTGATGGTGCCGGTGTGCAGCGCCAGGGCCGTTTGGAGCCCCTAGAAGGTCCCTCTTCCAGGCTGGAGGCAGGGGAAGGGAATCAAGATTTCTGGCCCGGTGCCGGCGGTGGAGTGGTGTCAGCCCCTGCTGGGATGGAAGACGGGGGGCTGAAAGGCGAGGGTAAGCGTCCCGGATGAACCCAGGCCTTCGAAATGAAGGCCAGTTTGCCCCTTCTGATTGGAGGTGGGGCAGGGGGAGTCAGGAGGAGCAGCAGGGCTCATGCTGCCTCCACCACTTCCGGGGTGGACAGGAGAAGCGACTCCATGTGAGTTGCAGGCAAGTCTTCGCTGGGGGAGGGAGGACTGCTCAGACGGGAAGGCTGCTGTTCCTTCAGCATCAGGCTCTACAGTGCTGAGGGTGGAGTCAGCCGGTGCTGGGGTGAGGTCGGCACCGGTGAGGCCGGGCTGTACCGTGTTGTCAGGACCAGGGATGATACAGGGCGGTGCCGAGGCAAGCCTGGTGCCGACGGTGCCGGGCTGACTGAGGGCGACCTCGATCGGTGCTGAGGTGCTGAGGCGCTGGGTAGGCGCTGCGGCAGTGGCGTCGCTAGCGCTGGGCACACGGGGCACGTGCCCCGGGTCCCAACGCTGGTGCCCCGGGTCTCCGGCCAAATCGGGCCGGGGATCCGGGGCCCGACCCCTGGCCGTCTGCGGCCGCGTCTCCAGCCAGGGATCCAGGGCCTCTCTGGCCGCCCGGCAGGCCCCGCCCCCTGGCCTGGGATAGGGCTGGAAGTGTGTGTGGCTGGAAGTGGCCGCTGGAGGCCAGGCCCACGGCCGCAGCCCTGGATCCCCGGTCGGGGACGGGGCCGCTGCAGCCGCGGGCTGCTGGCCAGGTCCCGGATCTCCGGCCGGGGACAGGGTCGCCGTAGCCACCAGCGGCCAGGCCAGGGATCCGGAGCCCAGCTGGCCGCCCAGGGCGGCCGCGGCAGCCACGTCCCCAGCCAGGGATCCAGGGCCGCGGCCGCGGGCCTGGCCGCACCAGGCCGGGCCAGGCTAGGCTGAGCTGCGCCGCACAGCAGCGCGGCCCAGCTGGCGGCGGCGGCACCGCGGCCTCCCCCTGGCCCCATCCCAGGCCGGGGGGTGTGGCCTTTTGGCTGGGGGCGGGGCCTGCCCTCCGGGGCGGGGCTGGGCCTGTGCCCCGGGTCTTTCCCCGCCCCAGCGACGCCCCTGCGCTGCGGTGCTCAAATTGGCACCGAGGTGGTGCGACGGCAGCAGCCACCAGTGGCACGGTGCCACACAGGCTCCGGCGCCAAGCTGGGTCTCAGTGCCGGGATTGAACCCGAAGCCTCAGGTGAAGGGTACGAAGCCTCCTCCAAGGCTAGGACACAGCGTCGCTGTTTCCTCTCCTTAATTGTTCGTGGTTTAAAGGAGAGACTGATGGAACACACCGAGACCATGTGGTATTTGCCCAGGCACCTAAGGCACTTCCCGTGGGGGTTGTCCCAGGGGAAGGCCTTGCCGCACTTGGGGCAGGGTTTAAACCCCGGTATCATCTATGTGATATTCTGATCCAGTGTTGAGGATTCTCGCGGTGGAGTTAAATCCACAAAGAGATCTGCCCCGCCGGACAGTGAGTAGAAGGCCAAGAGACAGGCTGCTTGCAAGTTGCAAGGAGCGGACATTCCAATTCCAACACGCAAGGTGGAAGAAATGAAACTGAGGAGGGGGCGGGCAGGTGGCCATATATATAGCCGCAGGTGGCGCGAAGGGTGGTGGCCGCCTCCCCTCTTCTGACAGGCTAAGACAAGTTTTTTCCAACCAAGCTGGCGCTCCAGCACGGAGACACCTATTACTGAATGCATCCGAACAGTGCTGGAAGAAGAACAGTGGTTCCCAATCAGTGTGCCGTGGCAACACCCAAATTGTGCTGTGAGAATCTGGGGAAGCTGGAGTTAGAGCTCCCTCCCTGCTCAGCTCAGCCATGGGAGCTGTGCAAGGCTGGCAAAAAGCAATGGCAGCTTTTGGGGTAGGCAAAGCAGGCAGCCGCCTAGGACCCCAAGCAATAAGGGTCCCTATCCTCAAATTGGTGGACAGAAATGAAAATATAGAAATTGTTTCCTTCTAGCAGAGCTAGTAGGGCTGGAAGCCTAAGCAATTTTCACTCTTGGCTCATCAAGACAAACTGTCATTAGTATCTGTGCTTAGTCTGAATTGCAGATTTCACCATTATCGGCCCATCACCTTCACATTGACATGCTAAAAAAGCAGGAGCAGGCAACAGACAGCACAATAGTAGGAACTTTTCCCTTGGGCTGACATTTTAATTCCTCAGTGTGGCCATTCATTCTGCCTTTTTTTAATTTTTGTGAAATATTGCCTTTTCTTTTTCTTTTCTACCTGTTCCTTTGCATTTTCCTTTGACTTTGTGACAATTTTTAGTTTGGCTTTGGTTAGATCAGTTTACAGGTAGGTCCATATAGCCTGCTACGTATAAATACAGTGCTGCCCTTAGACAATCATTACAGTTGTATGTGATGTCTGTGCTATATCTACTTTTTGTAAGTAATTTTTCAGCTTCTTCTGTACTTAGTATTTAATATTTTTAAGGGGGCAAGAATCTTATAAACTTGAGTACGTCAGCGAATTTCACTGAAATTTGGTGTTTTTCATTTATAGCTAAATACTAGAAACCTTCCTTTCACTTGCTTCTATTTATTATAATTATTTGTATTAAATGTCTAGTGCACACAAAACGAACCCTATCTGAAAATTTGTAAGATTGGACTGCCAAAATTTTAAATGTGGTATTTGTTATTTTTGAGACATCATTAATGTTATCACTTTTTATTTATTAATTAATGCTTATACTTTAAAAAAAATTTTTTTAAATGTTCATTTTAACTTTGCAGTTCAGCATTAGCTCATTTATGTTAAGTGAACAATGATCAACTTACAAGCTTCATGATGGGAAGATCTTTAAAAATATCATACCCAAGAATAATTTATGAGCTCCAGAGGGATACTCATGTTAGTTCAGTTCAGGAAAACAAAAGAGGAGTCCTAGGGGGTCGTGTGGGGTGGTTAGGGCTGCAGGGGGGGACTGGAGCCATGGGGAGGGCAGCAGTGGGGACCAACAGTGAGCCCTTTAGGGGGCCCCACAAAGTAGTTTGTGGCAGGGAAGCAGCTCCCAGCCTGTCAACCAGCCTGCAAACTGCCAAGGTAAAGGCTCTGAGGGGGGCTGCTGGGGATTGTGGGGGGCAGGGGGTATGTGTGTAGCAGAGGTGGGTGGGGGCGGATGCGTAGCAGAGGATGTGTAGCTGGGGTTGTGGGGTGGCTGTTTGGTTGGAGGTGTGTGTAGCTGGGGGCTGGAGGGATAGTTCTGGCCCCTGCAGTGATGGGAGGGTCCATCACAGGCAGAAGGGGGCTGGGGGAGAGGAGGACAGGACCCAGTGGGGTGGGAGGGAGCAGCAGTGGGGTGAGGATTTGCCCTGGGTGGCAGGGAGCCACTGTGGAGAAAGGGGGAAGTGGGTGCTACATTGTGCTCCCCTGCCCTACCCTCCCACTCCTCAGGTTCCCCCTGCCCCCTCGCAAAGCCACTCTTGTTCTCCCTGCCCCTCTCCTCTCTTGCCACCCTTGTGCTGCTCCCCACATGGCTGCCCCTGTCCTCTTTTGCCACCTCTGCACAGGCATGGTGCTACCATTTCTGGCACCCCCCTGCAAGCAGAGCAGGTGCCAGTGCCCCCCTGCAATGCTTACCAGACTTACAGGGTTGTGCCGGCCCTGCCCCTGCCCTGCTCTGCTCCCCACACTCACTTCTGCCATTGCAAATGACTCCTGACCTCCCCTCTCTTGCCATCCCTGCTCTGCTACCCCTACTATTCCACACAGCAGCATTTCTGAACAATTGTGCCATGGTTCATAAATATTCATTTTATTTTGAGCTAATTTGAATATTCATGGATTTTTTAATGGTGGTTTGCCTTGAAAAATTTGAAGGTATCAAGGTGTGCCACAGCAGAGAAAAGGTTGGGAACCACTGCACTACAACAATCACATCTAGACATCCAAAGGGGAAGACAGAAGGTTTAAACACAACAGGACAAGCAGTTATGTTACTTTACTTTAACATTATATACACTTAGATCTGTTATGAAAGCTTGCAATGCACTGCACTTAATAATCATTATGTGTTAAGTATGTAAATTATGGTTATGAAAGTATCTATGCATATATAAAAAAACTGTAATTTTATCTGTGGTGCAACTTCGGCTACACCACTCAATACAGCAGTGAAGCAACTAGGCAGGGAGTGGCTACCTCCCCCAAATAGATCCTTCAAGCACCTAGTCATTGTCCAGTCCAAGAAAATATAATGAGAAACCATCAAAGCAAATGAGGACACCTTCAAGCTGAAAACAAAACCCCTAGCTTTGGATACTAAGGGATATTTCTGCACTAAAGACCTTACAACAGCACAGATGCAGCAAAATCAAACCATCCCCAATGATCAGCAGTAGTTATGTCAGTGGAAGAGTGCCATCTACACCACTGCTTCTATTGGTGTAAATTATGGTGGTCGGGGTGTGTCTTCACCCACACACCCACACCCTGGCCAACAAAAGTGCTAGTGTAGACTGAGCCTAAAAAAGGATGAAATTTTTCACATTTTGAATAGATATAGTGATGGAAGAAACACCTTTTCACCCCCACAAACTCTTTAAAATGTGAGAGATTAGAAACTGAAGAGTATCCAGAACATGAAGAGCGAGGGAGTCTATAGTTAGGATGTATTCTGGTAAAATTTTAAGGCAACAGGTAACTCTTATTAGAAGTGAAATTCGATCAAAGATGAAAGTGTAAAGACTGATCATAAAATCGCAAGGGACCTCATGAGGTCATCACCTCCAACCCCTGCTAAAAGCAGGACCGCTCCCACTAAATCATCCTAACCAGGTTTTGTCTAACCAGACCTTAAATGTTTCCAAAGATGAAGATTCCACCATCTCTCGAGATAACCCATTCCAATGCTTCACCACCCTCCTAATGAGAAAGTATTTCCAAATATCCAACCTCAGCCGCCCCAGACACAGCTTGAAACCATTGCTCCGTGTTCTGTCCTCTGTTACTACTGACACCAGCCTAGCTTCCTCCTCTTTTCAGCATCCCTTCATAAAGTTGAAGGCTGCTGTTTAATCCCCCCTCAGTCTTCTCCTCTGCAGACTAAATAAGCCTAGTTCCTTCAGTCTCTCCTCGTAAGTCATGTGTCCTAACCCCCTACTCATTTTTGTTGCCCTTCACTGGACTCTAATTTGTCAACATCCTTTCTGTAGTGTGGAGCCCAAAACTGGACACACTATTCCAAATGTGGCCTCACCAGCACAGAATAGAGGGGAATAATCATATGCCTCGATCTGCTCATAACACTTCTGCTGATACAGCCCAATATGCCATTGGTCTTTTTGGCAACAAGAGAACATTGTTGACTCATATCCAGCTTCCCATCCACTATGACCCCCCCCAGGTCCTTTTCTACAGTGCTGCTACTTAGCCAATTGGTCCCCAGCCTGTAGCAGTACATGGGATTTTTCCATCCTAAATGTAGGACTTTTGCTCTTTTCCTTGTTGAACCTCATGAGATTTTGTTTGGCCCAATACTCCAATTTGTCTAGGTCTCTGTGAATCCTATCCCTGCCCTCCAGCGTGTCTACCATTCCCACCAGCTTGGTGTTGTCTGTGAATTTACTGAGCGTGCAATCTTCCCATCAGCCAGATCGTTAATGAAGATGTTGAACAGAACCAGTCCCAGGACTGGGGCACTCCACTAGTTACCGGTTGCCAACTAAAAAAACAACACGCAGTTGTGTGGCACTTTAAGACTAACAGATTTATTTTTTGCATGAGCTTTCGTGGGAGAAGATCCCAATTCCTCAGATGCTTCGAAGATGGGTGAACTTACAGAAAGGAATGAAACTAAATGCAAGGGGGTGTAAACCATAGGATCAGGTCATAAAGTAACAGCAAATCAGAGCAGTTTACAGGTTCAAACCATGGGAAGCCTGAAGTCACCTAGACATTGAGCCACTCATCCCTACCCACTGACCCCGATGATTTAGCTAGTTTTCTATCCACCTTATGGTCCATTCATCCAAATCATACTTCCTTAACTTGCTGACAAGAATGCTTTGGGAAACCATATCAAAAGCTTAGCTAAAGCTTTGATGTTGCATCTCTGTTTAGTTTTTATACAACTTGTATGCATTTACTTTCCTTTCTATTTCATCTTCGAATCTGTGGTTTTTCTATTAAATAAAAGCTTTTTGTTCATTTTTACTGGTGTGCAAATAGTGTGGAACATTTAAATGTCAAAGTAAGATAATAAGTTGGGGGTGAGGATGGCTGACTTCATGCCTTGGAGGTAAGAAAACAGAGGGCAATGGTTCAAGTGCCTGGTAACTTAGAACTTAAGGAGAACATATTTCTGGAGACCTGGGATTGGAAGGGTTATTGATGTTACCCAATAAAGAATAGCTAAGTGGGTAAGAGCCAAGTTAAGATTTTATGCTTGTGGGCATACTGGTGTCAGGGAACAGAAGCACTCCTGTGCAAGATGAAAGTCCACAAAGTTACAGGGCAGGTGATGATAGCATTTCTTATCAGTCTGGGTGGACCCCAAAACATCATACCCACTAGCTGGTCTCTAACACTGATAAGTCTCAAATGCTTCAGAGGAAGTGAAAAATCCCACAATGTAAAGTTACATGCCAATAAACTGAACTTTCTTCCTAACTCCAAGGACTGCTTATCCTCTGAAACAGTAGGGTTTGCATCCCCTACAGAAAATACAAAATTACACTGAATGAAAAACTAATGTCCTCAATATCCATATAAATAGAAAAGCAATTCTGAATCTTTCTAGGCTGTTTTTCAATTACTTCTTGTCGTGATGAGTTTCACAGGTTAATTATTTTTTATGTAAAAATTAAATTTAACTTGTTGCCTTTCAGTTTAACAGAATGTACCTTGATCTTGTATTATGAGAAAAGGCAAATAAGGACACCAATTTGCTTTTCTTTGCAACATTCACTGTTTTGCATACATCTAAAATACTTTCACAATCTCTCCTGCCCAAACTAAATATGGCCAATATTTTCACTCTTCTAGGTGGCCTTTCATGCCATAATTATTTTTATCCCCTTGGCATCCCATAGTTTGCTATATTCTTTTTGAGACAGCATGACCAGATCTCAATATAATAATTTAGAGAAGGGTTGCCTAATTTACACAAAGGCATTGTAATACATTTTTATCTAATTTCTTACACTGTTTTCCCTATTAATACATGACTTATGTTTCTGAATTAATTCCAGTTTTTGTCTTTTATGTCCATGGAATGGAATACTTGCCTCCTCCCATGGGGACATCTCCAGCCTTTTAAGCACCTCCCTTGTGTGCAGCTCCAGGATATCCAAATTAGAAGGAGGTTTGGTCGTATGATCTCGCAGTTTCCTCACTTTTCTTCTGGAATGGTGAGGAGAGGTTGCTTCATGTGAGGATCGTGAAACTGGGCACATACCAAGAATTCCCTGAGTTTTAACTGGTTTGCTGTTCTCCTCCTTTAATTGAGAACAAATATTTAGAGGGGTCAGTTAGGGACAAGTCCGTGTATTTAATTAGGGGTTCCCATTCAATGTAACCAAACAAAAAGTAATAAAGACAAAACTGTAGGTTTGAGGGAGGTATTGTATGTCTTCCTATGTGTTTGTACAGCATCTGGCAAGAGACCCCTTTCCTAATTGCGGCTGTTAGATACGACCATAATATAACCACCACCACCTATAACTGTTAGGGCAGCAGGTTTTTAACAATTCTAAAAATGTCAGATGCTGTTATTTTATTGTTTGCCCCTGATTTTTCCTTGTGTCCATAATTTTAATATACTCACCTAGCAGCTTCTATACCATGGGGCTGAATTCAATTCCTTCCTCTGGGCACTGTGACCTAGTACATGGGGCCACACTGCCACTCATGCTTGACCTGCTTGCCTCTGTCATGAAGGGGGAGGTAGTCAGGCCAAACCTGAGTGAATGCAATCTGTCAAATGGAGTTGCAAAGCTGGTCAGGATTGGCCTGTCAAGATTCTGGTCAATCAGAAATATGGGCAGTTAGACACACTCTAAAATTTTCCAGCTGGCCTCCTACTTTCAAAAATAAAGCTAAAACAATAAGAAAGTGAGATCCCAAAAAAAAAACCAAAACAGTGATCTGAAAGTTGCAACTACTGTGAAGCTCCAATGATCTAAGTAAATATGACAACTTTTAAAATAATTTGAGGATACAAGAGAAATACAGTAGCCTGTGTGCAAGTTATAATGTCTTCTAATCTTACCTCTACAGAGCGAATCACTTTAGACAGTTCTTTAATGAGATGCCCAGGCCTAACATTGTCTGGAATTTCAAAGGCATGTTCTGTTACAAGCTGTATGTGAAGGGTGGAAAAAGATAAAGTAAGTTATACTAATAGTAAACAAAAAAAGTCAAGACTACTGCGATGTAGATGAAACTATGGAAAGCCTGGATCCAAACAAAATCTATTCAATTAGGCCAAAGAATTCTGGAAGCAGCACTGCATGTTTGGTCTCAAGCATATTCAAGGGATTGCAGCATCAACTATCTCTCAGCTATCTTCCACTTTCCTGGAACCCTCAGCAAAGAATCTAAATAAGTGGGGACAGGAACCATACTGAATCTACTTGATTGATCACTGGCACTTCAAATAACTTCTCCTTCACGCATGGAGAGTATGTAACCCTACATTGAGAGATTATCAGTACAGGTGGGGACCTCTTAACATGCGACTGGTTTGCGCGCAGATCCGGTTAATACGTGCTCTGGTCATGTCCCCTGAAGCCACCGTGTTAATGCACAGGACTCAGTAACGCGTGATATGTAAAAACAGAAGTTGGCAGGGGCAGGAAAACACGTGGAGTGGCAGTAACAGCACTAGCGTCTCTGGCACCCCTCCGCAAGTGCAGCAGATGCCAGCACAGATGAGTGAAGTCAGAGCGTGCTGCAATGGTGCACTCCCTATTTTGGTGCCCCTCAAGCATTGGCGCCCCCTGCAATGCTTACCCGGCTTACTGGGTTGCACCGGTCTTGGGAGTGAGCTACCAACTTAACGAGTCTTACGTTCTATCTAACAGTGGAAGTTGGCCTGGGCACGGACACAGGTGGAGTGAGCCTTATTAGTGCTGCACTGTATTATTTATTTATATATTCGCCATGGTCCCGTTTACGTGCGGTCCATTTAACGCATGGTCGCAGCGGCTTGTCCCCTGACACCCGTGCATTAACGGGTCCCCACTGTAGCATCCATCTTAAAAGAACATGGGGTCTGAAAAGAATTTAGTTACATTAATGTCACACATCTGAATCTGACTGAATTGAACTTCAGCTCTTAAAGCCCAATCCAAAGCTATGCTGCATAAACTGACCATCAGGCCAGCATCCTGGTATATTTCAGTGATGGAAACACTTCTTAGATGAACCTGTTTTAAACCTGGTAGAGCATACTACAAACTTTTATGGTACTAAAAAGCCCGCAAGGCCATAATAATAGAGTATATTTACTTTAATCTATTTAGACAATATCTGAGCATAGATGGATTTTCCCCACAGACTTATCCTCAGTCAGTGAAAGTACTTTAAATGACCTACATAAAGACTTAATTCTAGCTAGATAACTTAAGAATTTGCTTAACTTCTAAACCGTATAACCTAACTTCTTCCAAGAGTTATATTTAGGGAGAGGCATAACAAACTGGGATGAAATCAGAGACCTTCTTAGTTGAGATCTGATGCTTTCTTTCCACACAAAATGTTCTGTATGAAGCAATCAGCCATCAGCTTTTACTAATTTTGTACTTCTAGCACCATTCTGAGAACCTAAGTTTTCTTTTGCTAGTTGGAAAGAGAAGTGTCTCCTTTAACAGATTACGAAGCAAATAGCTACAGTGTTAAAGCTGGTTTAATATTACTATCATGACTTCTATGGAAAATATGAAATTGACTGCTACTCACTCCTTCCACCATGGGCAACTTATTGTCATTGGACAGGAAGTTACCTGAGATGGTAGCAACTGGAGCTCTCATGGGGTATGTCTACACTAGGGACTTAAGTCAACTTAAGCAAAGTCCTGTCCACATTTGGAGTTCATTAAGTTGACTTCAGGGCTTCCTCAAGTGAACTTAATAACTCAAGTCAACTTTATTAGGTCAACTTAATAAAGTCGACATAGTGCAGTAGGGCCAATTAACTCGACTTTATAAAGTCGACAATGTAATGCGGCCTCACTAAGTCGACTTAATAAGGTCTACTTAAAGTCAACTTTAAGTAGACTTTATTACATAGACTTAATAAAGTTGACCTAGCTTTTGTAATGTGGACATAACCCATGAAGAGGAGGGAGGGGGAGAGGCAGCAAGATCAGGACCGCCCACCACAACTGCCAGGCACTGCAGTGGATGGGCCTCATCTGCAAATGGGTGGGCCCCGCGCTCCCCAGGCCCACCCATGGTTACATCCCTACCTTCCACCCTCCCTTCCCCCCCCCCACTCCTACAGGATTCAAAGGAAGAGTGGCCCCAACTGCCCTTCAGTTTTCTTCACTAATTTCATATTTAGTTACCTGAGACTTCACCTACACTAGGAAGTGTTTGCCAATATAGCTATATCAGCAAACCCTCTTTGTGGAGAAAGTTTATACAAATAAAAGAATTCTTTTGCTAGTATAGCTTATAACAGACTCCCCAAGCAAAATAAACTATGTCAGCAAATTCACCAGGGTAACTGCATCTACACTAGGGCTTTTGTTAGCATAGCTTTGTCATGTAAGGGTGTGATTTGTTTCACACTCCTAACTGACAAGTCTATGCCAGGAAAACATAAGTGTAGAACCAGGCTTATGTCTCCAAAGAAGAGGGAAAGGTGGGTTGACAAGTATTAATATGCAGAGGCAATACTCAAAGAAAAGTTATTGAAAATAACCTCTCTTTTTTCTTTGAGTGGCTTCTGCATATTCCCAATTTTGCAAGATCTGCAAGCAGTACAACCCTCTAAGAAAAGTGTTCAGAGGAGTTCTAGGTAATCAAGGATTGCAAATCTACCAACGAACAAACAAAGGGGGGGGGGGAATGCAGCTCTAGAAGGCAGGTCAAGAAAATATTGTAAATGACCACTATTTCACTCTCCCACATCAGATCACCATAGGGGGCATGGTTTTTTGTTTGTTTGTTCATCTGTTTTTTGTATGTCTATATAGAACTCCAAGCAACAACTCTGTAAATTCTGCAAAGAAAGATTTAAAAAAGCCTGAAATTGATGCTATTGTCAGATTAGGGAAATACTATATAGATGCCTGTTCAAAATGAAAGCAGAGATGGGCTTGAGATTGAAAATGGAGATCAGCAGGCAGAGTGACTGACCCAACCATCTCCCATGTGGCCTACAGTTCAGAGAGCCTGACCGTATGATTTTTAACTCACTAAAACCAGGCAGAAGCTAAGGCTATGAAAAATGTCCTCTTCTCATATATATTGCACATATGAATTTTGACAACTAGCAGGCTACAGAGCCCAAGAACTTTGAGAAACAATACTATGCACACACTAGAGGAAACACCTCTGGACAGGTAAGTGAACATTCAGCCTGCCGCAGTCACAACACAAACAAGTATATGGATATAAAGAAAACCAGATTCCTGTGGAGGAGCCATGAAGAGAGGGCAGTTGCCTCAAGTAACCCTACTGGTACATGGAGCAATGCTTTTGAAAGCCAGGATATTGCAAAATGAGTGAGGACTGTTGCCTGAGCACCTGAAGGTGGAAGCTGAATTCACAATTGATGTAGCCCAGAAGAACTTTTAATATGTTTCTGAATACTTCAGATGTAATGCACAGCAATATTAAAAGCAGAGATTTGTTTAATCAAAAGTCTCCTGGTTTTTATTTTTACACACACATGCACACACAAACAAAACTTCTTGGCTGTGTCTCAACTTGCACACAGATCTCCTGAACCAGTGGAATTGGGAGAACATATAGTGATATAACAGGAATATCCTAGACACAGCACAATCTGAATTCAGGCCAGGACATGGAGCTGAAACTTCAGAAGTAAGAGGAAATGATCTTCTCCTGTCAGTGGACAGAGGGGGAGACATCCTACTACATTCTGATCCCCCTGGACTTCTCCTTTGTAGCGTTCAACATGGCTGACCATCAGACGCTACTGTTTTGCCTGATAAAAGATGACAGGAGTCTGGTATCAGGCACTAAAATGGTTTGAGATCTTTCTGAAGTGGCACAGCAAGAAATAACAATGAAGAACTGCACTTTCCTCACTAGACTCCCTGCTCATGGAATGCCATGCAGGTCAACTCCCCATCCAATCCTTCTAAACATTTTTATGCAGTCATTAAATAAACTGGTCAGATGGCATGGACTAGATTGCATGGGCCCATGATTTGTAAAAGATCATCTAAAGCTCCAGAATGAAGACTGACCCTGGTCCTCTGGTGCAGTGGAATTCTACACAACAAATGTAAAACTCATTTGTGCACAAGACAAAACCTTCTCAGGAATCACTCCAAAAAAGTGGAATGAATTCCCCAAGAACTAAAGACCATCACTAATCTCCCCACCTTCTACTCCAAGTACAAGGGACATTTCTTGGCCCTTTCATTCTCTAACATATATACCAACATGTATATTTTAAAAAGCCTTACCAAAACAAGACACTCCACTGCACGTACTTCTCCTTTGGAGCAGATGAAGGAACAAAAATATCTGACATTGGTCACTTTACTTAATATACTACTGGAACATATTTAGATTCAACACTGATGAGAGCAGTAAGAACCTACATGGAATGATTCAGAGGAATTCCCAATTCTAATCTAAGGAAAAGGGAACTTGTCAGGAACACTACATCTTGTTTGACCTCTCTAGCAGAAGTGGAGACAATGGATATTCTCCTTGGTAATAAAAAGACCTAGCCTGGATATACTTTTTACGTAATGAAAGACTAAGACTTAATAAAGACATTTCTGTTTCTGGAAGATGACTCTCTGGTCTTGATCAAAGAGAGAAAGATTTTCAGGCTCAATAATAGCTTTCAATTCCAGAACCAAGCTTTTACCTACACCAGTGTCCACAACTCTTAAGGTGGCTGGATAACAATACAACATGTAGAAATATTACTGTAAATGGTCAGAGATGTGAGAAAGGAATTCCTTAATGAGCATGTGTTATCCTCATTCTCTGTATCTCAGTGATATAAGTGGCTCATGAATAAGTAGCATCAATCAATTGTGGCTCCAGTCCTTCTGAAAGCTGTATGCGTGGCTTGGTAAAGGTAACACACGCACACTATTAAAGAAGCTGTCTGTGAATCGAAGTCTGGAAACACACGTAAATACTTCAGCATCTGAGATAAATAAAGTCAGTATAGCAGAGGTCTTTGCTGGTATTTTTTAAACATTATTTTATACGGAAGCTTCTTATGGACACTTATGGCTAGCCGGATTGATGAAACACAGCTGGAATTTGTCCCATGGAAAAAGGTGGTACACTCTCAATGTCACCTTACACATAGCAATTTCTGCATGTTATCGCTGAGGAACAATATTATTCACTAACAATACCGCAAATTGGCATTGTATATATGGGCTTCCTAAATGAGATTAAGAAGTTGAATGCTTGCCCATTGGACACTTTTCCTATCTGAGTACTCAGGTATAGGTAAATTTAAAAACAATAAAGAAAACTTCGAAGACATCTATGCCTGAACCAAATTATCCTTAGCTGATGTGTAGAAGGCAAAGTCCAAGGCCTTCCTGGCACTGTAACAGGATAGGCTCTAAAACAATGGCTCCCAGCCTGTAGCCTGGGGGCCAAAAGTGGCCTGCCAGTCCATTCCCATGAGCTGCAAAAGAGAGCTGCTGTCTAAGGACCCAGGCAGAACACATTGCCATGTGGCTAAAGAAAGGTGCAGGCTCCTTGCTGCAGCAAAGGGGACAGGAAATCTTTGATCCTCTTCCCCTTACTGTAGCAGGGAACACAGCAAAGCATTCCACCTGGGTCCCTCAGTGATAGCATCCTTGCTGAAGCCAGAGGGAGAGGAGCACTGACCTCTCATCCCACTGGCTGCAGAAGGGAACCTCTGCCTACGGACCCAGGTGGAGCACGTGGAGCTACAGACTTAACATGATTTCCCTATCACAGCTGGGGGGTAGGCAGGGGCATCGCTGGTGCTGGGCACTCCGCGGCACGTGCCCTGACCCCAGCACCAGAGCCCTGGATCTCCAGCCCAATCAGGCCGGAGATCCGGGGCCCAGCCGCCGCCGGCCATGCCAGCCCCGGCCCCGGCCCCATCCCTCCCCCAGCCAGCAACACCCCTGGGGGTGGGACATCAGTAAGGAAGAAGGCAGCCTCCTTGCTGAACTGTCTGGCTGCAGTGGTGGGGGTGGGCTGCTGGTGGAGGCTGGCAGCCTTTAAGGGTCCAAACAATATCTGCGGCCTTCATGCCAAAAAGATTGGGAACCACTGTTCTAAAACTAAATCACCTGTCGTGCAGCACCAGAAAGCCTAAACTGATCATACCAAAGACCTCTGATGCAAAGGCAGTGTGATTCTAGGAGTGACTGTCAAAATTTATTAATTAACTGATTTATTGCTCTTTTGTGGAAGCTTAAGAGATGTCACGCCACTGGTGTCAGCATCAAATTCAGCCAACTTGGTTGGACCTGTAGACCTCCACATCAATCCTGACAATGCTAGAACCTTGGCAATGAATAGTGTGACCTCACAGCTGGGCTCAACCAGATAAAACCAAGAAGATGGACATCACGAAAGCTGGACACAGAGTCACTTAAGAGCAGCAGATATCCCAAGTCAGTGCAGAACTTGCACGCAGCCAGATTTAGACAACTAGGCCTGAAGACCCCATTTGTTACAAGGTATGAGAAGAAGCCCTCTGGCTCCTGCAGGCAGGCATTCAGATGATACCTGGGCCCAATGGATACCATTTCTTCTTTATTCTCCAAACTACAGAAACCTGTACTAACTGTTAATCTAATTAAAAAGAAAAGAGCCCATAAAAGGGAAAAAAAGTAAAAAAAACTAGAAACCGATAAGGAACAAGGATACTACATACGATTCAACCTCATTACATCTTTCACAATTAAAAGGGAACTGAACGATGTACGTAACCATTCCCCCTGGGGGGGGGGGGGGTGCACAAAGGAGAGAAGGGGAGACTTGCCCCAACAGACACTGCTTGCTAAAAAAAATTCCAAAGTCACTATATCCTATTAGTGGGTATACACAGAAGTCAAATAAAAACACTTTGTGTGAAAAGCCACAATTCAAACTTCTCCCTGGTTTTTAGCTTACTGTGCATACTCAAAAGAAAAGCTGAGAGGAGATTATGTTATGCAGTAATTTAGTTTCACTGAAGCATAACTGAGAGGGCCTGATGCCAAAAGGTTCCCTTCCTGAGATTTCAAATTAAGCCTGTAGACAAGACCAATAAACATATCAGGAGTTGGGGCAGGGGAGACACAGAAGAAAGGGTTGAACCCCCACCTCCCCACAAAAGAAATACTGTTTTCCTGGGAATGTGCAAGGGTGGTAGTGTCAGGGCCCCTTTCATTTATCGCCCTGTGTTTTCCTTTCTCCCACTACTACTCTCCAGCAATTTGGTCTTCAGAGCTCCCTTTCAACTAAATGGGAATGGAGGGGAAAGCAGATCATTTGGAAAAGAGAGGAAACAAAATCTCAATAAATAGGGGGAAGGGAATGCATCACTCTTCCCTCCTCTGTCCCCCTCCCACAGTAAATTTGCTATGGTCTGGGCTAACCAAAAATACTTTTTCAGAGGGGTTCCCATTCTATTAATGTATTTAGGGTTTCTCCCGATATTCGTTTCTGGATGGTTTAATCTACTTAAGAGCACCTACAGAAACAACTTCTTTAAGTAGGCCTATCAGCCCTACGGTTAAGTTACTATGCACCAGGCACCAAATGTGGAGGCAAACAAAAGCAAAGTTCAAACCAGAATACATTTCAGCTAAATTCTGACTGTCTCTGCAGTACAGAAGTGATATCAGTGGACCCTGGAAGTACATTCTGGCAACACATAATAATCCTGTTGACCATTGAGAAGCTTCATGTGATAGCCATCTGGCTCCTGCACCATTAACTCACAAGAAAAATCAGGATTACACTAAAATTTCAAGTGTTAAATATAGTAATTGATCTGTAAAGACTAACCAGCTTTTATGTTATATGCCAGTGTTTCCCAACCAGTGTGCTATAGCATACCAATTTGCCGGCAGGCCTGAGCAGGTGTGCCACAGAATTTTTTGAAAAGCTACTTGAAGAGTTCTGGAGTGGCTCATGAATATTCATGAGTTCAATTGGAGACTATATGGTGGTGCGCCTCAAAATCATTAAAGGTATCAAGGTGTGCCACAGCAGAGAAGAGATTGGGAACCACTGTTATATGCTACTACCTCAGATAACCTTCCCTCAAACCATTCATCCTTAATTTCTATCAAGTCTTCCAGGATTCATAAATGGATAAAAGATCTATAAAATAGCAATATACTCTAAAAGGTCTCAGACTTCATGTACTTTTAAAATTAAAAGCCATTCACTAAAACAACCAACCAACCCACTTACACTTACTTCTTTTTTCATCCATAACTTTAAAGCACTAAGTAAAGCCTTCACTCCTTGCACTAAGTAGTTCTGGGGCTGGAAACCATCTTCCCTCAGTTCTAGAAAAAGACACAGAGGTTTCAGTTTATAAGCATATACAATGTAAAACCACAATCAGATATATATATACACCTTTCAATTTTTAAACCTGTCAGCATATTACACAACCAACAAAACATGACAAAACTGAAATGTGGCACTCTGTATGTTTGTGCACATCAAACCACAAGAAAAAATGTTTTAAAGTACAGAATCTATCTTCAACGATGGCTTCTTATTGTGTGAAACAAGTATATGAGTTTTGCAAAGTACTGTGGGTAACTTAGGGACTCACAGATTCTAAGCTCAGAAAGGACTAGTATGATCATCTAGTCCGACCTCCCGCACATTGAAGGCCTCTAAACCTCACCCACACACACTTGCAATAAGCCTCTAGCCTATGACTAAGTTATTAAAATCCTTAAATCATGATTTGAGGACTAACATAAAGAGAATTCACCAGCAGGTGAATCATGCCCCATGCTACAGAAGAATGCAAAAACCCTCCAGGGCTCTAGCTAATCAGCCCTAGGGGAAAATTCCTTCCTGACCCCAAAAATGGTGGTCAGTTAAACCTTGAGCATGTGAGCAAATCTCACTAGCCACTCACCCAATAAAGAATTCTCTGTAATAACTCAGAACCTGCCTCATCTACCCTCCCTTCTTAGGCCACTGGCATATCCACCACCAGTAGTCAAAGATCAGTCACCTTCCAGAGTGAGCTGGCCCATCATACCATCATCTCCATTAACTTATCAAGCTCAGTTTTGAAGGCAGTCATGCTTTTTGGCCCCCACAGCTCCCCCTGGAAGGCTATTCCAGAACAATATGTAACACATTGCAGAATTGTTTTACAGAAAATATCCTTAAAGACATTTTATGCTTAAACAAACTGCAGTTAGTAGTTCAACACCAACCAGGTTTCTCACATTTTTACTATTTGGGGGTACAAGAAGAATGATGTGGCTGGGCACTCTCTGTACAAATGCCTCAAAATTAAATTCATGCAGCTTATCTTCAACACATGAAATTCATGCAATTTAAGCAAGCTGCTTCTGTCACCCTCAAACCTCTTGCATCCTTCCAATTAATGTAGCGCGCACACACACACACACACACACACACATATTAATGCGGTTTCCCCAGGATCTGATTATGGGGCCCTGAGCTGCCAGCTTTCATGAGACCCCTACCTAGTCTTGGGACCCTGCCGCACTCCCGCCCACCCCCACCATAGCAAGCAGCCTGAAGGCAGGGCAGCCCTGCCTGACAAGTGCTGGGGGGCACGGTCCAACACTGAGGGAGTACTCCTGGCCAGCACTGGAGAGAGAGCATGGCCTGTGGGGACTTCTCTGGTGAGAGGCCATGGCATTCCTACCCTGCCCCAGGCAGGGGTGTTGGGGGCTGACCTATAATGGCTCAGCCAGAGCCGGATTTTGGTGGGACAGTGGGCCCCCCTTTAGGCCAGGTCTGCGTGCTGCAGCTTATAAAGCCACTGCCTTAATCCAGCCCTAGGTCTCCCCTGCAATGACTGCCACCCTTTTCTTCCTTTAAGGATAGTAGCTGCTGTTGCTGGGGTTGAAGGACTCCCAAAAGGTGTTACAGCTCCTGAGGGCTGCTGCTCAGACTTCCTTTTTACTCTCTTCCCTGTAGCAGAAATGCTTGTGAGGAATGAAAAGCAGATCAGATAGATTCAGGAGGGTTCTCCCCACCCCCTAAATTTCAAATAGGAGAGTGGATGAGGCAAGAGGTGGCTGCTGGTCCCACACCTTCAAGGATAAGATATGAACAGATGTGTCCTGAAGCTGCTGGGCTCTTTCTTCTCCTTCCTCCTGTAAATACAGTGTGGGTCCAGCTACTAGCTTTTTCTTCTTCCCTTCCCCATCTGAAAACTCCTTTCAGTGTCAAGACAGCTCTGTTTAGAGGTGGATGTGAGGACACAAAGAACAGGTAGCCTTCAGAGGCACAGCAGGAACATCTCTGCCCACCAGTCATACTCTGAGAACAAGATGCAGCAGCACAGGGAACCTGCCTTAACTAGTTGCAATACAAAAAATGCAAAAGGTATTGCATGATGCAGTAGAACGGAGAGCAATCCAGCATTTTAAAGTTCTGATTATGAAATAGATCAGTTTAACACATGCTACAACACTCACAGAACTACAAAAAGTACTGAGCTTTCATGCAATAAAACACCCACTTCAACAAACACTTTGAAGAATGGGATTTTCTTGCACAAAAGCACATGCAATAAATAAATTTGTTAGTCTAAGTGCCACAGGACTCCTTGCTTGTTTTGCTGAACTAGACTAACATGGCTACCCCTTTGGAACTTGGCTACAAAAGTACTGCATCTCTGTGCATCAACTTGTACAAATTAGTTTAGCACTGAAACTTGGCATGCAAAATTTCAGCTCTGATACTGTCCTCATATTTCTGAAAGTCCATTTCTATTGTTATAGCAATGACAGAATGACTTTCATATATGAAGAATGTGAATCTTACCAAATTCAAATATTATTGATCCATGAAAAGGCAAAAGATCAAAAAGAACCTCGTATCCAATGACACTGTCCTTTCATTACAGGAATTTTAATAGAATACAAACGGTGCTTTTTTTCACTGGCCTGAATCTTACACAAACACAAGTTCAAACAATTACTTTCAATCATTATCTACTAACCACTTGGTTGCCATTGAGCTGTGAAAACTAAGTATTCTCCTCACACACCCTCTCTGCTAGCAACTAGTTGAGCTATCACCCTTTTAACAGGGTCAGATCCAATTATTCTGGGATCTTGTCACATACTAGTCATATTTTTGCTCTCAGACTAAGTGAAGGATGGACAAGTTTCCAATGCCTGCTTGGGTACACTGGTCTCATTACTGTTGCAGGCAAAAAGACACCTTCTTCCATAAATCAACCTGTAATTTAGGTCTAGTAATCCATAACTCGCAAGAAGGCACTGGACTGGTAAACTAGAAAAGCACAGATGCAGTCCTTGTGATCTGATCTCTGCTACACAGAGGACCAAGGTGTATGAAATGAGAATCCCAGGATCCATCTCTTGGATCAGAAGGGCAAGAGTTTCCACCCTGCATGGAGTTTTGAGTACTCCTTTCAGTAAAAATACACAGCCTTGGGCTACTGGGGCTCATGGTAATGCTCTACACATAGCAGTGTATAAACAATACTTTGAAGATAGGGGTCAGACCCTGAAGCCCTCACACTTTGTTAGACTTCACAGCCTGAGCTCCAGCCCAAGCCTCGACTTCAAAGCCTTGCCTACACAGATATTTTTGGCATGTCACTGTGAACTCTGCTAGCTTGAGTCTGTCAGCATGGGTTGGGAACTTTGCCATGTACACATACGTTCAGAGAACAGACATGTCCAGGGTCAGGTAACCTCCCTGTCCCCAGTCTTCTCTTTTATTACTCCCAAGAATCAAGAGCAGAAATTACAGCCTCTCTTCTGACTGAATGGATGATTGTCCCAAGGGAAAGAATTTTTGTGAACTGTTCAGGATAGTGTTTCTTTTTCACTGTCTTGAGAGAGGAAGCTAGGGAAGATAGTAAGTAGATTGGGCTCTTTAAAATCTTTGAAGGAGACCTTGTTTGAAATGATAGTGGCTCAAGTTATGAAGAAGTTCTTGAGTCTCTGAGGGAAGGTGACCCTGGGTCAGAAGGATTTGTCTTAGGAGAATACCTATCTGCAACAGATAGGATAAAGAGAAGGTGGGGTAAGAGAATGTCATAACCCTACTGGCATGAAAGTAAGACTGATTTCCAGATGACTGGAAATTTCAACTGCAGCAAAACAAATGAAGCACTTCTAGCATTTCTAGATAAATCTGGTGATACATAATGATTAACATAGCGAATTTTTTCTACAGACAACAAAATAATTCACCCTCAAAGGGAGCCTGAAGAGAGTTTCTCTTGGAAACAATAAACCAAAACCTGTAATTACATGTTTATTTGTCCAAAGGTGTTAGAGAAGACAGAGCTGCCAGAGAAACGATATCATGAGAAGCTCTGCAGATACAGCCTATTATCCTTGTGACAGAAAATAGTTTTTTCATAGCATCCCTCTTTCCAGTTGTGATGGGAACTTTTCTGAGCATATATTGAAGGACTGATTGATTGACAGGGTCATACGATTGAAAACAAATGCTACTGCAGTAGAAAAAGCAATGCTTGAGGATTCTAGGCTTCTCTTAAAAGCTCTTTCAAGCTTGCAATCCACAAGGTATTGTGAGGATACTACTTCACCTAATGGGAACGAGACCTTGGGTAAAATTTTCAAAAGTGCTGATACAGTTTAAGAAGGCTAAATCTCCTGACTTTCAATGGGATTAGCTCCTAAATTACTTAGATGCCTTAGAAAAAAATTAGATTTTAGCATAAGAGTCAGTCAAAGGTGAAGTTCAAGAAGGATGAATCAATTCTAAGGACTGGAGAATCTGGCTGAGCAATGGATTCCCATGAAAGGGAATGGGATAAGTGAAATGTCAATAGAATGGGATAAGTGAAAACAAAATGGAATTTTTAAAAGCGACATCTCCTAAAGAAAGCTAGCAAAAATCTTTTCAAACAAATTTGTGCTAGCTGTTTCTAAACATGGAGCTCACCGCTTCTACAAGGCAAAGAGATGATCACCAGAAAACCAAAACCAAGTTACTTAACCTCTTCAAAGGGAGTTACACTGGATCAAAAATGTCTTCTTCAGCTCTTGGTTACCACAATAAGCACCTCAAGATGATAATGTGAAACCTTGCCTTAGTCTCTTTGGTCAAAATGAATCAAAAATCTCATTAAATAAGCAAACAAGGAGTCCTGTGGCACTTAAAAACTAACAAATATATTTATTTTCTCCCACAAAAGCTCATGCAATAAATATATTTGTTAGTCTTTAAGTGCCACAGGACTCCTTGCTTCTTTTATTGAACTAGACTAACACGGCTGCCCCTTCAGATCTCGTCAAACAAGGTAATGGGAAGAGTTTTACAGAGAGATACAATCAATGTTATGATCTTAAGTGCTCAATATCTGGAAGCCTCAGGAGTTAGAATACATTTTAAAACCACTGGGTTTAATGTGGTCCTTTCAGAAAGCAAGAAATGAACTCTACTAGGTTAATTTTAGCCTTCCCAGTAAGATTGCATTGTCCCAGGATCTTAGATACCCAGGGTGTCCAAACATAAAATTTAAATGCTGTTTAGAGAAATTTATTTTCACTGGCCAATTATGCGGTTGGCATCTTAAAAAAATTCAATACAAGTTTCAGCTGAAATATTTAAAAAAAACCAAAGTAATCAATTTATACACCTAGACTCCCATAAACCACAAGTTCCACTGTTAGTCAATCTGCACACTAATGTTCAAAATTACCATTTACTGAAAGCAAAAACATTAGATCAAGAACTGTAACTGCACAGATTTTGCAAAATCAAAAGAACAGATTCTGGTAAAGAAATTATATAGGCTTCTCCCAGTTAGGAACTCAAGCCACACAAAGACTAGGATCCCCAGCTCACCAGATCTGCCTTGATTACATGTTTGTCACGAGACAGAGACAATGACCTTTCCAAGGTGAAAGAAAAAGCTAAGATGCTCAAAATTTTATTAAAACATGATGAAATTAGTTACCTTTCAAAGTTTCCAGTAAGTTTTTGGCCACAAACCAACAGATGGCTTCAAAGAAAGGGAATTTGAAAAGATCTGGGGTTTTTAGCCTTTTCTCCATTTCATAACACCTAAACAAATAATTTAAAAGGGTTACTGCATGTGTGCATTTTAGAATTAATCAATGCATTATCCAACTATCTAACTCATACAATCTTTAGGAAAATAAAATAAACAGGCTAGGTTAAACAAAACAAATCAAGTACCACATAATCAACCCCCCACAAGAAATTATTTGGACAAGACTGAACTATGATCTTATGCAGGCTCTGACTTGATCAAGTCTGAAAAATGCACTTGCAAAATTAAAGCTAGACGTCACACACTGGATTTATATTCCAGTTTACAAATGAAACTTTATTGGGACTCCACTGCAGTAACTAAAAACAAGATGTTTAGAAGACAGCTCCACATTTTGGACAACTAATATAGTTGTTCTGACAACAAACCTAACTCAAAGCTGTGTCTTTCAGTTCAGAATTTCACACGTGGGTTTGACCAGCCTTATTATGCCCCCCTCTCTCTTTCTTTTGTACTCATCTCCAAAGTAGAGCTTGTTCTATTTTATGATGTAATTATATTTGGGTATACCATTCATTCTGCTTTGGAGACAATTCTTGTTAAAGTGAAATAGATCAAAGTCTGTTTCTGGTGCAATCTAACTAAAAAAAAGTCAGTTCTGTCCATTATCAGAGCCTGTCTCCATTTAATCATATGTAATAAGCACGATGAAAACCACCTATTAAATAAAAGGATGTTCTGCTTGTGGAGGAAAAGCTATAGTTGAAACTAACCTGAGCTGCATGCCAATATTGAGGTTGTGCAAAAAGTTTCCTCCAAAAGCCATACAGTCCTGAGATGTGAGCACAGCATGAATCCAGCCTGAATTAACAAAAGCATAAAAACTTAATAAGCATTTATACTACAAAATGTTGTGACTGGGTGTAGGAACAAAGATATTAATTGTTTTTGTACTGAAGGCCAGAACGTGACAATTCATATTTCAGAAAAATGCAAGTCTGAAATCTAAATTTATCTGTGTTTAAGTTAATAGCAGTTACAGATATTATATCTGACCAAGACGTTTATGGTTTGAAAAGCAGATCCCTATTAAAATCAAAACATTTCTTCCCATTTTGCTGTGTGAATAACCCACAAAATAGAGGACATTGGCTTTAGTGAAAGACTATACAGAAAGTAATCAAAAGAATAAACAATTCCTCTAATCTTTCATTTTATTGAAATCTTAGGCATTACTTTTAATAGTAGAGAAACCTTCAGACAAAAGTATTGGTTTCTCTAACAAGTAATTACAGCCATATGTAAAGTACTCAGATAAGAAGTAGAATGTACTTACGCTAATTATCCTAAACCATAGCTATTATATAATAGCTCAATGAAACTATGATCAAATTAAAACCAAGACTAATTACTCTTACAATTATATGATTGGAAGATTGTTCTCTTAACACCACAATTTAGTAGTGTGTGCACAGCCCAATAATGTACATTTCCAGCTGGCTACTACTGAAGCTCATAAATAACTTCAAATAACCTAACAAAAGTATATATCTATTGACTTCATATAAAAGTGAATGTAATTTAAGTTTGCCTTCAGAAGTTTTAATTCAAGTAGCATAAATTTATTTTCTCTCTTCCCAAATCATTCAAATCTATAGGCATAGTAGAATCAATTTCAACAAAGTTAAGCCAACTGTTCCCAGACATGCTGCTAAATATTAGGCAAACCATTCAATCCTGAGGTGGCCAAAGTGCTGCCCCTGAGCCGCACGCAGCCCACAAATGCCTCTTCTACCATTATATATTCTGAAAATATTTAACTGTATATCATGTGTAGTGCAAAAAGAACCGGTTTTTGAATTTTGCAGCCTGTGGGCCCACACCAATCAGGCTCTGCGGCCCCTACATACGAAGACTTTGAGCGCCCCTGATTTTATCTCTTGAAGTACTTATCTGTGAGCAACTTCTTATTTCAGTCTTTGAAGTCTGTATCTGTTATTTGCTCCTTGTGCAAGAATGGTGCTTGAACTACAGTCAAATGATGCCCTAGACCATATCCATTAAATGTTACTTATCCAAATACGAGATTAAATTTGAATTACAGCTCCATCTGTGAACATATTTTGGAGGCCATCTAACAGTCACAGGAAAAGTCCATTTGTATCTGGACAGAGATACACAAATGGCCAAAATGTTGCTCATCCTTAGAGATATTAAAAATGACTGGACTGGAGAAAATATTTTCAATGGTCTTTTACAGCAGGAACAGCTGGGAAGTTATCAACCTCTAATCTTGACTTTATCTCCTTAAACAACCATTGTTAAATATTTTAAATAGCTGATGTTCTTCTCTTTTAGGGTACCAATTCCAAGCATTTCTAAGATGATCCTTTCCTCAAACTTTATCACTTCTGAGATATCTTAATTTAATGCATATCTTTTAATACCTTTCATTTTCTAGTGACACAATATAAGCTGAGGGGGAAAAAGGTAAAAATCTTACCTGTAGGAACAAATAAGGTATGTCCTTGTTTCACCACACATTTGTAACATTTGTCCACCTTGTCCCCAAAATACACTTCACTCTGAGTGACAGAGGAACTCCAAGCTTCATAGAGAGCCAGATTTTCATCAGTAGGTTTGATCAAGTAGAAGATCTTTTCTCCCTGTACCCAAAAAATATCCCATATGAGGCATATTACAACTTTTGACTCCTTTACATAAACAACATTATTGTCAGGCAAGCCCTGTAATCTAATGGTAATATCCTATACTTCTTATGCAAGTCCGCTAAGTTTCCAAACCTAATATTTCATTCTTTGGTCTACTAGAAGCTAACACTGTAGCACATTCCATCCTTTTGGGGCTTGTGGGGCAAGGAAAATGCCACATTAAGGATAAATTTTTTTAGTTCTGGAGGAAGTCGTGTCAGTCATTGTCCGCTGCATGACTGCTGCAATTCTGAAAACCATGTGAGCTAATGTTTGAGGAAAGTTCAGTTTGTCATTTCACTCATTTTCTCCTACCAAATGTTCAGTATAGCATTCATGTACCCGTCCAATAAAAGCTCAGATTGACATTTTCATTCTAGAGGTCAGTTTGTGCAGAGGACTGAAGAACAGTGCACAATCAAGTTCCAAAAGGGCAGCTGTGTTAGTCTAGTTCAGCAGAAGAAGCAAAAATCCTATGACACTGAAAAACTAACAAATTTATTTATCACATAAGCTTTTGTGGGAGAAACTTCCACGTCATCAGATGGTTTGAAGATGGAAGAACTTAAAGAATTGGAGGGAAATGAATGCTGGGGAGTGTAAGACATGGGATCAGGTCACACAAAGTGGGATTTTCTCCCAGGAAAGCTCATATGATAAATAAATTTGTTAGTCTTTAAGTAATAGAGGACTCCTTGCTTCTAGTGCACAATCAGTAGTCCTCTTCCTCGTCAAGCAAACAATTTCATTTAAAACACATGAGGAAATCCCCAAACACAGGGATTTCTTTAGTGGCAAAAAGATACACACAGGGCAGAATCTTTTTACAAGAATTCAGGAAGCAAGGACCTTCTTACCCACAGAACATGGTACCAGACTGATGTGCCCCCAAAATCAATATGAAAATCAGTGTAGCTGTCCTGAACTCCCATCAAGCAATACTTCTGAACAAAAGGCTTGGGGAAGACTGAGTCATCTGGCCAGTAGTTTTCCACCCATGAAAGCTTTGTAGCTATGTCAGGGACTCGAACCAATTCAGACATCCTTAAAAAGTAAGAAAAATTCCGGGTAAATGCAAGCAAAGGTGAGAAACAGAGAAACAGCTTTAAATGTTTAACTTTCCTAAATCGCCACCAACTGTAAAAATCTTTACTTCTATATGATTTCATACTGTTCCCAAATCCCAATACACAATTTTCCACTATAGACCACTTCATTTTTATTTTAGAGTACTATTTACTTATACTTCTAAATTTACTCTTTTTTAGCAAAAACACTTTCTGCTTCAAAGAAGTCTAAATATAAGTTGTCTCAAAGTCATTTACTCACTTTGTATCTGAAAACTCCAGACTGATGACATTTAACACTTTTGGTCGATCAGGATTCATGAAATACTTAACATAATTATGAAGCTTCATTTTACTGTCTGCCTGCCTTGCCACATCGATTACATCTATCACTTTGTCACCACCTGAAAATGTAAGAAAATGAACATTTCAACAAGCCAGATATTTAAAATTTCCTGTAAGATATGACAATCCATTTCTATACAAATACACTCCATTACTACCCACCCCTCCTCAGAACAAAGAGGGACCATATCAAAGGAAAAATCTTATGCAGATCTAATTTATATTGCTTATGAATATAACTGAAGCTAATCTAAAAATAAAGTAAGCCACCATTTCTGAAGTTAACCAAAAGGAAAAGGAAAAGGAAAAAGTCTAACATGATTGTGACTGGTTCATATACTTGGTTTTGTGGCTTCTGTCACAAACAGGAAGAGACTGGAAAGTAGGAGGAAGTTGCAAAGAATTTATTTTTATATATATTTTAAAGTGGTCATCAGGATAGCATCTGCTGACAAAGTAAACTACAAATTCTCTACAAATAATAATGAAATTCACATTCCTGATCTTGCAAAGGTTTAAGCATATGATTAACTTTCAGCATGGGACTTCTTCTGTGCTTGAAGTCATAACCATGCTTAGCTCTCGAAGGGATTAGGTACGATGTCTATGGATTTTCTTTTGAATGTTTGTAGAGATAACTTGTGAACTGGGCGAGTAAAGAATGATCAAGTTTCGGAATCAGTAAATAAGGAAAGACGTATTTACCAATCACCACCACCTCAGTAACCAGTAGGGAACATTTTAACTCCCAGTGAACCTCACCCCAAAGAAGAATTAGCATAATTCAACATTGTGAAGGGCCATTACAGAGAAAATGGTCGAGGCTGAGAAATCTTCATCTGTATGCTATTCTCCAGTGTTTGCATCTTTACAATTGTCTTGATTTGCTGTTACAGTGTGACCTGTTCCCATGACTTACACTTCCCTCCATTTATGTCCTCCTATTCTGTAAGCTCCCTCATCTTCAAAGTGTCTGACAAAGTGGGATTTTCTCCCACAAAAGCTCATGCAATAAAAAAGTTTTTTAGTCTTTAAGTGCCACAGGACTCCTTGTTTGTTTTATAGCACTATGGAATTCCAATTCACATCTGAAGAGAGGGTTACTTACCTTGTGCAGTAACTGAGGCTCTTTGAGATGGGTATCTGTACTGGCACTCCATTTTTGGTGTGTGTGTGGTCCTGTGCCTGCGATTAGAGAACTTCAATAGCAGTGCCCATTTGGGTCACACATGTACTCGTCCCACCTTGCCCCATTCCTGGAAACTACATAGAGCTGTGTGAGCAAACCACACTCAGGTCCTTCTCCTCCACAGAACGCATATCTGAACACTGAAGTAGAGGAGAGGAGGGCAGGTAGTGGAGCACCTGAAAGGACCCCCATTTCAAGGAACCTTAGTTACCGTACTGTTATTTCTTCAAGGAGCATCCCTGTGGGTGCTTCACTTTTGGTGACTGTTGATTGATGATGTTCGCTGGAAGGATGGGGCTTCAAAACTGGTTCATCACGTGATAAGACAGTTAGCCCTAACTGAGCATCCAAGGTCTAGTCTTGTTCAATTGCATAGTGCTCAGTGAATGTCTGGGCTGATGTACAGATGGCTACTTTACAGATGTCCATGACTGGTACATTGTTTAGGAAAGCTATTGGTGGACAGTGATCTGGTAGAATGTATTCAAGCCCCCAGTGGAAGTTGCAGATTACATTCTTAATGGCAACGATGAATGCACCTGGAAATGCATTTTAAGAGAAATTGCTTGGATCTGGTGGATCCTTACATCTTTCCATAATAGAGAAGACCACCTATGGTGACTTTCTGCAGGGATTAGTTATTTCAAGATAGAATGCTAATACCTGTCTAACATCTAGTGTGTGGAACATCGCCTGTCATGTGGCCTCAGATTTAGGTAAGAATGACAGAAGGTAGATGGGTTGATTCAAGTGGAATGAGGAAGGCATTTTAGGTAAAAATTTAGGATGTGGTCTTAGAGCAACCTTGTCTTTGAAGAAGCTTCTATATGAGCAGGGAACGTGCCATGAGACCTGCTAGTTCTCTCACTCACCACATGGATGTGATAACAAGGATGGTGTTCTGACAACTTAGTAGATACGTAGCTGATATGTTGATGTTGTGATGGATGCACCAGTTCCATAATCTCAGTACTTTAATGCAAAACGCATGAGACCTTCCCCCCCATACAAATGCACAATGTTGTTTGTCAGTAGTTTACACTCTTTTCCCTGATAAGAAGTTAAAGGTGTGAGCATGCATATGGTTGAAGTTCTAGTACATAGATGTACAATGCTGCCACGGGGGACCACCAGCCCTACCCTGCGATTGTGCAGGTGTGCTCCCCAACCTAACAGAGATGTATCCACTGTAAGGACCATTGACAGAGAGGGCTGTGTAAAAGGAACTCCAACACACACTGTGGGGTTCAGCCCTTAGTATAGAGCATTTTTTATTCTGAGTGGCATCGTGAGACACTTGTTCAGGCTGTGTCTGTGTGGTATGTATATTGTCTTGAGCCAATCCTAAAGAAAATGCATATGTAGACTGACATGTTGTACAACAAATACAATTGTTGCTGCTAACCCTAATAATTGTAGGCAGATCCTGACCAACATTTATGGGCTGGTTTGTGTTGCTGCAATCAGATTTACTAGTATGACAAAATTGTACAGTCGTAACAAGGCTTTGGCTTCCACTACATCAAGGTGGGCCTAGATGAATTCTAATTTTTGTATGGGTATCTACGTTGATTTTTGGATGTTTATCTGCAGTCCAAGTTGTGAGAAAAGAGCCTTCATCTTTTGAGTAGTATGTAACATGTCTTTTTGGGAAGAGGGCTTTGAGTAGGTAGCTGTCCAAACAGAGAATATCATGACCCCTCACTTGCAGAGGTTACTCACCACCACCGAAAAAACCTTGGAGAATATTGGTGGAGCCACAGAGATACCAAAAGGCAGTACTTTGTACTGTACTGATCCTGTCCCAGAACAAATCTGAGAAATCTCCTTAGTGATGGGTGTAAGGTGATGGGAAAACACGCACTCTGGTGGCCAAGGGCCAAAAGTAATCCACCTGCTTCTGTGCTGAGATTATTGTTTGATAACATGACCATCATGAACTACTGAACCCCCACAAATTTTAATTCCCTTAGGCTGAGAATGGGTCTCCATGCCCCACTCTTTTTCTGGAGTAAGAAGCAGTGGGAATAAAAGTCCTTTCCTTTGTTAGTACTGGTTCTAAAGCATCCAAGTTCAGGAATTGATTTACTTTCCCAATGGTGAAGGTACTTGTGAGAAAGGTTCCTGAAAGGGACAGGAAGAGAGGAGATAAATGGGATTGAGTAAACAGTGTTGATAATTTCTAATATTCTTTTGTCCAAGGTGATGGCCTGCCATAGTGGTGGAATGGGATCAGATGGTCTCCAAAAAGATGAATGGTTTTTCATGATTTCATCAATTGAAAATGAGACAGGCATCTTGGACCCTCAATGAAACCCTCAGAATTGCTGAAGAATTCTGGGGGGTAGATGAGGAGGGAGGGGCTGCTGGAATGTCAATGGCTGAGATGAAAGCAGTCTACATATTGTGGCATTGGTCAATGATTTTGTGGATCATATTGTGTCTGCAGCTGGACAGACAGGGTAGACCTTGTTCATTGTGCTGAATGATATTTACCTTACTTCCTTCTTTGTGCAGGTGGGTAAATGCCTAAAGACCAAAGAGCTGTCCTGAAATCTTTTAGGGTATGAAGGGATTTGCCAATCTTTGATGCCAACAACTCCAAGCCCTCAAAGGGAAGATCCTCAGTGGTAGACTATACGTCTTTCAGAAACCCAGAGAGATGGAACCACGAAACCTATCACATAACTATGGCTGTAGCAATGGATCACATGGCTGTAATTGCCACATCTAATGAAGCTTATAAGGCCATCTGTGTAAGCAGACAACCCTCAGAGGTGACTGTTTTGAATCGTTCTTTTTTGCATCAATAAAACTGAGGCATCTTAAAATAATTTGTAAGATTATATTTGGCTACCAGTGTGTTGTAATTGCAGATTCTGAAATAAAGAGCTGTTGACAAATAGGCTTGGTGCTCAGAGGTTGAAGCACTTCCAGCCTTTATCCTATGGGATAGTTCTGGAGTGGTGTTGTCTGTCCTGTTTATTCATGATCTTATCCCACAACAAATTCATTGGTGGTAGTGAAAACAAAAAATCCAGACCCTTTAAAATGAATGTAGTACTTCTTATTTGCTCTCTTACAAATGGCTGGTAACTTTGCAGCAGTGTGCCAGATGATCTCTGCTGGGTCCCATGAGTACTTCATTTACAGAAAGCACTATCTGGCTGATGTTTGTAAAATGTTTACCTGTTTGCGTTGAGATTCTGCAACCTTTTCGAAGGGTATCTCAAACAAGACAGCAATCCTGTTAAATGGCTCCTGGGATTGTTTAAAGTCATCAACTTCTGTGGGTAGTGGAGGCATGATGGCTTTGACCAGAGAGGACAAAGAGATTGGTTGGTGGGGTGACCTGTTGATCAAAGTCTCCTCTGGAGCCTTGGAGGATTCCCTTACTGAGGCTGATAGGAAGCAACCTGATACCCTCCTCCATGTGCTAGAAGACATCAGACTACAGTTGCTCTACCTAAGCCCATAGATCCCAATGAGGCCACTGCAGCAGGAATGCTATTGATGATGGCATCCATAGACATCCATACCACCCATGGGTATCACCTCTGGGGTGATATCTGGGTTGTTCTGGTGGACCTGGTCTGGGGTTGTATTAATGGGTGAGAAGAGACCTGCGCTATAAATGCCCTTTTCTTCATCATCTTCCTCACTGTAAAAAGGAGGGTCCATCTGGATGATGGGGTAAATTGGCACGGTACTGAGCATGCTGGAGTAACATCAGTACCAAGAAGGGGGGATGCTGCTTTTGCAGAGGCTAGCAGATCTTTGTGGGAAAAGAACTGCTGCTGTACCATGAGCACTGGCACTGAAGTTCTAATAGTTGCTGGTACCTATGCAGCTATGCTATGTGCTATATGACCAGTAGGTGGTGCCACAGACTGCAGTGATACTAAACTGCCTGGAGCTACATGCACATGCAGCTCTGTTGTATCATGGAAGAGAAGGCAAGCTTCTCTGCCTCTCTTCTCAGAGCCTGTCTGCTTAGGGTCCTTGATTTTCACAGTACCAGAGGAGCCCACTGACTTGGAGGTGCACAGCCACACATAGTCAGTAGTGAGACTGTTAAACCAGGGACTGTTTCTTTTTAGACGGTAGGGGAGATCATTGCCTGCTTTTTGTCCACCTTTTCTGAGGACCATGATTGCCTATGCAAGGGAAGGGGGGAAAGTCTGCTGGAGGGTGTTGCTGCAGTTGGTGGAGACTAATGTATAGGAGGGGTCTGAAGGCTGGAGTCTGAAGCTGTGAGCAGTGACTTTTCCATCAGGAGTTTTCAACTTGAGGTTTCTTACTTTTCTGAGGTACATGCATTTCACCTAAACAATGGACATACTAAGAACGCCTGTCACTGACCAGGATTCCACCTGGGAAAAAAAGCATCATTTAAATCTGGGGAACACCAGCAAGTCCTTGTCACTAGCACTCCCACAGGTGAAGGAAGTTAAAACTACACTGCACTATAAAGGGCGAACAGAATCTTAACTAATAATTTTTTTTTTTTAAATGAACAGGAAAAAAGCAGGGAAGCTATAGCTAACTAACTCTTCTCAATCTATACTAAGGCTGAATTTAAAAGGTAAAAGTGGCATTGCCATGGCTCCACTCATCCCAATGGTGGTTGAGAAGGAACTGAGGGGAAGTTTGGTCACACAGTGCTATGTAGCTGCAAAGAGTGGTGTGAGTGGAGAGCCCACATGCAACCCAAATGGGCGATGCTACTGAAATTCTCCAATTAGAGATGCAGGGACACACACTAACCTAAAGTGGAATATCCAAAGAGACATTCTTTGAAAGGCCCGGGAAACTGATGGGCTGAAGTGTGTGGAAGGGGGGGAGATTATCTTCTGCTCCTGAATAGCCTGACTTCTAAAGTAAAGTCACAGAACTGTTGAAATGCCAGCTATTCTTCTGAATACTCAGTAAGAGAACTGAGTTTACTGGTAATCAGTATACAGTCTGGTCATTCAATATACTCAATATCCTGAATTCTAGTGGAGTCTTAAAATACTGATAAGCACAAAAAGTCCTGTTTGTAGTGCTGTTCAATATGCTACACACAAAACTCTAGAAATGATTCAAGGTGCACATACAAAACTCGCAGCTAGACTAGATTATGCAGTACAGCAGCTGACTCAGTCTCACCAAATTACATGTTCAGTTATCACTGCGGTGGCTCTCTGCATTTTACACCTTCCTCTGTAGCATGGGACATAGCTCACTTGCTAGCGGATTCTCTGTACTTTAAAATATTTAAATTATTATTTGAGGACTTTAATAACCCAGTCATAAGTTAGAGGTTTATTATAGGAATGGGTGGGTGAGACTTTGTGGCCTGCATTGTGCAGATGGTCAGACTAGATGATCATATTGGTCCCTTCTGACCTTAGAGTCTATGTGAGTTTATTTACAGACTGCACAAGAAGTTTGATAGAACATGAAAGACTACTGCTGAAGCTATGGTGCACCCTGAACTTCTTCCCACTTCTCCAAAGAGCAGGAAAAAAGCTTATAAAAGAAGGATAAGCAAGTTTTACAATCTCTGACAGTCTAATGATGAGGATGGGGGGGCTCAAAAAGACAGAGAAGCCAACAGTTTACAGATAAGACAGAGAGAGAAACTGATCAGACCCTGAGCTTCCAGTCTTCTTCTGTTCCCTCATTCCTCCAACTATGACTATTTCTCTTCAGCAGTTCCACACCTCCTCACCCCTCCAGTCCAAAATCTACAGTATGCTTCTTTCCTACCCTCTCATGCTGGTCTGCTTCTTAGAGCTGAAAGGGCAGAGAGGAACGGGGGGTGGGTTTCAGCACTTGGGAGTCCTTCGACCCAAGCAGCAGCTGTAACCTCAATGTATTAACAATGTGGGTGGATGGGAGAACTGTATTTTGGGGCAGCATGGAAAGATATCAGTCTTCTGTCCCTAAATTCACCTCACCCTGGAGCAGCACAAGAAGTTCAGGCAAGAACCTCCTTCCCAAAACCCCAGACACCTTGGGTAGGAACTCCTACATAGCCAAAAGCTGTCTTCTATACTGCGACCTCAGCAACAGGTAGTCTCACTGTATGACAAGCCATTTTTAAAATCTGTAACAGTAAGCTTCTCCAACCCCATCATCAGACTGTCAGAGATTGCAAAAATCACTTATCTGATTCACAGTAAGAAAGCATCTCCAAAAAACACTACAATTTGTTGCTTATGATGTGTTACAGAACAAAAACACCATTGTCCAACATTTCAGTCATTTGTCACACATTTTGATAGGTTATGCTACAAGTCAGCAGCTGTGACAGTAAGAGCTATAGGCAAACATCTGTCACATGCTTCCCATAAATGAAACCAATGTTGATAGGTCTAACTTATCCCTGCCAACCTTCTAGTAATAACTGTTGAATTTAGATTACATACATAGCATTTTTAAACTGATGTAACTGTGCAAACACTTATTGTATTTAATTCACTCTATGCTGAAGCATTCAGACATATTTCAGTGAATCTCTTACCTACGTATCGTTCTACATCCAAAACGGAGAAAGTAGGGGGAGGGAGTCTGAGTCCTAGGCCATCTAACTTAGGAACCATAATTGGGACATCAAAGCCATGCTTCTCTAGGTATCTTTGTGTCAGCTGGCTACCGCACATTTTCAAAATGATTTCATCAGCACTGGGGGAAAAGAAATCAAAATATTAGAACTGGGAAAAAAAAAAACAATAAACTTGTTCAAAAGAAATTAACAGGAGCTTTGTTAGGATTCAGGAAAAACCTTATTGGAATTATATAGCTAACATAAATCAAACTAAGTTAAGTGAATACAATTTTATTAAATTAAGCTCTCAACATGAATGCAAGCCTGCTGGTTACATGTAATGAAACTAAAAGACAACAAATTTAAAACCAATCAAGGAAGCATGTTTTACATGCATAATTAACCTGAGGAACTCACTGCCACAAAATGTGGTTGAAGTCAACAGTTTAGAACAGGGGGTGCCCAAAGTGTGGCCCCTGGGCCGCATGTGACCTGCAAATGGTTTTCTGCCATTATATATTCTGAAAATACATAACTGTACATCGTATATAGTGCAAAAAGAACTGGTTTTGGAATTTTGTGGCTCATGGGCCCGCACCAGTCAGGCTCTGTGGACCTCATATACGTACACTTTGGGCACCCCTGATTTAATCTCTTGAAGTACTTATCCATGAGCAACTTCTAATGTCAGTCTTTGAAGTTTGTATCTGTTATTTGCTCCTTGTGCAAGAAAGGGCACTTACACGGAATAATGACAACCTACTGGTAAACTGGGATAAAAACCATTACCTTTTGAAAGGAACATAAATCTCCATGATTTAGAGAGTAAGATAACCTTAGCTGCTTGAATAAAGATGAAATTTCTTTTATGACCAAGTTACTACATTGGAGAATGACAGTTACAGGTAAGCAATCATCTTTCTCCTTCAAGTGTTTTCTCATGTCCATTCTCAATTTAGGTGATTACCAAGCTTTAGTTCAGATGATGGGCGGAGTTGATGTTGAATAAATTGTAGCACTGCCCTCCCAAATGCCACATCGACCATCACTTTCTGGACTATCGCATAGTGACCCATAAAGGTATGAATACAAGACCACGTCACAGCACAGCAAATGGCCATAACTGGTACACTAGCCAGGAAAGCAGTAGAAGAGGCGCGAGCCCTGGTGGAATGGGCTGTTATAGGGCCCAGGAGGGAACCTTTGCAAGATTATAACAGAACCTAATACAATCCACCATCCACAAAGAAATTCTCTGGGAGGAGACTGGCTGTCCTTTTACTCTGTCCGCTACTGTCACAAATAGCTGTGTGGATCTGTGGAATGGTCTTGTATGCTCTAAATAAAATGCTAAAGCTTTGCGCACATCCAGCGTATGCCATTTCCTCTCTTCATTAGATTCATGAGGCCTCAGAAAGAACACTGGGAATAAAATATCCTGGTTGCAGTGAAAGGGGGTTACAACTTTTGGAAGAAAGGCCAGGTGTGGTCTCAGCTGCACCTTATCTTTAAAGAATCTTGTATATAAGGGGTCTGAGGATAAGGCCCTGAGTTCAGAAACCTTTCTGGCTGAAGTCACCGCTATCAAAAGAGCAACCTTCCAAGATAACAAGAGGAGGGAACAGGAAGCCAATGGCTCAAACAGGGTCCCTGTTAATCTTTCAAGTACCAAGCTTAAGTCCAAGGGAGGTGGAGGAGTCCTAGTCTGTGGAAGCAGGCATTTCACACCTTTGAGGAAACGCACCACTAGTGGGTGTGAAAATATCGGCCTGGCCTGAATAGGCTGCCGGAATGCTAAGATGGCAGCCAGGTGCACCCAAAGAGAGGAGAAAGAGAGCCTTGGGAGTAAAGGTAAAGAAGATAGTCTAAGATCACCTGAACAGTGGAGCTAGTGGGTGACAGCCCCTGGTCCTGGGACCAAATAACAAAGCGCTTCCACTTAGCTGCGTAAGAATGCTGCATAGATGGTTTTCTGCTTCCTAACAGGACCGCCTGAGCTTGCAGTGAACACGTCTTCTCCTTCGCATTCAGCCACGGAGTCTCCAGGCTGTCAGATGCAGAGACCTAAGATCTGCGTGCAGTAGCCTGCCATGGTCTGGCAAGAGGACGTCTGGCCACCTCAGGAGCTCCCATGGAGGAACTACCAACTTATCCATTAGGATTGAAAACCATGGTTGGCGGGGCCAAGACAGAGCCACTAGGATTACATCTGCCCTGTCCATCTTTACCTTTAGTGCAACTCGGAGGAGCAACGGGGTCAGGAGAAAAGCATGCAGGAGGCCTCCCAACCATGACCTTAGAAACGCATCTGACAGGACGCCTGGCTCCATGCCCTGAGGGAGCAAAACTGGGAACATTTCTTGTTCCACTGCCTGGCAAACAAGTCCACTTGGGGATAGTCCCACCTCCAGAAAAGTATGTCTGCCACCTTGG
Source organism: Podocnemis expansa (assembly GCA_007922195.1). Lineage (NCBI taxonomy): Eukaryota > Metazoa > Chordata > Testudines > Podocnemididae > Podocnemis > Podocnemis expansa. The sequence goes on along the minus strand of ML681994.1, from coordinate 11,344,472 downwards.
GGTGGAGCAAGCAATCATGGAGCAGTAAGAACCGCCTGCTGAGTCGATCTGCCTTCGAGTTCCGAACCCCTGGGAGATGAGAGGCCATCAGGTAAAAATAATTCTTTATTGCCTGCTTCTCAACAGAGGCCAGAAGACCTGGCCCCTCCTTGTTTCTTCACATAATACATGGCCATTGTATTGTCTGTTAAGATGCATATCACTTTGCCCTGTATTTGGTGAAAGAAGATCTTGCACGCTAAATGAATCACCCTTAACTCCTTCACATTGACGTGAAGGGATTTGTCCCTGTTGGATCATAACTCTTGAGTCTGATCGCCTGTGCTGAGATGTGCCCCCCACCCTATGTCTGAGGCATCTGAGACCATCATCAGCATAAGATCCTCCTGTATAAATGGAACTCCCTTCAGCACCGGTCAAGAGCTTGCCCATCAGGTAAGACTTTCCAGAGTCTGCCAGGAGACGGTGACCACCCTGTCTAGGGTTTGGACCACCAGCACATATACCTTGGCTAGCCGAGACTGGAGTGTGCTTATTTTTAAGTGGGCTAGGCAGACCACTTGAGTACAGGAGGCCATGTGTCCCAATAACTGTAGGCAGTGCCTGACTGTGGTCGTCAGGCAACTCTGGAGCATCATTACCATGTCCACTATGGTTTGGAACTTGGAGACAGGCAAGAACGCCCTCATGCTGACAGAGTCCAACTTGGCGCCTATGAATTCTATCTTCTGCACCAGGGCTAAGGTGGACTTTTCTTTGTTTATTTGCAGACCCAGCTTGCCGCAAGTTCTCAGGGTTAATTGGACGCTGTGTCTGACCTCACTCTGTGACTTGCCTCTTAGAAGCCAGTCATTTAAGGTAAGGAAATATATGTACTCCTTTCCTGAGGAGAAACGCAGCCACTACGGCCATACATTTGTTAAAGACCTTGGCGGCCGCAGAAAGGCCGAATGGGACGTCCGTAAACTGAAAATGCCAACCTGCCACAAGGAAGCCAGGGTATTTCCTCTGTCTCTTGCAGACAGAAATATGGAAATATACATCCTTTAAATCAGGGGTCTCAAACTCAAACCACCATGAGGGCCACATCAGAACTAGTAGAGAGCCGCACGAGGACTAGTATGTTAGCCCAACGGCCGTACCACTGAAGCCTTTTCATACAACAATACTGAAAATATTGGTAACAACAGTGTTGTTGCGGGCTGCATGAAATAGCTTTAGGGGCCACATGCAGCCCTTGGGCCACATGTTTGAGACCCCTGCTTTAAATCAAGAGCGGTGAACCAGTCTCCAGGGTTCAGGGATGGGATAATAGATGAAAGGGATACCATGCGGAATTTCTGATTTACTATGTACCTGTTGAGGGCTCAGAGCTCCAGGATGGGCCTTTGGTCCCCATTGGCCTTGCGTATCAAAAAGTATCAGGAATAAAAACCTTTCCCTTTCTGCCCCCAGGGAACCGGTGTCACCGCTCCCAGGGCAAGGAGTGAGTCCACTTCCTTGATCAGAATTTGTTCGTGAAGGGTGTCCCAGAAGAGGGAGGGGAACGTGATGGTGCCAAAGAGAACTGGGTTGAATATCCCCTAGAAATGGGGTTAAGCACCCAATACTTTGTAGTAATCCGGGCCCGTTGGTACGAAAACCGGGAAAGGTGATTTAGGAATCATGGGAGGAGTCTCCTGGTGAAGACTGGGTCATCACTCCTGGGCAAATCCTCAAAAATGGCTTTGTTGTTGCCTGTGCCTGGCTGTCTCACAGGGCTCTGGAAGAGTTTCCTGACCCAGAACCCAGGTGAGAACACCTTCCTCCTTGCTGACAATATTTATCCCTCTGTCTTTGAGGGAGGAATCTCTGCACCTGTTATCTAAATTGTGAAGGAGGCAGAGGTCTAAAAGTATGATGTGATGCCTGTGGTGCATGGATACCTAATGATTTTAGAGTAACTTTTGAATCTTTTAGACCATGCAGCTTCTAATTTGTTTTGGATGAGAAAAGACTTGGCCCCTCGAATGGTAAGTTCCGAATGGCATTTTGAACCTTCTGTGAAAGGCCAGATGCTTGGAGCCAGGATGAGCGTCATATACAAATTGCTGATGCCATAGAGCGACAGGCCAAGTCCACAGAGTCATAGGCTGTTTGGAGTGCTGCTTTAGCCACAGCAATGCGCTCATCTAACAGGGTCACGAAGTCCGACCTGTGGTCACGAGGAAGGAGATCACCAAAGCATCAGAGAGAACTCCACAGGTTGTAGTGGTACCTAACGAAAATGGCTTGATGGTTTGCCTCTCTGAAGTGTACACTTTCTGACAAATAAACCTTTTTCCCCAAAAAGATCCATTTTCTTAAGGTCTTTATTCTTCAGTCTCGATGCCGGTTGTCCCTGCCTGTCCTTTTGATTCACTGCATCAACTACTAAAAGTCAGGGGGTGGGTGTGAAAATAGATATTCAAAGTCTTTGGCTGGGACAAAGTATCTCTTTTTTGTTGTCTTCTAAGTAGATGCAATAGGGAAGGGGTTCTACCATACAGCTTTAACAATCTTCATCACTCCTTCATGCACCGGGAGTCAGATCCTCATGGGGCCTCCAAAAGCCAGAACATTAAACAGAGCATCTGAGGATTCTTCCAGCAGGCACTTTCCTAAGCACATCTTGGTATGACTTAAAATCATCTGGGAAGGTTGATGTAGACTGCGCGACCGATCTCTCTGGGGAGAAGGAAGGCAATCGAGATAAAACCTTAGAGCCAGCCTCAGATGAATCTGAGTCCTCTTGGCAAGAGCCCTTCACAACTTGCTGGCCTTTTTGGGGCAGATGGATGTGGTTCAGCACCCCCTTCTGTAGGCAATGGTCCCTAATATGGCCACTGACCAGGCCACTGACCCTGTTGCCAGGGCAGTCCTACAGCGACAGAGAGGGCTGCAGTATCCCAAGATGTCACCTTGTGGGAGTTATGAGAGGAAGAACAGTAGCAAGTAGAACGGGAGGTGCAGGCTGAATGCCCCCTGCACTGGCGTTTAGGTCTATTCTTAGACCCCTGATGGGAGGCTGAGCTCTGGGGGGAGGAGCTGTACCCTCTGCACCACCATTTCTTACCGCTGGAGCTAGATAATGCCTCTCTACTGCACCTACAACCTCTCTTAGGAAGAGAGGGAAAGGACTTCTTCTTCTTCTTTCTCTTCCTTCCACGGGGGGCCTCCTGCCACAACTGGGCTCTGCAGCCCTGATGCAGGGGCAAATTCTGCAGTGCCAATGACAGGGAGGAAGGAGAGGTCGTCTTCTTCTTTCCCTTCCCCCAATGGGAGGCCTCCTGCAGTGACTGGGTTCTGCGGCCCCGATGCAGAGGCGAACTACACGACACCGATGACGATGAGGAAGAAGCCGAGCTCTCTGCCGACCAGGCACTGGAGCTGCAAGAGCAGGCTGAGTGGTGGCGTCTCCTCAGCAACAGTGCAGGGACGCGTCTGCCACCTCTGTGCCAGAGAGAGATCGGAACACCCACATCAAAGGCTCCTCCTGCATTCCGCTCCTACTGTGCTGCTCCTCCTGTGATGGTTGAGCCTCCGGGCTCGGAAGGGTCATTAGTTCGTTGGCAGCCTGCAAAGCCTCTGGTGTAGAAGGGGCAGGGGATGGCAGAGGCATCCTCATGCTCTCCAGAGTCAGGGATGGATCTCTGCTCGGGGAACTGTGCACCAGAACCGTGGCTGCACTCCCCACTGCCAGCATTGTCGGAGCCTGCTTCTCCTTGCCATGTCCCTTTGGGGACTTCGGTCTCTTCTGCTGCACCTTTCCTGATCTTGCCTGGGGCAACATACTGAGATGGCAAGGTAAGCTCTTTCTGCTGCTTGCCCCATCCAGAGCCATAGAATTAAGTACCAGAGCCGACTGTGTGCTCCAAGCCAATGCCATGCTCAGTGCCAACAGTGTTCCCACCTCTTCTGGCAGTGGATTTAGAGCTGCCTCCATGAGGAGAACCTTCAGATGATTCTCCCTGTCTTTCTGCATTCGGGGTTTAAACGCTTTACAAATTTTGCATTTGTCCTTCAAATGCGTTTCTCCCAGGCATTTCAAGCAGCAGTCATGGGGACTGCTGAGGGGAAACGCTTTAGAGGAGATCTTGCATGGCTTGAAGCCTGGCGATTTAGGCATTGCCCCCAAGAAAAGACCTTTGTCAGGGCAGATTTCTAGGATTGTAACTCTATATGTAAATCTTCTTAAACCCTAAACTAAAACTCAACACTAACTAACTAACAACAGGAATAAAATGGATCGAATGCAGAGAGGTTCCACCGACCCTCCGAAGGCAGAAAGAAGGAACTGAGCAGGCACAGACCTGGGATGTCCTATTATACAGCAGCATTCGTGCAGGATGCCAGAGGACTCAGGAGCCGGGTCTACGGCTACTGCTAAGGAGAAAAAGGTTCCAGTGACCCTACTTGCAGGCGTGCATGCTCCTAAATTGAGAATGGACACGAGCAAGCACTCGAAGGAGAAACCACTGATCCTATGTTTGTGATCTACACTAGAGAAGGAAACTGGGAAGTGATTTCTGACTCTCTCATTTCCTGGACCATGCAAATTTGTAGTAGTACAGCTAAAATTTGCGGTCATGATAGACTCCACAGGAAACTATACACTCATGTAATAACTTGATTGATGGATGCTTCAACAACCTGCCTTGAATGTATATATGTAGATATGAAACATTGGAAGAAATGAAAAAAATTAGATCTCAGACATGGAACAAGAGTTTGGGGGGGGGGTTTGTGGAGGCATTTTAATACGACCTTTTGGCCATGATCAACACCCAAGGTTTTCCACCTGGGGGGGGGGAATGATTTCTGAACAATTTTCCATACCTTGGGAAGGAGCGAGCCCGTAGTTGTTTAACAAAAGTCCGTGTTCCAGCTTGGACTGGTTTGGAACCATCATCAAACTCTGTGTAGTCATGTCTGTGCCAGTTCCTCCTCTTCTTCACTAGATTTATTTAAAAAATTAAATTTAAAATTAGTCTAGGTTGATGACATGGGTCAAATTAGTTGCCATTCTATCAGTGAACCAGGTACGCCTTTGATCATGTTATCAAGACTGACTATTTTTAATTCAGTTGAATGCATCTGTTGTATAAACAAAATTTTCTTTAAAATATTTTGGTGGTAATAACAAAATGTTAATCCTTTGCATTTCTTTAGCTCCTTCCATCTGGGAATCTCAAAGCAGCTTATGAATAATGATTTCAGATTCAACACTCCTGTTGTAAGGGAATACAAACACTGACAGCTTGAAACTTGCCCAGAAAATGGAAGAGGAATCATACAGCAGAGACAGGAATAAAACTTAGGTCTCCTAATGCTCAGTCCAACACTTTAATCACAAGATCATCCTACATCTTCAAGATAAACTCAATTATTACTCCTAAATATTTATATCCCATAGTCCAACTCATCCCAATAATCCTGACTGAGGACTCTAATATACTACCAGTTGTATAAACACATGAAACTCCAGTCGCCTGCTATTTTTTAAATTGCTATTTTTGCTACTCCATCTTCATTCACTCATCCTATTCCCTATCCCATTTATTTACCCCATCCACTGGTTACATATTGTCTGTTAGATTGCAGGCTTTTGGGGTATGAACTATCATTTATTACGCTTGTACAGTGCCTAGCCCAGGAGTCCAGATCTGACTGAATGCTACAGTAATAAAAACAAGAATAAATAGGTGTTCCCTGGTAATTTTGTGCAATTGACTTTTGTTCTCCTCTACTAACCTCTAAAAGCACATGTAAACTAGAAATTCTCACATAAACTGCTTTGCCAGTTACACTACTATGAATCACAGGTCTATTACAGAAAAAAACTACTATCAAGTCACAAAAAAAAAAATGTACACAGCCTCCCACATCACTTTTTTTTTGAAACTGACAAATTTACTTACTCTTAAAAGCTTCCCAGTTTTAACATAAAAGGATCTAAAAGCACTTGTCCTCAAAACCATTTAATCCATTTGTGAATTACTCTTACTTTCAAATCAACCACTTGGCATCATAATTCAGACAGCATGTAAAGCTAAAGCTTCCTTTAGAAGCAACACATGTTCATCCATGAATTTGATGGCAAAGAACACTAACACATCAGTATCATTTTCTGCCAACACAATAAATATTATGTCTCTCCTGCACTCAAATTCTATCATTTCAGAGGCTGAGGAACCCCAGCTAAATTCTCACCAAAAAGGATCATACCATATCAGCTTGGAATGAACTTCTGTTGAATTTAGCTCTGCTTTCTCGCTGCCTTTTTATTGATCTGAACTCAACATACCACTTGAGGAAAGGTGAGGGGGTGGGAGTGAGGGGCAAGCTTAAAAATCAGGCCATGCTCATATACTGATTAGTTCTAAAGAAAAAACTAAGCTGAACTGTTCTCAGTAGTATTGAATAGCTGCTAATGAAGACAGCTTTCCCTTAGATATATGCCAAGACTTAGTCTGCAACGTAATCTGCTGAACAGAAAAGAGCTTTTTGTTACTCACCTTCTCACACAGTGTCTCAGAAAATGAGATTAAAAAGCCCAGCTAACAAAATCTCACATTTCAACAGTTTTATTAACATCATAATATTCCTGGATCTAAACTAAACCAAAAAAAGAATTAAATCCCATTCCAAATATTAAATAAGTTTAGGATGTGCTCTTGTAAAAAGTTCATATTGCATCCTGATTTCAACAAAACCTAGCAAGACGACATGATTATATTAAAACTACAGTGAAGGCAGATTTTTTTTAAAACCCTAGAATTTTTTGCTGCTACTGTTCCAGAAACACCAGTTGCCGTCCAGAACTGACTGGCATCTAATTAATCTATTGGATCTCCCAGTTGTTACATAGGACAGGTAATTATTCCTAATGATATATTGTGGGGTTTTTTGGGTTTTTTTTGTTTTTTGGGTTTTTTTTTGGCAGCTGCAACAAACTGTACCCTTTAAAAGACATTTAGGAAAATAAATAGGCTCAATAAAACATGTGACTTTTATAGTGACTCGTTAACCTGAAAATCAGTGTTTTATAGCTAATTTAATGAGTAGACTATTCAAATAATATTCAATAGTAGTTCATAACTACTGAAGTCAAGTTTTAATTAAGTTTCCAAATCTTCTTTCTCATTCATAAATTTAATAATACAACAACAATTACTGGCTAATACTCTAATGTGCAACACACAGCACTTCCACCAAAATTCACGGTGATGTACCTATATACTGCAATTGAAACAATGTGGAAGTTGCATGGCACATTTATTTTTACAGTGCAAAGCTGATGTTTAAAATCCGTTTTTAAAATTTAAGAGCTGGGAATTAATCATTTTATTTCAGTTAATTGTTTTTTTTTTCACCACTTGGTACTTAGGGAAGTGCAGTATGTGTCCTGAAGCAGAAGAATACAAAGCCATATGAAAAGTTCTTCTCTATTTAACTGTCAAGATGTTTTCAAAAATTGGTAAAGTCCAGTAAGACATACTGGAACAATACAAAAGCAAGTGAGAAAATAAGTAACTTAATTATTTAAAAACGAATTTCTTGATTTGTGTGGAGGAGAATGGATGTCTTGTAAAAAACTTCAACTCTAAGAAGTGGAAGAAAAAATCTTTTTCCCTCAACAATGCAAAGTGAAGAAAGATACAACCCACAATGATAATACTAAAAACAGATGAAGCAAACATGAAAAACAGATGAAGCAGAAGTGATTTAAGAAAGGGAGTGATGGAATGGGCCAGAAGTTGACTTTAAATCTGTACAGGAGAAAGCATTTCTTAATTTTAATTAAAATTGTTTTAATTAAGATTTTTACATTCTGCATGCCAGCCCAGTAACCACTACTGACTAATTTGTGTAAACATACCTTTATTTACCTGTCCTCCCCTCCAACTACCTCTTTGTTTGACCTTTGCCTATTGTCTCAGAAAAATCACAATCTAGATTTTAGAGAAAGACTATAAGTGTAATTTGTTTGCACAATGGAGATTTAATCCTGTCTGGGGTCTTTAGGTGCCACTACAACAGAAACAAGTTGGACCTATTGGACTTGAGAGCAGGTTAAAACAAGATGAAAAAGTAACATGCCAGTAATCATGCCAACATGCATGATCTTCAGTGGTTTTCTTGGCATTCCTGCAGTGAATTGGCTACATGAGAGTCTCGGCTTTCCTGTAATAGTAATTTAAAACTTTCCAGCCCTCGTGATTATGGAAATAAGCCTGGAATCACAACATAAGAGTAACCTAAAGGGTCCAAAGCCAGTATGCAAAGAAAAAGAACTCACAATGTATTAATATTTTTAAAAAATAGTATTTGTAAGATACTCACAATTTTTTTTTAATGTTTCAGGTTGGCAACAGTACATTCCCCAACCAAAACACATTTGCAATGATCTACATATTTACACAGTAGGAATAGTAATACGATATGATGGCCCACATTTTCAGAAACAAGGATGATATATCTAATAAGAGCATAAGTCAAGGTTACTTGTGAATACCCAAACTACATGCTGCGCATTGTCAAGTCAGGAGCATACACTTGAACGTTTGGGCTCCTCTGTACATGGTTGTTTTATGAAACTCCTGTTAACCTATTGCTTGCTATTTCAGCATCAGAAGCTGATTTAATTATGGCTGAAATGTGAAAAGCAAACTGAGCAATTTTCTGATATTAGTAAATTTGGTCTTTACGTCTTTAACTACACAGCAAAGTGCCTTTAGATACTGAAGTCTGCTCCCATTAGCACAGTGGATTCTTTGGTGGGCTGAAAGTCAGCCTCAACTGACATCTGGTAGTATGGAGTTCACACTTTTTTAGACTTTTAGTCTTACAAGCTACTTTCTATGAACAAATTTGTAATAATTAGGTGAGAAAACATTCATAACATATATACCTCCTGGAACTGCTGATATACCTGTCTTTTAATTTCATTGTAGTTACATTTAAGCATCTTTCAAAAAACTTCTGGAGAAACATATTTCAAATAACAGGGATTATTATTATAATACATGAAAGAAGTAGGTCAGACTTATATAGCATTTCATGTATATGGAGCACTTTCAAAGCACTGTTTAATGAACCCCATCATTTGTCTTCCCACTTAAAATGCAGATGTCTAGAGTGTGAGCTACCTTAAAAGAACTGTCACTTCTCCTAGCTGATTGCTCTACAGTTATAGGATCCAATTATGAAAGGAAAATGAAGATTTCAGCTCCAAAAAACAGAAATGATATGCTAAAAAAGAGAGATTTCACCCCAATCCAGACAAAACCCCCATACATTCACACATTCAGACAGAGGGTGGGCAGAAAGTTGGAGAAGGCTGGTGGATATTTCTGTATGGTGTGTTGCATTTTGATCCATAGGTCAGGTACAGTGATAAAAGATTAGGGAATTGATAACCACGAGTACTTAAAAAACCATGGCTTTTAGCCCCTGAACAGTTGCTAATCCTGAAGCTATTAATTATATCCTATGCACTATACAAGAGATTAATTTTCCAAAACAACAACTTTAGAACTCATCTCTAATGCTGTTAACTGAGGAACAGTTGGCCTCACCCATACAGATCAGAAATACATCAGGAAAGGCGGTAAAAACTGGATTCTTAGGGTATGCTATCTATATACCATCTAGATAAAGATCAGATACTCAATTTCAGCAATCTCTCAAACATCCTATGGGAAATTTGGGGGGAGGGGGGGGGACTGAGGAGATAGGAAATAGATGCTGGTAAGATTTTAGAATGCGATTCAAAACTCCCTCCAAAATGTTTCTCTAAGTGAGATCTTAACAAGAAGAGGGCTCAGCTTTAAAAATCCCAGATCAGGAGGTCATGTACATAAGAATTACACAAGGTTTGCTCTTCTCCATTCAATATTCTTAATAATAACATAGTCTTAATATTCAGAATATTCTCATTATTCTTAATGATACCCATTATTAAAATGTTTTAATCATCATGCATCAAGATTGCTCTTAGGGATGAATGAAGAAGAAAAACATTCTTTATCGCCTCTCTGTGAAATTTAAATATGCTCAGCAGAGGAAAGCATATGCACAGTTTGCTTCCAAAGATACTACTGTTTTCTTTTGACAGGAATCTGCATGCCTTTTATATTTCTCAAAAGAAAGTTTAATTCCCATATATTACATTACTTGAAGAGGTACTGATTTAATGATCAAGTGTTGCATTTTGAACATTTTCTACAGACCAAATAAAAGTTTAATAGGTGCCAGGTTCCCGGGAAGCTAAGGTAAGAAATTATACAAACTTTATAGTATACAAGAGATATCCCTTTAAGGGAAAAGAATTGAAATATTTAAAATCCATCATGTAGTAAGAATGAAAGAGCATAACAAAGTATATGCTGTATACAAAAATTTCTATGTGACATGCTGACAAAGTTTAAAAGTTGTCAGACATAGAAATAAAGCTCTAAGGAATACGGGTGAACCCTACAAGTCAGATGCATTCATGAGCCCTTATATTAAAGCAAACTCAGAACCTTTAAAACAGGAGTCTCAAGCTCAAATCACCATGAGGGCTGCACGAGGACTAGTACATTAGCCCAAGGGCTGCACCACTGAAACCTTTTCATACAACACTATTGCAAATATCGGTAACAATACTGTCATCGCAGGCTGCAGGAAATAACTCTAGGGGCCACATGCAGCCCATGGACCATGTGTTTGAGACTCCTGCTTTAAAACTTCTCTCTACTCAGTTCATTTCAGAAAAAAAATAAAAAAAAATACAAACTCTGATTATGTTTCTCCCCTATTTATAAAAAATATTTTTCTGTCACTAAACATGAACTCCACACATCCATCTTCAGAAAGCTGCAGAAACTAGGATGTCTACCTTAATTCTGTCCATCCAAAGAAACATGGTAATAATACTGTAGCCAGTGTAATCTGACAATATGAACATACAATAGCATAATTTTGGATGATATATTGCCAAAATTACTCTTTTATTAAAAAAAAATACTGTCACTTATCTCCCAGTCAAGATATAGTAAAGAAAACTAAAAACAGAGAAAGCATTTGAAGTAAATCCAGCTACTCTAAACAGATTCAGTCTGGCTAGTCCATAACCAGAAATCCCTGTTCATCTTCAGGCAGAAAACAAACAAAGTGACCTATTGTAAACTACCTTGAGCTTGCAAGGGTACAGCAAGTAGAAGACAACAGGCCATGCTGAATTTTATCTTGCCTTTCCTTGGTAAAAAGACTAACTATTTGGGGCAAATAAAGGAACTGCCTTCAGTGCCAATTGGCAGAGAATCTTTAGATTTTTGCTTTCTATTTGTGTTGTCCAGCTCTCCAAGGTTATCCTGGTAACCTGTGCTTTTAACAGACTCAGCTCTTGGCAAAGCTATGCAGCACTATCTACTACAACTGTCAACAACTTAAGATACAAGTAAACAATTCCCTGCTTTTTACTTGCTCAGGAAATCTGTCCATTGAGGTTTGCAAGTAGTCTATCAAGGAATGAAGTGAAATTTTTCATCTTTTCATTTATGATAAGCTCCACCACAAATGTATCTAATGAAGAGGGAATGGATGGAGAGGAAGTTGCTGCTGCCTCTATGTTTGAATAAATCTGTGTTTTGCAACTCCTAGGAGATTTAGGCTCAGATAGGCATGTGTGGGGATTTGTTTATAAATCAGGAAGGCAGAATGCAGACAGGCAATGAGAACAATTAGAAAGACATAAGAGGATAGAGCCCCATTGAAAATGCAGTTCTCAGATTTCTTTGGATGCCCTTTGTGTGCAGCCTGCTATTCATGGAAGAAAGGGAAGACATAGCGCTGGCCAAGCTTTTCTTTCAATTGCTGGCTTCTTCAGGATTTGAAGCAAGAAATTAATGTAAGTCCTTCCCGATTTTTAAATATTAGAGACTTGATAAAATTTTTGTAATGGGGTCCTTCAGAATTTTGTCAGTTTTCCCTTCCTGCTGTTTTCACAACTATCCAGAGTTGTGAGAAGAATGATGTAGCATCATTTGCCCACACTAAGGTCTCTTAAAAAGCCACCGTCATCAACTCTCTTTCAAATGAGTTTGATTTTCTTCAAACTCCAGTCACACTCCAAATATTTAAGGATATTTCTCTGTTTGATTATCAGCTGTGGCTTACATTTTTATGGATAATAGCAATTAGGAAAAAGGATATCAGTTCTGCAACTTAACGTATATGCTGTCATGCATGACTTTTTTTTAAAACTTAAAATTAACCATAAACAAATTACAGTCCATTAAATTTTTAATTTCGCTCTCAACAATGTTATCCAGTTTCAGATTGGAAAAAGAATATACAGTCATTTCCACCACTGATCTTTGTTTCAGTATGCCTTACTTACTTAGGGATGGTCCATGCAGAACTGCACAGTTGGGACAGTGGTACAGATCAATGTCAACAGCATGGTGCTCCTCTACTCTGACACAACTGAAAAGAAAATAATTGTTTTTAATGCTCAAGAGAATGAACAAAAACAATATCTCAGACTTTAGGTTCTTTTACTTTCTTCTCTATAAAAAAAAAAAAAAGTTAAATTTAGCAACATTTACCAGAACACACTGCAGCTCTGCACAGTGAGAACCACATACATCAAGACTCCACTCGAAAACTATCAAACCATATTTGTCACTTTCAACGTCTGTATAGCCACTTTAACAATATGCACATCAAAGTTTAATTGGGAATACCATTAAAATAGCTAATAAAAAGTAAACAGATAGAAGCAAATTCTTTCATACACTGCACTCTGATTTTAAGTAACTACAGTAAGAAACAGTGATCCTTTGATCTAAATTACAAGCAGCAGGGTGAGCAAGATAATTAAAGCAATTCTCTTTATAAAAGCAAAAAGAAAAATGTATTAATGAAGTCTAAGTGTTGGTAGTTTACAGAAGACATCAAGGAAGTTTATGGCTTCCCTTGTGGCAATATGTATTTTCTGTAGCGTACTGAGGTGCCAGAGAGAGAGGCAAACAGCTATTATCTCAAACATCAAAGGGAAGTAAAGTACACTGTTAATTTTTCCTCATACCTTCCCTTGCAACAACAGCTATGTAAAAGTGATCAAATTAAGTGTATTCTTCTGCTTTGCAAAACACATGCATCTTTTTGAATAAATGCACAAATAGTTCACGAAGAGTTTGAGAGAGTTAATACTTTGTTTAGTGTGCACTTTTTCCCAGATAAAATTTTAAAAACTGTAAACTTTTTTAAACAATGCTTGCTATGAAATACCTACAATTATGCTATTTATAAATACAATATTTAGACCAAATACTACAGCAGGTTGCTTCCTCTCTTCAAAACATTACGTCAACACATATAGATGGCTGTAAAAAAACCCAGCAGGGATGGAAAAGATCAGATATCTCTGCTTAAGATTGAAAATGAAGTATTGGTAGTGATTTTTCAGGTTTTCAATCACTAGGGATTAAGCATTTTAAAAAGCAGTGTTTATAGAGAATTTTCTAAAGACAAGCTTTACTGTTTAAATACTCTTTTTGCTGAGAGGCAGAATTCCTTTAGCTTCAAATTATGTGACTTGTTCCTCAATAATGATAAAAAACTAAAGAATTTTTGTATCAAAAAAGTTCACAAAACAAACAAACCTAAACGTCCATATTAATAAATCTAATGCAAACAGATACCGCAGATATACTGCCATGTAAATTTGGCCCCAAGCCAACCCAATTGACTTAGAGGAACAGACCCTCTGACAACTAGTATCAACATAATAGACTCAAAGTCTACAGCAAATCAGATGAAGATAAAGCCCATGTGCTGTGTCTGACTTGTCAAGAAAAGGGCACACTTTAGTGAAATCCACTGGTTTCTAGGTATCTTTTATCACATTTATTCACGAGTTACCCATTTCAATTTAACTAAAGATTAACTATATCTTACTACATTATAGTCATGAAATGTCCTTCTAGTGGCCAATATCCCAATCATAAAGGACATTCCATAGATTCATTGACTCATAATGTCCTCCCATCCAAAAACCTGAATCCACCAAACACCTGATTCATTCTAATGAAATTTAATAACTTTATTGCCAACAAACAAGTTTTATACCGCACTTTAAAATCCAAAGTGCGCTGATAAGCGTATCAAAACTGAAAACAGAGATTGAAACGTGATCTCCTCCCTCAGTTTCCTCGTAAATGTCACCATAGTATAAACATACGATTCTGAATACTCCGCCAACTCCCTCATTTAATTCTTCCTCATGTTCTGCTCCACTAGCAAAGTACTACACAACTTTGGAAAGAATGTACAGTTACTCAGGTATTTGATATCCTAGAATCCCAGCACAAAGCACCAATGCCAACTCTCGCGCTTTTATAGCGACTCCTGCAATATTCAATATTTGTCTTACAGCATCAGGTCCAAGAGCTATGTTATTACACAAAAATTTGAGCCTTAAAATGGTTCTATGCCTCTTTGTTACCAAGAAAAACTTGAAAATGTGAACTGTAAAATGCTCAAACCAGACAAAAGATTTTAAAAACTTGCTAGTCTGAATTAAAGAAGTTCAAGGTTAGTCCAAACTAACCTCAGGCTAGTTTGAACTAACTGCAGCTTTTTAGTTTAAACTGGCCATGTGTTCTAGTTTGAACTAAAGTTTTAGTTTGAACTAGAATGTGTGGCTAGTTTGAACTAATGGCTTAGTTTGAACTTTTTAAGTTTGAACTAACCATTAGTTTGCGTATTGCACACGCTTAGTTCGAACTAAGGTTCAAACTAAGCGATTAAGTCTGAAGCAGTGCCAGGTATTACTAGTTCAGACTAAGCTTTGCATAGCTCGAACTAAAAAATTTCTTAGTTCGGACTAGGCAAAGCCTAGTGTGGCCATGGGAATTATAGCATATTCATGATCAGGCCAACCAACTTTGTCATCTCCAGTTGCCATTGTGCAAAACTCAAACAAAAATGTACAGTCCTTTGGCTTCCTACTGTGTATCTGCATTTATAGCACATGCCTGTCACCATAACATCCACTCTAGTACATTGACAGGATAAGGACAAAAGTGGGTGAATATTTTCAATAGCCATCAGGAGCATTCTACCAGCATATAACAACTCGATGAAAGTGTTGTGGCTTTGTGTAAGCAAGGAAAGTAGTTACATTTCTTATTCACTGTGTTTTCAGCAGTATTTATATACAGTAGTATCAGAAGTTAGAATGTTTGTATTCATGGATCACAACTAATGAACTCTACATCACTGCTGAACTGCTCTGCACTCAAAACAAATAGTTGTATTTACATGTTTATCTTATTGTTTACAGAAATACATTAGAAGTAGTCTACAGATAAAATAGAAATGCTGTTAAGTGCCACAAGAAAATATTCAAATGCTGCCACCGATGAGATAAAAATGATTTATCATAATAACCATTTATAAAAATATTGAGGCTTTAGTGTGTGATTTCACAGCTATCAAAAAAACTCAACAAGGTCATTAAAAGCTGCTTTCTCCTCCCCTCCTTCCCACACCTCTAAATGTGACTGAGTTTTACAATGATTCAGGTAGATATTTTTATTATTATTAGGCATATTTTTCATTTTATTATTTTAAAAATTAAAATGACAAACTTAAAAAACCTCATATACTATAATCCTGCCGTATAACTATATTTTAATCACTATGGACTGTCTGATCATTCCACTGGGGTTCTTTGTTACCTTTAATGTCACAAAGGACAGACCACTGCAGCAGAATCTGAGAGAACATCTACAAATATTTTTGTTAGGTTTACCCATTGAAAAAGCTGAATGTCCCATTTACGTGGCTAAGTAAGAATTCAGCACATACTGCTCATTAAATGGAATTTCCATTTTTTTTTTTTTTTTGCAGATTGATTTGGATATATTTATCAGTGAAAAATGCAGCTTCCAAACAATTACCAACTTAATTTCAAAACCCTATTTCATGAATATGACAAAAAGAGATATGGCTGAATTCTCCAGGCCAGTGGGTCTCTAACTTGAGGCTTGCTGCACAGTCAGAACACAGCTGCAAGCCCAGCCCAGGCCATACAGGTAATATATATGTGCTATTCTAGAAGTGTGGCTGCAGCCCATGTAATCAACAAAGCTGCATATGCAGCCCACAACAGTAAACAGGTTGAGAACTACTGTTCGGGTCGATTAATTTCTTAACTGAAATTATATTTCAACAGTAACACCTGTATATATAGTCAGTGTTTTTAACACTGACCAGAAATAAAAGTCTGAACACATAACAGATTCAGGAGGGAAAAGCAAAATCCAGAGACCTGGAGAAAACAGACCTCAACAAGCAGAGCAAAGGCAGGAGCAGCCCAGGAAGGAGACAGAAGGACAGACTGATTAGCCCTAAATAGATTAAGAGAGACTCCAGTAGGCTGGAACCCAGAGAAGAGGGAAGGCCTCACTCCAGAATACTGAAGAAACAAGCACTAGCAGCAGAGGTTTTCTGGAGCTACGTCAACTCATCTAGATACTTGCCCAGTTTTACAATAAACTACGTTAAAAGCACTAGTGAAATTAGTAAAAACTGAAATTTCATATGGACAAAATGAGAAAGTAAGCAATTTTTCAATAACAGTGTGCTGGGATGCTTGTATTTTTATGTCTTATTCTGTAAACAAGTAGTTTTTAAGTGAGATGACTCTTGAGGCATGCAAGACAAATCAGATTCCTGAAAGGGGCAAAACAGTCCAGAAAAGTTGAAAATCCCACTCTGTCAGATGCTTGAAGATGTGGAATTTTTCCTCCCATTCTATAAATTCCCATCTTCAAGTGTCTGACAAATTGGGATTTTCTCTCATGAAAGCTCATGCAATAAATAAATCAGTTAGTCTTTAAGTGCCACAGGACTCCTTATTTGTTTTACTGAACTAAACTAACAATAACTGCCCCTTTAGAAAGGTTGAGACTGACTGATCTAAATTATCTCCCCATTCTTAAGTCTGTCAGTCACCAGGGCTTTGATAGTGAGAGATATAAAGAAGAGTACTCCCTTGCACTCTTAGAGAGAATCTTTCCACAAATTTAATGCCAGGAATTCTTGCAGGGTCATGACAATCTCATCCATATAATCCCTGCTCAGTAGATGCACTGATTTCAAGCATGTGTGTGAAGTTGAGGCAACTGCATCATGACACTAGGCCATGAGTTGCAATAGCCTAAGGAATGCTCTTACCAGGGCCGTAACTAGGGGTTTCAGCATCCGTGGCAAGCAGCCCCAAAGGCACCCCCCTGTCCCCAGACCTGGACCCAGGGCCCATCTGAACAGCAGCAGGGAGAGGGGGTGTGATCCTTCCCTGCCGCAGCCAGAGATGGCAACAGGGGTCCCTACCCCGCCACAATGGGGAGAAGGGAACCCTCACTGCCAGCTCTGGCCACAGCAGGGAAGCGATCCTCCCTGCTGGCTCTGGCCGTGGCAGGGAGAAGCGATCCCCCGCCGCACCCTTTTAAATCCGCACCTAGGGCAAAGCCCTGTTCGCCCTGCCATAGTTGCGGCCCTGGCTCTTACTGACATCATTAGGTGAACTTCTAGTTAGTTAATGAGGTTTGCTATATTTTGGGGCCTCTCTTGTGGAAGATAAGCTAACTGGAAATCTAAACCAACTCCTACTAACTCTATGCTTTAAATCAGACCGTGTAGATTTTCATCTAACTGAAGCCCAGTTGGATAATAGCACTTTCAAGTTACTTCAACTGAAGTGCTCATCTATTGGCATGGGCGGACTACTGCATGAACCTACAAGGCCCATGCCCAGGAGCCCTCACATCGTGGAGGGCCCTCTGCCCCCTTGCCATTTATTTTAAGATCACCCAGCACAGCAGTGTAGTGTGTGCAAAACAGTGCCATCTCTGTCCTAGCATCCCTCTGCACTGTGTGTTGGGAAATGAAGTCCACCTACCCACCAATAAGACTTGTGCTGTAGCACAAGCCTTGCTTTGAAAAACTAGAACTCCCAGAGTGCACTGCAGCACCCTCCCATAAATCTGTGCAGGGCAGCTCATAGGGCCCTGCTGGAGTTCTGGTCCCGGGCCAGCCACCTTCCAAATTCATTATCTGATTCTGAACCTCCTGGAGCAGCTGCTGCCTGAATGTCTCCTCTCGGAGCCCTGCCAGGCAGGCAGGAGTGGGAGAGACCCTTTATGCCCCTGGAGCAACTGTGAATGACTCCCCCTCTCGCAAGAGTTATTACATTACTGAGTCACGCCCAGTACATACATCCCACCATGCTCCTCCCCTCCTAACTATAAACAGCACCAGATACTTCACAGGTCATCCTGCCCCAGAGTACTCCATAACATGGAGTGCAGGCAACAATGGCTAGGCCAGAGTGGAAATCTAAAGAGAACACTTAGGCAGGAGAGGGAGGCAAAAGAAACCTCCCTTTGGAAAAAGATCCCTGCAATCAACACTTATTTCACTAAGACAAAAAGTACGATGGCAGACGTAGAGGGCAACAAAGTGGGTAGCTCTCTAGTGGGAGTGACAGTGGGGGCAGGGATGAGGGAGAGCAGAAGGGTAAGGGGGGCCCTGGGACATTTGTGTCCAGGGGCTCAAATTTCCTTAATCCGCCTCTGTCTATTGGAGATTTCTGAGAGCAGCTAATCACTGAGATATGGGTAAACTGAGATCCTTTGACTTTTTAGATGTGATGCTGTGACTGCCAAACCACTAGGGAATAACTTTAGTATTGGGGAAAGACCAATGGGCAGGACCATGAACTGGTAGTCAGGTACCCCTACTCATACAAGAAATATGAAGCTTTTCCTGAACCAGGTGAATGGATATGTGAAATAGGAATTGTGAAGGTCAATAGCTGCAAACCTGCCTTGATGACCTAAGGGATTATAGAGGTCAATAGCCATCCTGAATTTGAAATTGATAAACCGGGTGAGACATCAAAAGTTCAAAATGGGAAGCCAACCTGCTTGCTTAAGGACAAGAAAATGGCAAGAATAAAAGATCCTGTCCCTACACTCTAAGGATGCCTCCACTCAACCAAGATGTAGAAGAAAGCTACCTTTTTGTTTGAACAGCATCTCAAGAAACTAATCCCTAAAAAGAAACTACGAAGTGTGGACATGGGCTGAGAGGGTACTAAAATCGTACAGAATCTTTTTTTAATCAACCACAGGACACACGGGTTCAAAATGATCCAAGTCCCATGCTTCCTGAAAGTAAAAGATGCAGTTGCCAGGGAGGAAGAAGAAAGGTAGAAATTCTCATGAGATTATTGGGATCAACACTGGCATCAAATCTGCTGCCTGATGGAAGACACAGACTGTGTACTACCAAAAGAAGAGGTAGAGAGTTACTGTCATTGGAAGTTCTGCTTCTCTCTTGCCACCTTGGAAATCCTCCAAAGCTGATAATAGTGAACAGAAAAACAGCCTGAAAGTTTTACTTCTTTCTTACTTGCTGCCTTCTTAGGGCTGGAAAAATACAACCCCAAAGAAAACAGAGTTGCCTTGGAATCATTTAACAAATTGGTTTTAAAAGACTGATAAGGACTTCCAAGTTCATTGTCCTCAAAGGAGAAGTTTTCAGTTACGATTTGGACCTCTCCTGGAATTCCAATAGACTAAACTCAGGAACTGTCTTTCTTTAAATCACCACAAATGTGGTCTTAGTACCTATACTATGTCAGACACATCCAGCACAGTCTGTAGAGAAGTGCAGCTGTGGACTATCAACATGCCCACAACCAAGACAGTTTACCTCAATTTGAATTCTCATATTTCAACAGAAATGCATGGGAAACAGCAACGTGCATTTGGAGGTTAGTGAATGGGTTGGCTTTACATGAAAATAGGTAGTTTCTTCAGGTGTATTTCCCTGGGTGTGGATTTGTGAGGCCACTGCTGCTTTTACCTTTCTTGGACAGCAGCTTCTGCAAGCGACCCTCGTACTCAGTGAGAGTAAAAGTTCTTAACCCCTCTGGACGGAACTTTGCTCCTCCTGCCAGCATGCCTGAATGAGGCTGGTATCATTGCTGGAGTGTGTGATAGTTCTTCTGCAAACTCCAAACATCTCCCATTTATCATGGCATGGTTAGCCTGTCTGGCATAGAAGGGGACAAGATACCCAGGAACTTGTGAGAGGTCACCTGCCTCTGTCTCTACCATGCACTCGATGACATACAGGAATGTCTTAATCACTAGACCGATGAAGGAGCTGAAGGATTTGCTGCCTCACTAGGAAGGATAAAATCCCAGCAAAGAGAAATTGTTATTCCCTTTGCAAATGTTGCTCTTTTTCATTTTCCTTCCTCACTTTTCAATAATCTGAGCTCTTCTACCTGTCCTGATCTATACTGCCTCTTCTGCAAGAGGCATCTATCTCCAGAAAGGGCAGAAGGTGAAAGCTTCTCAAACAAAGTTGCATCTCAGGGCACCCAACAGAGCCAAGGCTAATAAGGATGCTCTTAGGCGTTCCAGTTCATTTTCTGCTGATATGGCCCTCCCCAGAATCTGACTCTTGCTATGCTCCCAAGAGGAAGAGAGGAGGGAGAATATGCAATGACTGCCTACTGCTCCTGAACAGGGTATGAAGAAAAGAAGTGCATCTCTTCCAAAGATAGAATTGACCTGTAAGGAGCATCATGACCCTCCTGTGTCCTCTGAGTAGGTGATGAAGTCAGTACCTGAGATAGCTCCCTATTGTCTGTCATACCAATAGCTCAGTGATTCACAGCTTAGCAGTGACTATCTTCAACCTCTTGGGCGTGAAACAACAGGGGTAACAAAACATGTGCACAAATATATCTAAAGCTGTTTAGGAACAAAATTTTGACTACAAAAATGAAGTATAAAACTGAAGTTGCAAGGTAGTTCAATGGAGTCTCCATGACATGTCTGCACAGTGGAATACTAGAACTATACCTGTAACAACTAATTAAAAACACTGTCTGCCACCACCAGCAAGAGACTCCTTACAAAATAACTTATAGGATTGTTATATTAACTAACGAGTTTATATTATTTAGTCATATGCAAATGAACAGAATGCATATTAAATAAACAATGTAATTTAAAGGGCTTTTAAAATATATTTGGGTAATGGTATCTCCATGTGATTTTCTCTGTCTAAATGATGCTTCCGTACAATAGGAAGGAAAATCCCCATCATAGCTACTTTGTGCTTGCAATAGTTATGTGCATGTTAAAGACTAATAGCTTATCTTTTTTAATATAGGGTATTATTGCTAATTATCAAACCATCACAAATAAAGAAGAATTTCAACAGATTTGCTACAGAAAATGTATTTCCATTAAACAATTTTGCAATTTTTTGCATTATATTTTGACAAACATGATCTACAGTTCTCGTGCCAACTTTGTATCTAGGTTGCACATACCAATGGAACGCTTAAATTAGTCGTATCTTTATTAGCAGAACCAGTTTTCAACTAATGCAAGATAAGCAAAGAACAAATCCTCCCACTTCTTATCACAAGAAAAGAATGCCAGTGTGAGCATTTTTATTCAAGGGAAGGGGGGTGGAGGTTGCGAATCAGTTTGGCAGATCCCATGGAAGTCTGGTTAGTCATTAATTCAAGCCAATTGTCTCCAAGTGTCAAAAGGATGCCAAGTAAGCAAAATCTGAAGATTCAGACAACAGAAAGTGCTAAAGACGTCACCATCCCAACCCACCAAATGGCTCTGGAGATATTCTGTAAGCAGAAAG
Source organism: Podocnemis expansa (assembly GCA_007922195.1). Classification (NCBI taxonomy): domain Eukaryota; kingdom Metazoa; phylum Chordata; order Testudines; family Podocnemididae; genus Podocnemis; species Podocnemis expansa. The sequence continues at coordinate 11,322,710 of ML681994.1, read as the reverse complement.
TGTTCTGCAGAAGTCACAATTTGTCACTCCTTCAGGGAGAAAAGTTAAATTATCAAAAGATTTTAGAGCTTGGATTACAGATGAAGACTGAGAAACTGATTGAAAATGTTGTCATCATATATAAACACTTCCTTCTGTAGAGAAAAAGCAAACTGAAAAATGAATTGTATTTGAAATGTATCTAAATAATTAAGACAGATAATTCTTATTCAAGAGAGGTACAACTAAGTCATGTAAGTTTTAGAGATAACACAGACAGACAAAAAAAGTAGCCTTAGAAACAAAGTATTGAAAAGATGTTCATCTTATATCATGTTACCAAGAACTGACCAAACTGAACTTTGTTAGTTAAATAAAGGAACCTATAGCTATTTATTAGTCCTATTATATTCCAGTGTCATTCCAATGCTGTATCTATTACTAAACTCATAATAATCAACTCTTACATTAAGTTATGCTGACATTTATTTCCAAAACCTATGCCAAATTGCTTTGAACTGAGTAAATAAGTAGTTCCTTATATGACAAACAATTATAAAAAAGACTACTCAACATGAGGCCAGTGAGCATTTCTCCAACCCCCCCCCCCTTCTGCCAAGCGCACCCATGCCCCTCCTGGGCTGAGACCTCCTCTGTAAGTGGAGGGCCACCATCTGTCTATCCTCTGAGGGTATTACTCTCAGTGTCCCCAAAGACAGGGTCCCTGATTTAATAGCCACCTTGCAGGAGGTGCAGGAAGGGTCCCCCACCATTCCACCGGAGCTTGAGGAAGCTCCTCGCAATGTTTGGGCAGAGTGCCAGGAGGGAGTTGGGCATCTCCACTCGTGTGCCCTGGTCAGGATCGCCCATCGTAGCTCCCGGACCCCATGCATGCGGCAATACCCTATCCCTCGCAACCGAGTGATGGGGGCCTCACTACAAATAATACATCTCATCCAAGAGGGTATCCTGGTAGAGTGCCACTCTCCCTACAACACCCCCTTGCTGCCCATCCTTAAACCTGCAAAACCTTGTCAGCCTGTACAGTGTCGCCTGGTACAGGATCTCCGGGCCATCAATGAAACTGTGGTCCCCCTCACCCCCATTGTCCCCGATCCTGTAACCATCTGGACTGATTCCTCCCTCTGCTACCCATTTCTCTTTCCTTGACCTAGTCCCTGCCTTCTTTACTATTCCTTTACACCCTGACTCTCAACCCCTTTTTGCCTTCACATGGACATTCCCAGAGGGCCATACCATCCAGCTGCGCTGGACACGCTTGCCCCAGGGTCTAACCACCAGCCCGGCAATCTTTACCTCCACCCTCGCTGAGGCTCTGGAGGGCTGGCAACCCAAAGAGGGAAGCGCCCCCATTCAGTACGCAGACGACCTCCTATTAGCCTCCCCCTCTCAGGGGGCCTGTCACCATGACACTCTCTCCCTCCTTGACTTTCTTGCGGATTTGGTGTTCCGGGTGTCTCTCAAGAAACTCCAATTCGCCCTTCCTGAGGTCCTGTACCTCGGTCGGCTGCTATCCTTTCAGATGGTCCACCTATCTCCGGATCACATTGCAGCTATCAACCGGTTCCCGGCCCCTGCCTCTGAAAGGGACCTACGTATGTTTCTGGGTCTCATTACTTTTTGCCGTCCCTAGATCCCTGATGTCTCTACTCTTTTAAACCCACTGCACTTGCTTCTCCGAAAGGAAAACCTCCCACTCCAATGGTCGCCTGAGGCTGAAAAGACCTTCAACTTGCTCAAACAAGCACTGTGTTCTGCACCTGCCCTCAGTCTGCCAGACTATGGTAAGCCTTTTTTCTTGTATGCGGATGCGGGTCCCTCCTCCATTAAGGCTGTCCTCACTCAACCCTATGGAGACCGGCCCCAGCCAGTCGGCTACTACTCCAGCCCTTTCAATCCTGTCATTTTAGGCTTGCCTCCCTGTCTTCGGGAACTAGCTGATCTACCTCCTGTCCTCCCTGGCATCCATTCCCTTACTCTTGGACGCCCCATTATGGTCCGGCTTCCACATCACATTTACTCCCTTGTCAACACCCAGGTCCTAGCACACCTCTCAGCCACCAGGCTCACCAGCATGGAACTGGAAGTGCTCCATGCTCCTGACATAACCCTTGAGTCCTGCTCAACCCTCAACCCTGCAACCCTCCTACCTGACTCCCTGGAGCCCCCTGGCTCCCCATCCCACTCATGTTCCACCAACCTACACACTCACTTTTCTGCCCCCCCATGTGGCCACAGATGTCCCTCTTTCTAAACCTGATTTAACCTTGTTCACTGATGGCTCTGCGTCCATCATTCACGGATGCCAGTGCGCCGGATTTGCTGTCTGTATGCTCCAGTCCTGCCTCCTCTCCAGATCCCTTCCACCTGACTGGTTCACCCAAAAGGCAGAGCTGCACACCCTCACCCATGCCTGTGAGCTCACTGAGGGTCAGACAGTCAAGATCTACACTGATTCTAGTTATGCTCATGGCATTGCCCACGACACCGGAGCCTTATGGGCTGCCCAAGGTTTCCTTACCAGTTCTGGCCGCCCTATTGCTAACTCGGCCCAGATACAGGACCTTTTACACACCCTCACTTTACCCTCCCAGGTAACCGTTCTCCACTGTTGCACCCACACTTGTGGAATGGATGAGATCGCTCGTGGCAATGCCGCCGCTGACAAAGCTGCGAAAGCGGCAGCTGAAAGCAGCTTTTCCACTGTTCCCCTTGCTCCCCTGTCCCCGGATCCGCCGAACACTAAATTCTTTACCGCGCTATACTCTGAGGTCCCTGACGCAGAACTTCAGCATTGGCAATCTATGGGAGCCTACTGCTCTCCAGAGGGGGTTTGGCACCCAAAGGATGCCCGCCCAATTTACCCCCAAAGCCTTTCTCCCAGCACTCACCCGAATGACCCATCAGCTGGGCCATCCGGGCTCAAGGGAGGTGGTCAAGAGAATCAATAGCATTGGTGTGCGCCAGGCATTACGGCTATTGCAGCCAGCATTACTCGGCAGTGTGCCACCTGTGCACAGCACAACCCAGGACGCGCAGCAATACGAGAGGAGGGGAAGGACAAAGGGGGGCACCCTTGGGCAATAGCCCCTTTTCAGTTCTTGCAAATTGATTTCGCAGACATGCCCCCCCGCACAAGGAAAGAAACGCTGGTAGCGGTTGACCAACTCTCCGGGTGGGTGGAGACTGAAGCAACAGGGCGAGCTGACTCAGCTGCAGTACTTAAATTCCTGCTCAGAGACCTTATCCCTAAGTTCGGGATCCCCTTAGGAATCGATAGCGATCAGGGGCCCCACTTTACCAGCAGGATTATTCAGGAATTGGGAAAAACCCTGGGTTTCCAGTGGAAAGTGCACACCCCCTACCACCCTGCATCAGTGGGACGGGTTGAAAGAATGAATAGAACCCTGAAAACTATGTTAGCTAAAATATGTACTGAAACCGGCCCTAAATAGACTGAGGTCTTCTCGCTAGCCCTTATGTATATCCGGACCCAGCCCAGGGCCTCCACGGGACTTTCTCCTTATGAAACAGTTTTTGGATTTCCCTTTCCCAGCCCCCATTTTTAGCCGGCACACGCTTCCCTCTTGGGAGGGGATAAGGACCTGGTGCAGTACGTCTTACAGGCGCAAAGGGTGATCCACCACACGAGAGAAAAGGCAATCCATCAACAAACCCCGCCACTGGACGTTCCACTCCACAAGGTACAACCAGGGGACTGGGTCCTGATCAGATCACATCAGAGAAAACATTGCCTGCAGCCGTGGTGGGAGGGCCCCTTCTGGACTCTACTCATTACCCATTCAGCCGTTAAGGTAAATGGGTAGGCTCCACTAGATCCACACCAGCCACCTCAAACTTGTTCCTGCAATTCCAGGACAAGAAACAGATGACAGGCACCCTTCCACTAAGGGAGGGGAATAACCACTGCTCCTCCAATACCAGAGTGAAGAAGGACCTGCAAAGATTGGCAGGCTAACTGACGCGATGGAACCCTTAATACTCATCATACTGCTGCCACTCAGAGCCACACCAAGGGGGGTGCAGGGGAAATGGACTAGACCAATGCCAAGTTGGGGAGAAAACACTTTTGTTAACCTAATGAAAGCTGCGGTTAACTCCACTGCTTTTTGTGTTGCCAACCGACTAACACTGGCAAACCTGGTGCAGACTTGCTTTATAGGCATTCCTGTTCCATTCGGCGAAGTCATTGGTACAACCAGGCTTCGGGCATTCAATATCACCAACAAACTCGCCCAGGTTGGTGCCATCATTATGGAGGCATCAACCACACCTTCTGCTTGGAGTAATCAGAAGCGATATCAGCTTAGACTTTTGGGAAGCTTGTCTGCTATGGAATGTGTTAAATGGGTCGGTTGTTCAAGACGTGAGTGTTCCTCCCTTCCCTCTGGGCTTAACTGTTCCCTTGTAGTAGAATATTCCTTTGTGTATGCCCCCCCTCTATTACCCTGGGGATGGTTTATGATTTGTGGGAATGTTTCCTTCTCTTATATCCCCACCAGCTCCACTGGAGGGCCTTGTACCTTCGGAAAATTAATCTCCCTCTATGCCCTGCCCCAGATGGAGAATGGCTCTGCCCCACAGAGAAACAGACGGTCACTTCCTCATGATTGTGATAGTCAGGTTAATCTCCTTTCTCATGCTGAGGTAATTGCTCTGGCAGTCTCTCTAGTAGGGGATCCTGCCCTGGTTGAAACCGCCTATTTAGACCTGCACAAAATCGCTTGTGCCCTGGATAAATCTGTTAACCCTACCTCTAGCATGACTGCTGCACTAAACGATGAGCAAGCCCAGCTCCACGAGGTAGTACTACAAAACTGCCTTGCTCTTGATTATTTACTCCTTAAAACTGGACATGCATGCCACGAATTCAAGGGGCTATGTTGCTTCAACCTTTCCGATAATTCCCAGGCTATCAAGGCAAGCCTCAGGGACCTCCACAGGTTGGACCAGGGCTTAACTCAGCGAACAGAAGACGACTGGTAGGACTGGCTTACGTCTTGGTTGCCATCCACCGCTTGGCTCAGAACCCTGATCCTTTCCTTACTAAGCACAGGAATCTCCCTGGTGGATGGCTTATGTCTCCTCTAGTGCTGCTGTGGTCTCCTTCGGGAGATGGCCGGCACATTAGGAAGGGGCACTAGCCCCCATTCCTCTCATCACAGAAGACTCAGATATCTCACCCTAATCAAAGAGCAACAGGAGGCCCCCTTCCTCATAATGACCTCTCTGGGTCACGGCGCAAGGGCTTTGGACTCTTACACTTACTGGTAATCATAGTTCAAAAAGATTGTATAAAACCACACTTAAGATGTGCAAAACAAAAAATTACAGTTACTTAAGTAAAACAAACAGGAGTTCTGTGGCATTTAAAGACTAACAAATTTATTTATTGCATGAGCTTTTGTGGGAGAAAATCCCACTTCGTCAGATGCTTTGAAGATGAGGGAAATTACAGAATGGGGGGAAATAAACGCAGGGGAGTGTGAGTCATGGGAAGAGGTCACACTGTAACAGCAAATCAAAACAATTGTAAAGATTCAAACACTGGGAAAGAGCATACAGACAAAGATGAAGTCAAATCACCTGTTATAATGTGAGAAAAATCCTATCCTCTGAATCACTTGCTAAGTTTCCTCAAGTCTCATCATAAAGCACCTCTCCTCTACTCACACTACATTGATGACACCTTCATCATCTGGACCCATGGGAGGGATGCCCTTGAAGATTTCCTCAGAGATTTCAACTATTTCCACTCCACTATTAAACTTAGCCTGGAACACTCCACACAGGAGACCCACTTTCTGGACACTACAGTACAAATTGGGGATGGACACTTAAGCACAACCCTAGCATGATAGATCCCGACAACCTGGATTCAGACATATTGCCTGAAAAACACAAACTTGAAAGATGTATCCTAAAGCAGGAAACACTAGTAAACTGCATCAAGCCATGACACTGCATAATGCTGTAACTTCAGTTAAGGCTAATGACTAAATATTGCAAATAGTTAATAAACAAATACCTCTGATTAGACAGAAAATATTACAGCTAGCTTACCTAGAGGTGATGGACAGAGATATTTATTATGTATTTAACATGATCGTTGTGGTATTTAACATCTTAAAAAATGAATAGCTCGTTATTTTGTACATTAGTTCCTTCCTTCACTCTGAATCCAGTGCTACCCTCAGTGCAGTGACAGAGTGCCATGATATGTTCATCAGGTTATGTACTTTCGGGGGAGTTCAGTGGGAAAGAGTTAGTGTATTTTATTGTTGCAACTGTTTTTCCTGAGGTTGTTGGGAAGGTCTAAAGGGGGATCAGGCTGCTACTTCTTATATAACCACATAACCAAACATTCAGTTATCAAAAAGCATGTGCACAGTCCTAATAATTATTGCTTAACAGAATGTAGTGGAGAAAATTAATCACTACATGCACTTATATGACTACTAGATAAAAATGCTGAACTAGAATGAAGACTGAACATATATCAGTAATTTAAGGGTAAAAATATTACACTGATATCCCAATTAATCCAAAAGCAAGGATTAAAAACCAGGAAATTCAGAATTAAGGTTAAATTTAAAAGAAATCCAAACATACTAAGGTATGGAAAAATATAGTTTGCCACCCTAACAACCTTAAACCTGGTAGTTTGTAGTGGTATCATGCAACAGCCATACTGCTATGACACATGCATACCAGCATTTGTAGTACCAGATTAGGTTAAAATAGAGATTAATATTTTTCATATGTTGGGTCATGATGTCACTACAGGGCAGAGTTAACACATGGGTATCTTCAAAGAGCCCCTTTCCTCCTTATCTTACACTCCCCTTCTTGCAGACTTTAGTCTCCCCTAAACATACACCCCACTTTATCTCCTTCCTGCCTTCAAGATTCCCCCCTCTTGCCCTCCCTATTCAGTAGAGTTAGTGAAACAGGTTTTTCTATTACTATTTATATTACTAATAGTAATGGTCAGGTTTATTATAATTATTAATAATAATGGTCATTTTTATCTTTATCCCTCATAAACCAAAGTCGTTTCTTCAGCTATACTAACAATAATGTTCTTCTATAATACAGAACTGTCCTATTTCAAAATAACTGCTACCTCCTATTCTCAGTGGAAAGAAAGCCACCGATTCACTCAGTTAAAATACTTCTAAGACGCCCATCACCACCTCTCATTGATTCCAATGCTATACCTATTTTCTAAGTACAGACACAAGAATTAGGCTAGGATCCTGTGAGTCTGCTAAGATGCCAATATGAAGGTAGCGAAATGATGGCTCTTGATGAGCCAATCAGCCATCTTACTGAAAAAAACAGATTAAGGCTGCGACTCTCAGATCCCACCCCCAAAATGGCTTCCCAGGGATACAATCCTTACATTTAGACAACTGGCTTCTATGGTCTATCAGCTATGAGAAGATTAGAGAAAGATCTCTAGGAAGAAAAGAGAGACAAAGTTGCTTTTATTGAATTTGGTCCTTGAAGGACAGGTCCCCAGCAGTCCAGCAGCAGTAGCCAGAGTTTAAAAAAAGGACAACCTATGCTATATTTTAGGAGTAGCTGAATATGCAGACCTAATGCAGAATTGCTGTCCAAGCTAATAGGTTCTCATGCATGAAAGATGCATGTATATTACTGGTGTGTCCCCTTAAACACATTGTACATATGTTAGGGATTACTAGGCATTTCAAGAGAAAAGAGGAGGGTCTTCTCTGCTCAAGTCTGCCAGCATCAGCTACTGTATTCCTGACGTATGTGCAATTCACGCTACCTCCTAACTTAGATCTTTGCCCATCTTGGCCAATAGAACCTAGTGCAGAAACAGTGTTTTCACTACTGATCTAGATCAGTGGTTCCCAACCTTTTACTTTAAGCAGACCACTACATCATCCAAAGCTTTCGTGGATCACCACCCTGCACCCCCCAGTCCCAAGCCCCTTACTGTGCCCTGTCTCCTGCAGCCCTGCACTCCGCAACCACAAGCCCCTTACCGTGCCCCTGTTCCACCACGGCCCTGCACTCCATGACCATGAACCCCTTACTGTGTCCCTGTCCCCACGCGACCCTGCACTCCCCAGCCACAAGCCCCTTACCATGCCAGCTGTCTGCTTTTCCCATCCTACAGACCACATGCAGTGCAGCCTTGCACTCCCCGGCCTCCAGCACCTTACCGCGCCCTTGTCCGCCATGGCTCTGCACTCCCCGGCCAGACAGCTCTTAAGCCCCATGCCTTGCCCCCCTACTCTCCCTGGCCATGAGCCTGTTACTGCCTCCCCCATTCCTCGCACTCCCTGCTCCACACCCCTTACCGTGCCCCTGTCCTCTGTGGTCCTGCGTACCTCAGCTCCAGCTTCACTTTTCCCAACTTGTTCCCCTGCAGACCACCTGCAATGCCCTTGAGGACAACCAGTGGTACACAGACCACAGGTTGGGAATCGCTGGTCTAGATTATCAATGTCTCCCTGCAATGAGGAAGGTTACCAGTGTTGCAATAAAGATCTTGTTAAACCCTCATTCAAGAAATCAACTGCTGCAATTGGGAATCCCACTAATCACCACCCAGTCTCTAAGCTCCCCATCTTCAAAGCATCTGACAAAATGGGGTTTTGTCCCACAAAAGCTCATGTGATAGATAAATTTGTTAGTCTTTAAAAGCGCCACAGGTCTCCTTGCTTGTTTTGCGAATTCCCCATGTTCTTATTTCCCTTTTAGTAGGCTGGCACAATATTTACCCTCTTCTAGTCATGCCTTCCACACATTTTCAAAGATAAATACTAATAGTTTCCTGCTATTCAGGAAAACATTTTGCATAGTCCCCAAACATTCCATCTTGAGGCATTAATTTCTGATCACCCAGGAAGTAAGACGGAAAGCAGACAGGTTGTGATGAAGGAGTCAATCATGGTCATAGGAGATCAGATGGGATACGTGGGAAATGTTAAAAGAGATCTGGCAAAGAGGCTCACCACACTAGAAAACCAATGCTTGTTAGGCCAAGATGATGCTACAGGTAACATGCCAGCATTATCCTGCCTGTACCTGTACTATCTCTAAGACAGAAACAGAATGGGAGAGAAAAAATTCAGCAATTTGTCATTCCAAAAAAGTAAGGAAGCAAGCCCTTACTGTGCAAGCTCTCATCAGGCAAGCCCTCACTGTAACCTCCGACATAATAAAAGAGCTGGCAAACAAGTCTATGAGAGGAACTCCATGCGTGAAAAGGTATCTCACAACATCTGGCCTGAGAGACCATCCAGAGTCTCTGCTGAAGAACCTACTAGAATCAGGATCACTGCACATCAGTCATAAACATGTGGATAAGAGTGATCCTGTTGACATAGTGTACTTTAGAAACTCTTTGACATGACCCCATATCAAAGGCTCTTAAGCAAAGTAAGATGTCATGGGAGAAGAAGGAATGTCCCCTCATGGACCAGTAACTGATTAAAAGATAGGAAACAAAGGACAAGAATAAATGGTCAGCTCTCCTATGTAGGGAGGTAAATACAGGAGTCTCCCAAGGATCCATACGAAGTCCAGTGTTGTTCAACGTATTAATAAATCATCTGAGAAAAAGTGAGGTGGCAAAATTTGCAGAGAATACTCAACATAGTTAAGTCCAAACCTGACTGAAAAAAGTTACAAAGAAATCACATAAAACTGGGTGACTGAGCAACAAAAAAGCAGATATAATTTAATGTTGATAAGTGCAAAGTAACAGACAAGGAGAACATGATCCCAGCTGTACATATAAATTGACAGAGGTATAAATTAGCTGTTGCCATTAAGAAACATCTTGGAGCCCCAAGGACAGCTCACTCAAAAGATATGCCCAATGAGCTGCAAAAGTCAAAAATGTAACAGAATGATAAGAACCATTAGGAAAGGGACAAATAAAATAGAAAATATAATGATGCTATTGTGTACATCTATGGTACACCCACACCTTGAATACAACATGCGGTTCTAGTTTCCCCTATGATCTCTCTCAAAAGAGATATTAAAACTGGAAACGTACAGAGAAAAGCAACAAAATAATATTAGGGGTATGAAACAGCTCCTATATGAGAAGCGATTAAAAAGACTAGGCCTGTTCAATTTTTAAAAATTGACAACTAAAGGAGGATAGAGGTCTACAAAATCATTAACGGTGTGGAGAAAATGAATAAGGAGGTATTATTTACGCCATCACGTGACACAAGAATCAGAGGTCATTCAATGAAATTATGTACCAGTTTGAAAAAATTAAAAGAATTATTTCAGACAATGTACAATCAACCAGTGGAATTCAATGCATTAGGATTTGTGAAGGCCAGAACTATAACTGGGTTCAAAAAAGAATTAGTAAGTTCATGGAAGATGGGTTTACCAATGGCTATTACACAAGATAAGGGATGCAACCCATGCTCCAGGTGTCCCTAAACCTCTAACCATCAGAACTGGGGACTGGTCAACAAAGGATGGCTCAAATCCATAATTGCCTCCTTCTGTTCTTTCCCTCTGAAGCCAATGGCACTGGCCACTGCAGAAGTCAGGATACTGAGCTAGACGGACCACTGACCTACCCAGTATGGCCACTCTTATGCTCTTATCCGCTCAAGCAATCTGTCAAGTTGCTGTTAATACTAGGAATGTGGGAAGCTTTGTAATGGTGACACAAAACCCTCAAAGATATATTTTGCTCTTGACAGAGACATCTGACTAGGCCCCTGCCAGTCTGTTCAAATAACACATCACTGCAATGTTGTCCATGAGGATTTACAAAGTGTTCCTTGCAGGGCCAGATCTACTGTGAGGCAAGAGACAGACATGGCTTCTGGTGACAGCTCTTAGGGGGGGCCTGGTCCCCCTGAAGATCAGGCTGGCCCCCGCCTCTTCAACTCCTTCCTAGCAGCTCAGGCACTGTTAGTCAACCTGCAGCTTAAGTCATGTAGGCAGAGTGCACTTTAAATCCCTCTGCAGGCAGACACTGGAGATTATACACTTTGGAAAATTGTTTTCAACCTCCATGAATGAGATGGGGGGGGCGCCAAATCAAAATTTGGCTTGCGGGCACCACAACTCCTTGACCTGGCCCTGGTTCCTTGATACAAGGGAGAAAAGCCCAAGAGCTCAGATGATTAGCTCGCAATTCTCCCATTTATGTGGAGAGCCAAGTCAGGATGAGAGCACAGATTTTGAGTTCATATATTTCAATGAGCTCCCCAAACTACAGAAGTATCTGTAACCAGAATCAATGTATGTAAGGGAGCGTAGAAGAGAACTCCTGAACACAGGTTGGCTGGCTTTGTCTACCAGCCCAAGTAAGCTAGTACTCAGGAACGTACTCTAATTGCCATTCTGAATGCATGAGGTACTAATTAGTACACTTACTTTAGCCAGGAGGTCATATGCCCCAGTAACCTAAGGCACTTTCTTCTTGTTGTACGGAGATGGGGCTCTTAGTTCTATGGAAATATTTAACACCATCTGGAACCAGAGTAGAGGCAAAAATGACTGGCTACTGTAGAAGGCAGGATCACCCCTATAAATCATAATCTCTAAACTAGGAAGAAGACAGATTTGTCTTTGTTAGTCAGCAGACTCCTCAGAATGCTAAAGAAGATCTGGCTCCTGGGTAGACTGACTTCTGCTTGGAACCTGGGTCAATCTCATATCAGCCAGTCATATACACAAGAAATACTGGCATATGTATCTTCCTTAGGAATGCATCTAAAACCACCATGAATTTTATAAATATTCATGGATAACAGACAGCATAAAGGATAGGACTCTATATTGATAATGCGTGTTGAACAGAAGAATCTTAGGAATCTCCTTTGGCTCTGATGAACAGACACATGGAAACATGCCTCCCTCAAGTGTACAGCAATATACTAGTCACCATGGTTCAGTGAGGGAGCTGATGGAGGCCAGAATGACCATATAAAACCATATGTAACGAAAATGAGTGTTAAAATTTCACAAATTTAGGATGGATCAGAGCCCTTTTGCATTTTTTGATTAAAGAACTATTGTAAACAGAAATCCTTCCCCTTGATGGAGAGAGGGAATACCATCTACTGCTCTCAAATGGAGAAAAGATCGGACCTGTCAGAGGGGAACATACTCAAAAGAGGGATTCCTGAAAAGAAACAGGGAAGGACACTGGAAGAGTGGAAATAAATTGCAGGGTACATATCTATTCCACAGTATTGAAAAGCCATTTGCTCTGTGATAATACAGGACCAGGCACATAGGAAGCGCTGTTAGAAAAAATAGAGGAGGAAGAAATTGGTTCATCATGATCTGATAATCCGTCCTCATCAAGTTTAGGATTTCCCAACTGCCTTGAACAATTTACCAAATAAGAAAACTAAGGAGTAGATGGTCTTCTGTGGTTTCTCCAATGTTAGCTGGGAAAAAATAGGCATCACAGTAGAGAATGAGGGTAAAAATGCTTTCTATTAGGAAAAGGCTTGTAAATTTTTAACAATTTCAAATGTGGCCCTCAAATCTTTGTGACTACAGAGCATCTCATTCATCTTTTATGAGAAGAGGGTAGCGTGTTAGAAGGGAAGATCCCAGACCTCTTGTGGGAGACCCAAGGACTGAAACTATCAATATCTGCCCCATCTGAGGATGCCTATAATCTGCCTGCACTTGTTCAACATGGCCTGGAATTCCTGCTTGGCTTCCTCTGTCAACTTACTTAGGAACTTCAGCCTATTGTCCCAGAGGAAAAAAGTTTTATCTTGTCATTAAGGCTTGTAGGTTAGCAATAAGAAGTTGCATACTGGATGCAGAACACATTTTTCTACCAAAAAGATCTAATACCTTCAAGTCCTGATTTCCAAAAGGACCATGTGAGCAACAAATGCACAATCATTCTGCAGGGCCTTGGTCAACCACAAAGATGAATTCATGAAACTAACATGGAACGTACCACTAAGGTGCTGTAGGGATCTGGTATTTAGCTGTGTGGACATGCAGAAAATCTATTCCCTCCAAACGACAGCTATTTTAGGAAACTTTGGTTACCCTCTATTTCAACTGGCTCATGAACCAGATCCTGACCAGAGAGCACTTAGCTGAAAGTTTAATTACATACACTTAGTAGTTGCAAGACAATGACACAAAGCACATCCAACAGGCTGAAGACAAGATGGCTCTGCCTACCTAACCATTATGATGTCAGTTTGGTAAATTGCATTTGCATTGTTGTGACATTGCATGCCCTAGCACAACATGCATAAGGAAAAGGGCAAGAGTTTTCTCCTGAGGTGCCACAAGTGGTGTGCAGGCCCACTACAGACAACCTGAAAGTGCACTTGTCATTGCTGGGCTGAGTCCAAGTGAGCAAAAGAAATAAAAGATGATTTGTGTGCCCATAGCTTTACATCACAGTATGATGTGGATGAGGAATGTGATGTGGGAATATAACACTGTGTAGTTTAGTAGCATGCATATCAATTTGCTATTAGTTTTTACACTAAGATAATCTGATGCATTATTAAAAGCTTTAAATACAACCTCCTGACTCATCCTCCTTTTCCAACCAACGTATTGTACAACCAAATCAATTTATGAACAAAAACAAAATACATTAAAATACAGCCACTGCAGGCATCCCAGCTGCCTATCCACAAAGAACTATTTCCAAAAAGTGAAAAGTAAAATAAAGGTCAAATGTGTGCAAAACTGTGCAAGCTTTACAGTCTGACTGCTGGTAGAACTGGACATCAGAAGTGTATCTCCTCTTCTCCTGCCTTCTGGTTGAGTGGGTTGATCATGTTGTACATACAGGGGGGAATGAACAGGAATATGTGTTCATTCCTTTTCATGGAGATGATTGTATTCCATCAAACTCTAGAGTTTTCCAGTGGATGCACTGCTTGTAGGATGTGACAACATGAATGAGTCTACAGGCACTGGTAGATTGTCCCAGGGCCTACAGCCTGCTAGCCTTTAAAGTAAAGAGTGATTTAAAACAGTTCCCGCTGCTGTACCCCATCCAGATCACTATTCCTTTGGTCATACTCAAGGAAAGTAAAAGCACTTTCTCCTCAACTGTTCCATTCAGGCATCTGTCTGACCTGTACACCATGTCATACAACAGATTATCTTTCAACTTTTCTCCTTTTCCCATGCTGGCTAAGGGTCCAAACACCAAAAGTCCAAGGTGACTGATCTGGTCCAGCTGAGGTGGAATTGCCTAACAAAGAAGTGACCATGTTAAAAAAGAGAGAAAGAAAAACCCCACACACACTTAACATTCCATATCCTGACAAGAGCACAGATTAATATTTTAATGATACGGTACACTTCTATTCCATCATTGCACATTAAGAACTGTTTCTAAAGATATACCCAGACCAGAGATGTAACATGATAAAAATTTTCATTTATAAATGTGGGGACCTCGTTGAGGGAGTTCAGCTAATCAGCCAAAGGATCTATTACCAGTCAGGAGCATCGCTGCCCCGGGGAAGGACCCAGGGCACCGGCCCAGGCCCCGCCCCCTGACCGCAGGCCATGCCCCCAGCTGGGGACAGGGCAGGGAGCAGCAGCCACAGCCGTGGGGCCACCCGGGCTAGGAAGTGGCCGGAAGCGGCCACTGCTGCTGCAGGCAGCCACGCCCTGGATCTCCGTCCCGACCCAGCCAGAGACCAGGAGAGGCAGGGGCCCCGCCAGGACCCGGGACACTGGCGCATGGATTCAGGGCACAGACCCCTTGTGCCATGCACCAGCAACGCCCCTGCTACCAGTCTTCGTTTCAATATTATTTCACACCAGGGAAACCTTGAAGGATTTTAATCTTCTGGAAGTCTCTGTGTGGAAGATGATGCAAAGTTTCCAAGTTTTTGGTTTGGTTTGGTTTGGTTTTTTTTAATAATCCTAGTGACAGAATAGCAGCTCAAGAAATGGACAGAGTGAGTAAGTCATCAAGTCAGCAGTTGGAAGATGGATTGATCAGCAATCTCATCAACTTTACTGAGTTTCTCCTGCATGAAAAAAAAAATCCTTACATACTGTGAGTCAGAAGTAGGTAGAAAATTCAGGCAAATGTTGACTGGATGATGAACCAAATGCAGAGACCTTCCCCCACATACACATACTAGAAACCCATCTTGCATCTCACATGGTAGAAGGAAAACAAGGGAAAGGTATGGCTTCTGCCCTCAACTGAAGCTGACCCTATCCCATTGCATGTAACACCCTCCATAACAATAACTTTAGTGGTCACAACCCAGAAATCCTTCCCACTTAACCTACAGTTCCCCACCCTCACAACAATAAAGATGGCAGCCACCACTTAACCAGATGCAAATCTGGGTCCTACAACCCCCAAGCCACCCACCCTAGGATGTTCCCTTGGCTCATGCCAATTCCTGCTCTGCAAATGTTCCTGCAGCTCCACTCCTCTTCTGCTGCAGTCTCCTCTGAATCTGTCCCCTACACCTCCAGATTTAAGCGGGGGCGCACAACAACAGAAAGCATTCCTGCTCAGAAGGCTGTCACCCAAGATAGCGAGCCCTGTGCTCAGCCTATTAGTGAGTATCTCCTTACTGTACAAGTACCATTCTGTAAGTTCCCATCTTCAAGGATCTGACAAAGTGGGATTTTCTCCCATGACAGCTCATGCAAAAAATAAATGTGTTAGTCCTTAAATGCCACCAAACGCCCTGTTTGTTTTACTGAACTTGCTTTGTCATCCTTAACCTTCCATTAGAGGGTCTTTTGGTGTTTCCTACACTGGACACCAACATAGCTGATCCCCATCTTTACTTGCCTCTTTCAAGGCATTTTCATACAAGTATAAATTTTGTGCACCTCTCCTAAAATTATGCTCTTCAAATGACTCACGTTAGAGGTTCGCCAGAATTCCTGTATGGTCCTCGGGCCAGCTAGCGACATGAGCTTTGGCATCTTGTAATACTGTTTGCTCAAGCTGGTCCAAACTGTGCAGAAAACTGAGCAGACTGTGTGGAATGAAGAGTTAAACACTGATCAGGTAACTGTAAACCAGCAAATAGCTTCCAATGCATCGGAGGTAAGTTGGAAATGTGTAGGTCAAAGGCCCAGAACACAGGCCCTAGGGTGGCATTGGAGGACATAAGCTCAGGTGGACATGCTTTAGACTTGGCCTTTCTGCAAACACACTAAAGCAAAATACATGTTTTTAAACCCATCACCCCCGTCATGCAAACAAACACATGTTGTGCATGTAAGTATGTGTTTAAGGATTGTGTGTGTGGATGTTAGGGCATATGGAGTACATATGTAAAGACATATGGTAAGTAAATAGTGTAAGCATACCTTGAGTCACTTCATTCTTTTAGTATTCTTTAATGAACCCAGCAGTTAATTCTGGGTCAACATGTTTATTTCAAAAAGATGGAGGGAGCAGTCAGCTTAACCACTACTTGGCTATAAGAAGGGTAAACTGAGACAACACAGACAATAGGTTTAAACATTAGAAAAATGTTCTGCTGCCAAGTCTGAAGAAACGAAGAATCAGCTCCTTCAATCAAGTGGTTATTTCTTGGTTTATGGAGGTCCAGACGATGGTGGCAAAATATTCCTCTTATAATTATGCCTAGCCAGGAGATTATAACCTTCTCTTTTGTACGCTGACTTTGCCATAGAACAACAAAACCCGAGACCACCTCTAACACTTGTCACGAGCAACTGCTAGCAGGGATCCTCGAACTTTCCCCCATATGTTAACTGTGAAGAAACTGAAGAATGACCACTTGTCATCTAAAACCAGCAACTACATCATCTTTCTTTCTTCAGAGGTAGGTGTCTAACCAACAGTGGCTGCTACTCTCTCCCCTGCCTTCAGAGCAGGGTGGCTGGAGTCCAAGGCTTCTGGCTTGCCACCAAGCTTTGAAGGCAATGCTGCCAGCAGCAGTGGAGGAGGAGGAGTGGCAATACCACAGCATACCCTTTGAAGAGAAACCACCTCCCTCAAGCAACCACTTTTCCTGACTCCTATGAGTGGTCACTCTTGGCAAGTTTTACTGTATATTTCCCCCATTAATTCCAGATTGGGTTAAGGTCAAGCTTTATGCAGAAGTAAATGTGACATGGTATGACACTGCCACTCTTCCATCTCCAATGCCACTAGCTGTAGTACTGCCTTCAGAGCAGGGCATACAGAGAGAGGCAGCTGCTAGCCAAACATAATACTCTTGCTTCTCCCAATTTTCTGTCTAGCCCACCTCAGCTCCCCCACCAGGAAGAGGCTGGTGCTGCCTCTGTACTGCAAAAGCTGAGATCAGCTGAAGCACCAAAGTTAACATTATTGACCACATTGTCATCCCGAGACTCTAAGTGGTAATGTAACATATAGTTCTGGGTGCTGTTAAAAAAAAAACAAAAACAAAAAACACAACACCCACACCACACAGCAGACCAGCAAAACACAGTCTCCTACCACAATTTACAACCTAAATTATGAAAACAGGACCACAGCAACACATCTTGGGTAAAGGTAGCAGTCCATGTGAAAAAAATGAAACTGAGGGGCAGAGTGCCTCCAGCAGTTGCATGATATTTATCCTAAGTCAATAGGTGAACTGAAAAAAAAGCCTGATTTATGCCAGGATAAGAGCATCAACAGATTCCTTCGTACAAGTTTAACTTAAACAATTTTAAAAACATTTTCATTTAAATAGTGCAACTTCTGCATGTACGCTAGGATTTGGCTTTCACATTAACAACTATCAAAAAATGTTTCAATCCTTGAGGCATAGAGGAGAGAGTATAATTGTGAA
Organism: Podocnemis expansa; assembly: GCA_007922195.1. Lineage (NCBI taxonomy): Eukaryota > Metazoa > Chordata > Testudines > Podocnemididae > Podocnemis > Podocnemis expansa. The sequence continues at coordinate 11,304,900 of ML681994.1, read as the reverse complement.
TAAGGGGCAGAGACAAAGGTATTGTCTACACATAAATGATGCCACTTTAATTACACATGTATAGTTAAGCAGAACAAATCCCAACACTACCTATGGAAACAGTTATGCCTATACAAAAGTGCTTATACTGCTATAGGAAGGGGCATTTCTGTATCAGTATAGCTATCTCAACACTACGCTGTATAACAGTATACCTACGATGGGGTTTAAAGAAAAAATAAAATAGTTCCTTCACTAACAGTTATTCCACTACAACGTTCAAAAGTGGATAAGGCCTTAAGGAATACATGAAGACGGGAGACAGAAGAAGTAGGGAGAAGAGAGGGAAGAGAACTCAACACAATACAAGTATAACAAGAAAGAAAAGAACTCCACACTAAATACAGAAAGACATGTAAGAGCAGGAGAAAAGAGTGCAGTGAAACCTGGAAGATTTAGCAAAAGAACAAATGGCAGTTCATTCTGGAGAAACTCTAAACACTTTACAGTTGATAATGCTACAGTTACAGTATAAACTTATTTTATGCTTTTAAATTGCAGCAGCAGAACAGTATTTTTCACCTGAAAAACTACTAAATATGTCTACGTTTCACGTGAAGATGAGATTGTTGCTGAACTACTCATATCTGCACTAACTTTAATCTAGATAGCATAGCTAAAATCAGGAAAAGCACAGCAGCACAGCCTTCGGCATGGTTTGGATTAGCCCAGTCCTGGATACACAGGTGTCTACCCTCTGTTTAAGCTTGGGCCACTGTGGCCTCATTGCTATTTGTCAACATGCTAGCTCATTTAAAGTTAGCATGGGTATATGTACTTGAGCTGCCAATCACACCTCAGCTGAAGAGCAGACATATGCTTTGTCTTCAGGTTTAGCAGGGGACAAAGTAGGTACAATGGAGCTTTAAAAAATCATGCATAAAACAGAAAATTGCTTCTCATGTCTTTTTGCTTCTCTGTATCTGAAAACATAAAACAACTCTTGGCTAGCTTAAGTTAGTTTGAGTAACTGTTTCCACCATATTTTCAGAATATTAATGGTGTTAATCTGTAGTCTCATAAATGAAAACAATTTGGATTTAAGGGTGCATCCATACATGATTGCTATTCTTCTGAGCATTTCCTTTCAAAGCCCCAATACCCAACTTCCCTTTTTAAAGTACCTCAAGAACACACAAAGTCCATTGAGAAAATAAGTACACTGGTAGGTAGTTCAAGGACAAGGTAAATAAATCAGGACTTTAAAAAAAATAAATAAATAAAACAAAACACTTTACAGGAAGGAACGGGAAAAGTGTACATTTTCCACTCATATTCTTTTTTCCTTATTTTTCTAAGACCTGCTCATGTCTGGCAAATCTGTATGGAAGTAACATCTGTTATTATTACAAGGCTTTAAGTGTCTTTTCTATTTTACAGATGGTAAAGAATGTTCTGCTTTTTCTGAGTTCCCTGCTACTTGTACCACGAGGCTCTCCCAGAAAGGCTTCATCCTGAATAATTAGTGAAAGCTAATAAATAAATAAACAAACAAACAAACCAACCAACCAGCCAAAAAAAAAAAAGACACCCTTCTCCCAGTTATACAGCATCCTCAGTTTCCAAGTCCCACCTCCTTGGGACTTCCTGTTTGATGCTGATAGGTCAGTCACTGGGACCTCTTTGTCTTCCCAGCCACAGGTTATTAACTGCAGTGTAGACATACCCAGTGTTGACTTGGCTCTTTTTAAAATCAATTCTTTAATTGCTGCATCCTCCCCTGGCCCAGACAGTAACGTGACACCTGCCTCCCGCACTGCTCTAGGTGTAGTATTAATCCTTTTGCACCTGTTGGGTGGCAATCCAACATCAGAAGAGAAACTGAGGCACACCTAGGCTTCTAAAAATATTACAGAAAATATCCACTTCGTCACTTCTAAAAATATTACAGAAAATATCCACTTCATCACAAACACCAAGTTTGTGGTAAGCTACGGTGTAAATCTAGCCCACACTACCCTACTGCACACAAAGGGTACAGCTACATTGCAAACAAAAATCCATGGCTGGCCCATGCCAACTGACTTGGGCTCACGCAGCTCAGGCTAAGGGGCTGTATAAATGCAGTGTGGACATTTGGGCTAAGGCTAAGGTCTGGGCTCTAGGACCAGAGCTTGGGCAGCAGCCTGAGCCCAAATACCTAAACTGCAAGCAAAAGGCTCCTTCACCCAAATCAGGAAGCATAGACCAGCAACATGGGTCTAACTGCAGCATAGGCATTCCTTCAATGGCCATCCAGACCCTACTGCCACATATTGCATTCTCATCTACCCAGTTTTGAAATGGGAGAATCAGGGAATTTTCAGTGCCCAGCATTAGGGTCTCTGTAAACATGTAATGTGTGGAATGCTAGTGTGGGGCTTTACATTTCAGCTTACTGCAAACTTTTCAGTGTTCATGCCAATGTCTTAGTTCAGTATTTCCCAACCTTGCACATGGGTGTACCGTCAGACCTCAGCAAGTGTGCCATGGAATTTTTTGAAAAACTACCTGAACAGCTCTGGATTGTCCATGAATATTCATAAGTTCATTTGGAGACTATATGGTGGTGCGCCTCAAAATAATTAAAGGTATCAAGGTGTGCCCCAGAAGAGAAAAAATTGGGAACCACTGTCTTAGTTTACCTCTTTACACTGTACAAATGATATTGTTTCATTTGATAACCATATACTGCGCCCCACCCGCAACACATGGTCCATTTAGTATAACAGGATGGAAAGTGACCACTAATGGACTGTTATTCAATATGTTACTCTATGCTTATAGCAAATTGTTTCCTTTTTTAAATGCTGCTCATTGCTACAGCATCTAAGGTGAGGGTCTCAAACACACTGCCTGTGGGCCACCTGTGGCCCCTAAAAATATTTCCTGTAGCCTGCAACAAAAGTATTGTTACCGATATTTGCAATATCGTTGTATGAAAAGGTTTCAGTGGTACAGCCCTCAGGCTAACGTACTAGTCCTCATGCAGCCCTCGTGGTGCTTTGAGTTTGAGATCTCTAATTTAAGGTAAGTGCTTCAACATTGTAAAAGGATTTATATTCACAACATACAAGTGAAATAAAGTGGTGATAATTTCATTTTACAGAGAAGAACGTAGATGTCAAAAATGCCTATTTTGGATGCCCAACCTGAGATGTTTAGGTCTTGGTTTTTAGGAGTTCTGAGTATTTGCATTACATTTCTGCAAATCAGATGCCACGTTTCAAACTGAGCACTCACAAAATGAGGCACAGTGGCCAACTGTGATAATCTGGTTTCAGTGATTTGTCCAGAATTATATAAGAACTCTGTAGCAGAAATAGGAATAAAGTTCAGTTACCTATCCCACTATTCAACTGCCTTACTTCAAAAGCCATCCTCTCTCATCCTGCAGTTCCCTTACTTCATTCACTACAAACACTCCAACTTCAAGAGGGGTGGCTGTGTTAGTCTATTTCAGCAAAACAGAGTCCTGTGGCACTTTTAAAGACTAACAAATTTATTTATCACATATGCTTTCGTGGGCATAATCCTGTTTCCGGAGATGCATGAAATGGAAACTGCAGGATGACACACACACGCGCACGCGCGCAAGGGATAGTCTGTTCGTCTGTTTCAGCAAATCAAGTAAGCTGTTTTAATTCAAACAATGCGGGCCTTTAAGAACAGATGAGAATGCTGAAAGAGCAAAAAGTACTTTTTGTAATGAGTTAGGAGTGGTGTGGCACTTTGAGACTAACGGATTTATTTTTCACATGAGCTTTCGTGGGAGAAAATCCCACTTCCTCAGATGCTTCGAAGATGGGTGAACTTACAGAAAGGAATAAAAATAAATGCAAGGCAGTGTAAAACATAGGATCAGGTCATACAGTAACAGCAAATCAGACCAGTTGTTAGGTTCAAACCATGGGAAGCCTGAAGTCAAATTACCTTCTGTAATGGGAAAAGAGTCCCTAGTCAGACCTAGTCTGAGTTGTCAAGCTTGTATATGAATTCCTGCTCTGTAGTTTCACGCTGAAGTCTGTTTTTGCAGGTTCTCTTTCTTGCAGAAGTATGGTAACTTTCATGTCTGTTACAGAATACTGTGGGAGACTGAAGAACTTCCCTGCTGGTTTCCGAATGTTACCATTCCTGATGTCTGATTTGTGTCTATTTATTCTTTTGCATAGAGACCCCAGTTTAGCCAATGGCAGACACGCAAGACCTTGTTTACACTAGAAAGGTTTGTCGATGCAAGTTAGTGTTTTTGATCACCAATGTCATTATAGTTCACGTCCAATTCACAGCACTTAATGGCATCTACACTTGGCACTCTGGCACTGACACTGAAAACTGTGCACTATGGGCAGCTACCCCACTGTGCAACTCACCACCTTATGCAGCTAGAAGTCATGAGAAGGTGGAGAGAATTGCATGCAACATAGGGGCAGTCTCATTACATACTGATTTCCATCCCATTATTCCTTGCCTTCCCCTACTACATTCCATGGCATTTTTCAATGGCTCCACCATTTCCTGAGCTCTGACTATCTCTATCTAAAAGAATGTCTAATGGACTGTTCTCCCCTATTAATGTCAGTATCCCCAAAACATTACAACTGGTAGCACAGTATATTATAAGCTCCCAGCAGGAACAGGAACCTGAGGGACCCAATCTGTTTTGTGCCATGCAAAAAACTACACCAGATTAGTCTGCATTAATAGAACACCTGCACATACTGCCAGTTTTGGGTGAATGTAACAAGCACTTATTGGTAGGACTGCATTGTTATGCAGGTCTGGGGTGATGGCTGCAGAACTTGAATTGTGCAAAAATCACTTTCATGGAATTCCATGCAGTGCTCACCCCTGTCTTGCAACACAAAGACACACAAACAAGAGCTGCCCTCTCAGTGGTGAAGCACATAGTGACAGTTGTGTGGAAGGTTGCAACTGCACTGCTATCAGTTGGTCACTAATTGGTTTGGAGTTGGGAAGACCACTGGTGACATTGTGTTATCACATGTGCAGGGTCATCAGCCGCATTTTGCTAGGTCTATGATCCAGGGAAATGTTTGTTAAACAGTGGACAGCTTCACAGCAATGCAATTCTCTAACTGTGGAACTGCAGCGTGATAGATAGTATGCACATGCCAGTTCTGACCCCAGACCATCTCATGATAGAATAAATTAGTAGAAAAGGGTACATCTCTATGGCAGTGGATCACTATGGGTGTTTCACTGACACCAGAACAGGTAGGTTATGGAAGGTGCATGATGCATGCATCTTTTAGAAACTGGCCTGTAAAAGAAGCTACAAGCAAGGACTTTCTTTCCCAACCAAAAGATCCCAATGTTGGATGGTGAGGTGCCCACAGTGACCCTAGGAGACCCAGCCTATCGATTTATGCCAGTGCTCATGTAGCCTTATATAGGAAACCTAGATAGCATTCAACAACAGGCATCTAATGACCTTTGAATGTATATTTGGCATATTAAAGATTCACTGGAGATGTCTTTATGGCAGGCTAGACCCAAAACAGTCCCACAGTTACAACGCCACCTGTTGTGTGCTGCATAATTCACATGAAGCTAAGGGTGACAAGTCTGCCCTTGGGTGAACTGCAGAGGCAGATCACCTTCCATCCGAATACAAACACGCAGATAGGAGGGGAATTGGAAGAGCACAACAGGGAGCCATTTGGATCAGATCCAAAGGGGGCAGTCACATTAGTCTAGTTCAATAAAAACAAACAAGGAGTCCTGTGGCACTTAAAGACTAACAAGTTTATTTTTTTTGCATGAGCTTTCGTGGGAGAAAAATCCCACTTCATCAGATCCTCAAAGTGTTTGACTATTTGGATCAAAGATGCACTGAGGACCAATTCTGAGAATGAGAACCAATAAGGCATTTTTGTGAACAGTGCTGTGCCATGTTGTGACTTATCCAGCTTGAGCTGCACATCACTGACAGGTGAAAGTACCATGTGCGACACACAAACAGTGTGCTTACTGTTCTCATAGCTTTTCTTTATTAAACAAAAAACAGTTTACAAAACACCAGGCTGGAAAGGGGAAAAAAAGCAGTGACGGGCAATGTGAGCTATGACAGCTAGATGACAGTCCAGCTGTCTGCAAAGGAAGAGTTTAGTAGGAATGTGTGGGGAGAGCACGGAAGGTGGTTTTGTAGCAGCTGCAAAGATTGGGGTAACACACATGAACTCTGTTTCCAGTGTCACAACTGTTTTTAGCAACTCTGCCTGCTCCTCCATGGTCTTGATCATGCACTCAAAACCTGCTAGCACTTGGTCACGATTCTCTCTCCTTTCCTGTTTATCAATTTTCTGATACAGTACAATTTTTTGACAATTGTCTCCATGTTCTAGTTTCTCTTTTTGCCACCTTCGAGGACTGAAGGCGTTCTTGCAGCATCTCCTCTCTGCTTCTCTGAGGTTGCATCCTTATCAGCCAGAGACACTCCATATGTGTATGGGGTTTTACTGTGAAAGCAACATCTCTAGAAGCACAGGAAACAATGAGAAGCATTATTGTGGATGCCTTAATGTTAGACGTATTATTGTTAAACATACCTCTTTCTCACTATCCCCTGGTAAAGGCACAGCTCCATGATGAGCCTCGGCCTGGTGACTTTTACTGAGAGGAAGGGTGGGGGAGCATCATACTGGGAAAGAAGTTCTAAGTGGGTGGCTGCTTGGGGCATAAATGCACATACAGGGAGATAAAATTTCAAATTGTGCCACCATTTTCTACAGGCAGGGGCCATAGAAGCAGGTAAGTTGCTCCTGAGAGTAAAAAGGAATACTAGGCTGTATCTCCTCCAAGTGAGGAGCTTTGAATTGGGTCCCTATGCTGCTCACCTGTGCGCCACTTTGGTCTTGGAAAAGTGACCATCAACTGGCGCAGGATAGCGTCCTATAAAGGGAAAAGAAACAAAGCCATTCTGCTGAGGAATCTGGAGCAGAAGACTGGCAAGTACCTCTGGGAAAGTTTCCTAGAGATATCTCACCAGCAAACAGACACGAAATCTTGGCATAAATTAACATTCTTCTCAGCCATGCTGCCTCGCTATGTAAGGTAATGGGAAGCACATGGAAACACAGCAACCCTTGTCCATTTCTACCCCTTCAACTACCTCTATCATTTAGAGCAAAGCAAAACATCCATGTGGCTCCTGAAAACAAGCAGCCTCAGCTCCAAAAAAAACAAAAAACAAAAAACCACACAAACTTACCAGAGCTTCCTTCTCCCACATACCGCACACCAGAGCTGCAGAACAGGGACTGGCTGGAACCCTCCAGGCTTGCAAAGAAATCCCGACTCCCCACATCACCAAATGGCCTGGTCCCCAAGTTTGGTTCCTCACCCGACTCCACCTAATCGTCAACAACTTCATCAGGGCCATGTCCTGCATCCACTATCCCCAGGCACACAGAGGTATCCAGGGGCATCTTGGTGGTTTGGGTGGGATCACCCATGACACTGGCTTTCAGCTCCTTATAAAGTGGCAGGTATTTGGCTGTGCACCAGGGTGACTGTTTGCCTTCCCGCCCTTTGGTAGCCCTGCCACACACAGCTCCTTGATTTTTCCTCAGCGGTGCAGAGTGTTCCATTCACAACCCTTCTCCACCATGGCACAAGAACTCTGGTTGTAGATATCAAAGTTCCTTCAGCTGGAGCTGAGCTGGGACTGCACAGCAGATTCTCTCGAAATACCAGAGATGCAAAAGCTCTGGTGTGCTCCATGCAGGAAAATGTTTGGCGCATGGTGCCATCCTATTCAGCGGGTAAAAAAAATGCGAACTTTCCACAGGGATCAAGCAGGAAGTGGAATTACACACATTCCCAGAACTTTAAAGAAGTGGCAGGTGGCAGCAGAACTGATGGCCAGAGCAGTCAGGACGGACATTGTGGGACACTACAGGAGGCTGTTTACCACAACATACCAACCACAGTGTCTACACTGACACTTTGCCAATTTAAGTTGTGTGAAACAACCTCTACACTTGCGGTTTCATTTTGCTGAAAAATAGCAGGGGAGAGGATGCGCTGGGAGAGGTGATTACTGTATGTACACCAGCACCATTTTGTCAAAAACACCGTCTTTGGTCGGGGGGGGGGGGCCCCCCAAATCTAGTGTAGACCAGGCCTAAGTCACTGATCCTACAGTCTCCTTCACAACACAAGCCTAATGTGCTCCCTTAGTACCTTCCATCCTGTGCACCGAATGAGGTAGAGGCCCACTGAAAAAATATCTAATCCTGGACCTAAAGACTGCCTCATAATGCATATGAACAAAGCGGGCCAAATTAAGGATGCACAGGCAACCTTAATTCTGGCACATCATAGCTGTGAGTGTTTCACTCTGAAAAATTAAAATTTATTTTTACATAAAGATCTTGGTTTTTAAAAAAAAGCAAGCAAAATTATTTTACTATATGGAATGGGCCTAGAAAGTATTATCAGTAAGGTTGGAATCTTTAGATCCACACCACAGAACTCCACCATTCAGGGTAACGCAACACCTGGCAGTAGCAGGTTCTCTTCTCTGTGGATCAGCCATTAGGAACATTTCATTACCAACAGAATATTTTTAGCAAAGCACAAAAGTAAACTGGACATGTCATAAAACAGAATTTTCATTTCTTCACTGTTTCAAAACTATTCCAATATTTTTACCTTAAAATAACTTTAATTTGACCTACAAATTCAAAATTGGACATAATCTATAATGCTAATAAAAAACTAACGCCTCTGAGTATTTTTGAAATTTGTCCATTACATTTTTTAATAATTTAATATTTATGCACAACTTAGGCAAATCTATATGGTCCAACACAGACATTACAATCACAAACAGCTTTGAAAAGTGATATAGATACTAATAACTAATTTCTAGTCTTTAGTATGTTAGTAAAGCAATAATGTTTACAACCAACCACACTGAACTTGTGAGATTCGGAAGTGCCTAGGCCACTACCCACAGCTTTTTAAGATCACAACAGTGTAAAGCATACAAACTGTTCAGACTTGCCTACCTTCAGGAACACTTAGTTTGCAGTAAGGTAGGGTGTAAATCTACCCACACTCAAGGCTGAATTAATCAGCCCAGGGGCCCTGGCTGCCCCCACCATAGGGCCCCCCACCTGATCCTGCTGATCACTGCCCCCCAACCCACCTGGGCTGCACAGGCCAGTCCCCAATCCCTGGTCAATGAGGGTCCCTGGAGCCAGAAGGTGCTCCTGGCCCAGCCCCATTCTGGCCACTCTGCCAGAGGATGAGGGGGCCAGGCTGGTGTGCAGCAGGCTAGGAAAAGCTGTTTCAGATGTGCCTCACTGCAAGACAGACAGCCCCATGCACAAGGAGGGGCAAATAGGGGCTGGCCTGCCCCAACCTGCCCCTGGGGGTAGGCCAGACAGACTAAAGGTGGTGCGCAGAGCCTGGCCTCAAGCACAGGGTTCTGCCTCCCTTCCCAGCCATAACAGCAAGTCAGGAACACTCTGAGCACTCCTGCCCTGCCAGCGCTGACCCCCAGGGGAGGGAGGGGGATTATCAGGGGTTTAGGGGCTGGAGCCCAGGGCCCCCTTTTTGCCTGGGCTTAAGCCCATAAGCCCCTCTCATAATCCAGCCCTGCCCACCAGGGCTCGCTCAAGGGGCTCTGGTGCCCCAAGCTGGCTTTTGATTTGCTCCCCCCACCCCCACTGTGGGGGGGGGTGCAAAACCTGGCCTCCACTCCAGCCAGCTTGCTCTGCCCCCAGGATGGGGAACACGAGGGGCAGAGCAGACCACCTCGGAGTTGGGGCTCCCCTCTCCCATCCCTCCTCCTCTTGGCCAGCTGTTGCTTGTTAGGGGCAGGAAGGGCCAGCTCAGAGTCAGGGCAAGAAAGTGGAGCCCGCCCCATGGGCTGACATGCTCTGCCCCCAGGGGCGGAGTGGTCGGCTCGGGAAGGGGTGGGAACGTGGGCCTGGCTTCTGAGCTGCCCACCCTGCCCCCGGCGTAGTGCTGTGGATGCCCCTACAGCAGTGGCACCCTGAACCATTGCCTTATTTGCTTATAGGTCATGCTGGCCCTGCTGCCCACACAAGTCAGCCCACACACAAAGCATACGCGTGAACCCTGATACCATATATTAAAAGTTCTATAGTGCTCTCTATTCCTGTTTCAAAGTGGTGTAGATTAAAGTGCAATAGGAGAACTTCTAGCACATGGCAGCTCGGTCCACATAGTTCCACGGGGTAGTTGTGTTAGTCTAGATACAGGAAAAAAACAACCAGAGTCCTGCGGCACCTTAAAGACTAACAAATTTCTCTGGGCATAGGCTTTTGTGGGCAACAACCAATAGTGTCAGATGCAAATGACAAATGCATCTGACAAAAGTGGGTTGCAGCTCACAAAAGCTTATACCAGAGAAATTTTAGTCTTTAAGGTGCCACAGGACTCTCACTGTTTTAGGTCCACATAGACACTTAAGCCCTGGCAAACTGGTGCTAAGTAGACTTGTGCCCTAACTTACTGCAAAGCTCAAGCACTCACATAGACAAACCTTAAGTTTCACTGCTATTCAAAAATAGGACTGATCAAAACTTGACAAATATTTTTACCAACTAAAGTTTTTACAAGAACTTGATTTTTTTTTGTAATTCTTATTTTTCCCCTTTCCAATTAGTGGGGAAATTCCCATTTTGTTTCCTTTCCTTTCCCCATTGCAATGGGAAAAAAAGGAGGAAGTGAAGAAACCCATACTAAGGACTTGCCCACACTGGTGGGGGGGTGTGGAATCATTATTCGATCTTAAGCTGTCGAATTACAGAAGGCAAACAGGAGTGACCGCACTAAATTGCTTGCTCGGTGGGTCTCATGCCCTCACTGCTCACATTACTTCCTCAAAGGCATCGCACTGTGGGCAGTAGGTACAAGGGCTCATGGCAAAGCAGTCATCCTCCACTCACTCCCCTTCACCTCTTCCCTAAAGGGGGAGAAAAGAAGGCAAGAAAAGCTTCCTTGCCGTTTCTCTGCCACAGGAACAACAGAGAGGCACAGTGCTGAGTGAGGAATTAAGTGAAAGCTTTCCGGGGCTGCAGGCAGGGGAGCAGCTAGGTTGCCATGCTGCAACACACCAGAAAAACCGGAAAGACTGCTCTCTGGCTATATGAGCCTAAATTCTGATTGAGGTGCTATGCCACTTGCAGGGGTAGTGTTAGCAGGTCAAATCACAACAACTTTTTTTTTCCCCCAATTTACTGCTCTGACAGTGGAGACATAGGCTGCAGAAAGTCTAACTAAGCAGCATTATATTGAACATCAATGTCAGCGTAGACCAGGGCTAACATTATTCCACCAGAGAAATGGAAGGCGAGAAAAAGAGGCAGGTTACTATTTTTTTAAAACCTTGTCAAATTTCCTCCATATCTCACTTTTCTGGAGGAAAACAGCAAAGGGGGACAAAGTGAGAATAAAAAAGGAAACAAATAGAAAGTTGGCATCTCAATGTTTTGTCAAACAAAAGTGAAATTTTGAGTGAAATAAAAACCAATTTTTACCAAACAAACAAAACAAAAACAAAAAAACATTCAGAGCTCTGTGTACATCTTAGAAATTGCCTAGATTCATGTAGCTTTCACCTTGCTAATGCTTGACAAAGATATGAGGAGCAGCAAAAGTACTGAAGCTATTACCATAGATCAAAGGCGCACAATTTTTTTTGGTCCATGTCTCTCCCCCCTCCCCACTTACCCTGCTCACACACCCCTGGGAGCTGGGGGCCACAGCTGTAATCTGGCAGGCAGGGTGGGTTTTCCTTCATTTTTAATCCCTAGAAAATTAACACCCAAAGCTATGAAAGCAAGTCGGTTTGGAAAATGTTAAGAGATCACCTTCTAGAATGACAAGATCAGACCAAATCTACATCTTTTTTTTTTTTTAAACACTGAAAACTGAAAGTTACTTTTCCCTCCTGCCCCCACTTTCACGCAGTGTTTTTAAGACAACCTTAAAGTGAATAAAACAAAACATTAATGTAAACAGAACCAACATAATTAAATGTATGAAATGAGTTTAGCAAGCTAGCTGCAGTCTGTCAACTGACCGTTTCAAATGAAAATAAATAGATTTAATACTACATTGTATTAAAAATTTAAAGCATTTTGACTCTCAAAGCACTTGGCTTTTACAATAAAGTGGAATGATCTTCTATAGAGGCTTTTTGTATGGCAAGCCACAACACTTACATGCCCTGCAGAGCAAGAATGAACAACATTTTCAGCACGAAAGGCCAATTTAAAAAAATCTACTTTATTTAATGCTAAAATAATGGAGAAAAATATTAAATATTAATTCAATTCAAAGCAAAATTGACCCAGAAAGACAGAACTATCCACTTAAACCCACGTCAGAGGCATGAAGCAGAAACATGTATGAAGACTTTTGGAACCTCCAAAATATAAATTAGCGCTGTATATTCATAAGCCAATATCTCAGTATGGAATAAAGGCTTGTAAATATAAGAAATGGTTCAGCAATTCTAAATTCCTTAAATATACCACTAAAACAATTAACCATTCTTCTGCATCATTAGCAGATCAGTAGAATTTGACGTTATTTCATAGCTGACTGGAATTCTGTTATTAAATGAGTAAAAGTCTTTTTAGATCATGGAATGTTACTTTTCTAGCCCATGAACTGAACACATGAAAGTCTTTACAAGTTCATCAAAATTGTTTGGACACGGTTCTGAAAAGAAAGAACAGGTACAAAGCGTTTGCTTAGATACACACATGCAAATTGACGTATAAGAAGAAATGGACATGGTACATTCTGTCGTCTTTCCATAAAAATAGTAGAGAATTCTACCATGCATTTGAAATATTCACTACTTACAACCTAATCGTTCATTAATAATACAATCAGTGTTCAGAAAAATGTTAGAAACCACAAACTAAGTCCTAACTTAATTAACAGCCAATGAACAAAGCAAAGACCATAAAAGAATGAAATGCCACAGTAATACTGTAGTCATTTTACTAATATATGCTAAAGACAGATAGTAAACAGTCAATTTACATAAATGTTACGATCTAAGAACTTACCACTTCACACCTTCTAGGTGTTACAAGTCCAGATCGTAATATACAACTGTGTTTCCAATCATAACATTCTAGCCTAAGAATCAAGGACTACCCAGCTTGGATTTCTACTATATACTGTACACAGTTAAGAACAAAAAATTCTAGATTCATTAAAAGAATGATAAGAACGACATCCACAAAAACAAGACACCTTAAACAATAACTTTAACTCTTCAGTCCAATTAACTGTGGTCATAGAAGTCAAACTGGAAGTTAATGCACTGGAACATTTTCTATGCAATCAATCTAGATGGTGATGTAATATAAAATCTCTACTAACCAGCTAAATTTCATACTTAGCACTTACAAGAACTGTCTTCATTAACTCACTTGACTTTTTCTGCAAGAAGTGATCACCAAATTAAAGAACACAGTTTTGTCTTGTTTTTTTTAAAGGGCTATACTTAACAGGAAAGGCTAACAATACTGTTGATACAGAGCAATTAAATGCCATATAGATCACAGCTAAACTGTTTCAACAGTTAATTCTAAATCTTAAAATCTTTTAAGTAGCACAGCATAGCTAACTAGTTGAAAACTCATGCTGTTGTATGGCTGCAATTTGGAAAGTGAAAAAAAAAAAGGGGCAGAAAATGGCCGAGAACTAACAACTGGACAATAACAGACCATGAATCCCTGTAACAATAGAAGCTGGCGATATTCTGAACAAAGAGCTCTCATCTATGCTTGTAGCCATTTCCATCACTTCACAGCAATTCAACCATTCTAGGCTTCAGAGTCTGACAACCCCAGAATCTTATTTCAGTAATTCATTTGTACTGTATTATATCCTACCAATGTAATAACAAACCTATACAGGCTCAGTATGTCCTGATTTTATTCTAATCTGGAAAACTGAGTTCTGCCTGCCTAGAGTCTCCCGCAGATTTTAATTAGATATAGTATTCTTCACTTCCTGTCCTAAATTACGCACTGTTGCATGTTATTAAATAGCAACTGTATTCTACACCAGAACACTCAATAATAGATAAAGTAATGCCCATGTACACAAGATTCTTAAATTCTTCTTCACTGGAAGGCACTATTAAAAACACAAAGTCTCTAACTAGAGTCCTGCAAATGTCCATCTGTTCTACACCTATGGACCATCTTTGCAGATCATAAGCAGATGCAAATTTTGTATCCAAGAAGAGCTCTACTAATTATCAGCTACTTTAGCATGATGAAATTGCTCTGTCCTTGACTGCAAGGTCAAGAAATATAACATAAAAGCCATGGACTGAAACAAAATTGCGACATTGTTACTTACTCTAAGGATTTCAAAATTTATGAGTCAGACTTCAAAGTCACGAATGGCTTAAAAAAATCATTTAAAAAAATGAACTTCGGCGTCTTGACCTTTAATGTTCACATTTTCAGACTTTCCCCACAACCACGATGGCTATAAGTTCACATTTTTTTGAGGTTTTTAACTGTCACATGACTCGAGGAGCTGGGGCCTTTAAAAAAAATTAAATGCTGCAATTGGAATCATACAATTGATCTCCAGGAAAAGATAACGCATTGCTTCCAAGCACAGCACATATGTTCAACTGATCCAAAACCAAATTTTCAAAAAAAAAAAAAAAAAAACACCTGTATATTCAAAACAGCTATCCACACAATTCCAAGTATTATGAAACTGGTCCAAGAAATAGACTTTTCTATTGCACTCAGCACAGCTGCATATGAGCACTTCATACAGATTAATGAGTTTATTCTAACAAGTGAAGATATTTCACAAAAGGGGAACTGAGGCACAAAGAGAACAACTTGTTCAAAGACAGTCTGGAGATTTCGGGTGGGCCTGGGATCAGACACAAGATCGCCGGAGTGCTAACCTGATGTCTTAACCACAAAGCCATTCCCTTCTTCTTAATATGTACCCAGCTACCTAGAAGTACATTATTGTTAAAACGGGAAGGCTTGTTTTGTAAAAAAGTTGCAAAGCAAAGAAAAAAATCACAGGGCGGTGGCACATGCGTATATAGTCTTTTGAAACTAAAGCAGAGGTGGGAGTTTCCACCTTGATTCTGTGGAAAGTTTAAGACGCCTTCTCTCACCTTACTTTCACCAATCTCACCTCAGCTTCCATAGAAACAAAGTCACTCAGCAGCTAAAAGCAAAAACTCACTGGTTGATTTTAGCAACAAATGTTGGTTATGAAAACTTTACTTAGTCAAAGATTCCTAAATCTGAAATGATTGAATTTAAAGTTATAATTTAAAAAACAACATTCCTGTTCAAAAGCAGTAACTTCCAGAAGGGAAGTTAGTTACTTCATCCTATCATGGAAATCACACCAGATAACCACCACTTGAACCCAACGTTCCCTCTAATTATTTGCAGGCTGTGTGCGCAAAAAATTTCTGTGTGCGCGCAAAAATATTTGTTCGTGAGCACCATTATTAGAATATTGAATTTTTTTGTGCGCACTTTATTTTGTTGTGTGCGCAAGTTTCATGACTTGTGTGCCCACACATGCACACAGCTTAGAGGGAACAGTGCTTGAACCTCTGCTGGCCAGTTTAACATCTCTTTTCATAAATGCATTTGTAATTTCGTCTGTGTCTATAAACTGTAAATTGTCAAAATAGGCATAGATAAGTGTACCATCTGTTTTGGAAGTATCCACGACAGGCTAGAACAGTGGTTCTCAACCTCTACGGGTCATGACACACTTGGCGGTGTCTCGTAACGCTACAGAACACACCAGTACACCAATCCCCATCTACCTCCTCCCCCCACACACACACCCAGCCAAATCCAGTCATTCCCCCAGCTATCCACAACACTGCTGTATGGCAACAGAGTAATGTGTCCTGACACAGTGATTGAGAACTGCTGAGCTAGAGCAAGAATGTAATTCCAGAAAGGAACCCCCTCATCCCCACCTTGCAGTCTGAAGCTTGGTCTTTCATGTACTCATTGATTTCAGAAAAAAATCATCACCGTAATGTTCCTTCCGCAACCAAGAAGGAAGAATCTCATCTCTAGTCTGAGATCATTAACCCTAAAAGCTCCAGGAACATAACAAAACTGTTTTAAGGCAGGGCTCCACTGGGAAGGGGGGGGGCTGATAGCTCCAAGAGGGCACAAACTGGGAGGAAGGAAACAGAACGTGCACTTCCAAAAGCAAAGCATTTAAAACTTACTGTGCACCCCCATTTTGAGGTCAATATTTTGTTAAGTGAGTTGTTCCAAGAACATCTTAAAATCTCTGAAAGCAGGTTTTACCATCCTCAAGAGTCCCTAAAATGTACTTATACAAATCATTCATACAATTTTTACATTAAAATAAAGCAGGGGTGTTGTTTGTGCCAGGCTTACGGGGCTCAGGCCCCAGTACCAGAGACCTGGGTCCGCCACAGCAGCAGCTACAGCAATAGGGCACTCACAGGCACAAGCCCCGAGTCTCAGGGCCTGATCCCCAGGTCTCTCCCTAGGACAGGGACACTCCTGAAATAAAGTACAATCTCTTGATTTATTTTCAGACCCAAGAACTGATAGAAGGAAGTCTTATAAAAGACAAAACAGACCTTGAGTCATCTGTGCTTCTACTAACTACACCTCAACGTACAAAATAAAAAATGAACATTCTGCTTTTTCAAAGACTTGCCACCACAGAGATATTTGGAGAAGACCTCAGATGGAACTGAAAACTAATCAACATAAATCGGGAGTGGTAACAATTCTCACCAGGATGGATATGAAATTACTTCTTCTCAGTGGGTTAGACTAAAAATGTAATTAAGTTTGAGGGTGAGAACTGCAAAACAATGCTGTGAATTCAGAGATGACCAAAGCTGATGTTTAACCATTTAAGGTTTTACTTTATATTAAAGGAATGTTCATTGTGCACACAATGGTGCTGTAGTTTCTTCTTCATCATCCTCTATAATTCGCTTATTTTGAAATATGAATACCAAAATTGTCTCTCCATTTGTGAAACTGTTAGCATTTTAAACAGATAGGGAGGTAAACTTCTAAATCTAAGTAGCAGAAACCTCCTTCTGGATGATCAACTCTTCAATACTGTATTAATAGTGAAAAAACCTTTCCAAACAACTTCAAAGATCAGTTATACAAGACTGTTTAGCAATGAGAGAGAATGAGATAAAACAGAAATCATCAAATTGCTTCTTTATAAATCCCTGGTACATCCACATCTTGAATACTACATGCACATCTGGTTGCCTCAAAAAAGTTATATTGGCATTGGAAAACATATGGAACAGGCATGGCCAAACTGTGGCTCAGGAGCCAAATGTGGCCCTTAAACGAAAAATTGTGGCTCTTTGTTTGAGCAATTGATGTCAATCTATGTACAGTCCCATCTCCCACTGCATAGTGAGTCTACAATGTTGCAATCTGAGGAAAAAAGAAAAAACAAGATGACAAAAAATAAACCAGGAAAAGTCACTGGAAAACCAAAAATGGAAAAGAGGAAGTACAGTATCAAACTATTTTTAACTTTAAAACTGTCCAAGTTGGCTGTGCCTCTTAAAACTAACACTGGTCATGTCTCAATCTACAATTTTACAAATCCAAAAAGTAACTAGCATAGAAAGCAGACTGTAAGGGTCTTTTGGCATAAAATTCATCTTTTTTTGTCCTGAACATGGTGTTGTGATGCTGCAAAAATAATGTAAGAATTAAGTCTTCCAATCTAGATCTGTAACAGATGTGAACAAACATTAAGTGCAGGTCTACACTAGAAGTGCTACATTAATGCAGCTGTAGTGCACCTGGTGAAGATACTCTATGCCAACAGAAGAATGCTCTCCCACAGGCATAACTGCACCACTTCTACGAGAAATCGAAGCTTCGTTGGTGGGAAAGGATCTCCTGCTAGCATAGCGTTGGTACAGAAAGCACTTAGATTGCTGTAACTTGCGTCACTCGGAGTTGGGTGGGGGAGTATCTTTTTCATACCCAAGTGATGCAAGTTAGATTGACTTAAGTGCTAGTACAAACAAACAAGGAGTCCTGTGGAACTTAAAGACTCACAAATATATTTATTGCATGAGCTTTCATGGGAGAAAATTCCACTTCATCTTCAAAGCATCTGATGAAGTGAGATATTCTCCCACAAAAGCTCATGCAATAAACATAAAAAAGCAAGGAGTCTTGTGGCACTTAAAGACTAACAGTTCTGTTTATCACGAGCTTTCATTGGAGAAAATCCCACTTCATCAGACACTTTGAAGAGGGGTCAATCTGCTAGACCAGTGGTTCCCAACCAGTGTGCCGGGGCACACTGGTGTGCCACGGCAACACCCAAAGTGTGCCACAAGCACCCCTGAGAGCTGGAGTTGAAGTTCCCTCGCTGCTCAGTCCAACCATGGGGGCTGTGCAGGGCTGGGAAAAGGCAGGGGTTAAAGTAAGGGGGAAGGCACTGGCACACAGTTCTGGATCCCCTATTTTTAAGCAGGCAGCCTTATGGCCCCCCCCTAAAAACAGAGGAAGGCACTGGAACACAGAGTTCCCAGGGCTCCCCTAAAAATAGCAGGAGCAGCCCGAACACAGAGTTCCAGGGGCTCCACCTTAAGCCCAGCCAGCAGAGAGCTGTGGGAGGTTGGGAGTGTGTGAATCTCCCCCTGCAGGGTAGAGCAGCTGGGGGTTGCAGGTAAGGGCTTTGCAGGGAAGAGCTGCTGGGGGCTGTGTGCGGCAGGCGTGTGTGTGTGTAGCAGGGGGTGTATAGCTGCGGTTGTGGGGTGGCTGTGGGGGGGGTTAGCTGGGGGCTGGAGGCCTAGTTCTGGCTCTTGCAGTGATGGGAGGGTCCATCACAGGCAGCAGGGGGACGGGACCCACTGGGGTGGGAGGGAGCAGCAGTGGGGTGAGGATTTGCCCTAGATGGCAGGGAGCCACTGTGGAGAAGGGGGAAGTGGGTGCTGCACCATGCTCCCCTGCCCTACCTTCCCACTCCCCAGGTTCCCCCTGCCCCCCTACAAAGCCACTCCTGTTCTCCTTTCCCCCTTCTCTCTTGCCACCCTTGTGCTGTTCTCCACATGGTTCCCCTTGTCCTCTTTTGCCACCCCTGCCCTGCTCCGTTCCTCTTGCTCACTCCTGTGACTGCATGTGACTCCTGACCTCCTGTGTTCTGCCATCCCTGCCACCCCAGCAGCATTTCCAAAACACTGTGCCATGGTTCATGAATATTCATAAGTAATTTAAGGTAATTTGAATATCCGTGAGTTTTTTAATGGTGGTGTGCCTCGAGAAATTTGAAGGTATCAAGGTGTGCCACGGCAGAGAAAAGGTTGGGAACCACTGTGTTAGACTAAGTGCCACAAGACTTCTTGCTTTTTTTTGCTTTACTAGACTAACACGGCTGTCCCTTTGGAACTTGGCAAGATGCAATAAATATATTTGTTAGTCTTTAAGTGCCACAGGACTCCTTGTTTATCTGTTTTACTGAACTAGACTAACACACTTGCCCCTTTGGATTTAAGTAGTAGTATAGGCCTGCCCTAAGGAAATGCATGAATCCTTTCCTCTACACATGCACACAATGGTAACTGTTGTCACAGGCATTACTGTAAGAGTACAGACAGAATCACAGAAATGTAGGGTTGGAAGAAACCTGCTGTACTCATCAAGTCCAGCGCCCTGCATTGAGACAGAACCAAGTAAACCCAGACCATCCCTGACAGATAATGTAAAAATCTTTGATGGGGATTCCATAGTCTCCATTGGAGGTTTATTCCAGAGCGTAACTACCTCTTTAGTGAGGAATTTCTCACCTAAATCTCCCTTCCTGCAGACTAAGTCTATTATTACTTATCCTACCTTCAGTGCACATGAAGAACAATTGATCACCGTCTCTATAACAACCTCCATATATGGAGGGGGGGGTGGCATGGGAGAAGACCTGATACGTCATCTTCTCTCCAAGCTAAAAATGCATCTTTTTTCAAACCTTTCCTGTAAGTCAGGTTTTCTAAAACATTTATCGTTTTCTTATTTTTCTTGGGACTTTTTCCAATTTGTCCACATTTTTCCTAAAGGGTGGCACTCAGAACTGGACACAATACTCCAACTTCTGCTTTTCTGTGCCAAGCAGAAGATCCAATTACCTTGAATGTCTTACCTACAAAACACTTCTGTTAGCACCCCCAAATGATACTAGCCTTTATTGCAGCTACATCACATTGTTGACTCGTATTCAATTTGTGATCCACTATAAAACCCACATCCTTTTCATCACCTAGCCAGTTTTTGCCCCATTTGATTCTTCCTTCCTACATGAAGCATTTTGCATTTATCATTCAACTTTATCTCATTGATTTTAGATCAATTCTCCAAGTTGTCATGTGTCTTGAATGCTAATCCTGACCAGACCACAAGAGAACAAGATTTGTGCAGGTCCTCTCAAGTGTGTTTTGAGGAGAGACTTGCAGGAAAACACCAACACTGCAGATCAAACACTGAAGAGGGTTTCAGGCACTGAGGGTATGTCTACACTGCAGCTATGAGTGAGCCTTCTAGCCCAGGCAAACAGAAGGGTGGTAACTTGTAGCTGAGCCTCTGAAAGATATTACCTCACCTATCATGTCTCTCTAATATCCTGAGACTGACACAGTTACAACTTTTAAATCATGATGTACCCATTAATATAACAAAATATGCACACTTATCTGTGATTCAGTGGATGGTAATATTAATTACAGAAGCAAGGTTAGTATTCAGATGTAACGGCACTAGAATCTATAATGTATAATAGCTTTTCAGAGAATATCGTATCATGCTGTATGTAAAATAGCTGGTTTTATAAAACACCAAAACCATGCATACAAGTGTATGTTTCAATACAATTATGACATAGCTGGGCCCAAATGCAACCATTTAAAAAAAAAAAAAAAACCACAGAAGATCATAACATTTTTTTGCCTGCTGGATACCGAGGCCAAAATGGGCAAGAAACATGTCGCAAGAAGCAAGAAGAGCATGGTCAGCAGACTCTCTTTAAGACAGATATAAACAGGCTCCAGTGAATGTATGCAAGATGGAAGCAGAAGGGTAACTGGACAGCACCTTCTTACCTTTGTCAGCAAATAACATAAAAGACCCAAATACTCAATTTCACAAGTGCAGTAATTCAGCCATTTAAAACCACCTTTTAAGACTTCATTCAAATTTTGTACTTCAATTAAACCTTTTGTCTCATCTTAGACTGCAACAATACACTCTGCATGAAGCTATAACTTAGAATCAGACACTGAGGCTGGTGCAGAACACAGCACCTCATTTACTGAGTGAGGAATCTCACTGGGATCCATAGGAGCTGATCACTGGTCTCTATGTGAAGATATTAGTTATAACTTAAATGGCTTGGAATTGGTGTACCAGACCCCAATACCATCCTACCACAACTGCAGTCATCTGGGTCACCAAAGTCAAACCCTTCCTCATTACAAAAAGAAGAAGGGAAGCCAGAAGAGCCTCCTTTGTGAAGACGACGACGACCCGCTTCCCACCTTGGTCTGAAACAACTTCGTATTGGTGACTTTCCAAGCATTTTGCAAATGACATCTGCTCATTAGAATTTCTGGAGAAAACTGAAGGTGCACTTCCAATAAAGATGAAGGGGTAGAAAGAAGTAATCCATAGGTGCCTGGGTTCCTGTGAAAAAGCTATTTTAATATTGCTGGCTTTTTTGTATGTTATTAATTAGGCTAGAGCACTAAGAGTACTAGATAGACATCTTTTTGCATACTTTTAAATCTAAAAGTTCTCAAAACATTTTAAAATACTAACAGTTTAAGGACAAGGGAAACTGAGGCACTAAGAGGTTTGCAGCTTAAACAAGCTGTCTGTGATTCTAGGTACTCAGACAACAATTCTATTATAAAGTTTCAGAAATGGTAAACATATTTCCTTAAGCTATTAGCACACGATAATTTAACCCTCAAATGCCAATAATTTGTGTAGTGTTAATTGCCAAGGAAATATAAAATTGCTCTTCTATAATAGAAAGATAACATAATTAATCCCCTAAATTATAGGAAGATTTGTGTCTACAACTTTATCTATTGCACATCACTTGAGTTTTCATTCTGGTAAAACATATAGTATCATATGACCAAACAGATTATGAAACTAGAAAGGTGGAATACCATATTCTGCTATTTTCTACATGTAATAAAGGTTTCAATTAGTATCAGCCAGACAGCTACTTCTTGATGCCGGATAACAAGTTTTTCCATGGTTGTGGACTATATCCTCACGTGGATTTAAAAAGAAATAAAAAAAAACGAACAAACAAACAAAAAAGACCTTTTACCATAATACTTTATCAGCTAACAGTCACAAGTCATCAGCGTACACACAAACACATGCTTTTCTCAGACCAGGTAGATAAAGGGAAAGTTCCAATCATACTGTGGTCTGAAAATTGCAGAACGAATAAAATATTATTTAACAGATAGCGCAGCAGGAAGATAACTTGTGATGGCGTCACATAGTTGCAATTCCAAATCTAAACAAGTCCTGTACGTGCAGGAAAATAAAGATGTAATCACTGTCAATTCTTGAAGTCTAATCAGATGTTTGAAAAGTAGTTTCAAACCATACCCCTCCTCCGAATCCCTCTTGCCAATTTGTGGAGTTTTAGAATTACACTTGCCAATTTTCCTCAGTGTTTTTTCTGTCCTTTACTGCTGTGTGAAAGGCTCATACAAGTGAAGTCTGCTTGAATCCACTGAACACATGCTCAACAAAAAAGAAAAAAAGTACAGAAATCGTTAGCGTTCCCCATCCAGCAAAACAAAGTTGCCAAAACAATATTTTTTTTTTAACTTTTCAAACACAAAATGAACACAGGGCCCAAATCAACTCCTAACAACCGCTGTCAGCCCCGCTGTCAGACCGCCAATGCTCCCCCACTCACAACAACAGGATCACATGCTGGGGATATGGAGAACACCACCACCTGCCATTCGAAACAATCCCCCCAAAAAGTTTCAGACTTGACTATGCATCCCAATAACAAACTGCTTCTTTCAAAGGGCTAGATGGACACCTTTTGGGCAAATCACAGTTTCCAATGATCTAAAACAGCATCTTTTCAGCCAGCGTGCGGTCGGGTCCGAGCAGGTGTGCCAGGGAATTTTTTTGAAAAACGACTCGGAGATCTCTGGATTGGCTCATTCGCCTGTGAATCTTCCTAAGTTCACCCGGCATCTATCTGGTGGCGTGCCTCTAACGAAAGGCAGCAAGGTGAGCCCAGCAGAGAAAACGCTGGGAACCGCAGATGTGAAGAGGCTGAACCCAGCACTTGTTCTTTTCGAGGCGCCTTCCCACCCGCATCCAGCAGAGGGAGACTCGGCCGCCTCGCCTGCTCCACGGCGAGTCTGTTTTTGTTAAATGGGGGGTATTTAAACGTCCTGCTGTCAATCAAAACACACTTCCTACAATCACAAGCAGCTCCTCGGGAAACCTCCCCGCGCTGGGTCCCTACAAATCACGACATGAGCCAGGCGGCTCGGGCCAGAGCCCGGGGGGCCGCGGGGCCCCCAACTTGTCTCTTTGTTTAAATGCCCGTGAAGCCCCCCCCTCACCACCGCACACACCAGCCGGCCGCCGCACCGGGCCTCTCTGAGGCGGCCGCTCCGCTCCCCAAACACACGCCAGCGGCGCCTGGGACCGGCGCGGAAACGTCAAGGCAGGAAGAGACTCAAAAGCCCGAGCCAGCTGGGGGGCAGCCCTGACACCCCCAGCAAGGGACTTTTGCCCCTCCTCGCCCCGCCGCGGGGAATCCGCCGCAGCCCGAGCCCACTCAACTTTGGGCAGCCCCGCATCTGTTGCTCCCCTCACTTTTCGGGGGCCCGCCGCCCCCGGCCGACAGGCGGCTGCCCGCCCAGCCGCAGCCACGGGCGAGGGAGCAGGCGGCGCGGCGCCTCATTGTTCCCGGCTGGCGGCGGTTGTTGTTAGCCGGGTAACCGCCGCCGCCGCCGCCGCTCCGGGCGGGGACTTCCCGCACCCCGCCGGGCTCCCCGGCCCCTACCTGCCGTGGAACCAGTCCTTGCAGATGTCGCACTCGATCATGAAGCGACTCACATCGTAAGGCTCCCGGCACACGCAGTACACGGGGGTCGCCGCCGCCGCCGCTCCGGCCATCTTTAAAGAACTCCCTGACTGAGCCGCCCTCCCCCCTCCAACAGCCGCCGCCGCCGCCGCCGCCAGCGGCACCAATAACAACAGCGCGCGCGACGGGAGGCGCGCGCCCAGAGCGAGCCAGCCAGCGCGCGGCCGCTCGCTCACGGCAGGCAGGCCGGCCGGCGGCCGACCGCACGCGCCCGCCCCGCGCCTGCGCGCTGAGGAACCCCTCGCGCGCGCGCGTGCGCGCGAGCGGAGGCCACGAGTCGAGCCGTCGCCGCCGATTGGGCAAGGGGGGGGGGGAGCAGCGAAGCACGTGCCGTCGAACCCTGCGCGGGCGGAGCAAGCGGGCGCGCGCGCTCGCGGCTCCTCCTCCGCCCGGAACTGTCAGGCGGGGGAGGGAAGGGTGCCGCGAGGACACAGAGAGAAAGAGCTCGAGCGCGGGAGGGGGCGGAGCCGAAGTGTCTCCCTTATGTAACCGAGCGGGACAGAGGCTGGGGGCGGGGTCGGCGCTGCCCCGCTACGGAAAGTGCCGACAGCTGCCGGACTTGCCCGAAGCGGCAGACTTTGTTTTTCACGCTTCTGAATGAGACGGGGGAGATTCCCCAGCGCGGGGCGGGAGGGATGCGTCACCGCTCACCGCAGACTCCGGGTCTCGGCACGCCGAGCCTGGCCCCGGAAAGCCTGGGGGTGTCACAGCGAGACCCTGGCAGCGCAGAACATTTGGCGCGGTCCGGGGGTCCTCGTGCAATGGGGGCACGTCAGGGATTTCCCTGGAAACCCGCGGATTTCCCAGCACCCCCCCC